>JAWWEU010000125.1:60932441-60955035 GCA_035583155.1 Acropternis orthonyx
TCTTTCTTTCTTTCTTTCTTTCTTTCTTTCTTTCTTTCTTTCTTTCTTTCTTTCTTTCTTTCTTTCTTTCTTTCTGTTGATCTGGAGACCTTTCTATGCCCCACCTCATTTATAAGATTAATTATGCAAAATGCCAAGGAACTGTGCATATACACAACTAAGCCAACACACTGTTTGGATCTGGAGATTTTTTTAACACTCTACTATGCTATGATTCTAGCAAGAAGTGTTATTTCCCCCCCTAATATCAGTTTTGCAAAAGTGCTGGTGGCAATATGCATGCAGAAATCCACAGGGAATTTTGTATTAAATTATAGTTGTACATAGACCGAATCTGTCCCTCTGCCCCAACAATAATGTTCATACCTCTTAGGTATCAATGTAATAAGCAAAGCCTTTCCTCTGTTGTATAAACATTGTTGTAGCCATGGTAGTTAAGGATGCTAAAGAATCATGGCATATTGAAAGAGAAAATATTGGCATAATAAAAGACATTGCCTTCTCCTGCAAGCTTTGCTCCTTTATTATTATACTTTGACAGAGACAAGATCACTTCCATTAGATCACTTTTATGTGTTCTTGATTCCAGTTCCACTTGCAACATAAAAAAAAAAAAGAAAAGAAGAAGAAAAAGGAGCTAAGAGCCTGGAATACGGATTCCCCTCATGTTCAGGAGGCACATTAGTCATGTTGCATTAGGTATCTCTCAGATTTATAGCTTCCTCATTACACAGGGAAAAAAATTTAGAAGAAATTGGTATATTAATTTCTATTTTAAAACAAAGAGGATGGAATGAAGGATCTTTGCTGTGAAAGGTTCATGAAAGTCCATACAGTACAAAACACTGTGATGTGAATTGGAGCAACTGATGCCTAGATTTTTTTGGGTGTCTTTCATGATTGCTAAAATATGAGTCAGAATCTAATGGCTGCATACCAGACTATTTGAATTGTCAGTGTATTTTCAAAATCTGTTTTGACTTTCCAACAAAACTGAAAATACAAAAGTGGCAACTACTACTCCTCTCAGATCTAGACAGTAGCAAAAACTTTTTCTCAACAAGCATTTCATGCTTTTGGTCAAAATAAAAAACAGAAAAAAAAAAAGAAGAAAAGTTTTGATCCAAATCAGTGATACAGAATACCTTGCAGCACGTCTCTTACAGTCCATGTCTTTGTACTGCAGCATTGCCAGATTTGGTGGTGGTTATGCACCTAGAATCCAGTATTTAACGGTGTGACATAGCTATATCTGGATTTAGAGACCTTGTGAGTTTTAAAGAGTTCAGCTCATGGAATTCAGTGCTCGAGTTCAGGCTCATTTTGTTCCTAAGAAAACTAAATGCCTTTCCCCTCCCCGTTTTTGAATTTGAACATTTGTTTAAATTGAAAGAGACACTCTTTCTAACTATTGTTGTGAAGGCACTCATAGCACTACCTATTCACTTTCATGGACTTCTAATTACAATATATTGCTTTCAGTTTACAGACGGAAACAGACTATTTGAGATATACTGGGAAACCTGGAGTGCTTCCACTTCTTGGTAAATGAATTCTGTCCTGTTTCCTCATGACTTACAGGAATTGAGTTCCTCACTCCACGGAAAGGGAAGTCAAATAGGGTGACCAGCAGGAGGTCCCTGACACGGTCAAGGAGGGAATAGGAAAGTATGACATGCTGCGCGAGAAATATTATACAGGTTAAATATTGCTGTAGTTCCTGTGGCCAGGAAATACATGCCTGTGATAGCTCTTGTGTCATCCAGCATGTTTATGTGGTAGGTTGTCCTTGACTACTGTGGAAGACAAAATCCATCACCTTCTGCTATCCCAGTTTTATTGCTGAGCATGACATTACACAATCTGGATTACCCCATTTGTTCTATTAGACTCAGAAGATCTGGCTGTGTCCACCCTCAGTCTCTTGTGTTCCTGCAGCCCAGTTGCCGGACTGGGTATGGGGATAGTGGGAAAAAGAGAAAGCCTTGGTGCTGTTCAAACACTGCTCAGCAACAGGCAGATGCTGGCATGTTATCAACACCATTTTAGTCCTTCAAACAGCACCACACAGGCTGCTATGAAGAAAGTTATCTCCATCCCAGCCAGACCCAGTACAGGCCACCTGGAATTCAAACACTCCCTGAGGCAGGTGTGAGGATTGTCCAGTTCGGAGTTGCTCCTGCATAACCAGGGAATACTGAAGACACACTGAAGACAGATTTAGGTAGTCAAAATCCATTTTAATAAAATAAAAATCTCCTTAGATATACCTTTGAGGATACTGGTATATTATGTTTTGAGCTAGGATTAAAAAGTAAGTAGCTAACAAGAGAAAAATTAAATACAATTTTTGAACAGCTGCATGTTCAATTGTACCATCCACATGTGTACTCAATGAGCTTAGGTTCTCTGAAAAAATGAGTATTCAAGTAAGTAAGTAGAGAGAAATACAATATATATATAATCAACTTAATTCTGCCTTTCCTAACTTCTGTGTTAAATTTTGCAGTCTTTTTAATAGTATTTCAAGACAACTTTCGTTTGTGTAATACTTATTCTTACAAGGACATCAAGTAGATTGACATAAATTATATTTTTAAAATGATAGTCTTGGGTGAAATTAGTGGTTTTAGAATGGAAATTGTTTTCATAGCAGGAGATAGACATGTGGACATAATTTACATATCAAGAGAAACCTGATCAAACAGTTTAACTTTGGAGTATTAAATATTAGTGCTTCTCAATATTCTGGTAGAAAGACAACTAGTGTCCTTTTCAGCAGGCAAATTATTACTGAATAATTCAGCATTTTACACCTCTTGTGAATTTGTTTTTTCCTCTGTCTTATTATTTGGACAATGGAATGCGTCAACTTCTCTTACAACTGATAATCTTTTCTGGACTCCCTAAATCAAATTATGAGTATATGTAGTAAGGATGGCATACTGTCAGAGACTGATATAATTAATGGCTTAAAAATTGTAAGAACACCAAAAGACTTTTGTCCTCTGTAGCAAACTGAAAAGAAACAGCTGCTCACCCAGCAAAGCTGACCCCTCCCTGAATATGCTTACTGTGGAAGGACCTTCAGATTGGATAAGTGGATGCCATTATTCAGCTATCCCAGGTGCCGACGGGTATGCCTACCTGAAGCTACAAACTGGATTTCCAGGTAAGGGAAGAGGCTAATAAGAGGCAAATCCTGTGAGGTGGGATAATCCTTCTTGTCATGCCAATGTCCTCCCTTACATGAGGGCTCTGCTGTAAAAATCCCCCTGGGAAACCTCAAAGACATTTCGCATCTGGCCTGGGCTATTCATCTCAAATGCTGGACCAGGATGGACCATGACTGATGCTGACATAATAGACAGCTGTAACATCTTATAAGGTGTCAGAGACTTGTGACATGTCGCATGACATTATCCACTGTAAAACTCCCTGCCCCAGAGGAGGTACAAGGTGTTCCCACCTGAGCTTGAAGTGTATAATAACTCATGAGATCTTTGAGTTTTGTGGGGGTCTTCCCCCACCCCCGATGGATCAAGACCATTGCTTCAATCAACAGACATCGAGGCTGCAACTACAAACTTTCATTGCTGGATCCAGCGGGTACTGACTATATATATCTCTTTCCACTTTTATCCTTTCTTTATCTTCCTCATATATTTCCCTAGGTGTTATTTTTATGCTTTATTATTGCTGTATTACTATAGATGATAACACTCAAAACAGCAACATACCTGTTTACCTTGGAAACAAGATTGTTCTAAAATAAACCCCACATATGTATGTTTACAAACACTGATTATTCAGTGTCATTTCACTCTAATCCACCCCAAGGGTTTTATCAACAAGAACCTTGGTTACCCTCCCCTTCTGGGGCAGATTGTAACACATACTAGTCTCTAAAATTTCCAGATGAGAAGGACTATTTTAACATTCATTCTACGTTTCACATTTCTAGTTTCACATTTTAGTTAGACAGAAAATTAAAAAATCTCGAATGGCTCAGGGATTGATTGAGTATGGAGTGTAATCAAACAGCAGGGCAGCCTCTGAGGCATCTATCAACAGAAACAACCAACTATTGCCACTACATTCATTTTAGGAGCCAACTCACAAGTCTAGGTGTTACTGCTGGAAAATATATAATGCTGTTTCACATCAGGATCCTAGAGCTGCCAAGCGTATCTCCAGAGTGACTTTAACAGTGATTACACTTGATGAAGTATAGAGGTATAGAGGTAGAGGAAGTATAATCATGTGCCAGCAGCACCAGGAGGATAAGACCAATATTGAAGTTAAATACATTTATGTGAATTCTTATTCCACCACTAAAGAGCAGTTTTTCATAGGATGAGCTTTGCCTACAAAAGTCTCAGGTGTTTCTGCTTAGTGCCGGTCTCTTTTTGTAAATATATAGACTTTTAATTACAACGAGTAGGCTACCTCACAAGGAAATGTCTGAACACACTGAAGTCAGTAAATCCCATAATCATGAATTGCCTCTATGATACCATGCTAACCACTGAAAGTCCCAAATGAGAAGGACTATTTTAACATGCATAAGTAGTTTCACATTTTTGTTGGAAAGAGAAGCCAGGCTCATGACAAAGTAGGAACTTAGCAGAGAACGGGGGAGGAGTGTTACAGGCTGCAGTCCTAGAGATTGTGGTATTGTAACAGTCAATATTGACTGAAGAAATGTACTTTATTTCTGTATTTTATTTAAGTTATCTAGTGCTTGAAGTGAACACCCAGTTCACTGTAATCGCAGCCAGCAAACAGATGTCTAGCCCAGAAGAGTCTACAAAGCAGTTCCATATGTTCCCACTCTTCAGAACTCACATTTAAAGAACAAGCTGGAGCTTGTTAAAGAATTTCTGTCCAATTTTACCTTTCTATCACAATATAGGAAATCCATACCTGTGCAGGCAGTGAAACTCAAACCAGACATCTTATTCAGGCTTATTTTGATGCTACAGTAACCTTTCTGCTGCTGTTTTCTGAAGCAATGCCTCTCTACCTACAAACTGCACGCTCAGAATGGTGACTTTGGCCAAAGTGCCTCTTTTTAGCCTCTTTTGAGTTGGCATTGAAAGACTCCATGGTAGGAATGTAGCACTAAACTGAGAGAAAAAAAAATACTCTCCTGGAAAGAAAGTGAGAGGGAAACCTTCTGAGAAATGAAGCTGTGCTAATGCTGACTACATAAACAAACCCCTCTAAATTTGAGCAAGGGACAGTGCCTCACAAGCGGAATTTCTCAGATTGCCCTCCAATAAAAATGATGGCTTAATGATCACAGCCAAATATTACAGCAAAGAATTAAGCTTTCTTCTTATCTGGATTTAAATGGGGATGGGGGTATACTTTCCCTTTTTTAAAAAAACCCAAACAGCGAAACACAACCTTTATTTTGTGGTAGGGATGGTCTTTGTCTTCTGTGTTGGAACAAACCTGATCAGAACAGGGATGTTGAATCATGATAAAATTTATTGTAATATCAATAGTCTGCAACAATTTATCTGGAAGAAATGTGTAAAAATAAATCTGTAAAAATCCCATTTTTGAAAAAAAAAAATCACTTTGTATATGAGAAAGACAAAAGTTGAATCATTCACAATAAATAATTCTATATGGAATTAGCAGAGGAATATGAGATTCCTCTCCCTCCTAGAGAACAAAAAAACATCCTTCCAATGGGACAGAGAGAAATTGCTGCAACTGGCATTCTCACTGGGAATATCCTCCATTTTAGGGCTTCAGATAGAGGAACGGCTTTGAATAAACCTGGAATGTTTTAAACAATTTTAGTGAATTTACTTAATTGAAGAATAAAGCAGAAAAGAGCTCTTTGACCTTACATCACCATGCTGTCCTCCTTGGATTCTGTAGTAAGAAAAAAAACCAAAGTAAACCATCAATACAAAGAGTTTTCATAAACTATTTCAAAAAGAAAATAAAGATATTTTCAGGCTTTGAGAAGTTTGGAAACCTCGGAGTTAAACAACAGGATCAGTCTCCATATGTATGATTGATCAGTCTTCTAGCATTTTCCCAGAACACAGGAAGACTGTTGACCTCCAGTGAAGTGCTGTTATGGAGGTAATGTTTATCTCTTCCCAGATTTTCAAGTTTTCCTTGGTCTTTTGACTTTATCCTGCATTTTCCTAGTCTAAGTTCATTGGTGAAACTGCAGCATTTATATACCAGGGTCTGAGTTTAAAGACATTAAATTCACAGGGCAGGTTGCAGTCTTGTCCATTGGAGAACTTGTTTTGCATGTAAGGACACACACATGTAGTCAAGTTTTAATGGGGGTGATAAATGAATACCCTCTGATCTCAGCTAGAGTAAATATTTTTCACACTACTGAAACATCTGCTAATTGCAGAAGAATATGATGTCATAGCCAGTGTTTTCCCAAGATAGTTTTTATAGGCAGCACAATGGTATCATGTGCTTATTTTTCTCAATATACTACGTTTTCATCCCATTGCCATACATTAGCAAGCTAATAGGAAACATAACACACCCAGAATTCAGCACTCTGCTGTGCATATCTGCCTAGCTCCTAAAGAAGTTGAGATGATAGTTATGGCATTGTAAACACAGGATACCTCTATAGCAGGTATCATTTGTCCCTGAGTGGACTGGTTATGCATATCTAAATAGCCTATTACAGCACAGAATTAACCCTTATCCTGTATTTTTGTTAAGGCTGAGAAAACTTGCTTTGGTGTGCTAGATCCATCAGCAAAGGAAATGGTTTCTCTGAAATTCAGGTTTCTGGTTCAGTGCTTTGACAGTAAATATGGAAATAACAAGCAAATCTTCCCTGGCTCAAACACACATGGCATGTTATTGATACAGAGCAGAAATGTATCTCCAAGTAGACCCAGCAGAAACCATGGCTGTAGCCAGCATTCATGGTAACTGAGACATGATGTAATCTCAGACAAGGTCATCAGTGTAAAAATGCTTTCTCTATTTATTTTTAAGATCTTTCTAGAGCTGCTGATTGTAGAAGGAAGCTGCTTCTCAAAAAACTACACAGCTGAAAGATTTCTGATAATCTGTTTGAGGCTTGCTGTTTTTCTCTCTGTTTAAGCCTCTGTTCAGCAAAATATGTTATACCCCCTGAAAAAAATGTTCCTGAATGAACTAAAAGTGATTTTATTTCCTCGGTTTTTATCTTTAGCTGTTAGATCTAAGAGCACAGAGAATTTTATCTTCTAATACACCTTATGCAATCGCATTGAGTATAGTCAGGCATACTAGTGTGCATCTATGAAATCCATAATCTACTTTACTAATGTGTTAGACATTAATTTTCACTAATACAGTATTTAAACTACCTCTGCACACATTTCTGTTGTTTATTCCATTGTTTCCTCATGATTTCTTTTGCACTTAAATGTCAGTATAAGTGACTATGAGATGCAATTGACACCAACTCACATGAGTAACTCAGATTCTTCAGGTGATCTCAGATTTTTTTTTTATTTATTTCTTTGTGTTGCAGAGAGCTACAGAACTTCCTGATTAGGTTTTTTTTGGTGTAGATATATTTTTGTATCATCAAAGAATAGCTTGAAGAGCTGTTCTTGAGGAAAAGCAGTGAAAGTTTTTCTCAGGGCTTGCCTCTTGCAGCTTTGATGTGTTGAGTCTCTTTTATCCTCAGAGAGTGATATAAGAGGAAAGCAACAAAGAAAATATATCCTTTCTTTCAGTCTGTCTTCTTGAGAAAAAAATGGGTCTATCACGAACTGCCACTGAGGGGCGCAGGTGGGAGAGAGAAGTGAGTATGACTGGAGGAACACTTTGAGTGAGCAAATCTGAAATTGCAAGGAAGCAAGAAGTGCTGTTGTGCTCAGGGAGAGTTTGGAAGAGAAAATGGAAGGTTTGAATGCAGCTTTGGTGATCACTCACCATTTCCTTAGCATAAGGCAGAGACAATCTGAGGTAACTTCAAAAATGGGATCATGCCTGAGTGTTGAATCTTCTGGTGGAAGATGTCAGTGGACTGGTCTCTGATGGAAACACACATATGAAGGGCTTTTCTTTGAGAGCACAGTTAACAGCAGATGCATAGCAAACAGCTTGAGGAAGCTCCTATTTGGATGTAACTTTGGATGTGAGAAAGAAACATGCACAGCCAGACCATTAAGACTCTCTTCTGTGACAGTTTGAATTAGGAAGGAGAAAACTCAAAGTGACTGGCAGCCAGAGAGGAGAAAGGGGTTAAGAGGTGAGAGGAAAGCAGAGTCTTTGGGGAGCAATTGATTTCCCTGCATTCATTTTGTTTGTGTTTTTCAATCAGTGGGGAATGGCCGTAAGTCCACCTGCAGTTTTGGTCAACTCTGCATGATTTTGTCTGCATACCACAGAGGTGAGCGTTTCTAATTTTCAGCAACAGAACAGAGGGAAATTCCATGTAGCCCACACAGTATCTGAAAATGTACACACTGGGAAATGGGACAAAGCCTTTTGGAGGCAGTTCACTTATAAATGTCTTATATATGCATTGGCAGAGAGTGCTTGCCTTCCCCCTTGGGGGGAGAGCTGAGAGACTGAGGTCATAAAGGTGAACACCAGAGGCTTTCTTAAAAATTTGATTTTTACTTTTTTACATCTTGCTTATGACACATGCAAAACTCTCATCTATTTGAAGACATTATAAATCTAAAACATTAGAAACTAAACTATTCAAGAAACTGTGATATTTTAACAGTAGGGTGTCCTGTTAGGCTATCTGCCCTCACACAGAAAACATAGTCCTCTATATTTTTAATTGTTATCACTAATTTTTAGGCCTCCATTCCTTTATTTACCTAACCTCTAAAATACAAATATGGAAGTCAGATCTTTTTATCTGTACTATGTGGACCAAGTTACTCATCTATCATTTTCCATATGACCCTAGTTATTTCTATCATGTAGAAAATATATTTAAAACATATGGAAGAAGTGTATTAATTTTAAGAGCATAGAATTGCAGATGATGCACATTTTGAATGGGAAGTGAAATCTTTTGAGATTCTTTATACCTGACTGTTGCAGAACAGAATGATATCTGAAGTGGACTGATAGTGAAAATGATCCACTATCTATAATTCCTCCTCATACTAAGGCACTAGTTAGCCATTGCATCTGGCCCTAGCTGAACTCTCCACTCTGAGTCTCCACAGAGTTATCTTTTTACTAATCCTGGCATATTCCATTAGCATCTTCCCTTTTTATTTAATGAACTCTCTCAGAAGCACAGCTCAAAGATGTTCTTACCAGTGACAGTTAATTCCAGGAATGCAAATGCTTCTTGAGTATTGTAAAACAAACTAGAAAAACAAAACCTCTCTGAACTGGGTGTCTCAAATGTGTGTGGTACAAAGTGCCTTTGAGGCAGCTTATGAGACACGACCATTTATTCAGTTCTTCACTACACAAAGCAGCCCACCAGGCTCCACAGTAATTTTTAAAGGAAGTAGGATTGGTTTATCAACCTGCAGCTGTTATCATTATCTTTCATTGTGGCCTTCTTCATTGTCTTTCCCCCAGTTTTCCGCATGAGAATGAAAATTAGTGAGGCATAGTTACAGAATTAATTTCACTCCCATTGTACATTATTTGTCCTGGGAATACCTTAATTTTGGAAAGTATTTCATTTAAACAAAGTATGAAATAAATCTTCATGTGGAAAACAAACACAGGTGAGGTCAAGAAAGGCAAAATCTTTAACTAACCACAGACATTTAGGTTAATTTCATGAAATAACAAAAATTGGCTAATATTCTAAACCATTTATATTCCCAAGGAAAGTTATTTCCTCACTGTGAATAAAAGAGTGTAAATGATAATGTTAATTTGCCCTGCAAACAAAGCAGTTAGCTATAACTGTGTGTTAAACTGACATTGTTTTTGTTCTAATACATGCCCAATATTCTTAAAATTACATATATATACATACATACATATATACAAATAAAAGTACCTATAGTTCAAGAGTATCTTCCTGACTAAAGTCTGATGCTAGGCACAATGAATGTCAAGTGAAGTTACAGCGTTCACAGCGGTGGAAAGTTTCTATGAGCACCCATTCCAATCAGAGGACACTGCTGGAGGTAGAGAAGGTGCATGGATGAGGGGACTGTTCTCAACATGAAAACTGGCTCACTTGAACATGCCACTTCAGAAGCCTGTTAAGGAGTTATCAAAGAGAACGCTTGAGAGAAATGCTCCAGCAAATCATGACTGTAGTTAGTATGCAATTGCAGGTGAGAACAAAGTTGAGGACATTGAAGTGGAGTACAAAATATTTGTAAAACCTTCCTGAATTACTCAAACATGTCTGTTTACATTCAGACCTTGAAAATAAGTTTGTCTGAATGACAAGCGCGATCCAGTGAGACCAATTTATATTATTTTTGAAGGGATACTTGAAAGTTTTCATCAGATATAAATGCATCATTTCTGCCAAATTCCCTCCCCACAATTAGGGTATCATGATTGAATTATTATAACTCTTAGTGCAGACAAATATTTATATTATCAATACTTCTAAGACTTTTCTGTTCATCAGTAGGTAGCAGTTGCTGGTTAGGTTTACAGTAGGTTTTATTGTGCTGTTTTACTGCCCATTCCATGGTGGTCTATGCTTTTCAGTGACAAATGACTGCATGCAATTTGGGTGCTATAGAGGAATTTATGTTTTCCTCTATATAATGTAACTGTGAATGTGCATTCACTTTGGGGGAATTATTTGCTTATTATGACAAATAGTGCATTTTCAAGATCTTTGTTTGGAAAGAGTCCCTCCTCTATGTATATATTGAAGGTATTGCTGTGACACAGCATGAGAACTTATGGTATAGTTATCTGAAAAAACTTATCCACTCCCTATAACATGTTTAGATTGCTTTTTTAGACTCTATAAAATTTTAGCAAGCACTAAACATAGAACTTCATTCATCATCATGCAAGCAAAGGCTGCCAAAGGAAGCCTACTCTTCCTGAGCTAAAAGTGGCAACACTCCAGTATTGGCAGAAATCAAATGAATCATTTCCTGCTTTTAGTTTTAGATAAATAATCGAAAAAGATTGTCTAGATTCTGATCCAAAAGTAATTTTTCATAGCAAGGAGTAAGACTACAGCTACAAAGACTTTAAGTAGGGAATGTTCTCCTGTTAATTACTTGACTGGAAAGGCCCTAAGGAACTTAGATCAAAATGTTAGAATCCAGTTTAAAACAAAATGTTAAATAATTATATTGACTCCTAAGTAGAGTAGTCTGAATTGCATTGAAATAGAGAAGTTTGAGGATTTAATTTGCTCTTGATGCAGTGAATGAACTTAGTCCAACAGGCTCCTGGTGAATCTGCCTGCTTTCTGTGGGAGAGAGAAGGCACAGCAGGGACAGCGACTGCCACAGTAGAGAGGGGGTGGTGGTGATTGCTGTGAGTTATCAGTTCTTTCAGTTATTCCTCTTCTAGTATCCAACATGAAAAGTGTGCCTGCACTGCTGACAGGGTGATGCCAGGCTACATTTGGGTATGTGTGGTAAGGGAAGAGCTAATTAAAGGGGTTGGAGGAGACAATAATGGGGTAACAGATCCCTGGAACTGCAAATGGAGACTGGGAAAATAACAGAGAGAAGTGGTCAGACCAGGGCATTAAATCAGAGGCCAAAGGAAGAGACTAATGGCAGAGGAGAAAAATGAGGCTTTGCGTTAAAGGAACTAGTAGAACTGAGCAGGGAACAAGGCCAGAGTCAGTGACATAAAGGATGAGGTGAGGTAGGGAGAGGCCAGGACCCACTGCCTGTAAGAATCCCTGTAAGCCTCATGTCTCACAGAGACTCAAAACTCACTGACAAAGTATGCGTCTTAGTCATTTGTCTTACCTGCCTGACCTAGGGGATGAGAACCTCTGCGAGCCTGGGTGAAGGTATTATACAGGAGGAGTGCAGACAAATGAGAGATCTTGACTGATTCAAGGTCAAAGAGCAAGTAGTTCAGTAAATAACTCCTGGTGAAAAAAAAACACCAGAGACCAAAGAAAAATTGGAGAGTCCTGACTATAGCTTAATGCCTGATTAATTGTCAGCTTCAGTGTTTATAAGGTGATAAAAAGATGGTTAAATCAAATCTAAAGTCCTAAGTAAATTTGCATTGTCTACATTATTAAACAGTAGAAATGACACCTTTGTTTTTTTTCCAAGGGGTAGTAGCATGACACTGCAACTGGCACTGAGTGCATACAGGATCCAACCATCATCAGATCTACTCAAGCTCTACTGGTGTTTCTCACAGCTCTGTGAGCTGGGCCATAGCTGTCCCATGGGAAATGCTGCAGATGTCAGACAACTACTTTGCATGGGAGCTTTCCCACTTTGGCAACAAAACTGCTCAATACTTTTTTAATGGCAGTGTATAATGGAGTCCAGTTCTGCAACAAGCCCAATGTGGGGCTCCTCTAGTGGAGCCCGAGTGCCCACACAACAGTACAGCCAGTTTGAATCACGTCATTTATGATGATGGAGTCCTATTGTCCATGTACAGCTGCCATTCTCAAACACCCAGTTCTGGAAATAAGATTGATCATATCTGGGCAGCCTGCCACTCCCTTTACAGGAATGTCATGGGACTGGAAAAGTGAGCCTTCTCAGACATGGGAAGGGAGTGAATCCAGTTATCTGACTCTCAAGATTGGTTTTGAATCATAAAACATTTCTCTGTAGTGAGTGGTTCAGAAGAAGAGTAGTAACTTATATATGTAATATAAAAATTATATATTGCAGATTTGTGGCTATATCTAGTCAAGAATTTTTGTTTAAGATTTTGATGGTAGGATAGAAATCTACAAACTTGTCTTTCCTTAGTTTATGACCCAAACCTCCAGCATTCTTGCACAAATTACAAGATTACAAGTCTGAAAAGAACATTTTTCTGAGATTTTGTTTGGATCTGAATGAGGCATTTTTCACTCAATCTAGAATCCAAATCACAAGGGTATTCTTGGCATAAGGCTTGCAGCTGAAACCACTCAGAAATATGCATGAATATTGACTCGATATGTGGTTTTGGATAATTTCAAAGAGTAAAAGGTGTGATGTGCTGTCATTTCTGGGATACAGGCTGCTATTAACTCTTTTCATATCATCAAGAAACAAAAGCATAATGTGATAGCTTTATAATTCCTATAATATCAGTATACATTTTGAAATCAGTGTCAATTCATGGGTGCCAAGATGTCCAGACTATAACCACACAACTAACAATTGATAACATTGCCAAATTGGGTCATTTTTGTGACTAGTCATGCAACATCTAGTTTTCTTAGTGCTTGAGCTGCTAAAATCAAATATTACATAACAGTGTAATTTCATTCAAAAAAATAAAACAATGCATTATTTGTTGAGTGTCTGCTTTCATGGTTACAGACAGAAGCTTAAAAATGTGACCATACTGAAGACTAAGAATAACAAAACAAAAGACACTTTCTTCTTAAATATGAAGTGCCAGCCAGTCTCATAACTTTTGGTGTCTGACTCATGATTTTTGAATGCTTGGGATTGGCAGTATTGTACTAATGTGTTTTGTATCAAAATTCAACTTCAATAAAAGGTAACTTTTTCTGTCTAGAAATTTGTAGGTCAAGAGGCTACAAAACATGGAAGGAGGGGGCAAAATGAGGGTTCCCTCTCAAAACAAGACCTTTCAATACTGTTTTTTTCCTAAGGAACTACAGCCTGAAGGACCTGTACTTCTAATCCTGTCTAATGGAGCAAATCCTGCATGACAGAGTAATAGTGACTATGCAGAGGGATTGCTGTCTCGCCTCCACAGTACGACACTGCAACCAACCCCATGGGGAAGTGCCAGTTCAGAATGACCTGAAAGTACCTTCCCTCTGCGCCCAGCCCAGGGCTGTGGGTGAATACCACATTTCTGCTCACAGTAATGAAACCCAGTGTCTTCCAAAATAAATATTGTTTCTTGGTTACTAATATAAATAAATGTATTGTACATTACATTTTTGGAGAAGAATGCGCAAGACCAACATTTTTGAAGTCTAATGGAGAGGTCCTCCCTCTGTTTCCCTCTAGTCCTCATAGAGGGAAACTTCCACTTGAGTCAGTGGGAATTTTCAAGACTAAAAACTACAGAGGCACCCAAAAGTACTTCAGGTTGCTTTTTTTTTTTTTTTTTTTTTTTTTGTTATTTTTTTTTTTCCGAAAATGTGCATGAGATTTGGATAAGATTTTATTTGAGAAGGTGAAACAACTCTAGTATTTTTTTTCCTAGTGTTATTTTTTTTTAAATAGTTATAAATTCTGTAGTTTGTAGCTCTCTGAAGGGAAAAACGAATCATTTGTTCACCAAATGGAAAATTAAGGAAGACAAATAGCACAGTTAAAAGCATGATTTATTACAGTTCACATCCTACTGTATGTCTACAAGTTCTTTTAATGCTTTTCATAGGAAACAAAACCTGGATTCACACTTTTCCCAGTGAATGTAAAAATAATTATTTTTCAAGAACTTCTACCATTGCTCTCACTTCATTTAGACTTACTTTAATTATATTCATCACTATTGTAATAGATGGTACTGCTGGGAAGAAAGAGACAAAGAGAGAACAAATATTTTCTTATATCAATCATCAGTTTTTAAAAGCCAAACAATTGGTTTTGTGTATAGAATAGGACTAAATTTTCTTCTCATTCTCAAAGCTAAATCTGTGGTTTGTAGAGAATTAATGATAGATTAACCTTAACATTTAGCTGTTTGGATTGTGTTAAATTAATTACTTGAACACATAAAAGTGCAGTCATTCTGTGTTTTAAATACTTCACACCTCCTCTAAGTGTATAATAGAGTAAGAAATTTAATAATAGTGAGCTTTCTCATCATGGTTATATAATATCATGTTATAGATCCTTTCTTTACTTGGTGGAAACCAATGTGGTTCCATTGTTGATGATTTTGTTTTCTTTTTAATTATTTCTATTCTGTATTTCCACAAGGTGTTGATTTGGGATGTGGTATTTCAAAGCCAAAAAGCCAACTTCTCAACTCATTCTCCAGCTCTGGTTTCAAAACCTCATGTGTGTATGGGAAGGGAGAGAGTTTAAAAACTGGTTTAGGCTAAACTTTCTCCTTTCTCTCTTGAAAAGGAGATTGCCTCACTTAGAGAAAGCTCTGGTGAATGCTATTCTCTGAACAGTTCCCAAGCAGTGTCTGGAAGATGCTGACACCATTCCAGGGATGGTCTATCAGAACAGACAGGAGTATGCTAGGTATGAGAATGTGCTCTGTCACTGATGTTTTTATCATCAGAGATGTAACCAGAGAAAACAGTTTGGACCGCCAACTCTCCAACACTAAATATCTCCTAGAATTACCTAAAATACCCCATTTTTTTTTTTTTTTTTTGTAGACACCTCTGCAGAGATTCACACATGTGATCAGGACTGTTATGCCTTGGATGGGTACAGTCAAGTGGTAGACTCCCACTGTTCAGACAAAAGTATGCATTTCAAGTGTTTAGGAGAAAAGGAAAAGATGTAGCTGTTAATTCCCACTTTGCCTATATCACTTTTTAGTATCAGTAAATTTAAGGTATAGACCAAGAAGTGGGAGGTGGCTGGTGATTTGATCCCAACTCCTAGAGGTGCCTGTTTATCATCCACAACAGAGGGATCTTGGTCATGTAACTTGAAGGAAAGTCTAATATATAGTTGTTTGTGTGACTAAATTAGGTGTCTGAAGTAAAAAGCCCTAATTCTGGTCTTGATCTGAATTTATTAAGGAAGAGATTGTCTACAACTAGCATTTGCTTTGGTGTCTGCCCATGGTCAGACATGTTCCTTCAGGCATTTCCAGTGTATGCTGCTGCTTTTTTTT
Organism: Acropternis orthonyx; assembly: GCA_035583155.1. Lineage (NCBI taxonomy): Eukaryota > Metazoa > Chordata > Aves > Passeriformes > Rhinocryptidae > Acropternis > Acropternis orthonyx. Next base: position 60,948,351 of record JAWWEU010000125.1, read on the forward strand.
CACCCTACACAATTGTTTCCCTAAAGAATTTTTGAATACTAAAATGAGACACTGTTTATGGACCGCAAGGCTAGTTTGAACTGCAGCTTTGACAGCTCTCAGAAATTCAGCTTTAAATCAAGTGATATACACTTGCTATGGTTGTTTAAAAATGAAAACATGCCCCATGAAAGAATATATAATGGAAAATATGGAAATTAAGGGCTTCTCATCTGTAATTGGTAGGCTAAATCTCTTCTGGTGTTCCACTTCATCTTTGTCAAGTCTTGTTGTAATTCAATATCCCATATGAGGATGATATGCAACAGCATAAAATTAAATTATGGACAAATCTTGACTTCCTAGAAGGTTTCTCATTTTCCTAGTGTATGTTTTAAAACTTGTACTTTTGTTAGTAAATTAATAAATAATCATCTGGTGTTAGAGGCCAAAAGGAGATTCATCAGAAAGCAAAAATGAGTGTAACTACACTGTGTGAGTTGGGAGCTATGTCACACATGAAGAAACTAAAGAAAAACATGATCCAAACAAAACAGAAAAAATAGGCTCATCCACATGAGGAAAACACTGTTAATTTATATACTATATCTTTGTAATGTAAAAATGAAAACAGGATCAATGGAATAGCACAGAGTTATAGAATCATAGAATGGCTTGGGTTGGAAGGTACCTTAAAGATCATCCAGTTCCAACCCTCCTGGCATGGGCAGGGAACCCTCCACCAGATCAGGTACCTCAGAGCCTCATCCAGTCAGGCCTTGAACACCTCCAGGAATGGGGAGTCCACATCATCTCTGGGCAAGTTGTTCCAGTGTGCAGCCCAGGATGTCTTTCCAGGCTGCCAACCACATCTGTCAGGATTCAAAGCTATTTGGTATGGAAGAAATGTTAGTATTAATGAATTTTTTTTGGTTTTGAAAACTGTCTTTCTGTAACTGGATACCAGCCTACCAGAGACAGAGAATGACACAAAGCAATTAGAAGCACAGGGCAAAGCTCAACACAGAGAAAATCCACAGTTTCTGCCTAGTAATGTATGTGAGGTGGAGCAACTGTACACCTTGGGAGCCATTTTATAGTTTAGCTAGAAAACAGGTAGAACAAAGTCCTCAGTCAAATAAAAACTATTTCATTTGAGTTATAAACCTGAAAATGTTGGGTGAAATTTGTGGAAAAAAGATCAAAGACCAAGTAGCTGGTGGATGTAGTGGTCAGACAGAAATCCAAGGAACACATAATAGAGCCTTGCTAACCTGAAAGCATTCACAAATCATCAGTCAAGTCTGGAATGTCATGAGTTTGGGGAATTTTTTTGATATAATAAATATAGGACCTGTTTTGTCTTTTAAAGACTCAAAATCAGGGCATTTTTGAGCCACTTTTTTTTTTTTTTTTTAAAATCAGGTTGTGAACCATAATGTTATGTTTGGAAAGAATGAAAGCTAAGAGTCTTACTGCTCAGGAAAAAAAGAACTTTGAGAAAACACTTGATGGGTGACTTGCAATAAAGGTCATAACATTTGGCAATGCAGAGATAGATTAATCTTTAAAGTACTGTAGTTGAGGAAAACTGCTGGCAGTCAGTATATGAGAGACTGAAAATAAGGCTGTATAATTTTTATAAAAATAACAGTCACCATGTATAGGCCTGAACCTGAAAGCTGCAATAAGCTTAGACTTCTGATATTTGATGCATTCACAAATAAGCCTTACCTTATGAAAAAATGTCTTTGTTTTTAATAAATATTTGTATTTACTTATAAATTATCAAGAAACCCGAGTTTTTAATTTCCTCTATGCTTTGATCATGTATGATTTGTCCTGCTTAAAAACAGAAAAAGTGGCAAGCAGCATGCTTTTAGCATAACATTTTTAGAGGTGAGAAATACCACTTTCTTATCATGGGTTGTAGAGTATAAAAAAGGCATATGAAGTAGAATTTAAATCATACAATCAGGGATGGACTGCCATTATTTTGTTAGCTCTAATTTCATAAGATTGAAAAGATTTTATTGTTCTGGCCTGGTATGTTTGACTGCTGAAATTGTTAGTGATCTAGACAGACAATGAACATATACTATATTATGGCAGCTTGAGATCTGGATCAGGAATTACTTCTTTGATCAGGAATTATATCTTCCTGGATCAGGAATTATATTGCTTTGTGGTGGAGTAAAAAAAAAAAGCTTCAAACTCTAATCAGTAGTAGTTAATATCGGAAAACTCTTATTTTTGGATGGAGATAAAAAAATGCTGCATTTAAATTCTGTTTCAGTGTTGGAAATTTTTTTGCATTAAGCCTTTTTAGCAGGCTAAGAGAAGGATTCCAAGCTGCAAAGGCTTTTTTGTCACTTCATTTCTGAGTACTATAAATGTTTGCTAAACAATAATTTTATTAATCTGTTTTTTGTAAGGAAAAACCCCACCTTCTCTTTTCAGCTGGGGAATTAAATGTCAGGTTTCCTACTGAAGGACACATTTTATGGAGAAGTTATAAACCCTGAAATTAAGTCTGTAATGGAAAATGTGACAAACTTAACTATGGCAATGCAAAAAATATATTCTTAACAACACATAAAGAACTATAGGTATATATGAAATGTATTTACAACATACTACATGTTTATTACATCTTAAACACTTAAAAATGGAAAAAACCCCAGCACATACCCCAACTCTTCATTAAATACTTTTTTAATATAGCCAGAATATATTGAAAATTGTAGGACTGAAGAGTATATGGTAAATGTTTAAATAACTTCAAATGTAATAAAACATTTCATTTGAAATGTTATGCAGGTGATAAAAATGTCATGTAGTATTACTATTTGATGTGCTTTAAAAATATAATTAGAAAAAAACTTAATCACCTGTCCAAATGAGGCATATTTGCATTTGTTCAAGTATTCAGAATTTTGAAGCAGATCAGAACCTTTATAAACAGCTGAGCTCAGCTTCTGTGGCACTCTGTGGTGGGACTGGACATTTTCATCCTCTATGGTATCAGGATGTGTGAACACTATGGTAGCTCATGGCACATGCTTCTGCTCCTTACCAGCCAAGCCAATCGATCTGGGAAAAGAGGTAATAAAGGAAGTTTTTTTCCCTCCCTTCCACCTTTTGCCTCCCTGGAGGGGACAGAAGAGGTGACCTGAAAGCTATATGAACCTCCTGCAAGAGAATGTGGCAGAGAGCAAGAGGGGTTGACAAAAGAGAAGAAAAGAAGAAAATGTTTGGTACTTTTAAGATTTGCTCACTAAAAATATAAAAAAGAAAAGAGGTGGAATGGAAGGAGACACAACTCATGGGAGGTGATTCTTTGCGTGAGTAATACAGACAAATGTTGGAAAATAAGAGTGTTCTGCATGTTGCCTTGTAGTTATTTTTTTTTAAGTTTAGGAATGGACAAGTAGGCATGAGGAGAATTTTGACCATAGATCCTTAATATTATTTTATGATTTTTATATAAACTATACTTTTAAGACAACAAGATTAATTTTAGAATCTAAAATAAAGCCATTAATATAATTATTGATTCACTGTTCCTTCTCTTGCCAGAAGTTCTGCCATTTGCTCTCTGTTTATATACACTGTTTTTCTAACTTAGTTGCCTATGATAAATCATCCTTTCCACTTCAGGAGGAGCAAGAGAATCTCTTGCTCTTGTTTCCTGTCCTACTAGCATCGTCCTGAATACTCCCTCCTGTTTTCTCTCAGAATACATATTTAGTTACCTTGTCTGCATTTGCTGGCACCAAAGACTTACTGTGCAAGGAGAAAGGTCATTTCTCTCTGGTAAATAGTAACCCTAGTTATTATTTTGAGAGGAGGCATGAGCTGCTGCTACTTTCTCTATGCTTTTCCTTAAGGCACAAGATGTTTGCACTGCCTTACCATTTCTTCTTTCTCCCCAAGGTCGGTTTCACTTTCAGTGGATACACTTAAACAAGTCTTGGATTTGATTCAGTTAAAATTACTGTATGTTTGGCATCTGTATCATGGAAGCACAAGCAAAGCAGCTAAACACTGTGGAAAGTTGTTGTTCTCTGTTTTCTCTGGCCATGCATAAAGTTCTTCAGTGCAGAAGCTTAAACATTTAGCTTTGAATTGAGTCCCCTGGAATTATATGCTTTTTGGTATTATGTTAAATTGTAGACAGAATATAAACAAGCTGTTGCTTCTTAATGCTCTTCACAGTAGCTGTTCTTTTTAAAATTATTATTATTGTTGTTTTTATTATTATTTTTTTAGTGTGGTCAGATCCAGTTTAAGATTCAGTCGCTGTGTCTAGGCCAAGGAATAACTCAGTTTCTCTGGCCTGTATGGAGAAGAGATCCTTACAAGCCCAATAGCTTCTGTCTTCTTCTCTTCACAGGTACTCTACAAAATTAGTGTCTGTTTCAAGAACTAGTTAAAATAGTCAGGGAATCACTGCTCTGCCTTGGATTGCATCGGTAGCTGGATTCACTTTTTGCCTTTTGGCTAGTAGCCAAACAGAGCAAACCAACTGGTCTGGGAGGCATCTTGACAGTGTCTTCGTGGTGTGCTACAACTGTAGTTTGCAAGTCCTCTCAGTAATTTGTGCTTTGTAAAGGAGATGATACCCAAGGACACATGCTGGGATTAATTAACTACTGCCCTGCATATTTTAAAAGCTCTCTGGCTTGTGGACCAGAGGTCTGTTTTGGGCTTAAAGCAGTATGGCATCATTCTGTATAGCTGTGATAGAATAAGCTGTCTGCAAGGTGCTGGAGACACAGAACCTCCCAGGGATAGCCTGGAGCAGAGCTGGAGTTGTAAGAATTTCAGAATCAAGGTGAGGTGTGTGTTAGTTACAATCTCTCCATGTTCAAGGTTATGTCCCATTCATTCTGCCCATTTTGTTGGTGAAAAACAAATCAGTGAAGTCCACAGATGGAAACATAAGGTTCAATTCATAGTTCTCCTTCTTCAAAAACTGCTGACTTATTATGGAATGTTTAACTTGTGGCAAAAATCATCAGACTAATTTCTTTCCCTTGTCAAAATGGCCGATGAGCTTCGCTAATGCGTAACAAAGAGCATTCTTGGTTAATGAAAAAAGAAACTTGTGCAGCATGTGCTGGTTTTGCCTGGGATAGAGTTGATTTTCGTCACAGTGGCTGGTATGGGGCTGAATTTGGGGTTTGTGCTGAACACAGTGATGATAATAGAGGTCAAGGCCATTTCTGCTTTCCATAGTGCCACGCTGGCAAGGAGACTGGGAGTGCTTGGGAAATTGGGAGAAGACACAGCCAGGACAGATGACCCCAGCTGAACAATGGATATTCCAGACTATATGACATCATGCTCAGTATATAAAGTGGGGGGAAAAAGGAGAGGACATTTACAGTGATGGTGTTTGTCTTCCTAAATGACTGTTCCTCATGATGGGACCCTGCTATCATGGGGATGGCTGAACACCTGCCTGCCTATGGGAAGCAGTGAATTAATTCCTTTTTTGCTTTGCTTGTGTGCATGGTTTTTGCTTTTCCTATTAAACTGTCTTTACCTCAGTCCACAAGTTTTTCAGCTTTTACCCTTCTGCTTCTCTCCACAGTGCTGCTGGTGGGGAAGTGAGTGAGCAGCTGTGTGGGGCTTGGTGGCTGACTGGGGTGAAACCACAACCCAACAATACAATTTACATTAAGTTAATTTAATTCTCATTTGGAGTCAATTGTGAATTAAGCTACCAAAAATACAGGTGCTTGAGTATCATATCTTAAAACACTACAGGGATCTTAGCTATAAATAGATGGCTAACAAAGACTGGTAAAAAATTCTGTAGTATGTTTAAATTGATATTTTTGACTGTAAAATGGAATGATTTACTATTTATTACTTACAAGCAGTTTTAAAGAGATCCATATACTTAATATTCTACTAGAGGAGTAGGAGAGGAGTACTGTTGGTTTAACTGCATTTAAAACTATTTTAGAAAAGATACCAGCACGTTAATTTGATTCTCTAAACATTCTGGTTCCAATTTTTCTCACTATATTTCAGAAATTTTTCATGATGACAATAGTTTCGTAGAGGCTGTGAAAACAATAGCAGCAAAATGTTGAACAAATGGTTCAACTCAACAGAACACAGGAAGTAGGATGGTTGCTGTATTTCCTTGGTATTGTAAAGAAATTTCTGAAAGTGATAGAAAGCAGTGCAAAGGATTACAGTCTCTACTATTCTCATAAAAATGTTGGGACTATTAGTAAATGTAAATAAGAATATCAAAATTGATGTAAGAAATGCAGTAAAGAAATGTAAAGCAAAGTAGAATATATTTAATCAGCATTAATTTTAACCCTTTATGAAACTTGCTTGCATAACTTATTGAACAAGTTCTGTAGGATCCAATTTTATTTTCACAGCAGTGAGGTAGAGAGAAGAAAGTATATAAGTAGAAAAGTGGGTTTTAGAAATAAATAATCTTTTTGTACCTCTCCTCCTTTTCTGATGGTCTGAGCTGTTTCTATCCTGGTGATCAGAAAGCCTGAATTCTATTATAACCTTGCTGCAGGATTCAAAAAATGCAGTGTTTAGAGTAGTCCAAGTGATTGGGTGATGGAGAACATATTTGTCCTGGTTAGAGTGGCCAGGACTAGTTTGTCACTGTGTGGGTGTGGCCAGGGCTGTGTATTCTACACCCTCTGTGTAATTTCTCATG
>JAWWEU010000125.1:60955135-61035611 GCA_035583155.1 Acropternis orthonyx
CCCAGCCTGAGGGGTCATGTCTGCTAATGGGCCATCAGGGTTTCCAAAAATATGCCATGATTCACCTCAGAGAGTAAATCACCCATCGTGAAACTCTCCACCCTGGGGCAGGTACTCAGCACTCCCACCTGAGCCTAAGCATATATAAACTGGGGGTTTTGGGACTGGGGTTCTCTCGTCGGATCCAGAGGAGGACTAAAGTCTCAACAGGATGGCGACTGCCATTCTCAACCAGACTGTGACCATCATCCTCACCAACAGGTTTTCTTCTTTCCTTATTACTTTGTACTTAGGGGGGCCAGGTGGTGCTCAGCATAGGGGCTGACAAACACCATCCTGTTTGTGCCCCAGGGGGCTGGGTTGCACACCTGTTTCTTGTGGGTCAAATGGGCTTTTTCCTCTGTACCCTTGTACTTATTGTTATCTTTTTATTAAATTGAAATTCTGACTTGTAATCTGTTTGTGAGTTGAGTTCATTCCTCCTGCTGGTTTATCTTTAAACCAGCACAATATTCAGGACATTCACTGCCTATATCAGTGAGAAAGATTGATAAGCAGATAGTACAATGGAGGCACAAATCTCTAGTTAGACATGTTCAAGTTAACTCATCATCTTTGCTTCCAAACTAGGGATATAATATTACATGTTGTTTTCCAGAGCTGCTCAACAGAGAAAATTTATGAATCAGTCTATTCTCTTATCAAATCTCTAGCAATTTGTGAGTCAGGTTTAGATTGCCCAAAGCAAATTGAACTAACCGTGGTCAAAGTCATCTGATCATTTAGAGAAGATAGCAACTCCATCAAAAAGTTGTTCAACCTAGCAGAGCAGTACACCTCCATGAGTAGAGAGAAATGCTTTGTATAAAAATGTACATCTGTACATCTTTTTTAATAAATCAGATTAGTATAGTTATAGTTGTCCAAGGTTTATCTTTGGTAGGAAAAGAGATCAATTCCATGTTTTTAAACATGTTACATGGGCAAAAATTAAATATTCATCAACTGTGCAATTTAAAACTGAGCAGAATGACACAGTTCTGGGTAGCCTCATTGGAGGTTGTCTTGACACCTCTTTCCGTTATCTGTTAGTTGTTTTGAAGATCTTACAATCAATGCTTTAACTACACACAAGCATATATATTAATGTACACTGGAGACAGGTCAAACCTATTAGAAATTTAAGCACAAGAGAGTTATAAATGTTACTTGATGTGTTATAAAGCTCAAGATACCTGACCGGTGCATAGGCTCTGTTGCTTGATGTAGTCAGGTGATAACATTTGTACACTCATATTGCCTACTTCAGCAAGTGTCAAAAGTTCATGCTAAGTACTACATAAATTATCACCTAATTAAGCGCTGTTATGGTTTGAATTGGGAGGGAAGTGTAAACTTGATTCTCCTTAGAGAGCTATATGCAGAAATATGATGTAAAATTAATTTTACGAATAAAGGTCAAAGATCAAAGCCTGAACGTATTTATTGGAGGAAGGAATAAGAAGGGAACCTTGACTTCCTTAATTAAATCCTTTTCTGCTCATGAAAATACTAAGAGGTTAATTTAGTTTTATGTGTACTTCCCCATTGTATTATAGAGATGTCAGGAGCACTGTTCTGTTACTGGCACGGTTTCTATGGTTTTCTAAACTTCCCATTGCTACTCTTACATCAGTAGTTACTGAATCATAATTCAGGAATGCCAAAAAAAATATTCACCTAGAGGCTGGAATTTAGGATTAAAAGATAATGTTGTTATGAAATAGTCTTACCTGAAGACATTAAACATGTATAAATATGTCTATTTATTTACTGTATTCAGAAAAATACACCTAAATATGTTATTTGTGTGTTAGATGTGAAGATACATGTACTTCTGATGGTCCAGCCATGATATTATCCTGGGTGACTAAGAATTCTGAATGACAAAATATGATATCAGCCCTTCTTGATGCTTTAGATTACAATATCCTTTAGACAAGAACAGTATCTAAGTATGTTTAACTCATTTAGAAAAATCTGGGTTCAGGTGTGAGTGACATTTTTTGCTCCTGCTAGATCATAAATGAAGTAAAATAATAATGTTCATGGTCCCTGGAAGAGAGAAAAATGTCAAAGATATGGAATTAAAGGGAAAAATTAGTAGTCAAGTTAACTCTTAAGAAGCACTTAGAGAGGGATCAAGCTATGTGTTTTCAGGCAATAAAGACATTCTTCTAAAGCAGTATGTGGTACTAACTCAAAAAAACTGCGAGGAAGTCAACATTAGCAGTGTGACAGTTAAAACATTGATTCAGAAAAGTGTATGCTGGTTTGTTTTTTCCTCCAACTAGCAGCTACCAGCTGAAGGCAGCTAAGCACCTAGGGATATCTGTGTTAAAACAACACATGAGAGTGGAAAGAAACATTAAGTGGAGTGGGAGGAAAAAACCAGTCAAACACAAAGAGGCAAGGTAGCCAAACAGGCAGTTTCTTATCCCAAATTGCCTCTGACATTTCTCCTTCTCTGCACTTCAGAAAGGTAGAAAGTGGGGAAATGCCAGCAGTGCAATATTTTTCTGTGGCAAGCAGTTTTCCACATCACGAACACCACTGCTACCACAGCTGGCATCTCAGGTAGTCGTTGCAAAGATGCTGAGGGCTGTAGAGAACAAATTATTTCCTTTTCTCCTCCCCAGGTGAAGTCTGAAGAATGTTGGCATTTCTGTGTTGGAAAATTTGCATCGGCATTGCCAATACCAAGAAGGGATTTCTTTGCTACACTGTGTCTGACCTACTTATGCATTCAAAGTGTTGGCTGAATGAGAGAGGAGCTGTTTCTTGAACTAAAGTTCTTGAAGATCTTCAGGGGTACTGAACTACTTCAGTGCTGTTATAAGGAGTAATATTTTCAGTACTTTCTATGAAGTTTTGTTCTTTATGTCTGCATGTTTTGAATGATGTGCTTTTACATATGACTGTTTCAGTAAAAGGTTACTAAGGGCAACATTCATAAATATATATATCTGCATACAAGGCAATGTGATTAACTGGCAGTGCCGAGCTGGAAATGCGGCTTGAAAACTATGGCCAGCCCAAATGGTTCTTGGACTATTTTATATCAGTTTTGGTGTTGGGTTTTTTCTTTTTTTTGGTCAAAGCATGGATGTCAGAGGAAAACAGAAAATTCAATTTTTATTTTACCTCTGAACTCTATATTTTGTTCTCTATTGTAGTGCTGTAGTACTCAATGCAGAAAAAAATGTCTATTCTGTTAATTTTGCTACATGTACCACAGAAAGCAAAAGTGAAGATGGCACCTATTAAAAACAGAGAATAATGCCACATTAACAGGAACATTGCAGTGTTTCTTTAAGGTTTCTGTGCTAGAAGTATGCCCTACAATAATCCCAGCCACTATCAAGCAGAATACGGCTTCTTACAGCATTCAGGTAACCCTGGCAGACTGTCCCGTCATTCAACTACTTTGTCCTGGTTATTTTATATTGTAACCATGTTGCTCTGGTGTTGGTTCTATGCGTGTTTAAAGCCTGCTGATAGGGGAAAAGCTGCTTTAAACTGTTAGCAGTGGGTGACAATTTCTGTCCCAAAAAGAAGCAAAATCACTGGTGATTCTGCAGCATCTGTTTCTTCCCTTCTACACCACAGGAAGACTTAGGATAAAATTCACACAATGAAATTCAGATTTCATTTACTTCAGTGAATGAACAGTCAGGCCCCATCAGTTGTCTGTAGAGCATGGTCTACTCTTAGCTCTGCCACTTATTACCATTATCTCTGCAAGCCAGACTTAGGGCTTGGTGTCCTGGTTTTCTCACCAAGAAATTATTCTGATTCTTGAGTTTGCACAGGTTTTTAATGCTGTTGGCCAGGGAATAAAAAAAGGCCAAAAAAGAGTGTTCTCTGAGTTTCTATTTGCTGTATGCACAAGCCGGGAAATTGCATCAGTTGTTAGTTTTGTTAAAAGGCAGACTAGATGATGCAACAAGTATGATGACATAAAAGAAACTCCATGATCTGCTCTTTTGAGGCCTTAAGCAAAAAGGATCTTATGCACTTCTGGCCCAAATTTGGTTTATTGACCTTTCAGCTCCTCAGCTGAAGGCTTAGGATCCATCATTGTGCTTGAAATTCTACTGGACTCACAGCCAGTGTGCCTGCAATGTTTCTTTCAGCGAACACAAACCAACTTTGAGGGCCTGGAAAACAGTACAGCAATTTGCTGGCCCAAAAGTGAAAATAAACTGTGCACAGTATGTCACATTAGCTCTTAACTGTCTCCAGGAAGTAAATGTTTGACAGGGAAATAAATTTGCTTGTGGCCTCATTTGATTCATGTTTCAAGGAAAGAATTGAAATCATACTCCCAGTGGAGCACTTACATCATTCAGTGGGAGGATACTGCAATCTCCAGAATGTCATCTTCCTCTACCCTCCTCCCTGCTTCCCACTCAAGTGAAGGAGATTTTACAAGAGGGGTATTTGATGGCTTTTTTCCATTGACAGAAGTGGTTTTGATAGCAAAAGAACCACATTGCCTTGCACCCTCTCAGAATTACAGCCCTGGCTTCTCTTGTTAGAAAGCAGGAATACTGCTGTAATACTTCAGAAAAGGTGGCATGACTTCCTAACCTCTCTCTCCTCCTAGGATATGATACAGGCTGCTGTTAATCACTGTTTGTTCCTTCCAAATCTATGCCCAGCATGGCTAATTTGATGAGCCAGCCATTCAAATCCAGGAGCTGGACTCGACGATCCTTGTGTTTCCCTTACTACATAGATCACAGAATCATATTTTATTATTATCTGATCTCAGCTGCCTGCTACTCCCGAGGTATGCAGCAAGTAGCGTGATTCTGTGTAGGACAAATCAGATAGGACCAGCATGAGTTAGGTGTAGAAATCTTTCCACATTGGGAAGGGATGATTTCATTGTGGTGGATCTCTTTGCACCTGACTTTCCACTCCCTGTCTCCTCCCAGTAGGAAAACATGGAGAAATATCTGTAGAGGTTTCCACAGAGTTAGTATGAATTTAGCACAACTCCATAAAGAAGCTGCAGAATTACCCTCATACAAAAAAACATATGCCAGAGGAGACCAGATTCAGAGCGCAGAAGGTGATTTGTAAAATACAGTTGATAGAACACAATCCAGTTTCTAGTTTCTGATTGGGTTCCTAATCAGTTTTCTCCATCACACTCCTGATCCTGTGAAGGACACCCTCTTGACTAACCTCAGTGGTAACTTCCTTGAGACAGAACAGTAAAACTTAGGCTTAAAAGTAGAGATAACATATTAAAAGAGAAATGGAAGAAATTTGATGATGTTCTAGTCCATGTCTTCTTTTCTTTGTCTTACCTTCAAATTCTGCTATTTTTAACTTTCTCCTTTCTGACAATGGGAGTATCAGAACTATGTTAGAAACTTACCACAGCAGCTCTCCACACTGCTGTCATTGATGGGGAGGTAAATCCAGAACTTCATTACAGATGTGGTGTTTGAGTTTTTGTGCCCAAAATATTTCTTAAGCTATTTTAAGTAGGCAAACATATATGCTAAAATTCTAAAAATAAATATTTAAAAATACTTGACCTCAAAATACCGATCCAACAGAAGCAGAGTGTAAAAGGACCTTTAAAGGGATCTTTTCCTTGCATCCTACCCAGAGCAGAGCCTCAGATTTACAGACTTGTGGTTAAGACTGAGCTGCCACCTGAGCTGGCATCATAGGAGGGGCCAGATATTTTTCAGGTATGTAGTACTCTTGGCACAGGTGTTGAAAGTCTCAGCATAGCATGAGGGTTTTCAATCTGTTCTTAGTGAGATAGTACAGTTCACAAAGGCTGCCTTATGGGTCATAACCCTTGCAAAGGAGATGCCGTTGTCAACACTGCCTCCTACACAATTGTGGCCATGGCAGGAACTATGTTTTTGCACAATATTAGCAAAATGGGGGTGAATTCACTTGCACAGATGCATATTTCCTACTTGAAAAGCATGAATCCTGCTATCAGTTTGTTCTCTTGACTTTATTTACTCCTTTTCAACTCCTCTGATTTGTTTTGGTTTGATTTTTTTTTCCCCCTCTTCACAGCTGGGAAGGAGCCAGCCCCGTGTGGCTCACCAGTTGTCCATGGAATGACAGGAACTGGACCACAGTTTGGGCACCTCAGCAGGCTCTTCTGAAAGGAGCATCAGAAAGAATATTAAAGAAGGGTGTATTCTTGCAGATGCCCAGCACTATCTACACTAAACAGCAGTATGATCTGGATTTGTGCAGCCCCATGCCAGATGGACCTTGACTCCAGTCTTCTTTGCAGGCCTGTGCTCTCTGTGGTTATGGCAAGACTTCATCCTGAAATAGCTGCTTGATTTTTGAAATTCATGCATAGCCCTCTTATTTGGATATTTCAAACTGCAGGTTTCAGTTGAACCCATAAGCAGCAACTGAATTTAATAAATGAGGACAGATTTTTCCAGGTATTTAAAAGCTGGGCAGAATCAGTGTCTGCAGGCAGCTTGCTACGTGCTGAATGAAATCCAGAGAGATCCATTGCTGGAGGGTTTTTTACATTGCAATGCACATACGATCAGAAAATACTTTGAATGTTTATGCCCCACATAAAACAAAATGTTTTGCCTAGTATCAGGATAAATACAGAGGATTCTACAAAAGCAAGATAAATACAGAGGATTCTACAAAAGCAGTGAAAGGTTTGGTTTTTAATTTAGTAATTAGTACTGCAGAGTACTCAGTCTCTTTAGTGAAAGCTAATGATCTTAAGGTCAAAGTCTAAATCTCTTTTTAAAACTTGTATTTTAGACTCTTCCTGTTCTGAAGATAAACAGAACAGTGTTTCATAAAAAGGCAAATATCTCCAAGAAAGCAGAATATATAAATACATGAGTTTGATTTTGTTTTATGCTGAGGGTCATCCAGTCTTAAAATACTTTAGGACAGAGAGGAGAATTGCCAGATAGAAATAACGGCATATGACAACAAAGTATTAGTCTAATTTTAGAACAGACATTGTTTGAGGGTTATGCTGAGCAAATACATCCCTGGTTCTTGTGGAATATGCTCCTTGTTACCAGGACATGGTCAGCTGAGTTTCAGTGGTCTACTAGAATTGCAAAGGTTTGGACTGAAGGTTCATTTTAATTAATGTGGGGCAGCTTATTCTGCTCTAAGTCCACATTTTCCTTTTTCAGGGATATTGGTCTGTTGGGGAGACCTCACAATGTTATAAAGCAGTTGTGCCTGAGAGAATTAGAAATAGGAGCTGTTGTATGTCTTGAACGCTGGAAGTGATGAAGAAAACCAATTCAAAGATCGTCTCCAAAAGATAAGGGCTTCCTTCCCTACTGCACAAAGTGAGAATGATGTTACAGTGACCAAGTGATGCTTCCTTGCTACACAAACCATTTTCAATGCACGTCTGTCCACTAATTCAGTCACTGTTTTCTGGATGTTTTGTGACACCACAAAGCAGCTGTTCTTTACTTTTCTGACTAAGACATTTATATTCAACCCTGACATTTTAATCTAATAAAAAAAAAGAAAGGTTTTTACCTCCTTGCAGTATAAACAGAGAACCTCTATATAATGGGCATCTGTGGAATATGGAATTAATCCCACTAGTGCGGAAAAACCCTCATAACTCTCTTGCGGCTTCATCACTCTTTGAGTTATGAGGTCTTCCTCTCACTTGTGGGATAAAGTCCAAATCCCACAGAAGCTTATTATGTGTCCACTATTTATTAAGACTTCATCATTTAAAACAAAACATTTAAGAAAGACACTGGGAAACATTTAAAATCAAAGGGACTTCAGTCTGAGGAATATTTGTTATATTTGTAGGTTTTTAAAAGCAGAGAACAAAAAGTTAATTTTAGTCCTGATAACCACTGAACTTGCTGCTTCTGATTTTTTTTCTTTTTTTCTTTTTCTCTATGGAGAGATTCTGAATGTTCTCCCTTTCTTTCCTACATGATTTTATAAATCTTTTAGTATCTGCCTGAAGATTTTACTTACTTTGCTCTGCTCTGCAGCCCAATGACTAAAGCCATTAACCAAGAGTAAGAGCTCTTGTTCCCTGACTTATGGCTGTAAGTATATGTACTTGCTGTACCTTGATTTGCAGAAAGTCCTTTAAATGACATTCACTGTTTTGTAGAAATGTAACATAACACAAATATAGTAGCTTAAGCTTAAACCTAGTAATTTAGCAGTAGCAACATTTTGTACCAAAGCTGTTCCAGAGCTAAGACTGGGCAGAAGGTTGGGAAACCTAGCTTTGATTTAAAACTCTGTCCGGCACTCTGTCCGAGCACATTTAACCTCTTTGTCTTCTCTTGTCTTGCTTTCCATAGACAGGTTTTTTCACTTCTATTTCTTTATGGTATTTCTGTGCCTCAAATAAAGTAGATGGTAGAGTCCACCAAATTATTTGATGTAATGCAAATAAACATAGTCGTTATATTAGCCAGGCTGGCTGGGAATTAAGCAAGAATCTTTCCAGTTACTATATTACAAAATAAGCATGAGAACTGATTAATAAATATCTTTTAGTTGCAATGATATTTTTTAACTCACACAAATACTCTTGTTATTGATACAGTAAAAATATTTTAAGTTTATTTATTCCTGGTTTTGAAGCATTTCCCCCCATTTCTTCCTATTATGAAGGAATAACTGTTATCACCTATGTAATTCTCCCCTTCCCTCCTGCAGATGTAACTAATTCCCAAAAGGGTTGTGACAGACGAGGAACTCTATCTTGCAGCAGAGGCAAATGAGACCAATTTTCTACAGAATGACTACTCCAGTGTCATCTTACACATTAGTGTCAGAACTGGGATGAGAAGACAGAAGTTGCTGGCTGCCAGCCCTGAGCTCATGGCATGGCTCCTTGGTCAGTGTTGGTCACTGATATAGGTGTATACTTTCGCATCATCTTGTAGAGAAGTGAGGTGAGAATATGGAAAACATTTGTATGGTACATGTGGAGGAGACCTGGCACTGGCACTTTTATGAATCTTGTCAGACACCTGGAGCTGCAGGTGCTGTGCTCCCTTTCTCTTGGTACTGAGGGTAGATAAAACACACAGTGCAGTTAAAAGGTGTGTGCCTGGAAGACTGATGGTGTTGGAACTGTTTACCCCTTACAAAGAAAAAATGTTCAGGTGAAAAAAGCAGACTGCCTCTGGGGAACAGGAAACAGAAGAGGATTGCTCTACCTATTGGAAGACTGTGGGCATGATGTAACATTCTTTACCCCTGGGGGAAAAGAAAAAGTACATTTAGATAAATTCCAGGGGAGCAGCCAAATCTTTTGTGCACACTTGAACTCTGAATCTATTCACTTATTCATATGTTCTTCCAGTTAATCACTTCTCTTGTGTTACCCGTAATAGAGAAAACAGAATCTGAATTTAAGGCAGACAGGAGAATAAAGAGCAAACAGCCATATCTGCTGCCTGTTTCTACAAATGCTAAGGGATACTTCTAGTCTCCAGTGAGAACTCAGGATGGGCCTTCTTTTATGAGAATCTGTGAGATTTACAGTAAAAAGTGTATGGCCAGTCAGAGAGCTTCAACTTGATGACAGATCTTTCTGCTCAGCCTTTGCTGATGAGTGGGACTGAATTAGCACAAAATGACCCTTTTATTCTGCTGTAGCATGGATTCATATTCACAGGGGAAGCTCCTCAGTAGGGGTAAATTGTCTTAACTCTTTCAAGGGACTTGAATTTGGATGTTTGAGGTTTGATCCCAGCAAAAGGTGGGCACATGGTTTCAAACTCCATGACTTCATCTATCAAAGCCACTGTCACTGTGTGGCACCTCCAATCTTTAGCTTTCTTGCATTGTTTTTCTCAGCATTTCAATGACATTCAAAGGAGCTTCAACCTGTTGCAAAGGATGCTGTTGTAGCCTAGAGTGTAATAATATTTTTGCTGTAATTATATTTAGGTGTGAGAAATTTTGGGATGTCATGGCAAGCAACTGAGATAAAATTCTTCACTTTTGTTTTGAATTGTTTTGCAACCTTCAGCAAATTCATATATTTTCTTTATTTTTTTGAATGTTTTATTATCTATACATTATTTTTGAAGAAATCTAGGACAATTCTGATGACAGTGGTCAATTTTTTTCTTCTGCTTGCACAAACATGTAATAGTAATAAACATAAAAAGTACATAAATTCAGTTTTCAGATTAAAAGAACAGAAAAGGCAAGAAAAGCATGGTCTGCAGAAGCAACAGGAAGTGAAAAGGTGGTGAGAATGAAACAAGAATGTAAATCACATTTTTTATGAGTGGCCACCCGGACGACAGAGTGCAGAAGCAGACCGGGGATGTTGTGAGAAAAAACAATGAAGAGTGCACATGTAATAATACAAAGTGCCTAAGTGAGGGGTAGGGCTGGGGCAGTGGTGGGGTAGGCTATCCTCAAGCGGGACTTGGAGAAGGCTCATTGCTTACTCTGCCTCATGCTTTTTTGGTCCGCTCAACCCACTCCTCTTTTCTTTTTTCTTAAATGAGATTGGTTTTGGTAGTGATGGTCCAAAAAAGCACTCTCTTGAACAATAAACAGAAATGACTATGGTGGTCCTGTCAGCTTTGGATCTTTGTAAAATAACCAGTGATCCACAACTCTTTTTGGAATTGATTTCACAGGCTTTCCCCCTATCTCCTCACTGACAGCCTGGAAAAAAAATTCCCCTACCACCATCAGTGAACACTATTCATTTTCCCATTATTGTAAATTCTTCCTTGCAAAGAGTCCTAAAGAGTGATCCCTTTGAAGCAATGGTGATTTTGCTACTGAAGGAGTAACAAATCAAATGGCTATGCTCACAGGCTTTTACATTTTGAAAAGCACACTTCTAAATGATTAAACAGTTACGCAGGGCAAGGACTTGAAACTTTGATGATTTACTCAGACTCCATAGCTTATAGTAAAATATAAATTTTTGTTAATAGTGGCATAAACCATATTAGGGACATGGTTTAGTGCTGGACTTGGCAGTGCTGGGTTAACAGTTAGGCTTGATGATCTTCGAGGTCTTTTCCAACCTAAACGATTCTATGGTTTTATGATAAATATAACATTCTCTCCTCCTTCTCCCTTCCCTCTTTTTTCCTAAGTGTAGGACTTCCAAGACTTTTGGAAGAAAAAAAAGCATCTGTTTTTCTGTATGTTTACTTTTTTTTATAGACTTCATAAATCCAGCAGGCTTCTATTTGGACCACTAGGCCCTTTCAATAGAAGCATGTTTTCACTGGGATTTCCACATTCATAATTATTCCTCTCGTTTCTCTGCTGTGAGAAGACAAGCTGCTATTTCATTGCTTTGGGGAAGTTAATAACATGGTAGGCAAAACATCAGGAAAAATTATAATGAATGAACCTATACAAATTGTAGGGAAACACATGCTGCTGTTATAAAACGTTCCCATCATAAATCCTGGCAAATCACTCTGTGCACAAGTGAATAACTTTTTAACACATAAACACTCAATTAATTAAAGGTAATATACTATATACACTCAAACTAGTGTGACACAGAAAAGACAGATTCAAATAATGGCATTCAAGATTGTAGGCCCAGTCCTGTCTGCCACAGCCCTCCTGAGAGATTTGGGAATAATAACACTCCAAAGTAACTCTCTTCTAGACCTGAAGTGAAAATGAAGTTCTCAGCCTCAATGCTGCTATACCGTATTATTGCATTCACTTAAGGCATAAGTAGGAAACTCCCTATTTTTTTTCTCACCTTATTTCATATATAGAAAATGTTTCCTCAGCTTCATGTAGGTCACCATTCCCTCCTCCTCCTCCCTACTATTTCTTCACTGTTGGTATTTTTATACCTTACCCAGCATTACTTGGAAAATTACTTCTTTTAACAATTGTATTATTTGCAAGACCAGTTAATTTATTGACATTATCTTTTCCATCTGTGACTGTGGGTCAGCTCCACTGAAATTTTGAGAGCCATGTTGGCTAGAATTTGCTGGTACTATTTTAAAGAAACTGTTTAAATAATTTTTTTCTCTCTATAAAAGAAAAAAAAAAGAGGGAAAACAAACTTTGAAATGTTTTCAGTTTCCATTATGTTTGTGTCAAGATCAGACAGAGACTCACCAGTTGTAGAAAAATAACCAACTTGTACTCACTTAGAAAGGTACAAAGCAAGGTTCAGTTCATCAATGCAGTGGTTATTTAGTTTTCTTTTAAACTGAAATAGCTCCAGCAAGAGGTACTGAGAGCCATCCACCAAAACAGTAATTAAAAGAAGTGACTTGAATACAACTTTTGCATTCAAAAATACTTATATTCACATACCTGCTTGAAGTTAAATGATATTGCTATATGAATAGACAAGTATTTGTCTGTTTTCACAGGGAAAAAATAATGATTGTAACATTTTTATGCAGTATTTTAAGGATAGAATGGGAACATTTTTCAAATTTTTTTAAGGTTTCTGAGATCAAGGAACATTTACCACTCAGGTTTAAAGTGTATATATTTACTATGACCAGTTCCTATGTGTATTATATGTAATAGAGATTATGATTCATCTTGTAAGTATGAGCAAACAAAAAAATGAACATTTTCTTTCAGCTCTCCACTGCTCTGTTTTGCACAATTCAGGTAGTTCTATCTTGATCCATTTTCATATCACTCTTATGACTGATAGGTCTAATAAGAATTAAAGTTTACACAAGTTGAGAAAATATAGACAGATGAAATTAAAAAAAAGAATAATGAAGTCTAAGGCTCACCCTCTCCAAGGTAACAGAAACATTAAACATAGAGTAGTCAAGGCTGGAGAAGACCTCCAAGATCATTAAGTCCAACCATCATCCAGCACCACCACCATGTCCACCACTAAACCATGTCCCCAAAACCAGGGAGAAATAGCTGACAGTGATAAATGGGACTGTTTTGGATGCATGCTGTGTGATTACCTGTTTGGAATGAATTTGTTGTACCTAACCTTCTGCCTGAGTGCTGAACCAGAATGAATATTCTGCTTCCAACACCACTAACAACAAAGCATCACACGAAAGGTGTTTTCCCTTGCCAGCTATTGACAGATATTTTACTTTTTATCTTCTAATTTAAGTCTCAGATTTTCCTCAGTCAGAATATTAATTTGAGGTTGATGTTTTATGTGAATGTTTTGTCCTTTCTGCTTCTTTCTCAGTAAGTATATCAGTAAATATGACAGGATTTCCTAAATAAGCAGAGGTGAATTTCAGAGTGGAAATCCACACTAGATTTGGAACCTCTTTGATGAGCTCACTCAGGTTGAAAAACTGGTTGACAGGTTGGAAAATGAGGTGCAGCAGTACAAACATCTGCCCTTACCTATCACAGTATCTCTGATGGTAGTCCCCTTAAAATGCCATCCATGAGGACTTCAGTCTCACCCATGGTGCATTAATATCTCCTGCCATCATGGGGGAGGTTTATGGAGCAAAAATTCCCCATGGTTTTTGGAAATCGAAGATAAATCCTTGGTTATTCTAGCAGAGGGATGTGGGTTGTCACACCATCTACCAAAAATTAATGGCCTTGATAAGCCTTACTCAATATTCTCTAGTTAATCTGAGTATGTCCAGGTTACTTTGTGAGCTTTCTGGATTGACAAAGACAGAGCTTCCTGAAGTGTGCAATGGAAAAAAACACAGTACTGAGCACATACCTATTAGATTCAGCAAGCATGGTTATAGATTATGAAATTTCATACAAAATTACTGCCAGAGAGGTTTCAGAGCTTAAAAATGAACCCTCATGCTTGTCCTCAGATATTTTAAATGATTCATAAGTATTTAGGCCATTTAAAGGCTTGTTGGTTGCCATAAAATTTTATCCTGTTAAACCTTATCCTTCACTTATGAAGTTCGCTTCTAGAATTTATGTCTTCCATTACCCTGCCCTTATTCATCATATTTCATAGTTACTCTCTCAGAGCCATGGAAGTTATCTTATATAGGCATGTCAGCAAATGATGTCTCTTTTCAAGCCAAATTTAACACTTCAGTCCCCAAAGAATACTTTAAATTAAAAGTGTACTGATGCTGACAGTAGCCAACAACAAATCCACGGGGGAAGGAATGAACATGAACTGATCCAGTCTTAGATCCTGTTAGCTGGTGATTACTCAAGAAATGGATCCTCTGGGAGATTGTCTCAGTCCTTTATCTGATTTTTAATCTTTGGCCTTCACAGTGCCGTGTTCAAAACTTCCACTCTAGTTCTTTGCTGTGTGAAACTTGATACCTGAAGAGTTGCAGTGGTGCTCTATTTTGTGTTACCACTCACACTGTTCTTATCTTCATCTCTTTTGTTCTCATTTTACAAAACAAGGCTGGACCATTGCTGATCATCATCATCATCATCATGGCTAGGCGTCGCAAACGAAGATTTGGGAAGGGCTCTACACACGCTTACAACCATTGCTGATAAAATTACTGTAAAATTCAGGGAGAAAACAAGCCTGGGAAATGCTTGGTGTAATAACTAGTTTCTAGAACTGTACAAAAAACTAAAGAGATCAAAAAAAAAAAAAAACCAAACAGGAGATCAAAATTAAAATCACTTTGTAATCTTTATTTTAGTGCTTATTAACATTGTCACACATTTTAAGGAGTAATAGATGACAAAAAAAGGGCAAAAGGAGGATGAAACATGGACTACACCTTTTAGTGAAAGCCAAATGAAACTTGAAATCAGACTACATTTTTATGTTTTTCTCATTAATAATATAGTATTAATGCTGTGTTGGAAGCCAGTGGAACATAATTCCCTTAAATAAAATAACTGGGAGAATTTTAGGGAGGAAGTGTGTGATTACATGTTTGAAATTTATTTAATCTTTCTGTCTCTCAGGCCAGAAGACATATGCTGCCCCCAGTGCCCAAGCTGCCTTGTTCGAGGCTGATTGGAGCATCTCCCTGTGCTGTGCAGATAACAATGTGTGTGCAGTGAGTGCTTGTGTGCTTCTGGATTTGGATAGCTGCGGAAGAGAGGGACATTACCTACAAAAGAGGTTTTATAAATAAAAATACGTGAATGTGCACACAAAGGGGCAATAACAGTGGCATTGCTATAGAATGGAAAAAAATGAAAAGAAGCCACTCAAACAGGAGTTGTCCAGACACAGGCGTTTCTTAAACTGAGAACCAGCCCTCTGATCCTCCCCTTGGAAAAATTCCTGATGAGGAGATGACTTGCTGTGGATTTGTGAGGTAAAAGCTTCAACGGAAAATAAAATCTGGCTTCTGCTGTCTGGGCTGAGGCTCCCTCCCCTTATCCACTGGCATGACCTCACTGGGAGCGAAGTTGAAAGTCTTCCTGGATTGATGCAATGTGCCACTGCTGCTTACTTGCCACATTCCCTCTTGTCCTCAGAGATTACCTGCTTCTCCACTCACCACCAGGCAACAACTCCTTCAGGGATGACACATCTGGGCAGTCCCTGATGCCAGTGACCAGGCATTGGAAACTCAGCCTTCCTAGACGGGATCTTAGCATGGTCCTTCCTGCCACAAAATGTCAGACTGAACTGGAGGCTGACAGTGTCCAGAGCTAGAATAAAATGTTTTAGCAATAAAATCTTGCATCAGAACATATATAAATACTATTCAAAATCCCTCCTTTGGGTACTGTAAAAGATTCATCTACCCCAAATGAGTGGACAGTGAAGTATTTTCTCTTTCTGCACTCCAGGTCTCCATGGTGAGCTCAGATACCAGACTGATGGAGGATATGTCAAAGTCTTTTACACTGTCCCCTCCTAATTGTTCAATAAATGTTTGGAGTGCAAAGTAACAGCTAAGGTATTACACTTGCCTGCATGATCGCAAAATACATATTATAAAGAAGGAAGCGTGAATTGTTAATTCTCAAGAAAACTAGCATGGTAACAAGACTGCAACAGATCAGAGCCTAACAGTTCTGCTGGAAGCATGTTTTGTCCTTATTGTTAATAACTTTTATAATGATTTGAACTGCTTTCTTTTTACAGTCTTCCAGCTGCTCCCAAAGGAAACTTTTTCCTTATTTAGTGCCTCCAAAGTTTCTTGAAATGCTTGGATGAATGGTCCTATGTAAGAGCCAAAGATTATTTTATTCACCAAACTTCAGAACATTGAAAATATCCTGTCTGGTTAAGTAGTGATTTGATTTTGGGTCACTGTGAAGTAATTTTTATGTAGTTTGCGGGGGAAAGGCTGTTTGGATTCTGTCTGGTGTTCACTGTGCTGCAGAGTATTACTGAAATATTGAAATTGATACATTATTATGTCACAGCAAAGGTGCGTGTACATAAGCAAATGCCAGTTCCACCTCTCTTATGAAATTAAACAGAGCCAAGGAACTTCCTGGATACTGGAACTCAGACATCTACACTGTTAAATTGCTAGAACAGTCCCTGGATGGTTTTGGCCCAGGTCAGCATGCGCTTTCCCAAGCAGTTTCAGGGTTCAATCTGGAATTTAGTAAAAGTCCAGGATTAGCTGGTTTTGCATTTGGTCATTTCTTTTTCAAAGGCTAGAAAGTTTAGTGGCATGGAGTCAGAACAGTTATATGAATGTTTAATATACTAGTGAAGACCTAATATATATGAAACATGCATATTTCTTCAATGATCTTATAAAACCAAACCTTGGAAGCAAATATTACAATTTCCACACTCTTTGATGAAACAGCCAGCAACTGCCTTCAGGTCATTGCAGTTACCCAGTAGGTGGTTGAGAGACTCAGTATGATTGCCCTTACTTCAGTAATTGTCTAATGAGTATTGATTGCATTTGTGT
This sequence comes from Acropternis orthonyx, assembly GCA_035583155.1. Taxonomy (NCBI): domain Eukaryota; kingdom Metazoa; phylum Chordata; class Aves; order Passeriformes; family Rhinocryptidae; genus Acropternis; species Acropternis orthonyx. The sequence goes on from JAWWEU010000125.1 coordinate 60,971,974, forward strand.
CTGTATTTGAAAGAAAGACCATCCTGAGTTTAGAGGTGAAAACATTGTACTGATGGTTGCATATAAAGTGAGTAAATTAAGGAATATGTAAAATTACTGACATACTAATGTTAGATTTGTGAAAGCATTCCAAGACAGGCCATAATTTTCCCATGAGGTTGTAACCATCACCTCTTTTGAACAGAAAATTTTAATTCTTGAGGCAACCATCAGTCAACCATCTCATAGCTGAATTCAAGTACAAGAAGACTTGAAGACAAACTGAGTACATCCCTATACAGTTACATTTCCAGTCTCACATGTGTGCCTATACAATACTTACAGAGATCATGGAACACTCATTTCCATTGAGGACTTAGATGATATATCAAAGCCTTACCTTTTGTAGACAGGAGAGTAAGAAGAGCTAAGATCACAGGAAATGATTATCATAGACTAGTTTTCAGATAAGTGGGAAGTGGTGGAAATTAACATAGGAAAGATCCTTTTCAAAATGTAAGCTCCTTCTTAATACAAACTTCTGATTTTCTCATCTGAAATTGTGTTCCTCTTACAACCAATGTAGTTATGATAACGTTCTCTGAAGCTACTTTGGCCATAGTTCTAGTTAAATTCCATTTTTGTCTGTTTAGCAAATAAAAATGTACATAGAATCAGCTTAGAGGGAAAGCACTGGTAAAAGCAAAGATTCTGTTACATCTCTGATTGTCTTAAATTTGCAGTTTTTCATATTTCAGAAACTGGCTTGGAACCAAGTTCACTGAACGTTCTGCAGACAGTGTTAGAGGCAACTAAATATTTGCTCCTGGCAATCAAAAAGTTAGATTATTTTTTTCAAAATTGCCACTGTAAAATTGTGAAGCAGAAAACAGGGTGGTTGGGGGCATGTGCAGACTTACACTAGAATAAATTATTTTTCTCCAATACTCATATCAGATGCAAGCAATTTTCCAGGAAAGTAAATGCTTCAAGGAACAAAAGGATGGACCCCTCTTTTTCTCTAACAAAATAAGGTTTCATCATGAGGTAAAAGTTTTAGTCATGTTTTACTTGTCACCCAATATTGTAGATCGGTGTTTATAATAATAATTAAAAACATTATTGATTCACATCTAATCTCTATGAAATCTAGCAATGGTGACAGTAAGGATCCTTTTGAACAAAGGAAAACAAACAAGACCCATGTAGGTACTTGGGGTGAAATTCTGGTCTCGTGGAAGTAAATAGTAAAACTCCCGTTGACTCCAACAGGGTCAGGATCTCTTCCCCTTTCCCTCCACCCCCAGTGTGTAACCACAGCTGTGCTTTTGCTAAGCTGCATGCAAGAACAACTTATGAATCACATCTGGTGACCCTGTTTGGCATCTCAGCAGAGAAAACATCAGGAATATTAACCCCTTTGTTACATAAATTAAAACAAAGAGACTTTTTGACTCATTGGATAATGCAAAAACTAATGGAAAGAAAATAAAAAGAGAATAAAAATAATTTAGGGGAATGGAAAACCAGGGCTACAGTGTGAGAGAAAAGCTGCGGAGGCATTTTGATTAAAAATTTTAAGAATAAACACATTTTTCTTTCTCTTTTAGGTTTAGCTGCCAATGTAACTAGATAAATTTCTTTGGTTTGTTTCCACTTGCTCTCACTGACGCAAGCTGGCAATAGCCTATGTAGAATTTCAGGCTCTTTTGAGTCAGTGTCTTGATTTTCTGTCAAAATCTCTTCATTTTCCAAGAACCTCTTAATTTTCCATTTCCTCCTTGGCAAAGCTTAAAACCATATCCAAAAGCTGTATTAGCATTTTTTCACCTGAGACATTGGAATTTCCAGCATCACTGGACTTATTTCCCTTTTCTGTCTTTGGAAGCTATCTTGTTAAAATCCAATGTTAATATCCAAACTTCTGTGCCTTTTTTTTTTTTTTTTTCTGGGAGCTGTGTGTATATTTTACTCTGGGAAGGAATTTCACAGTCTGAAATTTAAATCATAGCATCATATGCTAGTTATTTGACATATATGACTTGCCATACATGGAGAATTTTAGTGAAAGTAGAAAAATGTACTACGCAGAGCCTTACAGACCATTACATATAAGCATGTAAGTCAGCTGGGTTCACCTGACATCATTGGGGCTGCTGCCTTCACACTGCCTTCATTTCTTCTATTTAAACAGATTGTGCCAGGCTGTAGAATATATTAATTATATCTGAGCGGTGAAAGACCGTGATTTAGCACATCTGCTGGGCCATGTGAAGATGCAGAGCTGAATTCTACAGGAAAGACACCACCTACCAAAATTGGTGGAGCCTCTAAACTATGAGTGGTGGTGTATCAGCTCACTGGACATGTTTGGTTGAAGTTTAGCTCCTCTAAGCATTTGAACTTTCAGCCATCTCTTTCGAAAATAGTATCTTTGCTGTTGTTTGTGAGCATCTGGCTGCTTTCTAGAGGGATTAGGGCTGGACTGAAAGATATCCCAGTGTCTAAACTTACTGAAATCAGATGCTTCAGAACAGTACAGAAACTCTTCAGTACAGAAATAATTCTAAACAACTTAATCTTTTTAAGTCTAGGAAACAATTAAAATGTAATTACACTTACCTTACAAATGTACAGTAAAAAAACTCATAGGGTATTTTTTCTTGCTAACACATTAATGTGAGGTAAAAGTTAGAAAAAGGAGATATATTTTCAATAAATAGAGCACAAAAATAAAAAGACTATCTGGAAAGGCTAGTATAAGATGTCTGTATTTTGAACATCTATGAATGATGTTTCTTTTCATATTAATATAGTATGACAAGTTCTTACAGAGTATGAGGGTATCTGTCAGCTGTAAGGATCCTAATATAATGATGAAGAAATAGGACTACATCAGAATAATGCAGAGGAATTCAGTGAATACAGAAGCAAACACAGGGAGAATTAATAGAATAGATGCAGCAAAATATTTCTGTTTATTAGAATACTAGTGCAGTTGCTAAGTTATTAACCATCAAATAATTAAAATAATATCAGGCAATATTGTTGGAGAACTTCACACCATCATTACACTTTTTAACAACATTTTCAAACCTTTTGCCCTGCAGAGAATTCTGATATTGGAACTCAATTCAGTCTGAAAGCACATGTTACAGTTTTAATAACCTGTGACACAATTTTCTATTTCAAAAATGTATTATTAATGTAGAGGTGTAAAGCATCAGCAGGCACAAGTAGGGCAACCAAGACTAATAGATGGTTGTAATGGGGCATTTCAACTATCTGCATAGAAATTCATCCTTTCCAATGGATGATTTAGAAAGAGAGCTTCTTGACCTCTCAGACTGTAATTTTTATAGCAGTTGGTTCTACAGCACACATGAGGGAATGTTACTCTGTCCAAGTGTTGGTTCAAGAAGTAACTATCGCTGAGCCACTAATTAATGGTGACCACAACATAATTAAGTTCAACATTCTCAAGGGAGTGATTGAACCAAATGTGGGACTGTGACACTCAACTTTTGATAATGAAATTTTTTCCAAGGGGAAAGTTAGTTAAAAAAACCCAAAGTCAAATGTGAGGAAATTAAAATCCTTACACTCAGCATGAGGCTTCTTAGGCATCCCAGGAGTCACAGAGGAATGAATGCACCTTAACAAAAAATAAAATAGAAAGCCATTTAAAAGCTAGTATAGTTAGATTGCAAGGTTCAAGATGTTTTTTAAAACAACATGGTAGCTTTCAGAAAAGAGTAATCTAGTCCAATTCAAAGAAAGGACCAGATATGGAATTTGAGAATTATGGAGGTAAAAGGTAAGGTATGAGATGATGAATCATCATTAATACAACTGAAAATTCTAACAGTATATTTGTATGTGTCTCACTTGGGAATTGTGTGAGAAAATTGGATGAGTCATTTTCTCATCCTTGAGGAGTTATGAATAATATAGGTATTAGAGACATGTAAACAGATGTTTGTATCAGGAGTCTTCAGTGAAGCTGAGATATCTGAAAAAAAGACTAATCAAAGAAATTCACTGTCAATAAACTGAAAAACTGTAAAGCAGCAGTTCACAAGCCCCTCTAAGAACTCAGGTAAAAAGGGTAGCTGAATTGCTAGTAGGAGAGTACAATTTCATGTGATTTGTGATTCTAAGCTGAAATATGGAAAAACAGCAAATGTTTAAAAAGTACTTGAGTCATTCAGAGAATTGCAGGTGGCCATAAGTGGAAGAATTCATTAGAATAATCTGTAGAAAGAAATGATAAAGTTGCTTTCCTAGTTTTTTTCCTAATTTTTTCACTTTCCTAGAAGCTGAAACCAACCTCTCATGAGAGGCTGCTGGTGAAATGAGGAAGGCCCTGATTAAGGACTGACATGGCATGGATACAAAGAAGAAATGGAGTAGAAAGTGGCAAAAGAGGCAGGAGCTGCTGCCTTGCACTGGATGAAGAGCAGCTCTAGCAGTACAGCACTGAAGATCTGCCCTTTCCCCTCACCCCAGCTGAGTCGGTGAGTGATTTAGCATTTACTTGAATGCAGCAGGATCTTACCAGCAGGCTCTGGTTTTGGCTCCAAATGCAGACATTACACTGGTCACATTTGTTAACCTCCTGGTAGCATTCACCATTTAAACAGAACTATCTCTGTCTAATGGAGACAACTCCTCTAATTGTGCCTCATGGTCTTTATGCATAAAATGAAACAAAACCCGAATGGTGTCACAGTAAGGCCCCAGTTACATTATGCAAATACTGTTCCTATTTCTAAACAAATATAATCCTTACCCTCAATCAGACTTCTGCACTGCAGTAGGCTGACCTGTTTCAACAGAACTGATCCTGAAGTCTGAGTTAAAGGCTTGGATGTGACATACACCAAGGCCTTGTCAAACAAGTCTGATAATGAAAACAACATTCATTAATTGAAGAGTATCTGCTAGAAGGATATAATGATATTCCAGTGTGAGCAAACTCCAAGTCCTATATTTTCTATGCTGATTTTTGAGATATTTAATCCATAAGAATGAGTCTTATTCTGCCTTCTGAAGGATACAGATTCATAATACACTTTGAGAGGAAATCTGACTTTACAGAGAGAGGAACATAAACCAGAGAGAAAACACATGGCCATTTAAAATAACTTATGCATTTCTAGAATAATTTTCATGAAAAATATAATGTCCTAAAGGAAATATACAGTCTGTGGTGCTGATGGAAAGAGATTAGTCTCACTCAGTTTCTGTAACTTGCTTAATTCACTTACTTATAGCTTTAGTTTTCATGAATAATTCTGTCATTCCAGAGTCATGTCAACAATAATGCCTTTACACCAACCTGTAACATCGGGTGTTTTGCGTGTACATACATGCAGTACATGGAGTTCCTATACAGATAATAAAGCATCAGACTAGAGACTAAATTCCATTTATCTTGCACCTTGACATCCTCCCATACACTAATCCATTTCCACTGGGACTGTTTTTAACAATCTGACCCTCCCAGCAATTAAGAACAGCTGCCTTTTTTTTTTTTTTTAAACAAACCTGCCAGGAAAATATTTCTTGCTTTCCTCACAAACCTGGAATTCTGAGCCACCCTCCCACCCCCAAATTACATTGGACTGATTCCCAGGACATGTAATGTTCAGTCCTGGGCTAATGACTGGTTTAAATTTCAATAACCCACAGTTCGTTAGGACCAGAAATAGATTATACTATGGTAGAGATAGGATTCCCCCTTTTCCAACAAGATGTAGCCTTTTTTTTATCTATGCTAGTCTTGCTAGAATATAAAATACCAGAGTTTAAAAGTCAAAGTTATGTAGGTGCTGGTTAACGTTTCAAAATACTTTGTCTTGGGCTGCTGCCTATGGCTGCAACTGCAACTGAGGCCCCAGTGAAAAGCTGTTGCAGAAGTGCAGGGTCATGGACAGCCTTCACCATGGGCACTTTGTGTTCAAAGGAGGGAAAGGGAAGAAGGGAGGATGAGTTGATGAAATGAGTTAACTACAGTTCTGAAAGAGGTTAATGCCAAGCTGCAATTAAATGCCATGACCCAGCTTCTGATCTACCGTGCAAACCTTGTGAAAGCTTCAACTCTCCAACTAAAAATAGTAGTTTTAACTCCATTTTCCAGTTGAAGCTGAGGCCTGTGAAAATGTGATTTTTAGGCAATAGGGCTTTATAGGCACTGAGAAAAGTGACTCCAGCAAAGAACAGCAGAATGGGTAAACCACCTTATTTGTGTCATGATGTAAAACACCTGATGGTGTAAAGTGGCCTGAAGATTTTATTGCTTCTTGGTGGTCAACTTAACTCATGAAGTCAGACATACATGTCTCATGTGCTCATCTTATTCCCACCAGCACACAACGGTTCATTTATCTGCTCTGCTAACATATGCAAAAGGTCTCTGTTGCAAAGATGTGAGTGCTGATATGTTTTTGTACTTAAACTTCCCAGTGTGTCTGTCACCAGTATTGGAACTAGTGTCTCCTACTGAAATGTGCCTGCCTTTGCTGTAAATCATCTCATACTAAATGGTATGTCTACACTGTAGGTGTAACTTGGTTTAGAGGACAGACAGCAGACATATCCCATCACAAGAAGAGTAAAATGGTAGTTTAATCACCATCAGTTGAGGAAAAACTAACAAAGCATATTCTTCAGTACAGTATGTGTGTTTTCCTCATAAAAACAAGGGAGAAAACATCTTGCCTGGCCAATGGAGAGGATCCTCTATATATAATATATGTGAATGGTGCTGAAAGGAAGGACCTCCTGCTCTACAACCTTTCGCTGCTTTGGAAGGATGGATCTAAATAAGTCTTTGTTGTGGTCACCTCTGGCCATGGTGTTCGACTCATAATACAAAAAACTATAACATCTTAAAAGAACACTGGGTGCTGAGAACATCTCTGCAAAGGTTGCAACAAGTTCAAAATAGTGCAGAGGTGACCTTCAGACCTTTATGCAGAAGTCTTTGGCCTCTGATTTTGGCATATCAGTTGCATCTCAGGATTTTTCTTAGCAAATAGAAATGACACCAGCTTCCTAAACCTCTCAAATAACAGCAAAGCATTCAGGTTTGCATGCAGGTATTTCTCTTTCATAAAAATGTTTATACATAGCTGTTTTTTTGTTTCATGCTTTCATGACTTTGTTTTCAGCAAATCATTAAAAAAGTGATGACTTGTTGCACTGCTTTTTAAAATCTAGTCACAAACCACAATCGCTTACAGGAAATGGAATGTTTACTTGAGTTTATTATACAAGGGTCTGGATATGAGCTGTGGGATTTTTACACCTCATAGCAACGGTATTACAATTTATTTACATCTTCATGTTGGCAGCTGCACAAACTCTTATGAAATAGGACAATCACACCTTAGGGAACAGTAATTATAGGCAAAGGTATAAATAGCATAAAGGAGTGTATGCATTTGGCACTTAAGTAGAAGAGAATAGAAACTATTCTGGCAAATCTTCAAAAACACAGACTCTTGTTCATTATGAGGGCATGAACTAATTAAAAAGAACTTGTCAGAATCAGCTGCATGAATAAATTCTAGTCAACTCTGGCACAGTTGTGCTCCAAACCCACGAAGAGCAAAGTTGTTTTAGTGATGTCATAATTTGGACTTTCGAAGTATGATATCATTTTTGACAGAATTAATGCAAAATTAATACCACATGTTTAAGCATTAATAGGTATTGAATTGAACACCCAGTGATAAGTCTGTGCTGGTTTCCAAGGCAACAGTCTGGTGTTTTTTCTTACTTTAATATAATATCAGAAAGCAAATTTAAAATACATTTCAACACTTTTGTAAGAAAGCCTTTAAGTTTTACATCTGTATCTCTATTTCAAATGCTGTTTGCATAAGAAAAGCAATTAAACTTCAGTGCTAAATTTTTAATAGTGGTAAAATTAGTGTCATAAGAGAATAATTTTAATGCAATTGTAAACTTATAAGAAATTGTCATAATTTGATAGCTGGGAGGAGAATTCCTCTGAGAATCAGTGGCTTCATTTGTAAATCATTTGTTCTTCTTATACAAGGAATTCCTTGCATTTTTATACAAGGAATACAAAAATTAAAATGTTGTTCCATTTTGCAGCTTGTTATTTCCTAGTTACTGTCAGTGACCAGCGACTCTTTCTCAAGTGCTTTGGCTGACTCCCATCTCCTTTCTTTCCCAGCCTTGATATATTAAATTCTTTCACTGTTATCCATGATGGTTCTTAGGGTTTTCTTCAGTTTTTCTTCCCCTCAGGATATAGTTATATTTTGAGGATTTATGGCTGAAATAGAGATTTCACCCTAATCTTCAGGTGCAAGGGTGAGCTGAAGAGCTAGTGAGCACAGGTTGCATAGGGATATGGCAGCATTTGCTGATGGAGCTAAATAAGAATCAAAATCAAAAATTGACACTGTGGGAAGAGAAGCTCTCTTGATTTTGAGTACTAGCATAGCAAACTCAAAGAAGTTTAACACAAACAATGTGAAGAGTTGCATGTGAGGAAACATCCTCTGTTCTACATTCATATTGGGGGGATTTGAATTAAGTCTTGAAAAGAAGAAAAAGATTATGGAGTTACAAGTGCAAGAGAAAGTGCGCTACATATTCAGTAGTAATAGGAAGAGTAAATCATTAGGAATTAGGAAGAAAAAGGTAGAGAAGCAAAAAGGAACTCTCCTTTTGTCCATGTGCATCCCTTTTCTCCTCAATGAGGCTGCAGAAGAAATGCTAAAGGTTGAGAGAATGACAATATGGATATAGAAAAATAAGGAAGAGCTTCCATTTGAAGAATAATTAAGTAGATTAGGACCCCTCAGCCTAGAAAAGAGGCAACTGAAGTGCAGTGATTTCTGACAGTGTTAACTGAGCATACTACCAGGCCACTCTGAGAATAAACAAAATAGACACTATCATATAGAAATCTCATATGTCAGGTTTAAAACAAATAGGGAAGAAATAATTTAAAGTAATTTTTTAGGGTGTAATTTAACTGTAGAATTCATTGCCATTGTTTAGGTGTGTCAGAAAACAATGATGCTACACACTGGGTCTACTGGGTCTTACTGAACAAGCCTGTCGATAAGCACAATGATACATCCTTTTAGTGTCTTACTTTGTGTCTGTGTGTATGTTATTGCCCAGGCTCCTCTGACTTTCAAGTACTCTTTACAAGCAAGGGAATTACAAATCAGTATGCCACCTAGTTATTAATGTGCTGAACAGTTCTTCAATGTCCCTGAGCAAAGGTGGGTATGGCCAGGAGCAGACAGAAGGACAAACTTTGCGTGACGTGGTTTTTGGATGATGGGCCAGTAAAAATGTTTACTCTGTGCAATGGGTTTGTTCTGTTTAGGCACTAAGATGGGTATGGATTCAGAGGTCATTTGCTGACAAACAATCTCTCCCACATCATCCTGCAGTGCTCAAAGCACAGAGCTTGCCCTTCTGTTCACAGCTCAAAGAAAGCTGAATGATGCCCTAAAGGTGTTTATTCTCTCTCCCAGCTGAGTGCTTACTGCCAGGAGTCTTGTTCAGTGCTAATGTTCTTTATGGAAACATTTGTAGATGTCCATGGTTTTGTAATGGGTATGGTGTGTTCTGGAGAAATACAAGGTTTGGTTTTCAGAAATGATCATTGAAAATGAAGGCAAGATAAGGAGAAGATCTCATTTCTCTCTCCACTTTCTTGCTGATGATTAAAAAGTAAACTGAACTCAAGACTATTTTCAACTTTCTATAATATATCTGATTTTGTTTGACTCCCTTCCGAGTTCTGTGGTTTTAAACAAAGAACAAGTAATGATCTGAAAAGCAAACCAGTGTTCATTGCACTTGCACCTGCCTTGGATTCTACCCTTTTGTTTTCATATTACCCCTCTGGGTTTCTGATAAATTCATAATATGTTCCAGGCTACCTTTTAATCATATACCCACAAAAACAGAGATCCACATGGGAGGTTTCACAGAATGCATTAAGTATGCAGAATTCCTTTATTGCTTAAGTAAGAAAAGTAAAATATTGTTTAAAAGGAAATCAGAGCATCAAAGAGGGAAAGAGAAAGATTTAATTATACAGTAGCTGCACATTTGTTGCATTTAGTGGAAGGACTTTACTTTCGTTCAGTTTTAAAGATTTTAGATATTGTAATACCCAAGGAAAACAGAAAAGGACAGTGAGGAAAAAGCACGTGTTTTTTTTTTTTTTCCTATTTCAACAACACCAAACCAAAACAGCTCCTATTTTTGTAGTTCACTCTGTCTTAAATTATGCAGTTTAAAAGTGAATGGTACTCACAGAACCTGTAACTCCTTCCACTTCTGGTGACACAGATATTTTTACTTGAGTATATAATATTCTGAGTGAATTTTTCCTCATTGTATGGGATTTCTCCCAAAAATAAACATCAATATCATTACAATTTTCCCTTCCTATGGTGGTTTCCACACCAAAATTTTCAGAAGTCCCCACCTTTTTTTTTCTTTTTTTTTCTTTTCCTCAGCGTATTCCCTTGATGGGAAGGATTTTGTAAGAAGGAATGTTTTACATTTGCTCTTAAGCCAGCAAAGTCTGGACTTGTTTTGCCTTGGGGAAAAGAATGGGAGCTATATGTGGAAACATTGCAAGTATCTGTATCTGTGGGTGAAACATGGGCCTCAGTGAAGAAGAAATTCTGTACTCTTTATTGGGTTAAGAATTTCCCTCATTACCATGAACATAAAAAGAAAAGAAAAAGTGAAGGCCTTGAAGTAGCCAGGCCGCAAAGTAATAGCAAAATCTTGTAATGACTCAATTTGTGTGTTCATTAGCCATGAATTGGTCTGTGAGAGGGAGAGGGGACTTAATCCTTTTTTGGAGACATAGCCCTACTGACTAGCATTGTAATGAAATGCAACTGTATATTTCCCCACAGACTTGATAACTGAAAGACAGTCCAGTCTGGGATTTTTGAACATGATATTAAAATATGAATTTATATTATATTTGGTATGTCTTCCCGTTTGTGGCTTTAAAGTCCAGGCTAATTTCCCACTTGGGCTTTACTTAACAAACTCTTCTTGTGTGTTTCTTACTCTGTTTATGCATTGCTTGAAGTAATTCTCCCCTGAAGTTTCACTATCAACTCGTGAAAAAGGTTTTATTAGACATGATGGACATGGCTGAAATGTCTGGGTTTAAATGAAGGTGGTTTAATTTGCGCTGAGCATTTTGATGGGTAAGTGATCCCCCACCCTCTGCAAACATACACACACACACACACACACAATCCAAAACATGATAAAACACTCCTGAATTTGGTTATTAGATATTGGGTTGTACACTTTCATGTCACACTCACATTAGAGCGTTACGGTCTTCCAAATGTTCATAACAAACCAAGGAGGTGGCAGTGACCATGGGGTTTTATCCTGGTCCCCCTGACGTCACTTGGAAATTTGCCATAGGCATAACTGGTAACATTAGAACCCTGGTAAGGAAGGTAAGATCACTGTGAGTGCATAACAAATTTATTTATCATAATTAAAATTGAGGGTAAGTACTGTTCAGTGCTTCAGCAACATAAGCAACAGTAATTGAATATTTCACTTTCCTAGGGAAATTATATACTTTTCCTGACCTCATATGATTTTCTTGCACGCTCTTTACAATGTCCAATACATTTTAGGAGACTTTTTAAGAGACCTGTCTTTTTTATGATCCTTTTGATGTGTTTTGTTTAATATATGTACTTTTAATGGGTTTAATCTACCGAGAGAATCTGAAAGGCACCAGTGGAGAAAAGTCTAAACAGATAAATAAAGAATACAAATACACAGAGTGCATGGTTATCCTCAATGTCAATCCATCCATGTTAATAAGGAAGCTTTGAAGAGACCATTTAACCTTCTCCTGACCTTTAAAAGACAGGTGCCCAAACTTTGCTTCATTGAGAATCATGTATTGCCTCAGATGAGTAAATTAACATCTTGGCTAGTAAACTTGAGTTGCATTTTATTTCAAGTTACATTTCAAGCTTAGGTCTGTTTAGGACTTCCAGACTTTTTGATACATAGCAGCTCCTCATAAATGTTATGAGAGTTCTGCTGAATATTTCCATCTTTAACAGGAAAACAATTTCAAGACTGAGAAAAAGAAGTTACGTACAACACAGACTTAAATAACAGAAGGCTGACTTGGACATCAAGCATCCAGTCCCCTATACATTAAGTAACCATAAAAGTCCTGCTTCTGAATTGGTTAAACATCTTAAAAAAGAGAAATTTTTACTGCAAATGCTGTCTGTGTTTTAAGACTGGTCCAAATGCATTTCTGACATGTGGAATCTGTCTTTTATTTACCAGCCTAAATGAGCTGGTTAATAACGTGGTTTTTTTTCTTTCCCCCCATTGTATGGTATTTAGTTTAAGTAGTTCTTCAAATGATTTGGTGTTTGCGTCTTTTGGACTAGGAAATGCTAGTTCACCATGGTACACTGGTGCAGATTGCCTGCTTTAAGGACATTGTCAGAAGGGAGCCCTATGTTCCTTTCTTAGAAATGTGTTGCAAGAGAAAGAAATGGCAGAAGGATGTCTTTTAAGATACTGTTAGGAAATAGATACACTGAAGAAAACATTTTGTTGTTTTTTTTTCCTCAGTAGATCCACAGGAAAAGTCATCCACCTGTGTTTGGCCAGATTATTGCAAAATATTTGTGTTTGTAGTGAGACATTCCCACAAGAAGAATACCTCTTAATTTGTTCTGCTGTCTTGGTTTGTTCTGTTTCTTTTTTTCATGGGTTGTAATTTTCTAATGATTCTCTCAAATGTTACTGCAGACTCTTGAGCGTTCATTTGGTTTTTAATGGAATTGAGTAGTGTGTCATCCCAGCTGCCTTCCTTGTGCTCAGATGCAATTTGAAATGTGCATTCTGCACTGCTTAGAGGTGCCTATAGCAATTGTAGCTTCAGGGTGCTCTTTTATACTTTTCCCAGAAAGCTGACAGAGCTTGAACTTGCCTGTCATTTCAGGCCACAGGTGCTATAAGTAGACCTTCCATGCTTGGACTATATCAAAGCATAGCACAATAAATTAATTTATTTTCTATAAAGTATTTTCTGTGATTGGTTACTGACAAAAATTCTTCATCTTTGCTCCTGGCATAAACCAAGGGAATTTTATGATGTTACCTCTCTTTTTTTGAACAGGTAGCTAAAAGAAAACGAATAAAAAATACCTTTTTTCTTTTTTAAATTTTTTTAAATTTTTCTGCAGTGCAGTGGTGGATTGGTTGGTTGAAGACAAAAGATGATGAAGTAGCAGTTCAGCAAGTCACTATAATCAGAACAGTCATTATGTCACAGAAGCATTTCTCACACCACATTACATCACCACTTACGGAATCACAGCCTCTTTGTTTAGGTGCCTTTTAATGACAGAGAAAAACAATTCTTCCACAAACAAAAAGTCCTGTTAACAGCTGAAGTCACAGCTCAGTTTGCCTCTTGGCTGGGATACACATTCCATCTGGAGCTCTATCAAGACAGTGCAGGGAGGTCTGGCAGCTGAATAATGAACTCTAAGCAAATAGGTCATTACAACATATTGTTTCTGTGTTACTGGATTTCCACAATATGTCAGATTGGTTATGAGCTTGCAGCCTGGATTCTCATCTCTCTAAATGGGGTAACTTATCCTCTGCTAACTTCAGATAACAGAGATGTCAATGTCTGAGCCATCAAGTGTTTTCTGAGCACTTCCAGACCAGGTACAATAATGCATGTGGTAGAATGTATTTAGCCATGTACCTGCTTTAAGGTGAAAAAACCCCCAACTTGTACTGAAAAAACATTATGCAGGGTAAATCCCCAGAATTATAATTTTTAAAGGTTTGCATTTTTATTAGCATCATTTACCTTCACACAGAGAAAACTGTATCAGTCTATTGTTAGCAAGTGTTTCTTTTTAATACATACATGTACTCTGAACTGGATCAGAAATATTAAAGAATGTTGAAACTCATCAGTACCTGTAAGTAATTCCATCAAATTTCTACTTATAATCTAATTAATATACAAATATATATTGAAAGCATGAAAGAAAACATGCTTCCAACAGCTATTCAGCATGATCATTATACTCTAGCTCATATGCTCGCAGGTTAATGTCAGTAATTTTTGCTCCTGGTCTTTCCTGAGAACTCATTTCTTAGTCTGCCGCACACTGTATAAATCACCTGGAGTTGTTTCACAACTCACAGCTGACAAATCTCTGATTGCTAATTGTCAAAATTATAACTAGAATTGTGCTTTGTCCACCTTTTGTTCTGCCTGAATAAATTTTTCAAGCCACAGGACTGGTTCATTGCACCTGAGTTTGAATAACTGGTGTTTACTCATACTTTCTGAATTCCTGGACTGCACGTTCAATTTGGCCTCCTAATAAGCAGTCCCTCATTCTCATTTGAAATGGACTAAGAATAAGCAGAAATCTGATCTGCCCAGTCATTTTTGACTGATATGCATTTGAAGCTACCAAGTATTTGAGGCTTGTCTTTGCCACTGTTCCTTGGTTCTGCCATGTGACTTTGGTGCTTTACAACTGTGGCTGCCATTATTAAATGGAAAGAGACCTACACTGTTCTGTAACCAATGGTAAAGACATGTCTGAATGTAACATACATCTTGATGTCTGCCAGAATCAGTATTCTGGTTACAGGAGAGATTTTCTCCTAGTGCTGCAGTCTGAGACCCCTTTTGATGGCAAACATCATTCTTAGACTTCTTTCTCTACCTTCCACCCACAGGCAACTTGTTTCTTCCCAAATAACACTCATTGCTTTTGGGTGTGATGGGTTCTTCTCTTAGCCTATAAACAAAGTACAAAAGCTAGTGAAATACAAGGGACAACAACTAGTTTTTCTTTAATAATGCTTTTAGCTTTTGTTGCCTACATACAATTAATTACCAGGATTCTTCTATTTACACTTGGGCAATTTTAATCAAATTGCACTTCTCTAGAGACAAATATTCAAACAAGGCTATGCTTTCTCTTTCTGGGAAAAAACCCCCCGACCCATAAAAAGTATGAGAGTTGCAATATCCCATCTGCAGCATGTACAGACAGATAAGCCATGCCCTGGACTAAATCTTACATAGATATAATCTCTACAAGGTGTAGAAAGTCCTCAGCCATGAATCATTTACGACTGGATGTTTAGAATTTTAATTTTTTTTTACACACTGCTTGTAAATCTGTTTCTCGTACTATCTCCTCTGCAGCGAGCCCTTCCCTCTCTCTTTGTATTTATCTGTTTCTCCACCACTGTAGTCTTGGAGGAAAATATGAGCCTGGGTTTTATTTTATTTCCACTTAAATCCTTGAACTGTGGAATTCTTTACTTCAGGGGTTTAAACTAGACCCTCAAGGTTACCTTGGCAGACTTCTCTGGTTTTAGAGGATGGATTTTTCTGTTTTGTTTAAGAAGGTATCACAAGCAATGACTCTTTAGAACTTTCAGCATGCAGTAAAAAAATAGAGATGACTAATATCTATTTAGTAAGTAATGATGGCTTAGCAATATTTACCACTCCGATTTAGCCTCTCTGGCTCCATTACTGAGGATATTTTCCTGAATTAAGTTTCCCTCAGTTCTACAGCCAGCAGCTGTCCACAGGAAAATAAAAAAAGTCTCAAGTACTCCAGAAATAATGATTTCATATTTCTAATAGGTTCCTTTAACTACACAATCAAAACGGTCTCTTGTGCCCTCTAGCATGTGGTATGTCATAATAAAAATCGCCAAGTCAAGCAGCCAGAGAAATATTGGCAGAACAAACTAAAAATTTTATCTTAATGGCTTTTCATGATGCTTCATTTATGTGCATGTAATAATTGATCAACAGAAGAAGGTGAAAGTGTATCCTTCATCTGAAGCTAAAGTTGATAACCACATTGGGACTGTTTAATGAGGATGTTCATATGAAGTTTGTGGCCACTTCCCGGCCCCAAATGGATTGTGCTGCTTTTCCATTTATGTGTAAGTGTCACAATATTTTGTTTCTAAATGGTTAGGTTAGGTCATCTTGAGACCAGCTGTACTAAAAGATTTAAAGGAATACCAGAACATGTATACTTAATATTTTTTAAGCTCTAATTGGTTCCCTAGTATATTTAGCCTAAACTTACTAGACAAACCTCTGTCTGACAATTTTAGTGGATGTTTGTTAGTTTGCAGTACACATTTTCCTCCAGAAACTTTGCATTATTGTAATGTTTTAAGATATTTATTGCTATACATCACTTTTATTTTTCTTTGTAGGCAAAAATAAATATTTTCTCCTTTATTATTCCAAGTGACATAAAAATATTGCCTAAAATTTTCCAGTGTTGTAGATGGCTTCTGAATCATTAATTTATGCATCAAAGAAGATGGCTTTGATTCAGGATAGGTTTCTCAACATCCAAAGGTAAATTTTCAATAAAGTACAAACAAATAAATGAACAAGCATATCTTAACTCTTAAAGATCAAGTAAGGATTTTTTTCTAAAACTTTCATCTATATTGTGTGTAAGAAAAGAGTATACCGGCTACACATTGACAGTACTTCACATTGTAGAAATATAAAAAAAATTATCAGAATTTCGATGATATAGGAAATAGTGTTTCAATTTCTTATGTTTTTTCAAGCCACTACTAGTCAAAGCTAGTATTTTCATACACTGCTAAGGTACACTATGCATTGCTAAATATTTGCTATCAATCAAACAGTGCCAGAACTGATTGCCACCAAAACATGGCAACTTATGCCTCTTGTGCATTCTGAACTGCAGTACCTTCAAGAAAGCATATTCAGGACAATGCACATTTCTTCTGGAGTAAAATATATGTCATACCAGAGACTTTTAGAACAGACTAAAAATTTATTTTTCTAAGGAATCTGAGATATTAGAGCTTGAACCTTGAATAGAAAGGAAGATTCCTTTCACAACTGTAGAAGCTTTGAGTCAAGGCCCCACTTGACAAATCCTTTAAGAATTTATGTAAGTGAAAAATGTAATTTCAATAGTCATTTGAAAGCTTAAATATCCATTTTTGTTTCATACAGCAAAGAATCTTGAAATTAATAAGTTGTTTCCCTAGTTCACTGAAATAAAATTTCTTATTTTGACAGGTCTTTGAGATTTTAGTTTGTGGAATAACCAATAAATACATAAGACACACTTTTTTTTTTTCCCTAGTATATAGAGGGCTTGGCCATAAAATGTCATAAGGAAAAGTAATTTAAAGAGGTTTGCACAAAGTTGCAACCAGTTATTCTTCCTGAATCAGGTGCTTAATTTATAACAGTTCAGAAGAAATGCAAAGTTCAAAGTTATAGTTGTTAAACATTTTAGACCCTTTTACAAGAAGTACACTGCTAAACAGAGGGGGATGTTTAGCATCACTATGTAACTTTGATTTTTGTTTAAACTCATAAAACATGACTTTCCTGATTTTGCTAGTCCCACTGTACCCAATAATATGGAAAATATTGCTCTCCCCAAACCTTGGGTAGTTCTCTCTTGTATAAAATTATGTTCTAACCCTCATGAGCATAGTAAGCTCAGCTGCAAAACCTTATAAATTTACATTTTTACAGAAAAAAAAACCCCGAAATTTTTCTGTCAAATTATTTCTTTAACTGTGTGAACTGTTTTGTTCACTAAACTGACAAAAATCCTATTCTTATGCACAGATTTTGAAATATATAAAGGAATGGATGAGCAACGGAGGAAACATAACATTTCACAAACTCTGTATAGGTTTTTTTTTTTCAGCTTCATTAATGTATGTACTGGTCGAAGTGAGTGTCTGTTCCTGTAAATGGTAACAGAAAACAGATATTTAAGTAGAGAGTTAAAATTTGGTTGATTGTAAAACAAAATGTGTGTGTTAGAAAAATATGTGAAATATATTGTACTTTTTGCATAGAAGTCAGAGCATGTTTAAATAATAGGAAACTTTCTAAATACAGACCATGGGAACTACCATACTGAAGCAGCTTAGTGGCCCACATGGTCTCATTTCTGATAGTGTTCAGCTGCTAGGGAGGAGAGTGTAACAGACAGACATAAAAATCTGCCCTGCTGTCACATAGTGGCTCACTTCTGCTTTACAATGGGAAATTTGGTATTCTGCAGATGGAATGTTTTCCATTAAAAAAATTCCACTTCTGTTAAAATAGTTAAAAAAAATACTGAAAATATCTATTAATCTTCTTTTTCCTTTTAGAGGTTTTAAATTTTCTTCAGAAAAATAGAAAATTTTGGCAAGAAGGCACTTTTATTATTTTTTTTTTGCAGGAAATTTCTGTGGAGGTTTCAATGGATATTTTTTCTTTTTTTCCAGTTAAACACTATAATTTAATATTCTTATTATTCATATCTTTTTAATCTTGGTAAGCCAATGTCCTCAGTGATATTTTCTGGCAATCAAATTATACAATTGTGGATTTCTTGAAAAGGAATTTCCCTTATTCTATGTGGTTTGTCCCACTTTCTTCAACTGCTGTTCTGCATTTAATTTGGAAAAACCAGTTGCCCATGCAGTTTCTCTGCCCCATTCAGTATTTTGCTGTGACAGATTATCTCTTCTCATCTTCACATTCTTTCCTTTTTTTTTTTTTTATTTTTTTTTATTTTTTATTCTTGTAAAATGAAAGCATACC
The DNA here is from genome assembly GCA_035583155.1 of Acropternis orthonyx. Lineage (NCBI taxonomy): Eukaryota > Metazoa > Chordata > Aves > Passeriformes > Rhinocryptidae > Acropternis > Acropternis orthonyx. The sequence continues at coordinate 60,990,668 of JAWWEU010000125.1, forward strand.
CAAGCCTTGAAACCTTCTTGTTTCCCAGTTCATAACTTTCCTTGAACCTTCACACTGGATTTACAGCCAGTATGATGCAGGGACTGTTTCTGGGGTCAGACCATGCCTAGCTTTTGCAATGCATAAAATGTTGAAAGCAAGGAAAGCTCATGGACCAAGACAGAAGGCATTGCAGGGGATGGAAATTAGCACCTAGCACACAGGGAAAATGAACTAGGTAGATCTGTGAAAAGGCCCAAGAGGGGCCAAGGAAATGTGAATACACTAGGTGCATTCACTGTATTACTGCCTGACAACACTGTATGCAATTCACTCATACAGGGAAGCAGTAAAAGGAGTACCATGCCTCCATACTATGTCACCATATCCCTTCTCTGTAGTTCTTTCAGTTCAAGTGCCCTCCCTGCTATAGAAACTCATAAACAGCTGGTTTATAAGCAGGTACCTACAGAGAAACAAGCTTCTTTTTTTTTTTTTTCTTTAAGAATATTCTCTATTCTCTTACAAAATGCAGTTAGGTAGAAATATTGTTTTTTAATAAGGAAAAAAACCCCAAACAAACAACAAAACATTAGAAACATAACAAGAATTAAAAAAACAATTCTAAATTACTTTTTCCTGTTCTCAGTCAACTCTAAGTAAACACTGCAGAGATGGGAGAAATGAAGGCTATCTTTATGACACATATTCCATTTACTAAGAGGCAAGAGATTCATTCACAAGTTCCATTATGTGGTCATAAATCGTAGAAGAGTTCCTTATGTTTGTTTTAATAAACAAATTTCACTCTCTACTGACAAATTGATCAAATCCCACTAGATCACAGCCCTCAAGCCTCATGGCAAAAGGAAATGTACATTCGAATGTTCAGTTAAGACAACCTTCTGAACTGATGTGGGAGAGAACAACTGTGTAAGGCCTATTCCTGCAGTGACAAATATCATTCATCTTTAGGCCCAGATGTGTTATTCGGAAAGGCAACCACTATTATTAAAAAAACACTTCTGTGAAGCATACATGGATGACTCGTACTCTTCCATCCCTCACAGCCAAGGTACAAAGCTCACCAGTTGAGCAGCAAGCCTCATAGCTGTCTTCCTAGGGCTCTTTCACAGGTAAAATTTTTTGCATAATGGTCCCTTTTAACAAAATATTTTGGTATAACTAATCCTTTTAAAATTATACTCAACAGCTCAGAACCACTACATAGAAATTCCAACTGCAGCCCTTGCTTTTGAAATCCTATGCCACAGTTTGTTTTTTAAGACAACACATAGCTGCTAACAGATATAATAAATTAATATCTGAAACACTCTCCCACACACAGAATTAATTCAAATACAAATTATCTTACCAGAAATACTGTTCATCTCCTTCTTTAATCTATTGTTTAATTAAATTGTTCTAGAAAATTAGTGGTTTGGCATTACTCTTAATAATTCTTTTCTTAAATTTGCACTATGGCCAAGGTTTCAAAAAACATGCCTCAAATTAAAAGGTGAAAGTCCTTATTTCTGTATCTAAATGAATGCCACAAGTTTAGAAATTACCTTAATGTTATAAAAAACAAAGGATTCTGCTGCTGTAGGAAGTGGTTAGTACTCAATCCTCACATCCTCCCTGTCCTTGGGCTGGTATAAATGTCGATGTGGCCATTCTGACTCATTGGCTTGGGAGAATTTTATTTTGGAGACTTACTACTGAGCTCAATGTTTCAATTATTTTTGCTGCATCACCATGCAAAGAGTTATACTGTCTTAAATGAGGCAGCAAACAAAAATGAACACAAGGAGAAGGACTTGTTTAAACAGGTGTTATCCCAGAAAGCACTTTTATGAACACGTTTATGTCAGCAAGGTGGTTCAGTGGAAAGCTGAAAACAATTTCTTATACAAGTCTAAAATTTATTTTTTTCACCTCTGGACAGTAAAAATTGCATATACATTTTATTTTTTGAGGAAGCCAGGTGCCAAGCAAGCCTTGTCCCATGGCTCTAGCAAGGGAGTGGAGCAGGACTGGCACTTCCCTTCTGGAGGTCACAGCCGTCCCCACAACCAAACCCTTGAGTGGGAGATACCCAGTAGTCTCCTCCAGAAACCGAGCAGTAAATGTAGATAAAACTCTCTGTTGACTCGAACAAGACAAAATTTTAAACTTTCAGTTTAACTGGAATTTTAAAGCAGTATTTTGTTTGGGGTTTATCCCAAGTGAACGTCCCTGCTTGCACTTCCCTCTACCCTGCCAGCCATTTTTCTGGCTGACTACAAAGTCGACAAACCAACAAAAGACCACAGGTATTCACATGATGCTAAGTGGTATTTTGGGGAATCCAAGCCCATTTTTGAGTTGCTGCAATTTGAATTTTAACAATTTCATGCTTTAAGAAGAAGGAGAAATTATCTGCAGTTGCTCTTCCAATGCATTGTGCTTATTTTTCTGTGTACTTGCTCCTTCTAACACAATGACACCAGACAAAGACAAATCCATGAAAGCAGCCATTGCATTCACTTTTCCCCACAACAGAGCATTGATTTCTATTGTAGAGGGATTAAAAAATGAACTGCAAATCAAATATATACCTTAGAGTTATTGAATATGAATATATATATATATATATATATATATATACTTGGGGTTTTTTAAATTTATAAGCGTGCAATGAACAGGAACTTTGTAAAGACTAAAATTCCCTCATGATTTTATTTTAAAAACAGTATCAGTTTTCTTTTATAGAAAACATTAAAATTAATTTATACTGCACTTTAAAAACCTACTTTGGGAAATTAATAACCTACATTAATTAGAAAAAAAAGGAATAGAATCATCAATCACTGTCCAGTCTGTCAACATTGTCCAGCAAAAAAGACTGGTGGATGAAGGAAGATGAACATCATGCTCTTGTGATGGAGAAACTCAGAGCAAGCATAATTCAAAATTACTTAAAACTTCTTTCACTATTTCTATATGTCTTTGTATGCCTTAGGGTCAGATTTCACAATAGTTTCACTACAACATTAGCATTGCTTTAATTTATTAAAATTTATATAAGAAGAATTTTAGTAATTTGAAACTTTTTTTGGAGTGAAAATATCTCTCACTCAGGGATACTTTGAGACCTGAAGTGAAATACTTTAACTTTGACACCATCACATTTGTGTTTTCCCACTCTTGAGGATAAACTTTTTGGGTACTTTCTGTTTTGTAAATATCACTGTTCACTTTATGAACAGCATTTTCCCATTCTGATGCAAACTACCATTAAAAAACATATCAAAAATACTCTACAGAAATACCAAACTCTGAACTTTCCAGAAAGAGGCTCTACCTCCCACATCAGGTCTGTGTACTGTGTCGTATGTTTTAGTTCCAAGAGCCTGAAGTTAAAATTTGTAAATATTATCGCTATATTTTTCCAGCTCAAAAATCTGACCTAAAAATCTAGGATCCAACTGGATTGGGATAGATGTTAGATGAAACCATGCATTATGTAGGAATTTTATGTGAAATAAGCTGTCTGAGCATAACTTGTGGATATATACACAAAGCTCAATTCATCTGGGGAGGACTTTATTCTTATCATCCATCAGCCAAAGTGAAGTTCTGACTGTAACTCCACTGTAGATTGTATTTAATATAAACTTCCTGAGTCAAATACCATTATTTCTAAAATAACTTGAAAAATCATTTGCATATTTCCCAGAATGTCACTTAGGGATCTTGGTCAGACTTTTAACCAGTATAAACTTGACAATTGTTTCTGCTCCAAATATGCACATAGTTTGACCATCACAAGAGCTTTGTAGGTTTAGTAGAAAAATAATTTGTTGAAAATAACTTAAATTGAAGAATTACTTTAAACAAAAGACTTATCTCTGAAAACCACTATTAACTACCAGGTGTGTACAGAAAAACTGCATTGTTTATATATATATATATATATATATATACATATATATACATATATACATATAGATAACATCCAAACCCCATTGCTGAAGCCAAGTACCATGCTGCTCTGTATCACTGTTTTAATGTGTCTGAATATCCCTGATTACTGAATAAAATGGAAATTTCAAATTTCACTATTCTAGTACAATAATTTTATTAGAGCTTCAGAACAAATTTGCAATATAATTTGTGATAATAGTTATTGAGACCAGATTTTCTAATGGAGATGCAGATCATGTAGAAACACATTTCAGGAGTAATTGGTGGACTAGATTAAGAGTGCCACTTTAGTACTGCTGTGGTGATGAAAATGGGCCAGAAGTGGCCATTCTAAAATAGTGGTTGAACTGATGCTGAAGTGAAAGGCTAATAGAGGGTATGGTCTCTAATGAAGATCTAAATCAGAAATTTAAGTGTGGGGCTGGATATCAGGAAATACTTGATTGTCCCTGCATGACTGGTTTGAACACAGTTTTCTTTTTCTACACATTTCCCATCTCCTATTTATTCTACTTTGTCATAATTACATGCTTAGAACTCTAATAATGACCTATAATTAACTACATATTAATTATATGCATAATTAATTAATTACACATGCATAATCACATAAGCTTAGAACTCTATTGAAATAGAAGGAAAATGCATTTCTGCTCTTTAGTGATCTCTGGTCTGTTTTTGTCTGTTCCCTCCCTTCCACAATAAAGTCCTAAAAGAGTAGAACTGCAGTATTATGGGAAAATGAGAGGAACCCATCCCAGAACTCTTTACAACCTGATCTAATTTGGGTCCTGTAAAAAATTTTAGAGGGACAAATCTAAGCCTGCTTACTTTCCTTTTCTCAGTAGTTCCACTAAATTAAAGACCTGGCCTCATCAATACAAGCTGCTGGGTAAGGTTCAAGACATTCCCAGATGGTGTGAATTAAATTCTTCAACAGATCTATAGGGTTTTCATTACAGTTCCATGAAAACAGCCCTAAAATATGAAGAATAAAAATACATCAGTAACTCATATATATATATGTTGTATATAATATAAGCATTATACAAACATATATGTCATATGTATATAAATACATAAAATTTTATAGTGTACAGACAGGAGAAAGTAATGTGTAAATTAATACTACCTCGTCCATCAAAGAGATAATACAAAAAACCTAATTAATTAAGTATCAGCATATATTTTAATAGAAACTTGTTAATTAAGCTTGTTATATTTACTTCATCTCTTCCTACAGATTCCAGGCATTGACTAGAATTTCCTCTAAGCAAGACTATCCACTGAACAGTTCACAATGACAGGACAGACTTGAACAATCCCTGACGCCATGCAAATTTGAAAAAGAACATCTATTACATACACACATTGTGAAAATATTTGCTTCAGAGGAAAGAAACATTCTGTGATTACAAATATAGGGGTTTTTTTGTTGTTTGTTGTTTGTTTGTTTTTTAATTTGTGAGTTTTCCAGGAGTCTCTGTTTGACTAACAAAAGCAAACAACAAAAATACAGCTTAGCTGCTTTAGTGATGGAAGATTTAGATTTAGGTTTAGATTCAAGATTTAGAATTCTTGATATAAATAAGTTGCATGCTGGAAAAATGATAAGCTGTTTGCCTACTTGGTTCCCACTGTATTTTATTCCTCTCCCTGTGTTCCCCAAAATTCCTGTGCAACAAATGAGCATTTGGGATTGTGTGCAGTAGGTATTTTTCTTAAAACTTTTTCCTTTTACACTTGAGTCTTGGAGGAGATTTAGTTCTTTCTCACAGGTCAGCAAAGCATTTAAGCACACAATGATTTTTTTTTAAAAAAAGTACCTGAAGTAGACAGGACTGAATGCTTGAATGAGCATGGGTTTATGCATGTTTTGCCTTGCCAACTAAAGTGTTCATAATTTGGTAGGACTGAGTCCTTCCACTATTTGAGAAGGCACTGTGGGCAAAAGGTATTGCCAGGAACTGTGTGAAAAATGCTGTGATCCAACATGATAAAGAAAAAGGAAGAGCCATCAAATAGACAGTAGTAGGTGTATCTGGTTTGAGGTTCCTTTACACTTTGATCCATACATGGGCATGTCGAAGCCAAACCCTCTTGTTGGAAGTTTGAACCCTAAAACTGAGCCCTAACACTGTTCCTTGAGATACCTGAGAAGGAAAGCACAGAGCCCACAGTCATGACCTCTTATTTTCTCTTGCCTCTTCCGTGGTTTGAAATAAAACCCACTTAGACGTTTCTTTGCTTTTGCTCAGTTTGCAGTCCTGTATGGGATTTCTCTACAGGCTGCTCTTCAAGACCTCCTGGACAAGCCAACTTTGAAATCCTCCTTTCAGGGAGAGATCTTGCTCAGGTCTAGCCAAGTTTGCTTAATCCTTTGACATCGTCTTGATGAAAGGATTGATCCCCTTCTTGTGAAGGGGCTTCTTCATGTCCCTGTGATAGCTCCACATGGCTGTGAAAAGACTGAACCAGTGAGGAATTGTTTTCAGAATACCTGATTGAATCTCTCGTTGAAAATGTAGCTTCTTTTACTGTTTTCCAGGCTAGACTGTTGCTAAATAGTATCAGCATACTGTCTAGTGATTTTTATTTTTTTTTTAAATAGAAATAAACCAGTTTTTTAGATTTCAACTGAAAAGTTTGAATTTATGTGGTTTTATTTGGAAAAGTCTGTCTCATCTTTAATTCAGTGCCAGCCTCTGTGTGTTTAAGTGTGTGCAAGTACATGTGAATAGACTTACTTTTTGAATATATTTTTTTACTAATTAATCAAAAATGCTAGACAGGTTTGTCTATCTGGATGTCATTTACTTCTCAGAACCAGACCACTCCTTTGGATGATAATTACAGTCTAGAGATGCCTCATTACAGAAAAATGTTGTATTTTCCACGTCAGCATCTGCCTTCATGGCACTGTCTGCAAATATTCATGCTTGTGGTTTAGAGATTGATTCCTGAGTGTCATACAGTTTGATTACAATGAGTTTTCTAAATTATTTCTACCTCTTTATACCTTCTCCAGTTTCTTTGCTCTCTCTTCATGAAACAATATTGATTTTATATTAATGGATGTACAAGTCTGTGTCAATCCCTGTTAATTTAAAGCAAAGGTAGTGGTGCATCCTGATAGTTCCAGCATTAATTTATTGGTGCAGATTAATACTGAATTGAAACATGAAACACAGAGTATTCACATTTTATGTTAGAAATCTGACACAATCTTTTGACCAACTCAGTTAAGGAAGAACCCTTGTGAAACAAGACTTATACTTGGGTGAATACACTGTGACCCAATGTGATTTCTTTAGCTCAACTAGATGAACCTTGCAACCATTCAGGCTCCATGATTTTTAGAACTCACTTTTTAACTGAAGACTTTATGAAGGTTAATTCTGCTTATTTTTAGGTCATTCTGGAAGGACAAAAATCAAGGTTTCTGCTCTTTGCTTTTCTTTTTTGTTTTTTTTTTTTTTTTTTTTTGACAAGTTCATTTCCTTCTCCAAGTACTGGCTGTTCAAATATTAATATTATATACAAAACTGAGGGTAAAGATTTCATGCTTCATTTGACATAATAAGACTATTGTCTCAGGAACACTTTTAGAACTGAAGCTCGGTTGGTCTCTCCCATCTTTCATTTATACTTTTAGCTGCGTAGTTGTGGGGAGCAAATTAAGTAAACTGAAGTTCTGATTTGGAAAAGTCAAACTGGAAATGAGGTCCATAGATTGACTGTAAGGAATATAAGATATTATTGGCCCTTGATGGGAATGTGCACGTGTACAGCAGGTGCACTGACGTCTGTTGGTCCTGGATACGGAAAAAAAAAGCCATAAAATGAGAAAGCCCAGAGCTAGTATAACCTCACTCATTCCAGAAGAACTAAAACTTAGTTTTCCCATAAAGCAAATTAGATATTGTAGAAATTGCCAATTTCTCTAGCCAAGGAAAGCAGAGATCTATCCCTTATTGCTGGGACCACCTACTTTGTTCCTCCCCCCAACAAAGAATAAGTGCAACCTGATTGCAATAATTCTTGGATAACCAAGATTTATTCTGCCTTCAAGGTCTTCATGATGCCACTAAGCTGCAATCAAGCTGTCTGGTCTAAAGTCACACAAGCATCATCTGTGAGTGCCCTTTGATACAGGGATGGATCACATTATCTAACACCGATGGTTTGCTGTGTCAGTGCTTACCTTTTCTTTGGAAACTTAACCTTAAGACCCTTTGAACTAACCTGATCAAGTGTTAGGAGAGGGTCTGCTCACTGATGGAGCTAGCTGAGTTTTTGTTTATTAATAATCTAACTTCTGTTTGTGTAGAGTAATTAAATATTATTGCATCAGTTGTGTGGAGGAGAAAAGGATGTGCGTTCAACACCAATAAGGAACTAAAACACAGTTGTGATCTATTTAAATTGAATTGTGCCTACTAATATTCCAGGTGTCAAGAAATATTATTCCTTTCACCTTCAACTGATCTTACTGCTGTATCAACAGGGATATTACTGCAAAAAAATTGTTATTGTTCCCAGTACTTTAGTTTTTCCTTTAATTAAAGTGTAATTTCCACTCTGGACCACACTGAACAAAACAGAAACAAACACATGAAAAAATAGTGTTCTAGATTTCTCTTCTTTGCACATTTGTTCAACAAGAAACACTCTGTGACATGGAGAGATACAGCATTGATCTCTGTAGTGATGATTTTATAAAATCAACCATGTTGGTCATTGCAGAGATTGTGATAGATGCAGTGAAAAGAAAGGGAGGAGAAAATAGAAAAAATGATATAGCAACCAAAACTTGGAAGTATTTTATTTTACAAAAACCTTCAACAAAAAATCCCATGGCAACCTTACAGAAAAATTTGTGTTTTTAGAAATTTCCAGTGCAAAATGAAACCTAAAATGATTAACAATTGATTTTAATTAGCCTTAAATCAGCCATGACAAAATTACCTTGATGACATTTAAATTGCTGTAATCAGGTGCTGGAGTTAACACTCCCCTGAGATGACAAATGAGCATTTACAGTTAGACAGTTCCCTGCCAGCCTACACTTGGCTCATATTCAGACTTACTTTTTTGGACAAATTTTTTTTTTCCTTATCAGAGAACATTTAAATTATGCAACGTTTCACTCAGAGGAAAATAATCTTTTTCAGTCAGTGAAAAGTGGGGCTTGTTGAAATCCTGCTCCTGCCACTGGAGCTATGGACACATGTTTGAAGCTCAGTAACACATCCCTGTAGCCCATGGCTGCTCTCTCAGCTTATTTTAAAGGACAACCGAAGGTGAAAAGTACCAACTAGCACAACAGCTACAGAAGTATGAACAAAACTGTTTTTATCACTTACAACACATACCTGCCTATCTTACAATTTGCATAATTCAACACCGACAACAGCTGGTTATATTACACACATAATTGCTTCTTGGAAATCTGATAAAATTACAGTTGTCCAGCTGTGGGAACACCACAGCTTTTGCCACGGGATGGAGAGCACACTCACTGTATCTGTGGCCCAGGAGCAGAAAGCTAATCCCTGAATTAACATCACAGGCAATTTAAGAACAAATGCTATTTGCAATGTACTCTTTTTAGAATCTCAGAGAGCATATAAAGCCAGTGTTTTATTTTTACTTAAGTTTCTTTGTTGTTTACCTCTTCTTTCTTTAAAAAAGATTATTTATTCCCTAAGAAGATTTTTTATTTTGCTTCTCTTTGTTTGCTTTACTTGCTATTTGTCTTTTATAAAAGAATTTCTTCCCCCCTTGAGGGGACCTTTTTATATTTTGCATCCACAAAATAAACTCATTAAACAATTGCAGAATATTGTTACTAAGAAATGCAATTCCTTTAAGACTACTTTCTTCTTAGTTAATTTTGATTACTTTTCTTTAACTAAACACTAATCCAGCTTTTTTGTAATGTAAGGGCTTCAGTACAAGCAGCTACTTATTAGTTTTATCTTTTTATTTCACATCTTCCACCTTCTTTTCTTGTGTTAGCTTGGATTAAAATGAATCATCTTTATTTCCCTAACAGCGCCAGTTGCACTTCTTTTCCCGTCAGCGGGAATGAAGTAGTGAGTGAGAACTGCAGGAATGCTGTCTGTTGTTTATTCTATGGTCAGTGCTATCTTAGAAGGCAGCTTCCTGAAGAAGCCGTGCTTACAGTAGCGAGGGAGGCCAGTGGTGACTCATGGCTCAGCACCCCACTTATCATACCTGCCGAAAGCAGGACCGTCCATCCATCCCTCCATCCGTCCCTCACTGCCGGCCCGTGGTGGAACTGCTGCTTCCCCTTGCACAGGCTTTGTCTGAAGCCAGAACGAGCTGCCTCCCGTTAATGGTGTGAAATAGCTCACTGTCCTGAGATTGTGGGCTGGCAAAGGTCCACTATAATCACAATTTTATTTAATCATTTTATCAAGTCCAAGGGCTGCATGTGGCAGTTCCAGGTAGAACAGGAAGTTTGGGAAGCGATGGTGCCAGCTCTACTGCTGTCTCAGTGTTGAGGAACTCACGCAGACTGACCACCCCCGCTGAGGGGTAGAAACACGAGACTTCTGGAGGGAGGACGTTCAGACCAGGATCCAAACTGCAGCATGGGGCTGGAGCAAAGGGATCCTTTCCTGTTTAAAACACTTCTTTCCTGCTCTCAGTCTTACAGCTTACCTGTAACTGCTCTACTCTATCAAAGGAAACCTGACCCTAAACATACTTTATCCAGCAGTTCTTCAGGGATGGCAGCTTTGACCCTCAGACCTTTCCTGGCTATCCAGCAAAATATGGAAAAACCCCTAGTTAATTCTTTTGAGACTCAGTCAAACTCTCTTCCCCACATTCAAGAGTATTGGTGGGTAGTTCCCCAATGGGAGCATCCAAAGGCAATATATGGAAGCTGCAAGAATAAAACTTCCAGTTCCTGTTGGCAGGGGGAGCACTCTGAAACTGTATGGCTATTATAAGCACCTCATGGTAAAGCAGATGAGTATAGCAGAGAACTTGTACGTATATGGGACATGAAGAATTGAAATCTATGGTTATATTATTTTCAAAATAAAAAGTGTGCTTTAATTTCTTTGTATTTATTTGTTTTGTATAATACAGCAGGTACAAATGGGAATTTTCTAAAGGAAGTTCTGGGGATAAGCGGTGAAGTGATATATAAATGCTGCAGCTATGGAAGTTGGATATAGTTACAGGGTATTTGTACAGTAAACAAGGAAAGACAATACAAAATTGCAATAATTAAAAAAAAATCCAACAAGAGTTTCAAAGGCTAGATTAAACTTCAGGCTTCTGGATATAACTCAATTTTTAAATGACAAAATTTAGGGGAAACAATTAGCATTTATATTATTTCACAGCTGCCTTCAGATTTTTATCAGGTCCCCCTAATCCCAGTTGCAAGATCAAGTGTACCAGATCTCAGGACTGCCTCTCTTTCTTCTCATTTTCTATAGTTTTATTTTTATGTCTGTTTTATTCAGGACTCTATTTTGCATAGGTAACCTATATATTTTTTTTTCTTTAACGTAGCACAGTTTGCCTCTTGCAAAGGACTTTGGGAGTCTTCTTGTGAAACTAGCAGGAGGAATTTTAATGTGATATAATATTTTAAATATTGTATGACATTAGGAAGCATCACAAACAGTGTTATTATACATAATTTTATTTGAGTCTGCAATTTTTCCTGTATGGTTTCATGCATATAAATGGAATACCCTGAGTCTGGTCATGTGCTAACATCTCACATTTCCTTTCCTGCCACAAATGCTGCTTATTATAATAGTATGAACTGAAATATGTATTTTTATTGCTGTTAGGAAAGTAGAAACACACAAATATGGATTTGTTTCCCAATATTACCTATGTCTGTTTTATAGTCTGATAAAAGTTTTGGTTGACAGAGCACTGAATAAATGTAGCCCTGTATAGCATGTTTACTCAAATATTTAACTTGTGAAATTTAATAAAATAGCAATTTAAACAGATAAGGATTAGTCAAATACAAAAACTACTAGAAACATTCACATAATTAAAAATAAAATTCTTAGCCATTATCAGATGTAGGAAAACCGCATAAGAATCCATAAAAAGGTTTTCAAGCTCCAATAAGTTAGGTATAATAGACCTTTTTTGTCAAACACAAAAATAAATATTATTGATTTTATGAATAAATACATTTTCTTAAATGATTTAGAAAGCTCTGTTTATTCATATACAGACAGTGTTTAGAATATGTAGTAGCCAGTATGTCTGCAGATATATTTATGTTGGACTGTTTAGATTGGCTTCACCTCTGTAATAATTTATAACAGTTTCAATGTAAACCTGCCATTGAGCAGGTCATAAAGGTCCTGCATTTTAACCATCATAATTTCAGATAAACCCACAAAACTATTTCTTGCAGGAAAGCTCTAGTTAATCCTTGAATATCTTTGGGATGGAATTTGGTTTTTTATTTAGGCAAATTTAAAGAGCAATAAAGGCAGCATTTTAACTGTGCTTGATATTCCGCTACTGGTGATAATTTAAAATATATACATTTTGCTTTGTTTTAAAACAGTAACTCTTCATTGGCACTTATTAATACAAAAATTCTGCCCTCCAATTGATTTCAAGTCCTGCTCAAAAAAGAAAGGTACTGTTCATTTTTAAATGTTTCATTGTGCACTAGAAATGTTAACATAAATATAGTAGTGTTTTTCCACACTAAATGAAGATAGATCAATGCCATTTGTTTTTCACATGATAGAAGTTTCTTAAAGGCATGCATTTTGAAAGTGTGAGAATTATTTATTTAATTCCTAAATTTAAAAATCTCCTGCTTTTCTCAAAATAAACATTTTCTAACAAAATTCTGCCAACATACTTCTGTTCAATAAAATGCTTTTGAATACTAAAAGCTAAAACTTTTTAAAAAAGCTGTTACAGTTATTTTAGTAAATAGATTTTAAACAAACACTGAAAAAGAAAAAAATGCAAATACAAAAATTGATTTGGTGTGTAGGTTGTTTTTTTGTTGTTGTTGTTGTTTGGTTGGTTGGTTGGTTGGTTTTTTTGTTCGCTTTGTTCTGTTTTTTTAGTTAAGGAAAACATCCATCTTCTGATAGGCATCTTTCTTTCCCAACACAATAGCACCTAAGGGGGTTTCCCTCATACTGTCTTAAACTTCAGATCTTACCAAGGAAGTTCTGCAGTTCCATGATGATTGGTAGTAGAGCATGGGACATATAGGAAAGCTCTCACTGAAAACCAGTGCTGTCTTCAAAGAGAAATTAAATTAATCTGAAGCTTATTCTCAGTAAATACACAAAGCACCAGGTGAGTTTACCTTTTCACACAGATTTGTCCTGTTACTCACCACTTGCCTGTTTCCCACTCCTCTTGACTAAAGCAGCCCAGTGTTTAGGGGATAAGCACAAGGGGTGCCTGTGGGATGGCTGTGAGACACTGGATAGAGCTTTCCCATTAAAAGAAAGAAGTTAAGGTCTGTGGCGTGTTGCCTAATAAAAGGCAACACAAAGCTCTGTCCAGACAATGTGATTATTAATTTCTTACTATTTCTCAATGTCATGTGAATAATCATGGAACCACAGAATCACATAAAGATTTGTTTGGAAAGAACCTTAAAGATAATCTAGTTGCAACCCCACTGTTATGGGAAGGGTTGCCACCCATTGAGGTTGCCTATGGCTTCATCCAACTTGGCCTCAATATTTCTGCTACTCCTTTTCTGATGTCATTCCTTCAGCCTCTGATGATCAAAATGCCAGCAAAGAGATGGTTGACTGACTGCAGTCAGGAATATGGGGGATTATGTATCTAGAGGCAGATGAAACCCATTTTCTCCAGGGAAGTTTTATATGTACTCAACTATTTGGGGTCACAATTAGAGTGTTATTTGGATACTTTGCTGCTTGAATTTTAATGTTTCTAGATGTGAGACAAAACACTGGACAGTACTTCCAACACTGTAAATTCTTTTAAATCTGTTTTCCTAGGTTTAAAATTAAAATGGACTGTCATGGCAAACAATTTGTACAGACTGTGTAATACTGGTCACAATGTTTCATTTACTACAAGAGAGAGGAGCTCTTGGGATTTTCCAATGAGTGGACATAATTCCAGTGCCATTATATCATTGATTTTCAAATTAAATTGATGAGCTTTTCAAAAGTCGTTTTGTGCTAATATAAATGCCCTGATGATTAAACATAACAGAAACAGAGTTTCACATTTTTCTTTCTATAGTTTATAGTTTATCCCCTGGTAATCCTGCCTATGGCTCAAAAGTCCCTGTACTATGGAGCAGTGTTCAGCCATGGAGGAGAGATCTGATGGTATGAACCAGCATTTTATATGGTTTTCTACATTTGAAATAAGAGGAGCATTACCACTTCTCTTTGATAGAAGTTAAGGAGGAACTTCAGTGGCCGTTGGTAGTGGATATTGGAATATTCTGAGTTGGAAGTGAGCCACGAGGATCAAGTCCAGCTCTTAAATGAATGGCCCATACAGGGTTCAAACCCACAACCTCAGTGTTATTAGCATCAAGCTCTAACAACTGAGCTAATCTCAGGGTACTCTGCCATCAGAGAGGTCAAACACATTATTATAGAAACCATGCTTTCCTCAAAAGTGGGAAAATGGAGGCTCCACTCAGACTTATGCATATTTCTCTACAGATACATTAATCTATATTGATACTGATAGTGGACTATGGTACAAATAATGCAGATTACATTTCCCGTGAAACTTCTATATTGCACCTGTACATGAAGGATTAATTTGTATGTCCTGTTCTCAGAAGTACATAAATCTGATAAGTGTGACTTTCTCTCCTCAAATTTATCTAAGTCATTTATCTATCCTACACTGCATTTCTCAGTTATTTATGAAAGCATGACTAGCTCACAGAACAAATGTGGATGTTCTGTGATGCAGGCATTAACCAGACAAGAGAAGTGATAGGGAGGGACTGTGCAACTTACTAGTGCCTTGCACAATATAGTGAAGACCCATTATTGATGGCATTTGTACAACTGTTTCTTGGTATTTCATGGATAAAAATGTCACACTTGTGGCCCGGTCAGGACCTGGGCAGAGTGGAGAATCCATTTGTATCTGCTCCTACATGTGTGACTGTATCTCCAGTGGTTACTGACTGACCAGATGTTCTTTGTTTTTGGTAAAAACTGCTGATTGGATGGTGCTTTGCATTGAAATATGTAATAAGTTGTGTTTTAAAAATACCTTGAATAGTTAATCTTTTCTCACAGAACCTTACTTATTCTGCAAGTTAGCAAGATCAGGAGTTTTTAATTGTTACGGGGTGCTCAGATTCTCCTGAATGGCAAAGTCTTTCTTCTGCTTCTGGCTCAGCTCCTGTAGAGGCAAGCTTTCCAGGTGGGCAAAATATTTGTTATTTCCCTTTCATGTCCACCTGTGATCACTGAAGGCTGCCAGGCTTTGTGCTTACAGTTTGGCTTGCCTGATGCTTTTCAAATAAGAGCTGCCGGAACTAGACCCTGGTGTTCCAGACTGCAGTTTGATGGTGAGGATGGAGATGCCTGGCTCATTAATGAGGATTTTCCCTTCCTTGCAAACATTTGAGTGATCTCAACCAGCTACAATAGGGGGAGCTTCCTTCCCCAACCCCCACCCCGGTGCCACAGTTTTATTAGCTTTGCTTGTAGAAATATAGCAAAACAGAAAAGGCCACACCGGTTTTCCTCTGTAAATATTTAAGTACAGACTGTGTGGACACATGGCAGGTATAAACCAGACTCAAGTGATCTCCATGTTGGTAATGGTCTGTCTAATCTAAGCTAAGTATTACTGAATGTGGTTCACAGTGCCTCTGAATTTATGTGTAGTCACAACATGCTGAGCCTTTCATTGCACTATTTTCCTACTTATACTGTAAAATAAATTCACACTTGGCATAACAGAAACGCATGGCAGGAATGCTGTTATATTCACAGTACATGAGACAATGACTGATACCTTGTTTAATCATCTCACAGTATTAGCAAGGAAGCTGAATCATAGGCACTCTCTCCAACTGCACACATACAAAGGGACAGACAAACTAACTCAGCCTGCTAGACTTCACTGTCTTTCCCCCACTACCTACAGCTGTCCCCTTACAGAGCTATTAAACTAAATTTTCTGATATGTTTTATTTTCTCTCACTCTCTTGAACTTTTTTTTTCTCTCTGACTTTTGAATTTCTTTTCCATGTAGCATTATGCTCCCTTCACTGATCCCATATCAAATTCTCAGCTGTGTAAATTGGCATGGCTATGCAGCATTGGAGGTTCTCTGCCAGTTTACACAGAGAATCTATCCCTAAACAATTATACCAAACAGTACCAAAAACCCACTTAAATAAACAGAAAATGTAGAAGAACATTTGGGCCCAAACCCCTCTGCCTTCAGTTTCTTAAACTGGAGAAACTACCGGGTAATAAGGACATGGAAAGGAAGTTGAAGGGAGAACTCAGGGCACATTCAGCCTGTTGCCTCAGCATTCAGCATAAGAAATAGAAATACAAATCCCTTGCTGTCAGTTCCATCAATAAGAAGTAGACAGGAATGAGCAAGTTAAATACTTAAAAGCATTATCTCTGAGTTTTTCTTTATTTCTCAACTTGGTTGTAAATCCTATAACTCTGCTGATATCATGCTTGACAGTAAGGCAAACATAAATATAGTTATTTTACGATAATTCCATAAATACTGGTAAAAAAGGGAAAAATTAGTCAGCAACTGTATTACTGTGCAGCTGGAACAACATTCGTGGAGATGGTGAATCAGAATAGAAGGTACCAAACACGTAGGTGTGCAAATCCATTAAATGTCCTGGGTTTGCTGGTTTGCAAAGCCAAACCCCAGGCTATTGAGGACATATCAGAGGACAGTTCTGTTCTTCTGATCACCAGTCAAATTCTGCTCATTTCAGTCATGCAAATTTGCCCTCTAACCTCAGCAGCTATATTAGCATGGTTATTGTGAAGAAGCTTTGCCTTCAGCATTTGCTGGGTCTTGAGCAAAACTTATCTTTTGTAGCCATGGAACAGGAAATCATTCTGTGCAAATATTTACCAGTGTTAGTAACTATGGATTTTACATTTACAATTACACTGATGTCTGCCTAGGGCAGAATGAATCATTTTTTTCCCTAACAGAGTGATTTATCTTATAAATATTTGTTGTAAAAGCAGGACACACTGTGCAAGGCAGCAAAAAACTAATTTCATCACTTCAGTTAGAAGTACTCTGACTTTAGACCTTGATAGTCCTATAAGAACTGTCAGAAACTCTCTTACCCACTTTACACTATGTCTGCTGTGTAATGTTTAAAGAAGGCTATAATTCAGAGAAATGCTTCTCCTTGTTAAAGTTCTTACTGTTTAAGGAAACTCCCGGTAGAATGTCTTGTGCTTCAGCTGCAATTATTTCTTATTTAAAACAAAAAAAACCAAACAACTTGGCTCTCTGATATTTCCCCCCTTTTTTTCCCTTGAATGTTCTGCACAAATCTAAATTATACCTGATTGATTGTTGTGTGTGGGTGTGTATGTGCACACCATAGACCAAACCATGATAGTACAGCCAGGTTCTTCTGAGGGATGTGACCTTAGATTTACCCTATCTCTACCTTTTGCTGTTGTTTTTCTTTAGTGACCAGTTATTCCCAATTTTATGACCATCCTGAGGCAATGCACAAAGAGACCAGAATACATACCTTCTTTTTGCCTTCATGTTTATTCACATTTATTTTTTTACTGAGGAAAAAACACAGAATCAGGACAAAATGGCAGAAGAATTATAATCTTTGTGGCCCAATAGACAGCAAGCTGAGAAAGAACTGAACTCACCTGTCTCCCTTCCAAAAATAGATTAACAAAGGGCTCTTACAGATGTCTCCTCTGCTGTATTTTATTGAAAATGGTCAGAACTGTATTTATTGCAATTTTAATACAATTCTCTCTAGAAATTGAACTATGAACTTGCGCACTCTGGTTTCTTTGCCACAGTCATGGAGATAATGCTGTCATATTTTTAGTTTTAGCTCTGCAATCCCAGTACCTGCCAGATTAAGAAATGGGAGAAATGCCAATCCATGGAGTTTTCTGGGCTCTGCAGCAGCCAGGATGAACTGAGGCAGCTGAGCCTTTCCTATGAGCATTCCTTGGGAAAGGACAAAATCCTTCCCCCGGTGTGTGGAGAGGAATCTGGAGCTCTCTAGATATGAAAGATGAGGAGGAAAATGACTAATATATTCAGATCTGGGCTTCAGTGAAAGTTAACTGCATGTATATGAACTGGGATTTGAAATCAGGTGGATAAAGAGGAGTGTCATCTGCCATGAGTGAGAAGCCCTTACATGAAACTGGATACACTGGTGAAATCAGATAAGAAATGAATTTAAGACAAAATCATGAAATTACCACTTCAGGTTAATTGTACACATGCTAGCAGCCACCTCAGGAAGGAACTGTGTTACTGTGAGGTCAAATACATTAACCCTATGTAAAAGGTAGCAGAATTAGTCACTTTTCCTTTGCTTGTGAAATAATCTTACAACTTCTGTTTTTGATGGGGTAATTTGGCTTCCTAAACCAGCCAGTTTTCATGTCTATGCATAAGGCTGCCTTTTCAATCCCTTAGTTTGCCCCACATTTGTATATTATTTGTTTCTTTGGTTTTGTTCCCCCCGGCCCCCCCCCCCCCCCCGCCTTTAATTTCAGTTCAGGATGAAGGGAAAAAATTTTTTTTTTTGTTTAAGACTTGTGCCTCACTTGGTTTCATATTTCTGACTAGCTCTGTGGATGCAGATCTATGCAATCAGTTCTGATGTTATGCATGAGAAATCTAGGAAACAGGCTTGCAACTAGCTCGAGATAACAAATGCACACAGCGTTAAGGTCAGTATTACATAGTCAAGACTAAGGCACGTGCAATGCACTTAGTCTGAAAAAATATGGTGGTCTCAAGGTGTAAAAGATTTTCCTGAGCTAGTGTAATAAACTCGCTATGGATTAAGTGCATGAATGCAGGCACATCTTGCAGGGAAAGTAATCTCCAAGCTGTTAGCTTTCCACAGACAAAGTTTTTCTGAAACCCACAGGAAGGTTCTGCCTGACCCAACTAATCAACAGTGCTGGCACCTCAGCCTATATTGACACAGATACTGAAGAATGTAATAAAGGAGATGGGAGTATTTAGAAGATGATGCAAGAAGTAAAATCAGTATTTTGCATGAAATTCTCTTGATTGTGCAGCTTTTCTATATCCATGAGGATAGATGTAAAAGCAGACATACAATTCATGAGTGACAGTGCTTCCACTACTACTGCAAATGAATAAGGTATTAAAAAATGTGCTCAAAATATTTCGGAGGCCTTCAGGCAAAAATCTGCAACAACGAGTATCAAGTCTGCTTTTAATTCATTAAAATAAAATATAGTAAATCTCCCTTCCTGCTGTGTTTCTTGCCTGCAGGATGGAGTGTGATGAAGGAGTTCTTTGGAACACAGGTTCATTTATGCATGTCTGGTCTGTGTGAGTCAGACAAGTGAGAGACTTATAGCAAAAAAAGATCTGCAGGTACGTATGGTTTTGGAAAATTTCTATTCTAGTTGGTTAAAATCAGTACCAAGCAACTGTGTCTGCTGCAAAGGAAAAAGCTATGGACAAACAGTGACCAGTTCCTGATCTGCTATCCAAAAGGCAAACCCCCTCTTTGGTAAGTTTGGAATCAATACAAATTTCTAATTGTTTTATATCATGTTAAGAAAAAAAATTAACCTTTTCTCGTATTGACAAGGTCAGAAATACACTCTCAGGTTTTGACAACTCACATTTATTTGCTTTATTTATATTTGTTCCTGCCAAGGGTAATGGAGGCTTCTAAACTAGACTATCAATAGTCTGACATTATAAGTAGCATATCATATTAATTTCATACCTAGTATCTCTATTTTAATTTTATTTTTGTTCTGAACAAGAAAGGAAATATTCCTGGACTTGTTTTCTTGTCTGCCATACATGTTAGGGAAGAAATGCTCCGGTCTTCCTTTTTCTCTCACTGCTACTTTAAGGAACAAAACTAAAGGCATGTCCAAAAGACTTCACTGCTTGTAAAATTCTTCTGTATTTTAATGTGCCTCAGTATGACAAAATAAGAGGATATCTTTAAGTTCAGTAAATCTCCTTTTCCTGTGTACTTTAATTTATTTTTCAGGCGTTTCAAAGTGACTATGTGGCACCCTATACATTGTAAAAAAAAAAAAAAAAAAACCTCTAGAAATGCTAGTCATGTCTAAAGTGAGAATAATTGGTCCTGACAGAGAGGAAAGTAGTAATTGGAATGAGACTTGTTTAAATAACAGTTTAAATTTTCTTTCCTTACTTTTCCGATTATATGCACTATAAAGCAGGATTTCTTTGCCTTGGGTGTTTCACAGAGTCGTTTCTGTATGCAGCATGTCCACAAGTATAACTCAAGTAATAAGCCTGGCTATAATTTGGATTAGACTTTGAGTTTTAACTCCCTTACATACAAATACGCTATTCAATTGGTATTAACTCTGTATCATCAAAATATTCAGGAGACTGAAGCAGGACAGGCTAATTGCATCATCTAATTCTTCTAAGTTGTCATTATTTCCTCATTCTGAATGGTTAAATGGAAATTCAAATGCAACACTAGAGAAGGAAAAACATGCTTAAAAACTTGAGGTATGAATACACTTCATGTTCTGCTAAACACTCTCCTTGCTGTTAGTATCCAAGGAAGAGTAAAGTTACTGTGTCTTTTAGCCTTTCCTGTATGTGACTTCTGTTGCTTTTAAATAAAGGTTTGCTTAGAGCTATGAAGAACAGGTGTTTTAAGAAGCTTTGGAATATGTCAAGGTTTAGTACAGTCCTTTTAGTACAGTACAGACTGAGATTATTTTCCTATTGAGCACAAATGTCTCCAGCAGTAAATACAGTACCCATCTAAATAGTAGTGAGGGTCTGTGTGGTCACATCTGCCCTACTTTAAAATATTTCCTGCAAATATAAATCAAGCCAAGGATTGACTTGAGAATCTGGAAGGATCAAGTGACATCTGCAATGGAACAAATGAAATTTAAATGTGCCCTCATTTGCAGAATATGTGAAAAATATTATATGAGCTTGGTAATTCACTACTGCAGCTTTAATGGACACAATCGGAATGCATTATCCCTTCTAATCTCAGGGATCACTTGTCCTTCCAACAGCCTTTGATGTTTGTCTCCTGACATTTAAAGTGTCTTAGGTGATTTGAGTTTGGTATTTGTTTTCTACTTTTGCTTGGGTCTCTTTTTGTTTGGTTGGGGTGTTTTTTTGTTGTTTTGTTTCTGGTTTTTCATTTGTTCTTCTTTTGTTGTGTTTTTTTTTTTACCTTTTTTTTTTTTGCTAGTGGTGAATTTGTTGGTTTTTGTTTGTCTGTTTGTTTGTTTGAGGAAGGAAACAAAGTCATAGGTGAAATTTGACTCCATTTATGTAAGAGAGAAATTTCGACTGACTTCAATAACAAAAACATTAATTCTTCTAAAGCAGTGGCTGGTCCACTTTTGAGTAGTGAATCTGAAGTCTCTGAAATTCAGGATTTGGAGTAATTTGAATTCTTAATGTTGTCTGAGCTGTAAAATGAAGACCAACAATTATAATAGCATATAATTCCTGAGGGCTATTTGCTCTTACATGCATTTCAGTAAAAAAATCTGGGCTCTTAGTAGGCGTGTTTGCATGAAAAATATAATGACCTGTGAATTTAATAATACAGAGATAATGAGATGAAACTTTTCAGCTCATCAGTATTTATACTTTGTTCTCTCTCCCTGTCACAATATAGCTGACATGGCATCAGATATTGGTGCTTTTTCACCTGATTTTCTTTAGTGTTCGCAAAGGTTCTCACTATTTTTATAATATGGAGCTACAGGAAAACTATTTATTTGTGGAAAATGTTAACATTTGTTTGAGTGAAAGTTGACATTAGGCAAAATGTGGAGATTTTGTGGAAATTTCTGACACTTCAATAGCAAAATAAAAATTTTCACTATTAGAAATATTTCAGTTTCATTTTAATTTCTCTTCAAGTATGTTAGTGAAATGCCTTACAAGAGGTTTAGTTTAGCTGCTTGTATCTTTTTCTCTCTGATGAATCAGGCCTCTTTTGCTGAACTGTAATTCCCACGGCCTCTCGGTCTTGGAGAGTCTGTTCCCCAGACCCTCATTCACTGCAAGACATCCTTGACTATAATTACTGTGAACATCGGCTTCTCAAGAACAAAATTATACTTTTTTGCAAGAAACAGCTCTAGAGTTGGCAGTAGGTTTAAGTAAATTGCGGAAGCCAAAGAGCCTTCATGCACAAGGATAAAACTGGGTTTGCATCAGACTGGTTCCAGTCTGACTTCTATATGCCTGGCCCTTCTGTATTGCAGATCAAGAGTTCAAGTATAAAATGACACTATGTTTTAAATAGGTAGTTTCAGTGTAAGCAGCAGCTGTAAGTGCAAAAAGCAATGATATTGCCATCACACCCCTAACAGTCAAAACTGTTTGGAAATCTCATTTGTTTTTCATTAGTTACCGCAACAGTTTGAATAAAATCCTGTTCAATCTCAGCAAAGAGTACTTTGGAAATGTTAGTCTGTTATTCTTTAAACAAAGTTCAACAGCTATTAACAGAGTACTTGTTTATGATCTTCTATAAATATTATGTTTCTGTACTTCTTTGAAAATGTGGACTTTTTAATTTCATTTTTATTTTAGTAAAAACTGTAAAATTATGACTCACCAGCTGCAGAGTGCCAAGACAGGATATTTCCCAATATATGGGGCAAACAACATTTTTATGTATTTTTGTTACCAATCGTATAAAACCCGGCTTATTTTTATATATGGCTTCATAGGCCTGCACCATAAAAGTTGCATATAATTTTATCCCAGTTTTCAGGGATTTTGGTGCCCATTACCTAGGAAATGTAAACTCTGACGTTCCTGAGCAAAGTCGACATTTCAGTGATCAGCAAAACCAGTCATTTTCATGCAGAAGTGGCCACCTTTGTTCTGCTCAGCCAAGATCTCACAACCCAGACAGAAAGTTGAACTGGACAAAAAAAGGAGCACATGCTGCTATGAGGTTGCAGCACAACAGCTTAAAAGGAAGTTGCAAAATTAGCAAGGGGTGAGTGGCAATATTTTTTTTCTAATTCCTCGAATGGTTTGTGGCATAGTCATGCTGATATCACCACTTACCTGTAAGCCATCCAGAAATAAGTAGTATCTTGAATTAATGAAGGGAGCAAGCTTCCATTACATTATGATGGCTATAAAGCTTGCTGCAATAATACCTAAGTGGTTTACCTCCGGAGCACTGAGTGTGCCTGACCAAAAGGAGCTCTATTGAGCTATTTGTATAATTAACGTGGAGACGTTAGTGGGTACTTTAATCCCCAGATGTATGTTTTATAATAGCTTAACCTTCTCCCTTATGACTGCTGCTATTAAAAGCAGTAGATTTAAGACTTAAAACCAAATTGATTGAGTTGGGGCACTGTTTTTACATTTGTCTAAAATCTTTCAGTGGCTTTTCTCCAAACTGAGTTTAGGTTTAGGACACACTGGTTCATTCTAGTTTCACATAACACTTTTGGTTTAATCACTACTTGAACTATTTCATTTTTAACCTAGGGCTAGATCCATGCCTATTAATTGGAAAAACAAATTCTCAAAGAAAAAGAAATCAGTTTAAATTTTGAAACTGAGTTTATGTTTTTTACTTCAAAGTGGTTTCAAGGCATAATATGAAAACCCCAAATCTAACTTGAGTAGAAAGCAAATGAAGTCCCTAGGAAGTTTTTTCTTAAACACTAAGAGCCTGAGGAATAAACAGGAAAAGCCGTAAGAGTGGTAAACACACTCAGAGGAGAGGAGGTTAAGTAACTAAGAAAAACATGAATGTGGAATTTGTCTTGGAAGAAAGAAAGGAGGCTTATTTTAAAGGCTGATTGACTTTTTATTATCTTCTGTGGGAAAATCCGTATATGGCTCTGAAGAGGAGGCATTTAAGGAGGAGACTGTCACATGTGCAACATCACCACATGTAGAACAGGAGTGCCTCTTTAGCAGGCAATTATCAGGGACCAATACGCTGCAAAGAGGGATTTTGAAATTTAGCTTGGCTCTTAGCCAAAGGGAACCAAGACACAGGAAGGTAGGATGACTGCTAAAGGCTTAAGGTTTGAGTTTTGAAAGAGCCAGGATCTGATCAAAGGGACACAAAGACTAGAAAAGTGTCAGGACCTTGGGGAGGCTTAGTAGAACAAGGGAGAGTGGATTAGACTTGAAGACTTTTGACAGTAAGTCACAAAATTGTATGAAAGGAAAGACTAAGACCACCATTGCTTATGACCTCTGTGGTTCCTTAGCTTTACACCTCCATAAAGATGCCATCTCAGGTACTGTTGTTGGGTGCCTCAGGCTGAACAAGCCCAGCTCTCAGGTCAAGTGCTCCAGCTCCAGCCATATCCCATTGTGGTTGTCCTTTCCTGAACACATCCTAGGAATTCCTTTCTTCTATTAGGGAAGTCATAACTGGAAACAACATTGAGGTTACCCCCTAATGAGTGCTGAGTGAGCTCACCCTCTGTGCCCTGGTTGATGGAGTCCTGCATCTTTTTGACATTGCTGCTGTTGTATATCTGCTGCCCACTGGGACTCCCAAGCCGTTTTAAGCAGAGCTGCTCCACAGCCAGTTAGTCCTCAGCCTGTCTTGGTGCAGTGGTGCAGTCCCTCCCAAGTGCAGGATGTTGCTTTTCTCCTGGTTGAATGTTATGAAGTTCTTGTCATCCCATTCCTCCAGTCTGGTTGGGTTCCTCTGAGCAGCTCACTGCCTTGGAACATGTTGCCTGTTTGTCCCTCCATTTGGTGATGTCTGAGGGTATGTTCAGCCTCCTCCTACTCATCAGCATTGAAATTCAGCAAGGGAAGGGACAAGGCAGAGAGCACTGCACACACAGCAGTTGAGAAACCAGAACCAGAAAACTACTTTTTAAGATAAAATATGTTCAGAAAAGCAACATTATCCTGAAATTATGTAAAATTTTGTTTCATGTAAGAAGCTTCTAAAAACCTACATTCACTGGGACTGTGTAGTGTGCTGGCTGTGTGCCAGCTACATGTGTCAGGATAAACAAAGTGAATTTACTTCTGAGACGAAAATATTTTTGTGACATTCTTCTTCCAGGATACAGTATTCACCTAAATCAATTAGGTCTGTCATAAACTATCTTCTCAAACAGCAAAAAGTGTTGCTGTATCTGGCAGCCCCCTCTCGCGTGACACTGAGTTGTCATGCTCAGGTCAGGTATGACAGAGTCATGAGCTTTGTGAAATACACAAGGTACAATTATCTCTTTTTTTCTTTTGCAGAGATTAAAAAGAAACAGGATGTGAAAGGAATGAAGTTTAGACACAAAACCAAAATGAAATTAAAAGACCGCTTTACAGTTCATGAGGTGACTGTTTGCAGGCTCTCAGTAATTTATGATTATTCCATAGTACTGTATAAGATTAGTTCAAGTTACATTAGGCTTCAGTGCTTGACTCTAGCTCTGGATAACCTGACAGCCAGTTCTGGGACTAATCTTGGTGTGACAACAAATTGAATAGTTTTTTTTTTCTTTCACTATTTTTTTCCCCCCCTCTTGGATTAAGTTGCAGTATTGTCTTCTTAATAGTGCTCAAGATTATTTCCGGGGCACATGGTGTTACTGGAGTTTTTGACTGTTTTTTTTCCAGTTTCACTTTATACATTGTACACTCTTATAGTCATCTTACTTTTTAAAACCCAAAGTCAAAACAAGATTTGAGCCAGTGGGAGCATGTGAAAATCTGTTCACAATTAACTTTCTGAATTTCAAAGCAGGTTTTCATTGAGGTTTATTGAATTTGTTAGTCAGACTGTGGGCAACAGCAGAAGTCAGGTCAGGTGAAATTCACTCTGCATTGGGAATGGGGATTCATATGTAACCAATGCTTAAAATGACACAGAATAAAGAATGGGTTTAATTTTAATCACAGTTATATCAGAATTATATGTTTTTTTTCATGTCCTATCAGGACCCTGAACATTGCTATGTGATTCAATACAAAACATGTCACAAAACATGGAAACAGATGTCTCATGTGAAACAATAATCTAAAACAATGGTTCATATCTCAAATCAGACATGAAAAAATAGCAGTTTAACACAGAATTTATAAATTAAGGACAAGTGAATCTTGTAGACAACATGTAGGACACTATTACTTTATGTATTACTATCCAACTTTCAGGTACCATCCCCTTGAAAACCTCACCCCATGCAGCTCCCTCTTATGTTACGGAAACTGAAATATCTATTAATAAGGCTCCCTGATTTCTGCATTTCTGAAGGAGTTTTACATGATCACATTGGAAAGCCAAGAGCTCCTCAGTGTCCATTTTAAATCTGTACTCTATTAATAGGTTTTTTTCTCTTGCTTTGCTTGCCATGGTCCCCAGTTTAATAGACATACTGTAGTGGCTTCTGAGGCACTTTGCTTTCCACACAAGTTGCATGAAGGAGCTTAAACATGTCGATTTGGTGAGAGGGTGCCTGAGGCTTTGCTACAAAGCTTGGTATCCCTTTGTCTAAATCCCTGTTCTCAACCTTTGTGCTTGCTTTTATAAATTACTTTTAAATCCTGCTACAATTTTCTTTACTACTAAATGCGGAATAGTCCACATATGGTAGACCTCTTGTTTTTGTTTTTCTACTTAATATTTACTGAATACTTGAGGTATGTATGGTTTAAGAGATTTTTATTGTATGTGGCATAGCTTAAGCAGTAGTGGTAGTTTCAAAGTTATTAGAGGAGGACATTCTGTTTGATCAAGAACATCTGTTTGTTCACCAGCTGTACAACTGCGGTCACCCAGAAACCCCAGTTCAAGTCATCATCTTCCTGCTGACAATTAAAGAGGGAGAATCAGAACAACAAAGGAGGAAATACAGACTGCTTGGGGAAGATGCTAGGTATTCTAAAAAGGCTTTCTTTGCTAAGATGGGGAGACCTTGTGATCATTTTAGCAATTGCCCTGCTGCTTTGTGATTGGAGGCTAAATCTTGCTGTAAATTGAGAAATAAGTGGTTTATTTCGTGCAGACATACTCACTCTACTTAATAATGTTTTCCAGGTTCAAGGAAGTGACGTGGTGGTTCTGTCTCAGACTATATAAACCAAATAAGTACCAGTGGTAAATGCATCTTCACAAATGGTGTGTGTTATTCTGACTGCGAAACCTCTGCCTTGAATTCTTCCTCCCGGTTGGTCAGCAAAGCATTGCCTTCTCGGACTTCTGAGCAGCACCTATAGTAGAAAAAAATACCTTAGGAACAAGCACTTATGCATTCATTTGAAATGTCAAATTTTAAAGGTAGAATTCCTCAATGAGTTTAGCCTTAATCTGTGAGTTAACTGTTATTCTGAGTTGTTTGTTTCTGTCCATCTATGAGATATGCATACTTTACTCATCATTCTAGTTATACCTGGGCAGCCTGGAGAAAAGTAAAAGAAATGTCATATATTGATTTGGATATTCATGGAGTATTTAATTTTTTAAGTCAAACTTTAGTTAGAACTTGAAAAGCTGAAATAGCAGTTGATGGTCTGTAGTTATTTGAACAGTTCTGCTTCTGAAGAGGCAGCTTTATGCTTGAAAATTATTTTCGTCTAAGTCCTGGTCTGAGATGACATTTGATCTATGAGGCAACGAAGACCTATGAGGTAGAATCCACTTCATAGACTTCTCAATTCACCTGTTTTGTTCTCCTCAGCCTTAATTTCTGTCTTTCCTCAACAGTTTCTTCTTCATTACTAGATACATATATATATATTTATTTATTTACTTTGTACTAAACATTAAAAAGATATTTTCTACCCCTATTCTTCTCTTGGATGAAAATTCACACCAGCAAGAACAAACTATAAGAAACCAGAGTATATTTTCATTGTCTGCAATGACAAAAATATTACCCTGTCACTCTGTCTTTTGCATTGTAGCTTTGAATGAGTTTTCAAGAAAGATGTCTTTTCATTTGATCTCTTTCAACATCATGCATCATTAGAAGTCCTCACAGGCCATATTTTGTTTTAACAATTAGTCAGAAGAAGGGATCAGCAAAGTGGACAGTGCTGAGGGCCAGGTTGGATGGCACACTGAGCAACCTGGTCTAGTGGAGGATGTCCCTGCCCATGGCAGAGGAGGGTGGATCTAAGTAATCTTTAAAATCCCTTCCCACACAAGCAATTCTATGATTCTATGATTCTATGATTAGTACTAGGAAAGGTAGAAGGAATTAGGATTGCTTGACAGCGGAAAGATAAAGCTGACGGCAGATATAACAGGGGCATTTGAATATAAATGACAGCTATAAAGTGGAAGTGATTAAAGTCTACTGCATATTTGGTGTGAGTAAGACAAAACCATACTGAAATTACAGCACAGGAAGCTTAGGAGATATATCTGGAGAAACTTGTCAATATTAAAGATATTGAAATACTGAAAAAGGTTGCTTAGGAGATGAAATAATGCCTATTACTTATTTTCCCTTAAACGGTAGATAAACATCTGTTAGAAAATGGCACAGGCACAGCTGATACTGTTTCCTGAAATCCTGAAATCTCTTTGAGGTCTTTTAGTATTGGCTATATGACCTCTGCTGATACTTTAGCTGTTATAAGAGTCAGTGCTTTGCTAAACTGAGAGCTATATGCTTTAATCAGGCATGAGGTTAATCTCCTATGTCTAGCAGAAACTACACAAGTCCACAGTTTTCCTTTTATGGTTTCAGCTGCTTATCTTAGGTTTTAGAAAATATAATTATGGATGGTGATCATTTGTTTCCTGGAAAGCATAATTCTGCTACTGTATCAAAGCTGACTCAGCAACTCACATCTGGTTTTAATGTACTCATGCAAAACGAAGTGACCACATAATGATCTATTTTAGAACATGCAAAGTCATGCAAACTGATTACAACCCTAAGATCGCTAATCTTTTGGACAACATTTACGTTGATTTTCCCGATATTCAGAGGAAAGTGTGATTGAGAAATATTTTGATGTCACCAAAAAGAAAAAGAAAGAAAAAAAAAAGAAGATAGGTATTTTCCTGTTCTCTCCTGAATATTGTTTATCAGAAAGAGGGAATTTCAGTGATGTAAAACACTGGAATGAAACATTATTTTCATGGGAAAACTTCCAAGGAGGAACTGTCCCTTAAATAAGAATACATATGACTTCATGAGTATTATTTCAGAAATATTCAGATCTTCCAAAGTCCACATTTCAAGAATGACAGTAGTCTGAAAAGTATCTCAGTAACAAGAGCATTATGAGGTCCTGTGTTTATTGTAGTCTCATGCTTTCTCTATTGAAAGTGCTGAGTTTAACTTGGCAGATAACTGGGAACTCAGCCTCAAATCAGAGACTTGACTCAGAGTTAAAGGATAATGCAGGTGGAAAGGGACCTTGCCAGGTGTCCAATCCAACCTTCTGCTCAAAGTATTGTCAGCTCATCATCACTAAGACTGCTTGGGGCTGTATCATATGGGTCTTGAAAACCTCTGAAGGTAGGGGCTACATAGCCTCTCTGAACCTCTCTGAGCCTCTCCTTCACTGCTTAGCTGCTCTTATATGGAAACCTTCTTCCCATCATTAAGTCTGAACCTGTCCTCTTTCAGTTTATGATCTCTGCTTTTCCCCCAGCCAGCTCCGTCTCCTTGAAGCCCTACCTGTGTGCACTGGTAAGGTCTGCTGTTAGATGCCCCTGACACTGCCCCTTCTCCAGGCTGAATAAACCTGGCTCTCCAGCCTCTTCTCCTAGAGCAAGTGTCCACCATCAATGCTCTCTTCCGCTGAGTGTTTCCTAGGCTATTAACTTCTGGCTTATATGAGGAGGCCCAAAACTGCATGTAGCATCCAAAGGCAACCCCATGAGTGCTGAGCAAAAAGATTTTTAACAGGGTAAACCCATAAACAGTAACTGGTAGACAAATAGAAAGGGAAAATGTTTGTCATTGAAATAAAGCACCTGCTGCTGTCTAGATGCTGTGATGGTATGTATTCAAGCAGAATAGTAGAGAAACATCCCACTGCAGGTTTGTTTTGTTTTTTGACAGGCTGGGTATGGGCTGCTTCTTTTGTTTAGCTGGTGTGTTTTAATGATGCTGGTAATGCTTAGTTCTCTGAAGTACTGCTGTGTGGAGAAGGTTAGAAGGAGTGTTTGAAGACAAAACTCATGTTACTGTCATATATCTTAGTTATAAGTCCTGTAGCCATTCTCAAGAACCAATCATTAAAGCTCTAGTAAGTGAATCCCTCAAAACTGAAATAGCAAAAATTTAGCCTACGCTTGGTTAGACATTTTTATTTTAGAACTAAAGTCATAGAAAGAGTGAAAATATGTCTATATATATGGTGACAAAACCCATCAAATTTTTCTCCTTATTTTATTTTTGATTTTTTATTTTATTATGGATCTGTCTCTGGAGCATTGTGGTTCAGAAGAACACCTGAACGTGGAAAGAATGTACATTATAACTATGGTCTTTTGAGACAGATTCAGTGCTAATGATTCATTTCTAAAGAAACAGGTTATCACTGTGGGGAACAGTAAATACTTGAGAACAGTGAGAAGGAGAGGAAGTTGAGAACAGAAATTAGTCATTGCTTGTAACCAGTTTGCTTCAGTGGACCTACTGTGATTTAGACATATCAAGTTGTTGCTTAGTTTAAGAAGGGAAGACTCTATGCTTTTGAATTTTGACTTAAGAGATTTAGCCTTTGCTGAAAGAAGGATGGAATGAAGTATCTACATGTGAGGGTAAGATATGATTGCATTCATCTGTCCTGTTTTCTTGTGTGCAGGCGAAGGGCACAGTTGTCCAGACTTTCAACGTGTGGCTGAGAGGAGCTAAAGCAGGAGCATTTGTAAGGGCAGATTGGTTTTGTACATGAAGCTTGGACACAGTGAGTTGTTTACCTTGCCGTAATAAACTACACTCATATGCTCATGTTTGGACAAAATGATTATCAGTGCTACTGTGTGTGTACAAAATTAAAAGCCGTTTTTTAAAACACTGCCCCAAATTGTAGTTTTAATTATACCATATAGGTAATGGCAGCCTCTCCAACAGTCAGTGATCATCACCAGCTAATCCATCTCATTTATGTGCCAGCTGACCAGGAAGCAGCACCAATGACTGAAGCAGTTTTATTCCTTTCCTGCCTGAGAGTAAGGGTTTGAAGGATGGACACAAAGTAAGTAATGATCTTTACATTTATTTTAACCAGAGAATGTCTTCTAGTCCTTTGTTCAATCAGATTTTAAAATACGCTAGAGATAGTGCTGCAACCAGAAATCCAAGCCTAGCATGCAGCTACTCCACAGCCTGTTAGATCTTGCAATAATTTTTTTTATTTTCTAGATTTTCAAAACTTTTTGAATTCTCTGCACATTTCTTTAGACCTACTTGTCCTCTTCTTTACTTATCACTGTGGTTGGAGATCACTCAGTTTATAACATAAGCATCTGAACTGTGTACTTAATATTCAAATCAGAAAATATTAAATAACACCAAAACATCTCTAAAAGACTATGAATGTGCATATTACTTGCACATCAGTGGTAGATATGTGTCCCTCCTACCTGTTCACAGTGTCAGAAGGCAATTTCAATGAGTACTTCAAGTCTGTGGACAGTAGATATTTCTCTAAAGATGATCTTTCAAGAAATATTAAGTATTAAAAGGTTAAAAACTAAGAAAACAGTAGCAAAAGAGAGAAAAAAGTTCTCCCATCAGGCCAATTGATTCTAAGGGCAGGGTCACTGAATGTAGCATTATTTCTCCTGGTCATGTTTCTTTCCTACCAGAGCTCCAAAGTAAGCTGACTGTGTAAGCAGGATTGAAATACACAACCCCCTTGTGACTGGAAGCAGTAAAGCATTCTCCACTTGCGGTTTTCTTCAAATGAGCCTGCATGGAATATGTGTTTGAAAACAGTGAAACTCTTTATTAATCAAGTACTTCACTTGCCATGCCAGCATAAAGTTTCACTTATGTCAAAACTCCCTTAAAAATGGTTTGGAGTAGTGTCTTGTACACAGACCTTCAACAGAAGAAATATTTTTGGAATTGTAAAAACAATAATCTAGGCAAATATTTGCACTGTTTGAGAAGCTGCTGTAAGATCTTCGATCATAGGTTACAATTCCAACATTTTATTTTGTTTTCCTACTGTATGGAAATAAGGAGATTATACAGTACTGCATCTGAAATAGAGTGTCGGACAAGCTATCCTAAAGAAGGGTTTTTGCTATCCATATTGTAATCATGTCACAATAAATGAGATAGTATTCCAGATGTCCCCATAAGATGTGGTATCTATAAGGAAATTCAGATTTTAGTGTCTGCTTAATGTTAACTTGTGGCTCTAAGGTGTTAACTGGTGTGCAATTTCTGTCTGAAACTATGGATAAGTGCATAGCTTTAAAAATGCATATTTTCTTGAAATAGAGACCCTCTAATTCATCTGAATTAACAATATCCATTCACTACACCCCATTTTCCAGAGCAAATGTTCATATAACACATATGCAGATGGAATTTTACTGGATTTTTTTTTTTTTCTGTGAATCTGTGAGAAGAACTCACAAGAGAAACTGAAGAGGGCATAAGGAGAGTACGATGCGTATCCAGCACAAGTACACAGGGCAAGGAGAAAAAGCCTGATGAGGAAAGGATTTGACATCTCTGTAAACAAAATTGCATTAAAGAGATGCCTGATTTCATTGCCTACTATTTTTTTCCTCCTAACTTGAAACAGCCTGAATCTCCTTGTACATTTGGCTGGCACTAGGATTAGGGATGTTATCAACCCTACTGACAGATAGCCCCAGTGGCCTGACTAGCCTGGACTGTGCTCTCAAGAGCATCACCTTCCTGTTCAGCATTCATGAGGGAAAATGGAGCTGTTCTTCCCTGTGGGACACCAGGGACTGATCTGTAATTCAGACAGTTACAGACATGCTGCTTTTTATTTAAAACATGGCAGCAGTGGGACTTGTGTTTGTCAGCTAAGCTATGAAAGGCTAGTACAAAAGTCATGGACCAAGAGCAGCTGCAGGGAGCTTCATGGACATGAAAAGGTGCAAAAGTGCCTTCAGTTTTCTGTGCACACACAATTTCATGGTGTTCTCAGCTTGTCCTCTGGGAATATTCTATAGAAGCAACACGGCTTATATCTTCTGTAAAATGCTGTTTATCTGGCATAAGAACAGCAAAGTTTAGCCATGTGTTATATGTATTTACTTGCATGAGCTGTTTTCTTTTTTTTTTTCACTGGTTTAAAAGAGACCAGTCACTGCTCATTCATTGACTAGAAAAGACCCGTTGATCCTTTGACAGGTACAACAGAAGTTATTTTTCATCATGGCATGAATAGTTTGTTTTGTTTTACAAAAAAGCACTTCACACCAAAGCAGAGCCAGGAATTATCATTCTTGTTATGCTTGTACAGGTGCACTCTCTGAATTAGGCACACAGACTCTGGTGGGCTCCTAATGGAGTGATGACACTAACACTGCAACAATAGAAGGGGCCTCCAGGGAAGCTGGCTTGGGGCAGCAGTCCAGGTAGGAATGTGCTGTATAAGGGGGCTACAGCTTAAAGCATTCCATGAAGCTGACAACTCTTTATACTGCCTCTGTAGACTTCTCACTGCACAAATAAACTCAAGTACAGTAAGCCATATCAAACAGTGGGATTTAAATCTCAGTAACTTGTTGTGGGAAGAGCTTGCAAGCAGTCAGTTTTCAACACAGTTAACCACGAGGTGTATGCTGAGACATCCAGTCCATGATGCAGGTCTTCAGCTCATGTCCTGTATAACTGATTCATTTGTTGTTTTCATCTATCCATCTATATAGCTATTTATTTATTGAAGAAGGAATCTGGACTCTAGACACAAAATGTGTGTGTGTATATGACTGTATGTGTTTGAACAGGGTCAAGTACAGCCATATGAAAGAAGGAGTCATGGCAAAACTGTTTATTGCGATGTGTGAATGAAAGAGCTGAAGTATAAATAGTTGTGTGAGTGGCAGGGGCAATGAAGCCTGGTTTCCTGCAGAGTTAATCCTGAAGGCTGGGATCCCATGCGGATTCACTGGTGTCTAGAAAATGGTGAGGATAACATTGCATTGTGTGAGTGGGATCAATATGGTCTCGCTCCTCTATTCAGAAGCTTATTGTAACAAAATGTTCAGGAACTGAAAAGCGTGGAGAAGAGAACATCTCTCATGTATTTGTATGGCTACTGCATTCAAATGCTGTTAGGAGGATCAATACCATATATATGCTATTTGTTTAGAAAACCAGAATAATTTAATACCCCAAAAAATGATTGTAATAATGAAAATGAAAGTCCCTGTTAGAGTATCTGAAACTATACAATGATGATCCAGAGCTCTGGAGCTCATTTCTTGTCCACTGTTTCTGCTTATATTCCTGTGGAGCCAGGGGCCATGGCTGGTGCTCAAGATTATTGTTGCACTGAAATGCCTCTGAAATATCAGTTGTTATTCATGTCTTCAGCCCACTCAGCAGCCTGCTTAACAAGGTACATCTAATTCAGTGTAATTGTATAGCCCCTTGACTTGCATAGAGCCACCAATATGCTTGAATTGCAGACTTGTTTCACTAACTTGCAGAACTGCAGCCTTAAATAGAAAGTACACACTAGAAGTACGTGGCTTGTGTCCCTTCAAAGTACAGGAAAATTTGTAACTAGTTCAGGTTCTCCAGTGAACATAAGGATTCATACTTTTAGGATTAATCTTGCTCCTGGCAATTTTTACCTTAGAAGAACCACCCATATGTTTGAAAACATTGGGAAAAAGTTATCTACTATGTATTTCTGATATGAATTCTAGACAGGCGGCTGGAAGTTGCCAGTTACTTGTATGATCATGTTCAAGTACTGTTTACCAGGCCCTTGTTCTTTAGGGGACGTTTTGCCTGGCATCAATTACCAGAAAGATCAAGTTTTAAAACAGTTCAGAATGTACAAGCAATTTACTCTGCAGCTTCTACCTTGCATTTCCACCAATAATTAAGGATAGAGCACATTAATTGTACAGTATGACAATTTGGTCTCCTCTGCTTTTAATTCCAGTCCCAACAACCCATTTAGCAGTAAGTAAGGCTGTGATGTTGTGTGTCTCATGGCACTAAGGCATCTTTCTGCAGAGCAAAAAATAGCAAGGGGTAGGTGTATATGGGATATGATGGTGCCCAGTCTGTTTTCACCCAAAGTAGGTGTCTGTTTCTGCTTAAAAGGCTGTATGGATAAGAGCTTTTTGTCCCATATGCATCTGTCCAGTTCTTGCATTTTTCCCTTTTCTTAATCCTTAATATCCTCAATTAATCCAGAGAAGATCATTTTATTGATGTGGGTGAATGTCATTAGAGTGATGTGTTTAAAGCACAATTTGAGAGGAAGTTCCTTACAGTAGTTTGTAGAATGATTCGAAAGGTTAAAAAAAAAAGGTTTACAGCAAACCAGCACAGCTCAGAAGATCACTGAAGTCCTGTTTTGTTTGTCTGAGCTGATAGTCAGATGTGTACAGCTAGCTTACACTTTCACAATAGTTAAGTGAAAGTTATGATTTGAAACATACAGCAGATCTTATTGCTGACAGCATTTGGCTGTTTTTGAGATAGTATTAATGCAGTGACACAAGAGAGACTGTTTCAGAACTATCCAACATTTTGGCCATTTGTGGCACCATTTCATAGAGCATTCATGATCACCTCTCCTGAAACAGTCTGCATTTTTTGACATCAAATGACAATGCAGGGTCTGTGCCTTCCTGGAAACACAGAGCATTACCCATTCCTCCTTGGACTGCACAGCCACCTTAGTGCAACCTGTCATGGGAACACAAAGAAACAAGTGGTCACCGCAATTCATGCTGCTGTTCAACAAGTTGTGAAAATTAGAGTTCTACTATGATGGCAATGGAATAAAATGTTATCTCATGAAAGCCCAGAGGTACCTTTGGAAAGAAAGCAATAGGTGACTTTTCTTTTCTGGGTAATCTCAAGCTTGGTCCAGTCCAAAGGCAGCAAGGCTAATTTTTTAATGTGACTTCTCCTTTCAGAACCCATAGAGGGTGAGATGTTGTGTGTATCTTTGTGTTCCTTATATGTTCTCCGCAGCAACATCTTGAAGTCAGTTACATGGATCACAGACATGGATTTCTTACTTTTAACTGCATTTTGTAAATATTCATAACTAACAGAAACTTCAATCATGCTCTTTATAGTGGTCAATAAGTGCAGTAGTCAATCAACCAAGGAAAATTCTGTATTAGGGGTTGGATTCAATGATCCTGATGGGTCCCTTCCAACTTAGCATATTCTACAATTCTATTAGCATCAAGAAGTCCCACATGTCTGTTGCCCCTAGGATAGATCAGCAAATTGCTGGGCTCACTCAGGTCACTCAGGTGAGGCTGCTCAGGCAGTGTGCAGTATGGTAGCATCTGTGTCACTCCCCAGAGCTTCAAGGGTAGATTTCATTTTGAGGGTTCATAAGTACAGTGGGTCTCCAGAAATATTCTGAGGAGAATAACACTTTGCTCCAACAGCCATATTTGGCACTCTGCCTGTGGTGTCTTACAGGGACAGATGGACAATGTTAGAGAGATGCTTATATTCCCAATGGCCATAAATCCATGAGAAGAATATTCTGATACAATGGAAACACTTCAGATTTAATGGACTATGAATATGAAATATATATTGCATGTACATACAAATATATACACACAAAGAAAGAGATTAATATAATGTTCATTGGCATTTAACACTAGTATGCAAATAACGGAATGCATATAAAGTAGACCTCTTGGTTCTCTGAACATTCTTGTGAATATATGCTAAGTTTAGTTTTAGTTTTAGAAGTCGCTGTTGGAGAAAAGTTTCTCCTGTACAAGGTCAAGTCTATTTTTAGTAGATCAGTTGAAGAATTTCCTGCAGCTGAAAAGGACCTAAAGTTTTCACAATACAATTTTGAGGGCCTATGTGTGAGTTACTCAAAAGTGCCTGGGAGATTTTGGATCATACATTCATTGAAAGTCCCTGGGACTTTTATTCCTAAAATACTTTTGTACTTTTTAAAATTCTGCTATAAATCTAACTCTATGTCTAAAATTAAGCTGCAAAAATGAGACTATGTTTGTGCAGTTTTTTGTTTCTTTGGTTTGTTTGTTTGTTTTGAATCTACTTACTGAATGTGTTCAAAGATGTCTTTTTTAATTGCTGATCCTGGAAGCTCAGGCACAAATCTGAAAATCAACAAGTTTGCTTTGGCTCAATTACCACTCAAAATGTTCATATGTCAGAATGTTATGATTTTGTTGATGGACACAGTAAAATAAGGTCCACTCTAGAGAGCATCCATACAGAATGGCTTCCATACCTCTGTGTAATATACAGCTATGGAGAGATATGATAAAGTTTAGCAGAATTGTAGAAGTACCATTTATGAATCCAAAATCTTAAACCAGGCAAAAGTGTCCTTTTCCACACAGGAGTATAATCAGCCATGATAATCAATGCCCCATGACATTGCAGTGGTAGAAAGCATAAGAGAACTCAAAAAGGGATTAGAGCATTATGGAAGAGAAGCTTATTGGTTAATGGCACATGCATTGAGCCATCTAGAAATTGGTGCCCATTAAGAAGTTTAGGCCATATAAAATATGTCAAACATGTTCTTCATGTCACAGGTGCAGAATTATTTTGCTGCACACAGAATAAGCTCAGTCTACCTGGTATGCATTGACCTCACTGCCTCTGCATGTGTGGATTTGACCTGAGCATCTACAGATGACATCTGCCAGGGAATTTGTGCTGTCAGACAACTACTGGGCTGACCAATTAGCCATTTAAAACCAGGAGAAGTGCATGAAACTCACATTCACTTTAGACATTATAGAAGGAAAACAAAGATCGTGGTTGGCCCCATGTTCTGACATTCCTGAAGCCGTCATGGCAGATCTTCCATCTTATTTTTTTCACTTAGCAATCTTTTTTAAAATAAATAGCATTTTCAGTTAACACACAGATTTCTAAGACATAGTGCTTAGATGCTGAAATTAGAACTATGGACTCCTCAATTTTATTTCTCATCTGGGGAATTACACTGTTTTCTTCACTTCTCAGGCTTTTAATGAAACTTGATTGATATTTATTATGTGCTGAGCATGTACTTGGGAAGACAAGGTACTTCATCAAAAAATGGTAGCTTAGAGGAGCACTATTGTGACCTTGAGAAGCACAGGGAGGATCCATACTACTGTACCTCCTCAGGAGCTGGGACCTAACGAGTGTAATTCCCTTTTTTGAGTCCAAGTTGTACCAGCCTTGAGTTCCTTAATGGACATGCATTTAATTAATTTAGGGCAGCTGTTCAGTACATTTAAGACAAATCTTCTGGAAACCACTGTATTTTACACTTGCATAGGAAATGTTTAAAAATATGTGTTTGAGAAATGTCTATTTTGAATGAAGTCTAGCCATCATACATCATTACAACTCATTTCGAACTGGGTATATCTTTCACCCCCATGAATGCACCATAAATACACCATCATGAATATACCATCTGCCACATAAACTGGTTTAACTTGAATATGAGCACTCTAACTTGAAGTGAATTAATACTATTTTGTGTTGTTATGAAAGGAAGGCCACTTTTCTAGTAATTTGTGCAATTGCTGAATTTTTCAGCTACTCCTATGTATAAGCTATATTTTAGTACCTATATAATCTATACTACAGTGGTTTTCATTGAGAAGGTGGAAATAACATGAGATGTTAGCTTTTCTCCTTGGTCTGAGAAATTAAGGCAGGTTGGTTGTTTTGGTTTTTTTTTTCCACTAGACTCTATAATTGATTTATGTATTCCTATTTCTTCATATCCAGGCACAGAGCTTATGAATGGATATACAGAAGGTAGGTGCACTCTGCATGTTTCTCCTTCCAGGCAAAAGATTTCCTTCCGACCTCTCAGTCATACCCAGAGTTTGAATTTTGCCTGTGGAGTACATCTGTGTGGAGCTTTAGGTGCGTAATCTGCCTGGCATTCAGTCATCCTAAATTTTAAAACACTTGGCTTTTAATGTTTTGGCTCAAAAGGAGGGATTTTGATCCCTACACATTTTATAACAGACTTCAAATGCAGTTTAGGGAAAATTAAAATGTTACCCATATATGGAAGAAAGTTGTCAGTCTCAGAGAATGTCCTAGATGGTTGTTTTGCAATATCCAGGGAAAAGAGCTGGGAGTAGCTCATTTTATAGCTAAAATGAAAAATGTGCTCTTTGTAATGGGATCAGCCCACTGAAAGCATGATCAAATATTCCTTTTGATGATAGTACATTTTAGTTTATTTCCTATTGCCTAACACCAGGCATTTAGATAATGATGTCTGTCTTGCAGGAAAGTAATTGGACAAATCTAACTTAAATTGCAATTTTTCAATAGAAAAGAGGTAGCATAATTTAATGCTGTGCATAGTGCATTTTTCTTACCTCCAATATCCCAAGTTAGAAAAACAAAGAACACCATTTTTGAATGTTTTCTTGTAAACAGAACCTATTTACAACCTATTCTCAATTGTTTAACTTTGTAGCAATAATTAAAAAATTATCTCTTTTGCTTATGCAGATATGGACTTAACGGAGACCAGACCATAAGTGGCTTGATGGATTGTCTGGGTCAAATTGTCATAGAAAGGTCCTTTTGAATTAGAGTGTTAGCACAAACATTTTGAAATGTTGATCCGAATTATGTGTAGGAAGGAACAGCCTGGCTGAATATTTGAACACATCAGCTTCTGATAGTGTGTGTTGTGTCATACTATCTGTATGAATTGCAAGACTCATTTCTCCCCCCTCCTCGCCAACCATTATTGCTATTTGGTTGTTTATCAGACTTCACTTTTGCATTATGATGACTTATTTCTTTCCCAAGAATAAGCAAAATTCATCATGTAGTCCAGAGTTTCCAGCTGTATAAAGATTGTTAGATGACTTTATTCATAGAAATTGTTGAATATCAATTGCTATATTTACATTTCTTGCTACAAAACGTACTCTCTACAGCTGAACTTTAGATCAGAAACAATCTGTGCTGAATTTGGACTTAAAATTATGCTTTCTTCTTAACAGAGATATTAATACACCAGACCAATACAAGCAATAAATGACGCTGATAAGAAGAAAAGGTTACTAACAATATAGTTTTGTTGTGGAACAAATGGAAGTTTTTATCCTTATAGCAGTTTAAATAACACACACTAGGAGTACTGCTTTTTAGTCTGTTTGTAGATTTTAGTGTTTGTACTGTGCCCATCAGAACAGTGTAAAAAGTGTCT
The DNA here is from genome assembly GCA_035583155.1 of Acropternis orthonyx. Classification (NCBI taxonomy): domain Eukaryota; kingdom Metazoa; phylum Chordata; class Aves; order Passeriformes; family Rhinocryptidae; genus Acropternis; species Acropternis orthonyx. The sequence goes on from JAWWEU010000125.1 coordinate 61,031,222, forward strand.
CCAGGGTACATAAGTGCCTAAAAGCATTTAAGATCCAAACTCAGGAAATGAAAGACCAAACTCCCCCACTGTGATGGAGCCACTTATTTTGGTATGATTTTCTTCAGAAACTACCTGCAATGTGAATAATAAGCCTACGAAAATCAAGGTATTGGCACTTCTCAAATATGCTGCAGATGAGATTTATTTCGTCTTTTTAAAAGGACCAGTGTGGTCTGACTGTCCCCTGGACCTGGCAGCCTGATGGAAGTAAGGCAGGGGCTCACGCAGGGTAGTAGAGGAGGCACCATCCAGAAAGCAGTTTTAATTGTTGGGCTGAATTCCTGTGCTGAAATTTACCTTTTCACTCCATCTCTCCTAGATGATTGGCTAATCCTGTATATTCTTAATACTGAAGTATTTGCAATAGACATCAGCAGCAATATTTTAAGGGTGAGAAGCAATGGAAATTTCATATGCTTGTTACTTTGTATGCATATTCAGCCAATAATAAATATGAACTATTCATCATATGAAAAAAATAAATAAATTCCTCCGTCTTCTTCATAACAACCAATAATTAACAGCTCCATCATCTAGGATTAGTTGTTACTGAGTGATCAACACTTATTACTCTCTGTTATAATATTTACTTAGTGGTGGTAAACATCGAGTTTCATAAATTTTGTTCAATTGCTTCTTGGATGAATCTGGCACAAAATATAGTGCTACAAACAAAATCTGGGCTTTCGTAAGTTCTGGATGTTGCATCCAAACCTTCTCATTATACCTGGCAGTAGCTTGGAGTAACATAACCTAGGACAGCTTTATTGTAGCATTAGGCAAGCTCAGAAATAATTTGTGGAAGGAAGATTTAGGACTCCTGTCTGAGTGAGATCAGAAAATATACGAACCCCTTACAGGGTGGACAAAACAGAAAACAATAAACAAAATGTCTTATTTTTAAGATCAAGCTAAAAAAAATATACAACTACTTGTATAATAAGTATTAAAGCCCCCAAACAATAAACCATAAGTCCTTTGACATTATCCACTCTTTTTCGTTATGTTTATTTGTTCTTTTTGCCATGATTCACTCAGTTCAATACTGTCTAAGAAAGTGCTGTTTTAAGGACACTATTTGTTCTTAAAAAGTGCTTCTCATTATGAAACACCTTGAATAATTTTCAAGACATAGTTTTCAAAAAGTCCAAAATATTACCACATACTTAAGTATTAGTACTTGCACTTAAAAAAAAATATTTATGCAGACAGTGCAATACAATCTCCTGATTGTGTTTCATGTTTCATGTGAAGAAAGTCTCTTTTCATTTTTTGGGGGGAATGCCTGATTTTATTGCTGTTCCCTGGACATTTTATTACTGACCATACTTTTTGTTAGAGTTCAGCCAATTCATCTCACTACGCTGGGCACTCAAACAGGAGGTGTCTGCAGTACACAAACAACAGAAGAATACAGGCATGTGTTTATTTAAAAATGTAGACACATCATATCAGGAAGTCACGCACTCCAAAGTGCTTAATGACTGTATACACTGGAACATCACAGTATGATTTATTATTGTGGTATGATTCAATGAATTACTTAATGACCTAGAGACAGGAGCGACAATCCTTAATCAAAACCCCTGTAATTTAATTAATGAAAGTATTTCTCAGTTTGGGACTACTTCTACTTGTGAAAAAAAGAAAGGTATTTTGTAGGTTTCAACCTTTGTATTCAGAAGAGAGAGTGGAAACTGAAACTATATTCCTTTTGTAAACCTTCAGCAAAAAAACCCAAATCAGACAGAAAAATGTTTTCATTGTTTAGAGGGAAAAGACAGATTCATGTACTAAGGACAGTGAGTTTAATTCATTTTAGTCTAATTGGTCTGCAATAAATGTATAACTCTGTTTTAAGAAAATGAATATTTAAGTCAGAATTTTTCTCTCGTAATAAGCAGAGAAAAAAATATTAAAACGCAGAACATAGGCTTTACATACTTTCTCTAAAAATAATAAAAAAAAAAAATAAAAAAAATAAAATAAAAAAAAATTAAATCCCTCCAATGCTGTCTCGTTAACAGAGCAACATTTCCCTCTAGTGGTCACCCAAAGGCAGTTAAGGTTTGCCAAGTTTACAGCCCAGAATGAAGGTGTGCAGGCAGCTTTCCCGGAGACCTGCGGGCAGTCCTGCTTGGCTGCTTTGCAGCCCCCCGGGATGGGAAGAGACCAGGAGCTGTGGCTTGGGCTGCGGCACGGTGCGAGCGGGACACGTCCCTGAAACTGCTGGGCAGCTGCAGGCTGTGCCAGCCATGGCTAGAGGGACATGTGCAGAATTCCAGAGTTATAGAAGCATCTTCTGCCGTAACTGCTGCATGTGTCCAGTCTCTATTTTTCATTTAAGATACATTCAAAATGACACTTTTTTCTTTTAATTGTTGTTAGAGTCATTGGGGAGAAACTATACTGCTTTGAAACATTTCTGAACAGACTAGAAGGGGCAGAAAAGAGCATAACCATAAGAAGCACTCAGGAGCCAAAGGAAGCTGAAAGCAAGACAGGCACCTTGAAGTCACAGGTCATGCAATGAAGCCATCTCGGCCAAACGCAGCCGTGGTGGAAATAGCAGCAGACTCTAATTGTGATGAGTCCATATGGAACATTTTAGAGGTGTTAAGTTCCTAATTAGAGATATTCAGGCCTCAGCATGCTATGGTGCACAGATGTACCACTGCTCAGAGCAAAATTTGAGCTAGGTAATGTGGGCGGTCATGATAAAAAGTGGAGTTGATTGAAAACATTTACAAATACCAGACAGCCAGGTCAAGGAGGGGCTGTGCCAAAGTAAGAAGGTTTCTTGTGTCCTTTTAATTTATTTCTCTCCCGTTCTCCATTTCATTAGAAAACTGGTGCACTTCCAAACCTCATATCATATATAGCATTCAGTATGGTGAATTTTATTCAGCTCTGAATTTTATATAAGATTTTGAGTGAAAATGAGATGTGATAATTTTTTTTTTTTTTTTTTTTTTTTGGTTCCTGGAGATGTAGGAAGTGGTTGGACTGTTGTGGTGGGAAAGGAAGAGTAGGAAAGAGATTAAAGGAGTAGAGGAGCACACAGGAGGAGGAGGAATTTGATGAAAGGAGCCCATAGATGATGGTAGAAAAAGGAGAGAAATGTCTCAAGCTTGTATATCTCCAGCTTTGTAATGAATCTATAATATTTGGCAAATGTGCTGTGTCAGTATTTTAGTGAAGCATTTAAGAGGTTTTCAGACTCTCTAAAACTGATATGTGGACACACCTCCAGCTAATGAAATACATTCAGCAGATGTGAGCAACAGCTGAGTGTGTAACATGACATGAGGAAAGGAGAAACTGCAAATATATTTTATCAGGCATAGTTTTACAAATATTTTTCCAGGCTTTTGACTTTTTATGAATTAAGAGACAAGAATGAACAAGTTAGACTACACTCTGTCTGCTTGTTGTAGACCTTGGCAATGGTAATTATATGTCTGGTCATAAGGTTGGAAAAGTTAGACAATATCTAATTAAACTGAATCCTCCCTGTGAAGAAATATAAGCAACATTGCTTGAAAAAATTGAAAATTAAATGTGATGAATTACTTAAATATCTACAGTTTTCAGATAGACAGGTCCAAGCCTCAAAAAATGGATCTATATCCTGTAGGGCGGATGGTTTAGCCAATTCCAGAGCTAAGCCAGGTGGAGCCTCTATGAAGTTCACCAGCAGATCTACATGTCACTGGGATTTGGGTGGATTTTGTATATGCAATTAGTCATGGGAGAGAGCAGATAACGATATGATTTTGTTTCTCAGTGATGCATGCTGACATTTTTATATACTTTCTCTTAGCCACTGTAATTAAAAGCTACTTTCTGTTAAATACTTCCATATCCTTGTTTCATAGATCATTGGCTAGTCTCAGGATCCTAAACTGTTATTTCTCCATCTATTCCTCTTACTACCCCATAAATCTGTCATCTTTCATGCCGTCAGAACTTGTTGCACTTAGAGCTGCATGTGCTTGTCCATGTTTTAGAACACCACTACGATGAGGCTAAAGTTACGAGATTAACTGCTCATCACCTGACAAGCACTGGAGCATACCTAGTCTGCTTGCTGTAAGCACTGGAAAATCTACTGTATTTTTTGAAGGGTTAATCATAGTAGTCTGCAGTCCATAAGGCAAGGTTTTGGCCTGTAGACTGTGTCTGTGGTGTGATCTTGTTAGACGTCAGATTTATGCCTCAGTCTTTGCTAGATGTGCCGGGAATCCTAGTGTATTTTCTCCTCTCTCCTCTCTGTCTTAGTTTGAAAAAGAAAACTAAGATATCTGGGGGCTAATAGAACAGAGGACTCCACACGATTAATCACACC
>JAWWEU010000125.1:61035711-61073856 GCA_035583155.1 Acropternis orthonyx
TCTCCTCTCCTCTCCTCTCCTCTCCTCTCCTCTCCTCTCCTCTCCTCTCCTCTCCTCTCCTCTCCTCTCCTCTCTTTTCACAGTTTTTCCTCAGAGTTCAAGTCTGTTCAACAAAGATTAAGTATATTGAAAATCTCCAGAATATAACACTTTTTTTCCTTCAAATTATTAGGATTATGCAAATTGCTTACTGTAAGGTGACTATTGTGAGTGCATATCACATAAATGGGAAAATTTCTATCCCTGTGAAGGTAGTGTCTTTAAACTGCTTTTCTTCTTGTGTTTACAAGAGTCTAAAACTCAGGAAAAAAAACCCTGAATCTTTTCTGGATTTTTCTTCACGTTGATAACTGATCTAATTTTTTCAGATTCTCCATGTTGATTCCTACCATGTACAGTAAACAAGCTGTTCTGCAGGGGTCTGTTCCCTTTAGATCTGCAAGACAAAGATGATACCATGTATATCTAGTGCTGGAAAAACACAGGGAAAGAATGCAGAAATGTGTGACCATCTGGCTGCTTGTCCACTTGAGCACAGGCTATAGGGGTCACTGAGACCCCTCAGAGTGCTATTGATACCAGACCCTGACAGGAAGCACTTCAGCTGGTCCCCACAGGACAGAGGTGAATAGACTCAGAGGTGTGTTACATCTTCAAACGCTGGAGCTGGTGACAAACCAAAGGAAACTTCTAGCCACTTCCAAATACTCTTCTCCCTGGTAATATGCTGAATGGTTCCTGTCCCCTCCTGATAATCTGTGGCTTGGGGAAATAAGTATCTGTCAGAGGTTTTCTTGCTTCACTAACATCCCTGTGTGAAGGGCAAGTTAAAGTACCAACTAGGGGAATAACTCTTTAAAAATGCTGAAGTCATGATGAAGCAAAGAGCATGAAAAATGTGCAGAGTGTAGGGATAATCTGACTGCAGGTGATGAAGGCAGGAAAGGCACAGTTCAGCAGTGCAGGTACAAAGCTCACACTTGATGTGGATCATGAGCACTTTTGCTTGTGCTTATCAGAGCTTCAGAGGTAATTTAAAGATCCATACACTCACACAATTCCTAAAGGTTGATGGAACCAAATGAAGGATGAAGCAATTATCTGGAGGTCTGTGAAAAAGCATTTGAGACTAAACAACTCTTTGAACTCTAATCCCTGAGATTCAGTCAAGTGCTAGGGAAGTAATTATAGAAATAAGAGAACGGGAGAGGCAGCCCATAAAAATGTAAAAGTTTCCCAAAGGTTTTCCCAGTTCTGTATTGTCACAACTGTGAACTCATACAGACCTTGCATAGGAGGTCAATAGGCCTTCACCAGTATTATACATACACTGCCAATAAATGCCCTGAGGTATTGGTACCCAGACTGCCACTTATGGTCTATAAATAATGCACATATTCATAAAACCACAAAGAAAATACTGTACACACATAATAATTTGAAGCGACAAAAATGTCAAGGCAAAAGACTGTTGCTGAGAACTTTGGTTTTACTTTCCATGTTAGCTAAAACCAGAAACTTCTGCAATACTAGGCGAAACAGAAAATCTACAGTAATACATTACCTTCTGCTGCAACTTGTGAGAAGGGTCTGATATTTTATATGGGTTGAAGGTTGCACGAAGGTTCATTGGAGAAACAGGTGAGGCTGTGCTACTTGACTGGCAATGGAACAGTGTTGCCACAGAAAAGGGCCCTGGGTAAGGTAAGTCGTGAAGAAAATGGAATTCTAAGTGCTGCTGACGCAGTGGGCTAAGGTGATCTGGACTGAGACCAGTTGTGTTCCACAAAAGACTGGATGGACTGAAGGAGCCCAGTCACCTCCTGGCTGTGAAGCGGTCCAGGAGCTGCTTTGTAGGTGATTTGTGTCTTGTGTCACTCAGCTGCATAATGACCTTAGTCTATGGCAGATCAGATCTTGCAGATGAACAACTTTGATCTAGAATAGAAAGACAAGTAAGGCAGCGAAGACTATGACTCCAGAATGAATCAACTAAATAATCCTTATATTTCATGATACAATAATTAGTCAGCAGATAAAGTGGGTGCAGCAAAAAGAGTCTGGATAAATTAAAGGGACTGACATCAAAGTTACAGTGGAAAGTAGTTTGGAGTAACAGTATAAAAATAGAAACAGAAAAATATAGGCTGCATAGTAGAAGAAGCACTCTTCCTTCTAAGTGTATTTAGCTGTGGAAGTTGTATAAAATAAAAAACATTGCAAATTCTGCAGATATTTTTAAAATGCTAGCAGAAAAGGTACATGAGCAAGAAATTAAGGTAAATCTGAAGATGTTTTTCCCTGTTTTTTCCCATAGTTTTAGTAGGAAAGGAGGTCTATATTAGGCATTTTGAGTTCTCTGTACAATTCTTACTTTTAAATCATTGAGGCTTCAATAGTGCCAAAGAAAACAAAAGAGTTTTTTTCTTCTCTCCTAAGTGTTAATGTCATTTAACAAAGGTACTCCATTTTCAAGAGCATTATATCCTAAATTCATCTGAATGCTCTAAAATGTCAAATTTCTGGTATAAATTTATATATGGGCTTAGATTGGAAATGAAATTCTAATACTGTTATTGCAGGATGACATGTTTCACCTATAAATAAGCATATTGCAACTTTCCAGGTATTAAGGATTTTATCCTGACCTATATCTCCCAGGCCTAAGCATGCAAATTTTAGTTCTGCATACAAAGTATATAGGTGCAGTTATGGTTGCACTTTTTAAAATTTATTATCCATGTAATTGCACAGTCATTACAGTAAATCACTTAGTGTTCAGTGTTAGAGAATGGCTTGAGCCTCTCTCCCTGGCATGTCAACATCAAAACAGATATCTGGAAATTAATATACATAATAAATTAGAAGAAAAATTGAATACGCAAAGCAGAGTTATCTTGTTTGACTTCAAAAATTTCTAATGGAAGGAAAAGAAACAACATATAAGAATAATGTTGTTTCTGTGATAAGTTATATCCTGCTCAAGTTGCTACACATCACTGAGAATACCCCAGCCAGCTTAGTGGTTTGTTGAAACAAAATTCTCTGGCAAAGGTGGTCCTAGATCCCAGTCATCCCTTGTTAAAAAGACATAAAAAGAAGATTAGCATACAGCCAGCAGGGCTCGTGGAGTGGACTCTTTTGGCTCATCTTGAAGTGCTTCAGTGAGGTCTGTCTTGTTTTGTACTGTTAAGGATCATTTCTTTTGTCACTCATGGAAGTCTCAATGATTTAAAAATAATAATAGCACAAATAGAACACATGACCTCTAACCCATTCCTCTTTGATTAAGTCTCATTTTATAACAAAACTATGACTAATGTCTCTTCCTTTGCTGTCAATAAACTATCATATAATCTGTCTATTATTCTTAATATCCTCTTGCCCCAATAAGACATTTGTGTTTTGTTTGGATTCCCCTGAATGGGGTGAATATTATATCTATAACCTACTGGAAAGCATTTCTTCTTAGACATATTGGCAGGGCTAATTTTGTTTTTACAGGTGTTTGTACTTGGAAAGGGGTTAGCCACAGTCTTGAAGGCTCTACCGCACTGGTACATCACAGGAGCACAGTGTGCTGTGGGTCCTTGAGCTGTTAACGGGAGGCAGTGGGGGAAGGTTAAATTAATCATTTATGCTTTATTTATACTTTCTCTTACTTGTGGAGTTGGACAAGCGGATGCCAGTTTTCCTCAGCTAAGGGCTGTCTGTATGACATGATGTTTGATATCTGGCGAAGCATAATTTATGCGATTTATATTGTAAATCAAAAAGAAATATATAGGAATTGCTGCAGTGCCATACTTTTGTCTGTCAGCTGAACAAGGTAAATAAATCCCCAAAACTTGTCCTGAGAAATTTTGCTTTGAGTCAAGTAAAAATACCAGCTTGATACTGTTTTCTTCTTAGCTTTGTTAAGTCCTAATTTTAAGAAAGTGTACCTATTCAGAAAAAAAAATAATCCTATGAACTTATAGAAATATGGGTACATGACATCAAAGGAAATCAGCTCAATGTTTTGCTGAATGGTATTTAAACACATGCTCGAATTTGCTTTCAGTGTGGCCCTAGGCTGATATTTCCCCCTAAAAACTCTGTACTCAAGCTAATTGAGCTCACCAAACAAACTTATCATGTTGAAGAGATTCATGAAATGCTGCTGGATAACCGAAAGTATCAGTCAAACTTACTGTAACTGCACAAGAAATGTTTTTTTGAAGAAGGACAGCAGAAACAAGCAGAAGCAGAAATAAGCTCAGCCACAACATTAAGTTCAGAAAGCAAATATTTGCATATCTCCTGTTAATTAAGATTTTTCTCAACAGAGTCTCTTTAACAGGGGATTTCCAACGGCTTGTTTTGTCTTTTACTGACCACAGTATAGGTGTATACTTCTGAGAGATCAGATTGCATAAGAATATTGTTACCTACCTGGAGAACAGTGGGAAGAAAGCAAATCTAGATTTGTTCTAAGAAATAATTTCCCATTGTTTAGCTACTCGGAATCAGCTCAACTTTAAGGAAAATCTAAGAGGAGATATTATTCCACCACACACCACTAAATGCGTGTGTTCTACATGACACTGCTAAGAAAAATAAATGGATGATGTTAACAATTTTAAATTTGCCAACAAGGACAACTTCTTACAGATGTAGATGGAAAATTATGGAATAATATTTCAAGATAAGTAACATAATTGACCAGGATTTTAGACTTTAAAATGAGTGTAAATGAGGAATGGAGAAAGTATCCTAAGGTGTCTTTTCACTCTAACTTGGTCAGCAAAATCTTACTTTAGGCTATTAAACACAGTGATCTGGTATGCATTCTCCAATACTATGCTGAATTTACGGGACACAGAAGGGAAACAATACTTTGTATTTATAATCACATTTATTACACTCTCTCCTTATTTCTCTATTGCTAGCCACGTTTAGAAGCAGCATATTGCAAAGCGTGTTTCAAAATGGCTGCATTCATGTTCTTACTCAAAAGCACATTTTTTCTAGATGAGAAATCAAATTTTTAATGTTCTTTTTAATTTCCTTTCAACACACATAACTTAAACCTCTCTCAAAATGTCCAAATTTACAACAACGACAGTTAAAATATTTATACATAACTCTCGCCTGCAGGTTTCTTCTGCTGATATACAGCAGCTAAAGGAAAAGGCTGCCTAGTGTTTTCTTAAAGAAGTTATATAGGGAACAAGAAATCTCTGTCCCTCTTAGAGCTGTTTCATTCTCATACTTAGTGATTTTTCTTTGTTAATCTGAAAGACAGTCTCGGGACTTCACTGGTTTTGATGAAGTCGGTGCAATCGTTACGTGTATCTCCACTACCATCACCTTGCTCATGCCCTACAAAAGTCATATATATTTTAAAAGCAAACAAACAAGGGGATCAGGAGCTCAGGACTCCAGTAACATCTGCAACACACATGCAGCCTTATTTTTGTACATCCCTTTTGATCCTACTTCCTGGATGCTCCTCTGCAACACCATTCTCATTCCTCTGCTCTTGCAGGGTGGTCAGGCGAAGATTCTGGGCGGGTTAATACCTTTACATCTAACTCACACTTGTAAAATGTTCATCTCAGATTTTGTTTTGCAGTACAAATCATCAATCATATGTTCTTGAACAACATTTGGGTTTGGATTTTGTCTTGTATAATCTAACGAAGTAAAAAGGAAGTGTCCAGCTATGGATACTATTTTGTTTGTAAAACCAAGATCTTTAATATAATTATGCAAGAAGTTTTGACTCTGCTCTGCTGTGTGTCAGTCCCTTCTAGACAATGTGGAGAGATCTCATGGAGAAGCAGTCTGTGATATTGATATACCATAGGGTAACTGTGAGCTGCCATTTCCTGACTTTCAAGTACTTGACTTTTGCAGCTAAAATTTTCCTATCTTCTAACATAGGTTTCTGTTTGGTGGGTAATTTTGGTGAGGGTTTTTTGGCTTGTTTGGTTGGTTGGATTAATTTCTGTCTTTCTTTCATTTCCTAGGTTTATGGTGTTTGAGACTTTTTTAAAGAAGAAAACACCGAGCTACAACTATAACGTGACCTTGAGCTACAACATAGATTTGTTCCATTTACACAACAAAGCATATTGCCACATCAGTTTGCGACAGATGGTCATTATCCTTAGAGTGGAAATCATCTGTTGGGGGTTTATACAGTATGAGGGTGGCTGAAAATGGTTCGTTATGAGGGTTTGGGTTTTGTTTTTTTTTTCCTGAAGATTCAAAATAAAAGCAGGGAAATTGCAATTTTTTTAGAAAGAAACTTTCACTGCAGGCAGGACTAGAATGAATTTTGTCTGGTAAAGATAAAGCAATCTAAATTTAATATAATTTAAATATCTGGCAAATAGCAGGAAGGAAAGATAATAAGACCTCTTGAAAATCACTGGCAAGCATCTGATAATGGAAAGTAACAGGCAAGCCAAAAGGTCAGGTCATCATCAGCTCGTTTGTAATAATAAGTGATGTTAATTATGCTCTTGAAACCTACTTTGAATTCTATAAGTTGAAATGATGAATACACAGGGAAACTCCTAGATCCAAATGACAGGAAATGAAGGGGGACTATGTAAATGAGATAGGCAAAATACCCTAATAAAATCTTTAAAAAATAGTCATGCTTTCCTATGACCTTCTCTTGGGACCTCTGTGCAGATCACAAAGAAACAAAGAGAATTATAATCTAGAAATATGAAGCAGCTTTCTAAGACTTATAGACTTCCTTTGATGCCATGAGTTAAAGAATAGCAATAGAGCATCCCCTGTATAACAAGAGATGAAAGTATGTCCCACTGAACAGTTAGTATTTTCCCCCATCTCATTATTATTATGAATGTTTATTTTAGTGCCAGTGATATGTTTGACCCTGCATTAGACAAAAGAATAAAAGGCAAAACCTATGTAATTTGGGTTTTAAAAATATACCTTTAAGTTTGTGAAAACCAGAAATGGAGGGACACTATAGAGTATAGAATTATTTGAAGTTGCAACTAAATCTTAGAGTCTCCTTATATGAGAAAATAAGTTGTTTAGATAGGTCTGAACATGAGATAAGTATGTTATTAACTCATTTCTCATTGAACTACGATACACTTCTTGTTATATCCAGTAGTCTCACATGAAATGCAAAATATGATAGTTATATGTAGCCATATATTTTGTTCATAATAGTATCCCAGAGCACTTCTTATAAAAAACAACACTCAGCTTAGGGGTGTTTACCAAATCAGAAATTAATTTAGTGTCTTCTCAAAATTTAAATCGTATCTGCTGCCCTCAACTCTGGCTACTCGCCTGGGTACTGTAGAATAACACCGGATCTACACTCTCCAGAGTTAAGGCCTTCTATTGTCACAGTGAAAGTTATATGCACAGTGTGACTTTGCAGTACTTATAAAAGCCCATAAGCTGGCCAAAACAAACCTACTAAATGTGAATGTGGATGTGAATCAGCTTTTCAATGTATAAGAATTATGATTCATTATATTTAAGACCAAGGTATAAAAAGGATGCTTAGCCAGAAACTATGTAATTAAGAAACTATCAGAATGTCCATTAGGAGGTCCTACTATCAATCCTTAGTGGCAAATGGATGTCAAACATTTCAGCGAAAGGGTAGGGGGTGCATGTGGACAATAGCTGGTTTTACAGCTCCAGCATACATTATCAACCAGCTTTCCTTTCAAACAATTAGAGAATGTTGTAGTCTTGTCTTTTATTAAATAAGTGCATCTACTAACTGCAGGAGCAGGAGAAGCATCATATGAAAACAATAAGCAGTGTTTTTTTCCACCTGCAATGAAATAGGTCCCAATTAGGGTGTTACACCAATTAAAAATAAGTTATTTCTGTTTGAGTCCTTGAATGCCAGCTCTTACACTGACAAAATTTTCGTTTTTCTTAATTTTTCCTAAACAATTATTTAAAATCTCTGAAATCAGTTAACTGCAACAGAAACTCAGGTTGATCCTTAATGCCACTAGCAATAACAGCTGAATTTCTATAAAATATGCTGTTTTAAGTTACTGTGATCCAAGAAAAAAATAAGTGTGAGAAGTTTCTAGTGAGACAGAGTGAGCCTGTGGGACAGAAGGCTGCTGGCACAATGGTGTGTGGTGGAGTCCAGCTGTGGCAGGGAGTCACCAGTTAAAGGTCAAAAATAGGCAATGGACTGAGACACAAAACGGGTGAAAGCTACCAAATGGCCTTTGAGTCTTACCATAGTAGAATGCTGCATATATACCCAGGAAAGCAAACTGTGCCTCTGTCCTGTGGCTGCAGAGATGCTCAGGTCATGACAGTGGTGGGATTTTGTTGTTCACATGGAAGAGGTGTGAGTTCTTCTGCAGAAGCCCCTGGGGAGGGTGATGATGCCCACAGAGAGGCTTCCAGTTTAGAGGTCTCCTTGCTCAGCCCCACTCACCCAGACCAAGGGCTTGAGTAGATGTTTGTCATTGCAGATCGGTGTCTAACATCAGCATGTGAAGGTAAAGGAGAATTACTTATGAGAAGTTATATTGCCTTGGGTAGGATCAGTCCCTTTCTTTGCATCAAGGTTCAAAAATCTTTTGGCTAAAAACCAGTTCACATTGGCATCAGAGAAGCTGAAAATTAATTATGTCCACACTAAGAAACTGTAGAACTAGTGGGAAGAAAATGAGTAAGTTTGTTTTCTGAATGGCCTTGGAGAAAAACAGTGGTAAGTTGCTGGTGAGTGGAGCTTTTCAAGAATAAAAAGGACAATCAAAATCGCTAATTAACTTTAAAGCAAATAACCCTGTTAGTGCCACAGTTGCCTTCTGAAAAAGTAAATGATCCAAACACTTTGTCAGGTACTTCTTACTGATTTTGTTAGGACACAGAAAATTTAATGTAGGAACAGATATGCTTCAGGAAGATTTTACATCAGGCACACCTTTGATTTGTTGATGGAAATTACTATTTACTTCCTCGGAATAAGAAGTGCAATGAAGTCTGATTGCCTATAATGAGCACAATGGCCCTTTACAGCCTGGGCCAGACTCAGCTTTTTAACACTCTTGGACTGAAGCTAAGCTTGAGCTCAAAAAGTTGCTTCCTGGAAGGCCTTCCAGGCACAAATGCTGGGAAACTCTTCTCACTCGCAGTTAGGGAAGTGAGGATACAGTAAAACATATCCAAAGGGCTACACACATAAGAATTTAAAAGGCATATTAAAACTGAAACTCTCTGCCTCCTTCTTAGCTTCAGTAAGCAGTAATTTCCTATGCCATGCTACTTTTGAGATTAGATACTTTATTAGTTTACCTCATACTATACTGATGGTCATTTCTGCACTGACAGTGGCAGAGAAAGATCTTAATCTGTCTCCTATAACTTGTCTTGCTGAGAGCTGTTCCAGTTTGTGAAATCAAGGTTTTCCACAGCATGGGGTTTAACTGGGAAGAGGGCAGACTATGTGCCTTTTTAAATTAAGAAGCCTTTTTTGTGCTGCTAATCAGTTTTCAAACTATTTTTGCTGCATGCAGGCATTATATTTAGTCACTCACCTTTGAACACGAGGGATGAACAAACAAACGAAAGATTAAAAGAGTTTAGCTTTACAGATATTTCATGGTTTTTAATAGTGCCACCACCATTTGCAGGGTGTTACAGAACCTACATCTTTGACTGACTGTGAAACAGTAACAAACTGAGCTTTTGGGAAACATTGCCTTACTTGTCCATGAAAAGCTTAGTTTTCTAGTACTGTAACTAGTTATTAGTTACAACTTTTTCAGTACATCTCTCATTTGGGCATTCTTACCTAAAATTCTCCAAAATATCCAAGTTGAAATTCCAGGCAAATTTTATGGTAATCTTCAAAACATACCTGACTTCAGACACAGTAAAAACATGCACCTGGCATAAGACTAAATCCTCAAGCTAGTTTGTAGCTTAGTGGGGGCTGTATGTATGTATCTGGGGTTTAGATGAACGTGCTTGCTCTTACATAGCTCCTGCCAGTTACAGAAGCCCTGAATTGAAAGTGCCAGGCTCTAGGGCTATCAAATGCTTATGAGACATTATCAAATTAATGACACACAGCTAACGATAATGGGGAAAAGCTGCTCCAAGTATCCCCACTGGGAATTCTCACAGGCTGCCAGGATCTGACAGATATAAATTGACTTTAATAAAAGTCACAACAGGAGAGCTGAGACCTTAATTACCAACATGTCAATACTCAGTGTGTTTGAAAGATTTTGATCTGAATACATTTGTTATTAGCTTCCCTGTTTTTAAAAATTGAGGGGAAAAAATGAAAAGGCACTAAAATAGAAAAAGAGGTTATGGGAAAAGGAAGAGAGATGAATAAATTTATGCTTTTATGTACATTTTTAAAAATAAATGTCTGAAGAAGATGACCCCTTGTGTGATGAATTTATTTTTATGTTTTCATTTAGTTTTGTCTATCATCTAGTTGCCTGTTCTCAGTTTGTGCTCCCTGCAGAGGAAGGCCAGGTTTCCCGAAGTGTTTGAAAAGGACTTGCCACAAATCCAGTCCCAAAAATGTTTTTTGTGACTAGTTAGGTAAAGAATCTAAGAGCCCTAAAATTCCACAAGCAAGGATTAAAATAGTTGTCCAGCACTGTATCTGCATATGTGCCATATGAACCACACATGACCCAAGGAAGAAAGTTGACCCAAGTTTTACAGAGTTGATTTTTTTCCTTGCTGCAGTTATTTTTAAAATTTCTGAATTGCAGAACCAGGTTCTCTGAGTTACTCTAATTCTGACTTGATAGGTTGGTCCAGTGCTGTGAAATCTGTGGGGCTGGTAGCACCATTTCCCAAGTCCCTAGTGGTTCTGTGGGCACAAAAAAATCTTATCTTAGTGCAGTTATCTAGTATAGTGGGATACTGCTTCTTCTATACATTTTCTTTAGCTAACACAACCACACAGAAATAACACCAAGGTCTAAGTTTTTAAATAAATTAATTCATTTTAGAATGAGTTGGTTTCGAAAGGACTTACAGATCTGTAACACATGTCTAGTGAGACTTGAGAAAATATTTATCAAGACAGAAGAGATGGTGGTGACAGTCAGTCATCACTCTGAACAGCTCCTACATCATAGTCCCAAGAACATATGTAAAAGAGAACCATGAATACAGAAACTATGACTAACTTCAGAAACTGTTTTTGCATTTTATCATTTGCAATCTACACATGCAAGTGTACAACTGTATGAGAATCAGTCAAAGGGCTTGTGCATATAATCCATATTAGCCATTCAGGATAACTATATGGACATGTTTGAAAGGATGGAAAGATACTGCTCAAGGGATCCAGAAATATTAAATGGTGTGGACAAGCACTAAAATTAGCATTCATTAAAAAAGATGCTCATTCTCTATCAATTAAGATTGTGAACTCCTTTTGCATTAACTAAGCTATCCCTGAACACCTATGTAAAAATTTCCATTTAAAAAAGGCTTAAATAGCCTGCTGCTTATGTTGTAAAACACTGACAGATTTTCAACATGTCTTTGTTCCAAGAGTACAGACTCATGATTGAATTTTCCTTCTTCTAGAGAGAATTGTACACTATTGTATCACTATTGCATCTATGCTAACTTCTGGTAATCATTTCCCCCTGCTAATTTAAAGATTCAAACACATCTAGGAGGTGTCTTTTTTTTTTTTTTTCTAGACAGCTATAGAATTTTCTTGATGAAGAGAAAAGTAAATCTGTATGTCATCAACCCAGAATAGCAATTTAATGAATGGTTTTCCCCAGAGACAAGGTGCACACGCTAAAAAATATACAAAGTACCAAGCAACCTAGTTCCAGTCCCTTTGGGATTTCACAAAGTGTAAAGTGTAAAAGCAAAACAAGGACCCTGCTTGTATCAAAAACTTTCTTGAAATAGATACCAGTTTTTAAAAAAGTTTATAAAAAAGGAACTAATATTCTCCTTTGTTTATACCTTTTCTATGCACTACTGCGGCCACCTTGCCCCATCTCCCCCCAGATATAGTCTGAGAGCATTTTATACTTGTTATTGACAATGAGAGAGATACTTTTTTAGGTTTTTCTTCAGAGGAACACTGAAAATCAGCCACTGATATATTTATTTGAGAGCTGAGGCTGGAGCAGAGAAAATAAACATTGTCAGTATGTTTGGTGTTAAGGTGAATGGCATCAGGTCCTCCCAGTTTGACTTGTAAAGTCTCACCAACTATGCTGCTGCGTGCTGGTGTTTTAGCAGGCAGTAGACTGGCCTCTAAAATGAAGGGAAAAGTACATGATGTTTGTACAGCTGAAAACAAGATGAAAAACCACAGGTCCCGTCTCACACTCCATTAGACCCTAAAATCCATGGAGTACTGCACTCAACACATAAACACTCAGTTTGTGGAAAACTTTCTCAACGTGTGAAAGAAAGGAACAAAGCTTGGAGTCAGAACAATGAACATCTATGTATGCAGTGAGCAACCAGTGCAAAATGCAATGGCAATGCTCAGTTAAACAAATAGCTGATACAGAAACATGTTAGTCACATTAATAACTCCCAATAAGTTCACTTGGGAATGTGTCTTTTGATTATCCAAGTGGATTATGATTTGCACAGTCTACAGATAATACAATTATTTTCTTCTCAGTTTTTATGAGTGGAAATAAGAAATAATACCTCTGGTGTATGCTGACAGAGCCTTTGGCATAGGCAATAGGAGGACCTGGTTGTACTTGCCCTTTACTGGCAATGCTTCTGCAACATTTTATAAGAGTATAGTTAAAGAAAATCAATCAATAAACATGCAAACTTGATATACAGCTGTGTATATTGTAGCTGTGCTTTAAATTCTTCTGCCTTGTGAAAAAAAACCCCAAACCAGTACTGTCCTGCTTCATTACTTTGCAATTGGAAACATAGAATATAGGGAAAATTATAAACAGGAGAGTTAGATTCCATTGTAAAAAAAGAGCAGCAAGTACTTCTACTATCTTCTTTGAGTTCTCGGGGGCTAGCTAGCTACAAATTTCCAGAACCTCCACAGGTTATGAATCAGATGTGCAATCAACATAATGATATTAAGAACTATACTCTATAAAGTATTGACTTTAGGACTAGCAGGAAGGTGTTGGATACAGTGTTTGCAGCTCGATGAGCAGCATGAGCAAAATAGCTTTGCTTCTCCAAGTTTAAGAAAATTATAAACCCCTTATTTCTGTTCAGGCATCAGGATTGTTTTAATACTGTACTTGCCAGGATAACAGAGTACTGTATGTCTGCAAACAAGTAAGCTCTCATTCTCCCAGCCAGCATATTTATTTAGAAAAGGAGGATCAACTGCTTAACTCACATGGTTATATTGTGTCAGCAGAGAGTTTCATCATGTATGGCCTCTTGTTCAATTACGGCACTTTGCCACTCTGCTCTCACCCTTTAATCTAGGTGTAAGAGTTAGAGCTGCAGCAAAGGCAGGGTGAAAGGGGCATGGCAAAAGGGAGAAAATATGCCTAAGTCCTACCAGCTGCTGTGAAGAAAAAGAAGCTGAAGGTTAACAGGAGTAGACAGGTCAGGAAGCAGCCACAGTTGGGAGGAATCTGAGAAAAAGAACCAAGGAAGAGATCACTTTGGGTTTCAAAATACCTCTTCCTTACCCCATTGGGGCTCCATTGATAACAATATAGCTTCTGATTAGTTTGTGTCCAATTAAAACCTATATATAGAGAAAATGGGACTTCTAAAGCTGCCTGTTTTTAGACACTAAGGGAGGCATTTGAATTGTAGGTGCTGTGGTGAACTTGAGATTTTTCAAAGATAAGTGATCCCTTTCCTGGTATCGCAAATCAGTTTTTCAAAGCTGTACCATACCTTATTTTTATAGGATAATTTCGTGAATGGTTTAAAGTTTGGCACTGAAGAATTCAAGTTACCTGGTCTTCCAATTATTAGCTACAAATGCCAGACCTTTAAATATATTTCCTGACTTTCAGAAGTACTGAAATACATCTCTTGAATCTTTTCAGGGTGCTACCATGAACTCTACAAATCAAGCCAATTTTCAGTGATAGGTATGTGTGGAGGAAGATTTAAGCAGTCTGACTGGAAAATCAAATAGGGTTTTCTGACTGGCCATGATCTTCATGCATCTCATTAATTTCCATCAATAAAGTCTGAATAAATTTTGGTTTAGACATGATTCTGGATGTGAGCTTATCTACATCCCTTTCATCAGTTTCACATTATGAAAGTCAACATGCAAAAATACACATTTTTAAAATCATGTGCTTTTTCTGTTTGGAAGCTCAGCTCAGTGGTATCATTAATATAAACCAGACAAATACAAAAGTATTATTGTTGTGTCCTAATATATTAATGTAAGATTGATGTTATTGTAGCCTGTTTAGGATTATCTTTTTACAGGCACCCCTTTCCTGGGATGATGCCATTCCCAAGGTAAACCCTCAGCATGATTCAGGGGATAGTTCACCTTAAGATAGCTCCCAGTCAGCAGTACAGACAAGACTACATTGGGATTAGTTTCCTCTATCTCACACATTTGTGATGCTATGGCAGCAGTCTGTGTACTCTAAACTACCTCGCACTTCAGAGCATATGCACATACCTTCAGATTTATGTCATGCAAGCACCACGTTGGTGGGATGCACCCTGACCCTCGCCTTATTTCAGATGCACTGAAACAGCACCTCCTCTCCCATCCTGCCAAAAGTCAGGTAAGTATGTGTAGGACCACATGGGCCTAGAGGCAAACAAGGGCAAAGCTGTGGCCAGCACTGGAGGGCTCCTGCCCTAAGCAAGGTGGGCATGGGCCACTCGTGCCACCCATCACACTGGATAATGATCACTCCATTGGTACTTTGTGTATCCAGATGTTGCTTCATGGGAACACTGCAGGTGACCCTGGTACCAGGAGTGACTCTTACAGTAGGAAGTCCAGTATCCTCCCCTCACACACTAAGCCTGCTCTGGTGTGGAGCTGTGCTTCACTGTCTTACAGAGCTGCTAATTTTTGTGACTTTATTGGAAATCTAATTATATAGTTTGCTTTGTTGGCATTGCAGCAATTGCAATTATTACGAGGTTTCAAGCTGTCAGGTTTTCGGAGAGGTTTTTAGGCATGAGCATTTAATTCTTAAAGATGAAAAAGAATCTGAAGTGTATTTATTTTTGATGCTTATATGCCATTATTTAAAAACCAATCTCCTCATTTGGAGATGACTCCAGAAATCAAAACATTATAAATGTATAGCAAGAACAACATAAAGTTTTAAAACAGATTTTTGTTTTTCCTCTTCCATTTAGCATTTCCAATTCATTATGAAAAAGACAAATTAACAGCAAACTTCTGGAAGGCTTGCCCTAGTTTCCTAAGGTAGTAAATGTCTTGAAATAGAAAGAAATGTAGAGCAAATATTAGCTGAGATAATATACATGAATTCACATATCAGCCTATATTTTTCCATTTTGCAATTTAAGATATATATTTTTGTTTAATTCTCTTTAGCAAAAAAAGTAAGCAATGAGTGGCATTTGCTGAATAATGTTTAAACATTTTTGTAATGTACCTCCCTTGCTGCCCCTCCCTCTTTCTTTCCCTGACAGTATTAAGTCTGTAACACAGAAATCCTCACATTCTCCAGATGGTAGCATAAATTTTCAGGTCAAGTGATATTAAAAATAGATGATAGCCCAGACCCCATGAGTCTCTACAGAAAGACTAAACAGTCACAATAGGGAATATCATTGTTTTGGTTTTCTTTATGAGGTTTTATGTACTCAGCTGTTTCTTCAACGTGCTCTCAGTGCAGAGAGACCCCGATCGCTCTGAATTCCAGTTCCACCTCACTTCCTACCCTTTATACTTTCTAAGCCCCATGCCACACAAGTCAAGGGAAATATATTCACACAGCTGCACCATCAGCTCCTAATGTGCTCTCCACTGCCGATACTCCTGCTCTGCACTTCAGAGTATTTATAACCTCAAATGAGTTCTTGAATAACCTGCTCTTACAGCTCCTTTGTAGGAGCACAGTCCACTCTGGGGTGTTTTGTCTTTTTGATTAATGGATAAGACCTGTCTAAAAAGTCTGCTGAAAAGAAACTCTTTTAAGGACAGGAAGTTTTGAAAGTGCATCATAAAATCCATATTTGAGTAATCATATTTTGCAGGCAGACAGTAGCTGCCAGCTAAGGGGTTGAGCTTGTCTTAGGTGGCTCCCTTGCAAGTTTATGAGGGACTATTAAAAAACAAGGTAGCTTCAGGGTTGGCACAGAGCCCCCCAGTTATTTTATCTTGTATGTCTGGTTCTACTTGGGCCCGATCTTAAATAGATGTCTCTCACGTGGCCATGGGCATTTGCGGTTCAGAAAAATAACTTTTCAACCATGAAGGCTGCTTTTCACACCCAAGTGGAACTGGCAAATAGCCAAAACATCTGCATGGTTCCTATTTACACAGTAATAATATTATGGGAGGAAAAGAAGCTCTGTGTCTTATCAGTTTCCTTTGACCTGTGTGTTTAGTTCTTAAGACAGATATTTTCTCTTTGTCAATCCACATTTGGGGCTTCTATTTTTGTCTTCAAAAGACAATGAAGACAATGATAATTCTTCCATAATGTCCCCTTCCCGTGGTATGGATATGTCTTTCATAGGTCAACCCTGATGTCTACTAGTTACAGCCACTCCAGGAGATAAACATTGCTGGGCAAAACACCAAAGTCTGCTCAGGAATTCCAGTGAGGAGCTATTGCTGCTAAATAGAGATAGGCTACATCTCCATTAGCAACTTTTGTAGCCCAGCAGGAGTAAATCTGATGGGCAAAAGGATCAGGACCTGACACCCAGACTGTTCTCATTTCAGGGAGGTTACTTCAGTTTCAATAAAGGCTCAGACCCCTGCAACAAAATCCTGTGAACAGCTAGAGTTTTGATAGTGGTCTCAAGGTTTAATTTCATCTGAAAGGAGTTCAGTTTGTGTATGCTGAGGTTGCTCCACAATGTGAATCGTGTGTTAATGGGGCCAGTTCATTAGATGATTCTCTAAAAATAAAATTCTCCTAATCTAAACCACAACATTAATACAAGCAGGGCCAGCATGTTACTGCATTGAAGCAGAGTTCCTTCCTGAAATGTTGCTTTTCCAATTTCAATATTACATGCATAAATTTTAAAATCTCCATTCTGCAACTAGAGTGTGCGCGTGAGAAGACATTTCAACTACCACAATGCATCCAAATTGGCTTGGCAAGGATAGATCTGATGCATGAGAGCAGAGAACTACACCTCTAGCAATGGCACAAACTGTGCCCTCTTAAGTATGGTGGATAATTCTATACCCATGAGTCACATGGTAATGCCAAAATGCTCTTTGAAAGTCATGCTGTGCTCACAGTCACAGGATAACTGCAGCTCTATAAAAAAATGCAGTTCAAGGATTTTCAGTATATGTTCTGAAAGTTCTCACTGGACAGCACTGTGTCACCTCTGCTGAATTGTCTTGTGTTCCCTTAAATTTACCTCTATTTGAAGTTATTCGAGTTGGTATTTTCCCTTAAATGTTTTTTGCCAAGCAGCTTTTCTTTACTTTTGGTCGCCTCACATCAGAGTGATGTTCCCAGTTGTAAGGGCCTGCTCTTAGGCTCATGTTTTGGATTACTTCCTTTGTTCCTACCCTCAGGTTCCTGTTAAGCAGCATGCAGTGCTCAGGGTGTGGGCACAGCAACAGTTATCTGTTGAAATCTGTGCTCTGTTCCTCTGTTTACACTTCCCCATATTTGCTTGCTTTCCTAACTGCTACCAGACATCAGGTTGCTGGTTTTAAGTGTCTGTCAACAGTCATCACCAAATCCTTTCCCTGATCAGTGTTTTGCAGTCTGTGACTGCAGAACATACTTTCTACTGTTTTTGTCAACACTCTTCTTGTTATTTGCAGTTTGTTTAACAACCTAGTTAATCTCCTCTATCCATGTCTGCCTTTTATTTTGGGTTTGATTCATCTTTTCCTCAAGGGTAGAAGGAGCCCTTCCTGTCTGATAGCTTTCTTGTATGCCCATTAGTTTATTTGTTCATCATTTTAGGATGTACAGAGTAGGCTTAACATTAATATTCAGTGTCAGTAGTGACTATTATACAAATAACCTTTCTCTCATCAATGCTGTTTTCACCTTATTTTGAGTTTTCATTGACCCTCCAGAGTGGAATATTTCTATGTCCACTGGTACTACTTTTGTTATCCAATAAAACGTATGAAATCGCCTTTGACATATTTAGTGTTTTAAATTATCTACTGCTCTTAAGTAATGGGATTAACAACAGAAAATAGCTCCAGGTGAGATCTATACAGGGCTGGAGAAAAGGCATCTGAAAAAAAAAAAGGATTTAATTTATGCGGTGCTGGAGAAATACAAGAGTTGGTGAGAGCCTCTGCAGCATTAGGAGGTTTCAAGACACACCTGAAGTTGCTCATTACAGCTGCTTCCAGTTCTTTAGTAATTAAATTTTGTGTGGATTAACAGTTCAGGACTGACTTGAATCTGCTTCAGTAAGTATCAGAACTGTTCCCAAGTGGACATCAATATTTTCTCTGTGAGAGAAAATTGTTTGAGAGATAGCCGGAAAATTGTAACAGACATTTATCACTAGCATAGTATGTATATGTCTTGGTCATTTTACTTGTTGTTGTAGGGAAATTAAAAAATTAAAATTGATCACATTGTAAATGGATGAACTTAAAAATTTTCTGTTTGGAGTTTTCCCGTAATGGCATCAGAAACTGAGTACATGTCTGAGAAGCTGAAGGAGCAATTTGAGTAAAGGAGGAAGAAAAATGCACACATTCAGTTTAGAATGGACCCTTAAATATGAGTAGTATCCAGTTTTGGAAACAGAATCCTTTATTGGTATTAAGCTCAGTATTTAGAGAAATGTGATTCCTCTACTAACCTGGCCTCATGTTTTTGTGTTCTCCAGTTACTTGATTTTGTCGCAAAGAAACAGAATTTTGTTTTGCAAAGGACTTTGAAATTTAGCTGTGTATTAAACTGGCACAGAACCCTGGAACATTTAGCATTTTCCAGAAACCAGGCTTCCCAAACTTCTTCTTTTGGATTGATGGTTCTTCAGTTGACAAAATGGAAACATTTAATTTTCTTATGGTTTGTGTGGGTAGGATTTTGATCATATGTTATATGAGTATGAGGTAAACTAAGAAAAAAGTAAATGAAAAGTTATGTCAGAATAAGAATTGAAATATTCAGTTGTGAATATAGCCTCAAGGCATGTTTTCAAATTGTCAAAAGTGCTGTTCTCTTCAGAATGAAATTCCAACAAAACAAGCTGTTTCTGTCAAAATTGCATATTACATATGCAGGATTTGCAACAGAGTTTTTACTAATAAGCTTTACAATTTTAAAATAATCATATTTCATGCTGAACCTTAGGCAAAGAAGACTGGTCTGACTTTTAAGACAGCCCTTGAACACAACACCTCCCATTGCATCACTTGGGTAATTATTTCTTCTTATTGTGTTAGTATCTGAACAAAAAAAAAAAAATCACCTAGCTGTTTTTCCATATGTTTAACAATTCAGTAAAAGAGACTGGGTAAGGTAAAGACAAACAAAAGAGGATATCCTGGTAAGGAAGGCAGGAGAAACATTCTTATACAAAAGTACTTTTTTTTTTTATCCACCTGAACCTTTTCCTTTTTATGTGTGTCTCACCTCTCAGAATTGATGCCACCTGCCACTTTCATACCCTATCCAAGCTTCATTTCCAATTTCCTAAACATCTTTCTTCTGATTTCACTGACATTTACAAGGTTATAATATTCAGACTACTCTAACTGTAAGCCTAAATATAGATTTGAAGGTTTGTCTTTGACCTGAAAAGGCAGACTGCAGTGAGGGGAAACAGAGAATTCATGTAGAGTTTAGGAAATACTTGGTGACCCTAACAGGTACAGCCCCACAGAGAATGCCCTATGGCATGTTCACAGAGAGGTCAGATAAACTTCAATAATGTTTTGAAAAATAGTAAAGGTGAAAAGAGTTGTATAAAGACATAAAAATTCTTTTCCGAAGTTGATTTTAGCTGTTTATTTGACAATAATAAATGCAAGAATTCAAAGCCGTTTAGAAAAAAAAAACTGCAGTGATCCAAAAAGTCTCCAAAATAAATTCTGCCAAAAGATGACAGCAAGAAGACAAAAACAAAACTGGAGAAAAAAGATGAAATGCAGAAGCCCAAAAGAAGTGTGCGATTCAAGCAAAGCACAGAAGCACAGACTTACAGAGTGCTCCTGCACAGCTCCTTCAGAGCACACCGTGCATGTTGCATTGTTTTGAAAACACATATCTGAAAACTGAGCTTCTTAAAGAAACTGTGGTTAAACTAGAAGCCATTTCCACTTAGAGCTTCATTTAGTCTACTCCAGCCTGGTTCCTTGACAACTTTTGAGGATGAACAGTTGAAGAGAAAGATTGAAGAGACTCCAGAGTGCAAACATTCGTTGCGGAATAGGACAGGACAAGATTAAGCACGCTCATGACACCTGGAATATAACTGTGCACTAAGGAGTGACCAATTATTACTCTCTATTAAATGCATCTGCATGTTTCTCAGACTAACTTAACATTTTACAAGTCTGGACTGCTGTAGTGAGGCAGCTATGAAGCATGTACACCTGCCTTTAAAGACAGTGAACCACAGGATGTGTATTATTCCATATGCACATTATCTGAATACTTACATATAGTTAAAAAAAAAAACAAACATAAAAGAAGAAGGAAAATGAAAAAAAATGGCTGTGGTACAAGCAAATACCACCCAAATACATCCACAGCAAAGATTTCCATCTGTTTTATGTTTTCATCTGATAGTCTATATTTTTGACTCCAGAGTGTGTTGACTGTATAACTTTTCACGTGAATTTAATTTTTTCCTGTCAAGGTACATTATTTTAAGGGTGACAATAACTTGGCTTCAAATGAGGTGAAACCATCACAGTGATAAACGAGTTTCTTGAGGAGGGAGGTTATACCCTGGGAATACACTTTAAAAGACCACACACCTCTGCTTAACCAAGCTTGTTAGCTTTACAGCACACTACAAATACTCCTAATGCACATGGCAGTGTAGAGACTTGAGCACTTGACTTTTGAAAATACAGTGTATGTTGCATGGGGAGATTAGTCTTGCTTTTCACACTGGCCTTTTGTGCACATCTGCTATCTAACAGCTGAATGCTGCCTATGGTCCCTCCTTTGTTTTTCTTATTGTATGAATATTTTTTTAATCTTTTAATATTTGTGTGTGTGTGAGAGAGAGAGAGATACTCAAAAAAGACAGGTCAGGTTTTGACATGAAACTACTAGCTGCAGCCATGAGGGACCATCTCATTTAACTGCTGTGTAGTTTGTATTGCAGTACAGGGGAAAAAGTAGTCATGACAAATAATAGCTGATTTTCAGAAGCATTTCAAGGCATCACTGTAATAGCTAATGAAATAAGCTACTGAACTTCACAGGGCATGTGATTATCTTGCTAAGACATTCTTATATTGCTACGCTGACATTGTATGTAATGTATCTGAAACATGGAGGAAAAAGTTCTGGCATAACCGCTGGATGTACAAGAACACAACTGCCATCCATCATGGAAAAGATGCATCATGCTGCAAAGCTTACTTCTGCTCTCCCACAGCTTTTCTGTACTTGTTGAAGTAATGGCTCAGTAAATCTCAGATTTGCATCAAAGAATACCAATGTGGTGCTTTACTCCATTATATGCTTCAAACAATTACTTTAAATAAGCTAATAGCACAGCCAAAAGATAGATTTATTTTTTTTTAACATTTGTTTTCTTCTTCAAGGAGTTGCCTGAAGGACATACAGACTCTTCAATTTCTCATGATTAGATGCTGAAAGGATGGTAGAGCTGGTGTGTTTGGTAGTGTACTATCTGTAGTAGTGTTTTGGACAGAAATGCTAAGTTAAGCAGCAGATTTCACTGAGGTCCCCAAATCCCTAATTCCTAAAGTGAAACTTCTGATAAATACATGTTTCTTGTTCCCTTAGTCTACCTCTATTTTCATGCCTTAGGAGGGTGCTCTCAGGGCTAAGCAGACCTAAATATAATGCAAATGGGACCCAACTATTGGGGACAATTTTTCTGTGAAACTCAGTCTCCTGACCGGCTTGGTATTAACTACAGTGGAGTCTGAGAACCTCCCAGGCACACATTTCTCCGTGGCAAATGATTATCTTAACCCAGTGCTGAGGCATTGGAGCTGTCTCTGTGCCAGCCAGCATAAGCCCAGAGGGAACTGTCTGCTTGAGCAAGTGGTGTTGGGACCCTGGACACAGTGGGAGCTGTGGTGGCGGCACCCTGACTCTTGCACAGCAGAGCTGCGAAGCCTGTCCAGAAACATCACAAGTCAACAAGGACTGGGAGGGAGTAGCACCATTGGAGGTTTGTCTCTGTGTGGTCCCAAAACCCCATTATCCTGGACAGTAGTGAACGTGGCATATTTGGAAGCAGGGCTCCCACTGCCAGGAAAGCTTTGAAGATGAGGACAAAAAGTTTTCTCAGCTGGACATCTCCCTTCTGAATTGCAGGATGTCAACAATTTCAGGAGTGAATGCAAACCCTCTCCTCTGTGCAGGTCACCTTAAACCTTCCCCATACCTTTTGACAGATATTTGGAAAATGTTTGAAAGAAGGGGAAGGAAAAGAAACAGATCTGACACAAAACCTTGGCTTGAAAGAGATCATCTTCAAGTGTGTGTGTCTCTTATCATCCCTCTCTGGCACACCAAGGTCAGCTTTGGAGTTCTCTGGGGTAGACTTGAGGTGCCCCTCAGAGCACAACCAGTGGTGCAGCCTTCCCATTCTGCCCATCCCCAGAGCTGCAGGGGCAACCTGGCTCCCTGTGTGCTCCTGGCTGGAAGCCTCTGAATTGATGGCAGCACGCACCCACCGTCACTCCCACTGGGGCAGGTTTGCTGGGTGAGTGGCAGAGCCCTGCATGCTCACAAGAGGCAGGAGACATTTTGAAGCAGGCAGAATTGGGAAATCAGAATTAGCTCAAACACTCACTTCTCCTTGGACACAAGCTAGATATATTAAAAAAAATTATAAAAGTCTATGTGAGCTTTTTGTTTGTTGATGAAGGATGGGGCCTGCCCACTGGGACAGGTGCCAGATATAACACAGGCAGGTGCTGTGCAAACTTCCTGGCTCAGCCAGTGCCCCTCAGTCCAGGTTGGTTGTGGTCTCATGGCCCTTGTGATGGACGGAGTGGTGTTTTTATGAAGCGCATGATGGTGGCTGCTGCCTGTTCCCACTTGCTGTATGCCAGGAGAGCAGAACACTGAGCCATTCTGTCCCAAGTGTCTGCAGTAACACCCATCAATTAGCACCTGCTTTTTGGGGTGGCCTCTCCTCCTGCCCAAATGTACCCATGCAAGTACTCCTGGCTGCTCACACCTGCTGAGGCAAGTCCTGCATGACACACACAGGCAGTGGGTGAAGCTGGGTGCAAAGCTGATTGTAAATCAAGCCCTTATTTTACCTAGTTTCATCCCAGTCTCACTGAATAACAACTTTTTGCATTGGCATGAAAACTGGGCTGATAGACGCCAATATTTGGAGTGAAAGTGGCATTCATAAGGCTGAGCTCTTGGCCAGAAAAGGCTGCTCAGCATCGCAGTTGGCTGCCACGAGGGAATGGTGCCTCCTGCCAGGATGTGCTGGGCTCAGACAGGAGCTGCAATTTTGTGCTGCTCTGCAACTATTAGCTCTTGGAGTGTCACAGGGTTTTTTGTAAAGATGTGACAGGTGTCTTTTTTTTTAAGACAGCTGCCACTAACACTGACTGGACAACATCCAGATGTTTTCAGGACGAGGACTTTTCCAGGAGTTAGCTGTCATCTTTTTTGCAACAGCAAGCCCCTGGGTGCAGCTGTACCTGGAACACTGATTCCTGATGACAGTGGTGTGAAATGCTGTTTCTGCAGGGTTTTCTGAGCCTGTGTTAGTCTACTGAAAAGCCTGACTTTCCTTGCACCCCTTCATTGAGATGGAGTCCAAGCTGGTCTAGCTCTTGCAGAATCAGACCCAGAGGCTTCTATGCCTTTAACTTCAAAGCACTGCAGCATATGTGCAGTTAGTTCATCCAAAAGAAATGCAGTTTGTGTGCTCTGGGGTGCTCCACAGTGTGAACCAAAGTGCAGTTAAATGGACGTCACCAAAAGGTTGTCTTGAGAAATGTTCGTTCCTTACCTGAACTAAACCACCCTTTGGAATATCTCTAAGGCTGTTAGGAAGATTATCTTTCTATATTTAGGCCATGATGAGTACCCCATCTGTGTCTCAGTGTGACCTTTTTGTGCTTTGAACATCTTAGACTTTCCATTGTAGCCTAAAATTCCTAAATATCTATATCTATATCTAATCTATATCTATATCTATATCTATATCTATAATATATATCTCTGCATCTTTATTTCTTTTTTTTTTTTTCCCTTCTGATCTTCATCTTTTTCAGCCCTTTCACATTTTCTTTATTTCTACCTCTCTATTCTCTTGATCACTTTTTTCCTTATCCTTCCGGAGCTTCAATCTAATCTTGTTCAGGACTGACCACTACAGGTACATAAAGGATTTACACATGCCCAATTTAAGTAGTCTAGTAATCTTGACTTTCTCATAACTGCTTTTTGGAGGTGCTGATTTTTTTACCTTATGCTTAAATAATTTGAATTTTGGGCAGACTGGTAATTTTTTTTTTTTTTTTTTTTTTTTAATGTGCTTGGACTAATGATAAAGGCAAAATGCTATGCTGGCAGTAATGCACCTGAAACTCTGAATTTGCAACCCTAGTTCAAGAGAAGGTTTGGAAATACTGAATGAAGACACTTAGTTGCAACCTGGTTAGGAAATAGAGTTATTTACCCCTCTCAGGGGAGAGATAAAAACAATTAGGCTTTTTAGTCATCTAAGTACTTCTTTGGTTATGTTGAAAAAAAGTCCCATGAAAACAAAATGTTAGCATTTACATGTGTTGTTTTCATACAGAATTTCCTCAGTAATTTTGTCAAATGGATGCTATTCACAGAGTTTTCCATTCCAGCAAAAAGCACCTTTCCAGTCAAACCTCTGATGGAAATTCTTGACTAGCTCCTGTCAAAAAGTTCATCCTTTTTAAATCTGGCTGCCACTGTGCTTCTTGGTCACTGCGATTTTACAATTTGGTCTATAGATGGTGCTCAAGAGATTAAATTCATGCTTTGGATTGTCTTTCCACTTTTAAGTAGCTATAGACTAGATACAGATTCTGTTTCTTTCTTCACAAAATATATGTAATGTGTATCTCTGTATTAAGTAGTGAAAGATTTACTATTCATTTTGATGGGATCAAGGTCTTTACTGACTAACTGGTGTGATGGAGAAACTGAGACTTACTGTACTGTTAAACCCGAACTGAAAACGTAGCCACTGTTTTGTCAATGTCAATTAATCAATAAACTTTTAATGTTAAAATTAGTGGACCTTTGACAAAGATTTAGCAAGCACTTTTGTAATGAAATAATAAAGGTCTGAGACACATCTGAAGCTTGCTTATATTGATTAAAAGATTTATAAAAATTCAATAAATAGGGTTTATAAAAATATTTCTGCTCTGTCTATGGTGTATAAAATTGTTTAATGATGAAAAAGTTTTTACTCTGAACCAATTGTTTCTATGATGGTTTTTATTAGAAATAAGACTGGGGGGAAAAAAGGGTTGCTTTTGAAAATTTATTGTATCGCTAATTTACACTCAAAAGTGACTACACCATTGAAGATTGGTCCCTTCACATAATGTACATATGTACTGATGTGTGGTTTTAACTACTATAAATCTATGAGTGGATAATGGTTCTCTCAGCCTTTTCTCCCAGTGCTGCTCATAGCCACACTGTAGTTTGTTACGTGCAGACTTTTGATCTTGTTATGCCTCTGCTTCTTTGAGCTGGCGATTCCCAAGGTGGGAGTGCACCATCTGCCACACAGACTCTGAAGGACAAGGTAATACAGATGGAGAGTGTTAGAGTGGTACCACAAGGAATTGCGTGACCTCAGAATGTATTGAAGTTGGAGATACCAAGCAGGGAAATATATTCTGCTTATTTCTTCCTCACGTCTTTATTAGGCCATTGCTGCAAAAAAAGATATTTTTTCCACAGTATATGTTGTCATTCTTATGTTCTGAACAGCGTCCATGAGGAGGAAAGTTGAATGTACCTGTTCTTTCTTTTCCTTTATACGTACCTGTGAAGCCCAAGCGCTAGGCTGTATGTTTAAGCAGCACAGTGTTGGAAAGAGCCCTATATGCATTCGCTTGCCATGAAGTTTGATTGGTTTTGTTGAAAGTGTCAGTGCTTCCACTGCTCAATCAGCAGATATTTGAAAAACAGTATTTAGTCAGGAATCTGGCAGAGTAAATATTTTAGCAGTTGACAATTACCTCTACTTTGTCTAACACATTTTTTTGTGTAGTTTGTTTGTCTGTTTGGTTTTGGGTTTTGGTTTGTAATTATATATATATATATATATATATATATATATATGTTTGGGGTTTTTTTAATTTCACCTGTTGCATATTTTACGCCTAAAATAGTGTTTGTAACAAAGTACCAATGATGTAGTTGTCTTTGCTGTTTCTGTGAAAAAGCGTTGAGGGCATATTGCCCATAGCCTCTTATTAATGTCAAAATTCATGAAAGATTAAAAAAAAAAATCTAGTATAAGGACCTTTCATGGCATTAAACAAAAACTAGAAGGTTATTAGCACCTGATAAGAGAATGTTTTTCCCTATTGACCACCTTAATTTGCTAGCAGAAAATATTAACAAGTCTTGAATGTGTTTTCATGTTGAAGCACTGAACATAAAACTATCCAAATAAAACCTCAGAAATACCATTAACGAAGAGTGGTAGGAGTGTGTTACTGATTAGGTGGAGGACATAGCTACCATCTTAGTGAGCAAATATTCCATATTGAAGCTTATCCTGAATCTACATATGAATATTCCTTGTTAGTGCCACCAGTAAGTTGGCTCTTCTCTGTGACGGTTGTAAATTTAATATTGTAGGTATCAAAAACTACATACTTTTGTAATTTTTATTCCCACTTTATCCAAGGAACTTCTATGTAAAAATAAATGGGGAAATGTTTCTTTAACAGGGAACTTGAAATGAGATCATGTTTGGGAGTGGAAGACAGAGGTCTCCCATACATTTGTTAATGTTTGTATCATGTCTATTCTCATACATCGGTTATAGTGAAAAAGTTTTCCAAATAAAGAAGGCTTTGAAACTTTTGCTGAATATTTTTAGATTCTCAACTAATCTTATATCCTTTGGATACTGACTATGAGCATTAATTTAATTTTCTGCATTATTGTAGATGAACCTAATTGTCTCAGTTCATGACTTGGTGTTCAGCTTCTAGTGCTATTGGGACTTAGTCCATTAATGGACTTAAAACCTAGGACAAAAACCTAAAGCAAATGTGTTCGTGGTTCCTGATGGTGGTTGCTTAAGCCTTGGCAAAAGTATTGCATATTAGATAGAACCTGCAGTTCCTCTTCACGTTCCGCATAAACCAGTGTGAATAACTATAATTAACACTGGCAATGACAAATGTAAGAGTTAGATTGACTTGCCCTGCCTTGGAAATGAAGACAAACATTTCTTAGCAAGTCTAAATGTGAAATGCTTTTTCATTCTGATAAGCACTCATTTCCAGCTACTGGTGGTTTGTCATCCAGAGGTGTATGTAAATGCTGACATTTGAAGAGTTAACAGCTGCATAAACTGAGAATAAAATATGTTCCTGAGTGAAGAAGACATGTTTGGCACCTAAAGCCATACTCTCTTGTTCCCCTTCCCATTAATCTCATTGAGTGTCAAAGACCAAATAGTTCAGTGGGGACCTGTGTGGGAACTCTACAGATGAAGACACTTGTAAGGGAGGATTTGTCATTCGTCTGATCTCCCAGATGTGATGGGGAAAGGAAAGATTAAGGGGCCTATCCTGGTCAGTCACTCCTACTGCATCACATGAACATTCCAGCAAAACCTTATGGCTCACTATTGAATGATAAAGGGAAAGCAGGGTTTCCGGACGCTCATATTCTTAATGTTCAACCATGGCTTGTACTCACCCTCGCCGAGTTCAGCCCCTTATCTGAAGTGTCTGCTCCCCAGTGCTGCCCATGTAATTCACAGTTACCTCCAGATGGAGGTTCAAAGGACAGGTAAGTCCTCATCCAAATTAACCCAAAAAAAATCAGTGTCTCTTTCTATCCATGGTGCAAGACAATTGTTGTTGACAACAATCACTTAGCACAAAAAACTGCTGTCTACAGTCCATTATACCATGTACAATTTATTAAACCAAAGGATTACAGAAAGGACTGTTTTTATAGAACTGATTGAAAGACCACAGTTCCAATATATAAAAGAAATTGCTCAAAAATATTGAAGAAAAGGTGGTTGTGTTTTAGGGGGAATTTCTTTCTTTTTTTTTGGTAGCCTTCACAAGGAAATTAAAGCAAAAAAATTCAGTGTAATGGAGAAGTCAATGAGAGTTTAACCACAGCTGTTAATGTTGAAAGAATGATAAATCTTTGTGTTGCCAGGTATGGATGTACGAGAAGGTGTTAGGAAAACATGAAAGCTGTTGCCTTTTAATTATGATTTTATTTTTCCACTCTTCTCCATTTCCATCACTAAATTGACACTGTCCATTGTGGAGCATGAAGCCCAGGACCCTGTCACCCTTGCAGCTACACTTGTTCAACAATACAGCTGCATGTGACCCAGTGTTTCAATGTAATTCATGCAAGTAATTAGAAATTTTATTTTTTTTTGAAGGGCAAGGAAGAAACAGAATAAGTCAAGAAAGTCAAATTACATAAATCACCAGGAACTAACAACTCTCTTTTGAGGATTTTGGATTAAATGTAATGCCAAGGAAAAGAAATAGTAGTGAGAATGTGCAATAAATAATTGAAAGTTGAAAGTTTTTCAGTAGTCTAGAAAGATAAAAAGTTGAGTAAATATAAAATAATACTAAGGGGAATTCTGGAAGGTATGGTCTGAATACCTCATTGATGTGTGTGTAGTGTATAGATGTTATAAGATCAAGGTAATGCCAAGACAAATCCTATCTTGAAAGTTTTTACATTTTTCACATCATAAGAGAACAATATTAGGTTCCACTTCCATAAAAATATTCCTATTCTTACTTGCTGACACACAATGCACAAACTCTCTTGTGGTTCATATGCCCCCATTCCTGTAAAACACAGGCAGGAATGACCTTCCTAGATGGAAATGTTACTGATATCGGTGGTTAGCACACAACGACAACACCCACAGCCAACCATCATTTGGATGGACAGTACTGTCCATTCCATATCTATCTACTATGTTTTCAAGTTAAAACATTTCCAGGGTTGTATTGCCTTTAGCAAATGGTAACTCAGAAGGAGTAAATTACTCACATTGTTTCTCAATAGACTATAACCAACTGTGTGTTCAGAGTAACCCAACCCAAGTGAACTACTCTTAAAAATGCAAGCCAAGCTGATCTAAATGAAGGGTTTTTTTAAAACATGAAAGAAGATCATGAAAATAAGATCCTTTCAAGGGAAACAAGACAATCAAAATGCACCCTGCCAATTAAAATAGCCTTTCCTGATCCAAAACAAATTAAACACCCATTGTATGTTTTAAAGTTTGTATAGCTCTATCAAGATGCATTGCCTCCTAACTCCGTGTCTACATCCAGTCAGGACAAAAGTGGCAGCACAGATTTCTGGGTTAATTTTTAAAGAATGAAAAATCCTTAATTTGAAATGGTACTAAACACTGGCCCAGAAAAAGTTTCTCGGTGGCATGTTGGAAATGAGAACAAGAAAACAATAGTTGGAAAGTGGGGGAAAAAAGCAGAAATATAACTTTCAGCTTTAGTATTTAATGGCAGTTGGCAGTAAAGTCAGCACAGATGATATAACACCAAATTGGACTTTTCAGAGAAGGAAGCTGGAGGCTTTTCTGTCCCCCTTTGGGAGCATTTTGGGTTCTTACTTCTTAGGTGGTTCCAGCTGTACTTTATTGTCCTTTATAAGCTTCTGTTATCCATTTCACTTTACTGCTCCAGAGACTTTTTTTATTTTTTTTTTTGACAGTTTGACATTTATGATAATGCCATATTTCACTTTCTACCCTCAAATTTTATAAATTCAGTTTTGCCTGCAAAATATGTAGCTCCCTTTTAAAAATAAAATGCCATAGATACTTTTGCTCTTGCTTTGATACTTCTCACTTGCCATTTTAATAAATGCTTTCAAAAAGACTACTGATGCAATGTATGTTTTAAGGCTTTTTTTTCCACAGGAGCAAAACAAAAGTCCTACTGTTGTGTAGGAAACATTTCTATATTCCATACAAGGTGCCCCAGATCTCATTTTTTAAGTTTTTCACTTATGTAAGACAGCAACTCTTTTCATCTTCAGTTGGAAGTCTGACCTTGATACTCAATCACTAGAATACATATCGTGGACTCTGCTTCTGTTGACTCCTCACTTCACACTCTAGGCTGCATTGATTTTCTTTGAACGACAGTGGAATGCCTATATTGAACTAGTAGAGGTAACTGTTGTGCTAAGAAGGAGACCTGCTAAAATTGTCAGGATTTCTCAGAGTTAGTGTCTGCAGAGGCATCTAGACATCTCTAACGAAATCTTAGTTGGGTAGAAATAAGTGAAACAATTGAGTTTAATTTTGCCATTTCTTATTTCTTTTCAACATTGGAAATTAGCCCTTTTAAAATGACAGCTCCAGATCTGCCTCATATCCTGGCCTCCAAGAATAACTGCCCTTGAGATACAGAAAGACACCTTTTTTCTATCTTGTTTGTTTAAAAAAAAGAAACAAAGGAAGTGTTGCCTGTGTTGGGGGTGGGCTTGCTCTGTGTCATCTAGCCAGCAGGCTGGCGTGCCTCAACTTGCTTCTACCAGACAACTGTTGACCCCTGGGGGCCTCTCCCTTTTTTCAGTTTTGCTTCAGCTGTTTGATTCTGCTCAGAATTTTGACTGTTCTGGTAACTGGAAGACAGCTTTTCGGTTATCTGAAGATATTGGCATGACTCTTAAAATGGATAGTTCAGAGCTTTAGCAAGTGAAATCCAGAAGAGGGTTTTGAGAAGGTGCAAATCAACAGTATCTTTTCTTTCCTCTCTCTTTTTCGATACAACCTCCTACCAAATTGACCCCATAATGACTTCATCATCATAGCAATTCGTCAATTATCATATTGTCACTCCAAATCCACCAGGTCAGGATACCTTAGAATTATTTTCTTTGACATTATAGATTTTTGTATCAGGAAAAACTTGTTAACACTCAGGGTGATTATCCATGTCAAAGAGGCTATCTGCAGGCTGTGATAATCAAAATGTCTGAAAAATTAAAATGTGTCAGAATAGGTGAGGATAACATCAGATGATCGTTCTCCTTGCTAAAAAGGCTTTTGACAGAAATATTTAGAAACCATTTCTGTTTCATCTTTGATTTAAGTTAACACTTGCAATTATGCAGACACTATTCAGGTAGCTTGTTTACTTTTTTCTTGTGGCATTTTGAACTTTAGATTATCATATGTTAATGAAAGCAAAGAATATTAAAACTATACATTATAAATTTAGTGTTCTATTTTACAAGTGTGTAGGAACCTTCATGCCCCAAATGTCCTTTAGGGACATGAAAAAAATGAATACATTGTATTAGATATATTTCTATTACTCGTTTAGTTATTGTTTTCAGGGATGAATCAAAAGAACTTCCATAGATTTTTAGGGAAATAACATCCTTGGATGATATTTCTTTACATATAAGGAAGAAAGTAAGTTGTGTGACTGACCATCTTTTAAAGAATGAACTATGTATATTCCAGACACCAAAGTCTACTAAATATATCTGTGAATAATAAGACATCATTTAAAACTAAGCAAGTTATAAAACGGCAAAGCACCTTGAATATTATTCATATTTTTTAAGTGATAATTTGTTTTTGGCTTACAAAGCCTTTATTTTATTTTGGTTTTTTTTTTTTAAATAATCCTCATGATGGGTAAAACAGGCAAATGGATCCTTTGTATCTTTTGACTATGTGGTGGATTGCAAGATTGCAGTATACGGAGTACATTGCCATTGAAGAATGTATAGAAAGACATTGATCTCTACCTGTAACTAAAATGGAGGGAAATAAAGTGTGATGGGGAGTTAGGGAATATGGTGTGGCTTTGACTTTATTATTTTACAGGGTGATGTACAGAACAAAAAAATTCTGCAGAGTTTCTGTGTCTGTGTGGTCCAACTCTCAGCTGTGGTCTGAGTCAACTGATTTTATGCTGGAATGAGCTGTCCGTCTCATGTTCATGGAAGAACTCAAGAGCCCAATCCAAGAATATAGCACAACATGGTATTGTGACAGCTCTCAGGTCACACCAGCTGTGTTGTAAAGCAAGTGAAGTAGCAGAAATTTCTTGCAATGAAAGGATATTTTGACTTGTGGTAATAAAAAAATGTTGTAGTTTAAATGAGCTGGAAAGGCCTGTTGGAGAGAATGTTTCAGAGTATCTGTTTTCTTCCTGAAACTATTGACATTGAAGAAATTTCCACAAACTCTAGCCACTAAGCTCTGACATACTGTACTCCACATTTAGCATTTTGGCAGGAATTGCTTCAAATCCATGTAGTGTGTTTAGGTCAAAGGTACCTACCTGCAATCAAACTTTTCCATCACTAACAGCAGTGCAACTTTCACTGGAGCAACCTCCTGTGGCATATTGCACTTGATGAAATGGCAATTGCCAATTTCTGAAGTTCTACCCCCATTCCTGATTACTCCCCAACCAAGGCTTACACGCCTGGTTTCACGTAAGAGATGGTTAGTGGCATGGGTTTCTCTCTCTAAGAATCCAAGTGCACCTGCAAATTCTTGTCAGGAATAGCTCTTGTCACCTCTTGCAGAGAGGTGACAATGACTTTGATCCTGTCTGAAAAATTAAAAATTATAAAGCTTGAGGGAAACTTTGCTTGCTTTCCATAAAGTTTTCTATGCTTTTGTCACTTTAAAATAACCTGAGGATGTAGTGCTGTTCTGTATGACTTACAGTGGTGGTCATGAAAGTTTGAGTCAGGAAGCTACCTGAGTCCATTAATTTCTATCCACCATTTATTTAGATAAAATATCCACCTTTAATCATTGTTCCTTAACAACCCATCTTGCTTTGATATAACCTGTTGGATTTCAGAATTTGCCTAGTGTACCAGCAATAAGAAACTGCAAAGTTGCCAGTCAGTCTGGCTTTTGCCTATATCTTTCTTTCTAGAATTTTTCTGTATATTAAAAAAAAATTAAAAAAAAAAACAAAAAACCAAAACAGATTAAGTTCTTTCTGGAAAGAAAGCAGTGCATATATCTTCTGTAATAACTCTAGGGAATGCTGGTTATCAAGGACTCCCATTTCTTCTGTAGCCTGTCTCCAGTATTCTGTTTCATATCAGTTTTACAGCCAGGGAGTTGGAAATCCAGAGGCTGTGGCTGAAAATAGGTGATGAATGCTTGGGCTTAAGATAAAAGCCAAAAATTAAACAAAAGGAATGGCTCCTTACCACAACTAGCTTTTCAGCTTAGAAATGAGGAGGTGCTGACCAGGGATACTGCTTACCCAGCTCCTCAGGTTGCTCAGCAATTAGGTGGTTTGTACTGCGTGAGCCATCTATGTCTGATCTCCCTAAGATTTCTTACAGTACACACTGTAGTAACATTTGGGAACTCACAGAGGTTGGTGGTTCATTTCTGTGGCTACATAAAAGCTGGATCAGGCCTTTTCTGTGCTATAAGCAAACATGAATCCAAATTCATTTTTGGTTATGGCTGAGATGAGTAGAAAGTCCCATGAAAGGAAAGCTCAGTGTTGCAGCAGAGTGAGATCTCAGCAAAAGATGGGGGAGGGAAGGAGGGAGATGGGAAGGGCTGATGGGAACTTGATATGGGAAAAATTAGCAGAGATGGAGTTGGAGAATGGCCCTGGGCTTTTAGAGGTGGGAGTTAAAACTTTTGTTGGAATAGCTCCCTTTCCCCCCTTTTCTTCTAGCCCACCAGTGAGTCCAACCCCCTCTTCTTTACACTGTGATGGTAGGAAAAGAGAGCACTGATGTACACCTACTACCACCAGAGGGCCAGTCTGTATCTCCAGCTTTTGGGCCCTGTGCCGCTGCTTTCCTCACCATCCCCTTCAAGCAGGTATAGCCTCTTTTGAGCCAGTGGCTGTGGATGAGGGCTACACTTTTTCTTCCTCTGTCTTCCTTTGTTCTCTCTCTATCTAACTTATAATTCTCAGTGGTGGCAGAGACATTCCCAGTGGCAGGTCCAGCCCAAAAGTAAACCCCAGGGTTTAAAGTGTTCTATTGCCCAGGACTGATCTTACAGAAATGGCACAAACACAGCTGCACTGAAATGCAATTCAGACTTAATTTAATGTTTGCCTAGTCCTAGTTACCATTGGCTAAAATACTACATTAATGCAATGCAGTAAAATATAGACAGAAAGAAAAAGAGAGAGAGAAAGAAAGAATGTTGATCTAGTCCCTTGCTTTAAAGTATTGCTTTGGTTTGTTTTTTAAATAATGAAATAAACATTGGTGATAAATGGTTTTCTTCCCCCTAGCAAATCAGATTTGTCCACTAATTTTCTACCACATGCCCAAGAATCCAATCTTTCTTCATGGTTGCTTATTAGTGCTTTAACTTCATGTGTCCAATACTTTAAAAACCAACTTCTGTCAACAAAGGTCTATGGACTGAATAGTCCACAGCCTAATCCCGTGCAGTCTGGGGTGGATTATCCAAGCTGTGGATCACTATTCCTGCATTTCTTGCTGCAACACAGTGCCCTGCAGAGCTTGGCAGGGTACATGCCACTTGCCAGTCTCCTGTTGCTCTTTAAAGGAGTTATCTGCAAAAGTCTGTTTACTACAGTTCTGAAGTTAAATGCACACAGCCAAACTTCTATGTGACTTTTCTTATCAAGGGCTTTGATTTTTGAATGCTTGTCTCTCATAACTTACTACTATCCAATCGAGAGCTGACTGAATTAAAAAATAAGTAAAAAAGTCCCATTAAATATGATGAGGGAGGAAAGCAGTTGACTAGTAAGAAAATCAAACTTGGGATGGGTTTTAAAGGAAAAGAAGAAAAAGTCAGGACTGCAAATCAGAAGCCCTACTCAGCCCACAATAAGTCCCAAAGGGTCTGGAAGGAAGAAGGAGATTAAAATGGGTGCCCTAAAAATGGAGAGACACAAAAAAAACCTGAGCACAGAAAATACAAGAGAACATAGCGATTAAGAATAGAAAGAGTATCCATATATAGGAACTCTGAAGACAAAAATAAAAAGCTTGAATATACTGGGGGCCAGAAAGTGTTGGAGAAGTCCAAGCTCAGCCAAATAGGCTCTCTGCAGTCTTTTCAATTTGACAATGTTGTCATTCATTGCTAGTGAGAAGCTGTCTGTGGCAATCTGAGGAAAAATACATGCAAGGAAACTGTGCATCTGGTGTGTAAAAACCTGTTTCTCTCAAAAAGCTTCTCCCCTGCATGTGTTAAATAATGTATTGCTGTGAGCAGCAGGAGGATCTCTGGAATTCCACTGAGTGCAGCTGGGAAGATTTTATGCTTCTAAAATCCCAAATCTTCTGAGCCTTGTAAACCCTCTTAACAGTTCTTTTTGGTTTTTTACCCCCAAATCATTCACAGCAGGCTATTTATCCATCACTGTCTCATGCTTTAGTTACAATTACCATGTAGCAACTGCTCTGGGAACTGCCAGATACAACTGGATTTTTTAAATTTGTTTTTAAACAAACAGGTGACTGAACTCAGGCAAAATTGTTTTTTGCTTAGTGTGATGCAGTTCTTTCATAAGCTAATCAGTACCAGGATATAATTTCATGATGTAGTGTCTTCTATCTGGTACTGATGAGCTGTACCTCAAATGGAAACAAAACATTGTATAGTACTAAAATGTGATTTTATGATTTATCTCTGTACAAGGATGGTCCATAGGCATAGTCACTACAGACAGCAGTAGCTTTCAAAGTCAGTGGCTTTGACACACTATTTCAGTAGCCTCATAGTTAAATCAGTGCTACATTTAGGAACTCTCTGTAATGCCTGAGCTTTGTTTTTCTATGGGTGAAACGGTCAGTAAATGCACATCTATTGAGATATCTGTGGCAGATTTTGGTTCAGTATTTTCTAGTGGGTTTTTTTCAGCCCATGTTGCTTTGTGTAGGAGGATGAGAGTGCAGAAAGATTAAACAATGCATGTCCATGTTATTGTCTGGAACAATCGGTATATGTGTTTCCTGTAGCTGTTGTTTCTTTCAAGCTTGCCAGCACTTATTATGCCTCAGGAAACATCATCTTGCTAAAGAGTGCCCTTGTGTCAGTGAATATAAAGCAGCAGAAAATATTAAAGAGAATATGCCTTTCAACTCTGATATATTTTAGAATAAGTGGGACAGGTTAGATTTGGATCTTTATCCATAACCATACTTTCTGTTAACAGTCTTTTATATTTTTTTTCATTTTGAAAATATGCCTGAAATGCAGATTTGTTTAAGATTTAATTGGCGAGATGAGAAAACTAATTTTACTCTGAGATAATATATTAGATAAAAAGCTATGAACATTTGAAATTGAGGTTATGTTTGGAACTTTCTTTGTACTAAATTAAATGAGCATCCAATATCTTTGACAGTACAATTACTGAAAGGTCTAATTCAAATACAGCTGAGCCTAAAATGTATGAGGGAAAATGATTTATTTTTTTTGCAATAATTTATATATTCAGTCAAGTAATTTTAAGCCAAATTTTTAGCACTTATCAGACTAACATAGCCTTCACCCCCTGCTACTTGGTAGTTTCTCACAGCAGAAATTCCATGTTTGAGTGTGAATTTCTGTGTATGTACAAATATAGCAATACAGGGATGAAGGCCTGTTTGGAGGAAGAAGATGGAAAGACACTTAGGTTGACAAGCATACAAATGTGTGCACACTTCACAAATGCTTTAGAGTAAGATTCTAAAGAGCTTATCCATTTGTCCATTACCCTGAAAGATGTTAACTGAGATTTTCACCCCACTAAAAATAAAATTTGTCCTCAAAGGACTGTGCTGATGTGGGAAAAGCAGTTATGCACAAAAATGATACTCTGGAAATTATGACCCATGAGATATTGCTGTTCCTTGATTTACATTAAAGTCTTGTTAAAGAAAATAAAAATTCTTACAAAACACTTTGAGCATTAAAAATATAAATGTCCTTACAGTTAATTAGTTTGCTGGCTACTGCATAGTTTTACACTAAGATAAAACTGCAGCATAAAAATATTTTAATGCATTTATTTTATCACTGAAATATGATTACAGGCTTTTAATTTTAGAAAATAAAAGCAGAGCACAAAGTTATATTTAAAACTGGCTTGGCTTGTCACCCAGTCTTTTTCCCTGTTTTCATTTTACTTGAAGACCTCTTAAATAATGAGCAGTTTCTAGCAATTAGTGATTCCCTCAGGTAAGGGAAAATGTAAATCATAGCTTTCTCAAAGTTCTCTGTTCTATAATTTGTCTCAGAGCTAAAGTATATTTCTTATCAGTAAATGTTTCAAATGATTTGATGTTACAATAAAATCTACAGTGCAATGTTATTGACCTTAGAGATCTCATTTTAATCCTCTTGGTATTCCCTGCATTTACTTAAATTACTGTTTTACGGCTTCATTCTTATACCTGATGAATTCCAAGAGATCTATTGCTAATCCATTTGGAAAATGTAAATCCACAGAGTATTCTCTTTAATCATGTTAAATTACTTTTACGTGAAAGAACTTAATGGTAATTTAATTTAAATTAAAAAAAGAAAAAGAAAAAGAAAAAGAAAAAGAAAAAGAAAAAGAAAAAGAAAAAGAAAAAGAAAAAGAAAAAGAAA
>JAWWEU010000125.1:61073956-61088501 GCA_035583155.1 Acropternis orthonyx
AGAGAAAAAGAAAAAGAAAAAGAAAAAGAAAAAGAAAAAGAAAAAGAAAAAGAAAAAGAAAAAGAAAAAGAAAAAGAGGACAGAATATATTTTAACTTTGTATTCATTTTCTGTACATGAAGAAAAAGATGCTGTAAGATCAGAGGCAGATGAATGCCTTAACTAAAGTATTGAATTTTCTTTATCTACATTTGTGACTTAAAATTACATTTGTTTTTGGATGAATGAGTTTATGACTAGGGATGCTCTCAAATATACATTATAAGCAGTAATATGTACAGAAAATATAATTGATGTACAAGAAAAATAATTTGCATAAAAGACCCAAACCAATGAATTACATGAATCTAGTCAGGCAGCAGAGAATGGATGTACCAAAAGCAACCAATTCATTAAATTTCATGTAACAAATATTCTGAACAAACTTTTCATGAATGGCCCATAAATGAATAAATATTTATGGAAATTATTTAACCAGTGTAGAATAACAAGTAACTCACAACAAAACTATACAGTCACTGCATAAATTATTCATTGTGAATTATTCTCTTGACTGTAAAGGCTAAGAAAGAAAAAAATGGGCTTATTTTGCATATTTTGTTCACTTTTTTCCAAAGGGCTTTACACTCATTAAACTAGTGTTATTCACCTTTCAAAAATGGATAAACCTGAGGGACTTGGAATTTGTGATTTAGTGAAAGTCACAAATTAAATCAAATGCCCAGATTAAGAACAGAAACATGATTCTTGACTTAATTTTTTAGTCTTTGCTGAGTAAATAATTCTTCCAAGTTAATTCACTACTAAAGGAAATGGGAAAATGGGAAGGCAAAACTTTTGGCTCAAGCACCAGGAATAAGAATTGCCATGGATTCATAAGGAGATTTTGTTTCAGACTGACTTTGGCTCTCTCTTTGCAATGGCATTCAGAATCCCTGTTCATGGTTTTGGGATGCTAAGATTATCCTAAATCACTGGGTTATGGGGTTACAATAGGCTTTCTGTTTAGGTGATTCTCCTTTCTCCACCACCCCAGCTCTCTCCTCATCTTTCTCCTGAGACAGTGTGAGGAAGTGCTGGTGATGGTGGCATTCCCCTGCCTAGAGTGGGCAGCCTCCAATGAGTGAGGAGTTACAGGTGTCAGGGGTGACTGGAGTCACCTCCAATCCTGTAGCTACAACTGCTGGTAAAGCCAGTGAAGTCACTGTAGGTGGAAGGGGGCAGCTTTCTTATCTCCGTACAGCCTCCATTGCCTCGAGCCTCTAGCACCCAATTAAAAAGATTTCTTTTGAGCCTGAGGGCTGAATTGTACCAGACAGTTTGTTTTAAATACTCCAAGAGAGCAACCATTATTTTCTCTAAGGCCTTGAGACTGTAGATGTCCTACAAGTCATCTCCTAGAGAGTGTACATGATGGCTTGCTACAGAAACCCAATT
The DNA here is from genome assembly GCA_035583155.1 of Acropternis orthonyx. Classification (NCBI taxonomy): domain Eukaryota; kingdom Metazoa; phylum Chordata; class Aves; order Passeriformes; family Rhinocryptidae; genus Acropternis; species Acropternis orthonyx. Next base: position 61,075,394 of record JAWWEU010000125.1, read on the forward strand.
CATTCTTGCTCCATCATTTTCATTCACATTCTGCCTGCTTCTCCATTTGTCAATGCAGTTCTTGACAGTCTGAGTTTGCATGCCTAGTCCCCATCTTTCTTCAGGACCTCAAATGACATCCCTTTTCTCTCTTTTCTCCTGGTGCCTACTCCAGCCTCATCTGAATGGCCCCCGGCAGACAAACAAATCTCACCTCTTTTCTCAGACACATCACCAGCCTCCAGGCCAGGATAGGTATGAAAGGTCTTGGTTCTTCCTTGCTTGTGAAAGACCCTTGATATGCACATGAGAACTTTTTGGTTTAGAACCACTTGACCAGTGGATCAAGCCTTGGTCTTAGACATAACCACAGGGAGTCTTCTCCTTGACTGTGCAGTACTCTTACAGATAACAAGAACTGAGTGAACCTGATAACTCTTGAGCAAAGATTTAGACACCTATGCTGCAGTGGGATGAATTTTGAGCAGAATATGGTCACAGTTATACACCCAGATATGGACCAGTGCATTTAGGTGTGTAGTCAGCATCAAGGCAGCAGAGCAGTGCAAGACTTAGCTCAGTTTTGCTCCCTCATAAACATTTCCTTCTGTGTTTGTATGGGTAATTTGGAACTTATGGAGTGCTTTGTGTCAACAACTGGTGAGTTCCAAGCCCATGTATGGTGCAGTGATTGAAGCCAGTGCCCAAAGAGCATGTGAGGGTTTTAAACTGTTGGGCTTTTGGTTAAATGGGGTGTAGCATATCGAGCTGTGAAGAAAACAGCAGTCCTACACAGAAGGAGTGGCTCTAAAATCCTCCTATTCACTACAACGTTGGCATTTAGGGGACACAAAATGAGGTAAGATATTAAGAATCAGTAAGTCATGATCATTATTTTTCTTACAGGCTGCTCTCAGATTCAACGTAATTTGCTTATTTTTATCCACTTCCCGCCCCCACCCCCAAATTGCTATGAGAAAATGTCTTCATTTTTTTGTGGTTGTATTCAGTTTTATTTTCCGATTTGTATAAACAACACTAGTTTTATAAGAATGTCTTTTGAGAAAATTTTAAGAAAAGTCAGAGGAAGTTGTCCCTTCTTGCCTCAAATACAGACATTAGCAACCTGAAATCTTGCAAATTTTAAAATTAACCCCTTAAAAAGCAATATGTACCTTTTGCTAGGCTTGTGAGACATATTAAATGTGTTTTCTCTCCTGTTTAGCTCTTGCAAGGCTCCCCCAGACATCAGGAAAAGCTGATCAACTCAGAGATGCTCCAGGTGAAAGTTTAAAAAAGTATATGTAAAGAGCTGTGAAACCCCAAAAAGTAAATATAAAAAGCGGATCACTATCCTTCTGCCTGTAGTCCAGAAAAAACTTTCTTCCACATAACTGCTACTGTTTGATCACATCTGTTGCAGTCTAGATAAAATGGAAAGAAGAGGATGATCCATAGCTAATTAATTGAACCTGGTCTTAAACTGTTCTATTCTCTCCAGTGTATGTTCTACTTTGCTTCGTATATCTTGCTTTTCACTGTGGTATCTGAGTACATTTGTTAAGCCATTTAAATAAATAAATAATGAAAACCCCACAAAGCCCCAAGAATTCATGGAGAAATCACTTTTCATGGAGCACTTGTTTATACAATGATGTGGAGTTTTGCTGCATAGTTGTGGGTGGTTTGGATACTGAATGGCCCAGAAAAATCTGTGTATGAATACACCATGTAGACTTCTGTTGTGGTAAGTATTTAGATACTTAAATATCACTAAGTAATATATGAAGCTGCTATATCCCTCAATGGCTCCAGGTGAGCATGCTTCAGAAACTTACTTTGATTGTAATTCTTTGCTTACCCTGTTTTACTGAGAAGAGTGATGTAGCATCTCATGTACATAAGAACTACAGAGAAATAGCAGATGGCTGGAGGAAAAATGAGGACTGAGAATTGAAGAATGAAAAAGAAAAGGAAGAAGATAAAAAAGCAGAACATTTAAAGATGAATGAGAAAATAAGTGTATGATAATACAAGATATTTTTTATGGTCCTGTGCCTCTGACTGCTGTAGTTTTGGGGACGTTATTTGCATCTTTCTTTACTCAACTTCAGTTTAAATAAAGATAAGATTGCTACTATAGGCTTTAAAGACTATAGGAATTTTCTCCATCATAGTGGTCATGATTTTTCATGTTCAGAGCTCTGCCAGATCCTCCAAGCCCTTTACCTTACCTATGAGACCACACAGAAGCGTCTATTGCCAAAGACTTGAGTTTCAGTTATTAACTGCAAGTTTTTAGCACTTTATAGCACTGAACTTCATGGGGTTAATTTCCCTTTTCTCTTCAATTAAGTTTGGAAAAAGAAAAAAAACTTTCCATGTTCAGACAAAATATAATGTTCCTAATGACACACTGAAGATAATTTTTAAATAGAGTTATGGATAGCTGTAATGTAAAGGTTTATGTAAATATCCACAATATTTCTATACGAACAGACTTTTCCCTCTTGTCTTTTATCAAGGAGCAGAAGCAAGGAAGCCCATGAACTCCTGTACTACAGGAGGAAACTTCTTTTTCTCCTCCCAAAAATGATGTGGGCAGCAGGGCAACAGGTCTTGGTGCTGGACCTGGAATGCCGCAGCTTTTTTTTGGACTGTGCTGCTGCAACCCAACAATATTTCTTAAGAAATACTTGGTTTGGTGTAAAGCACATCTTGGTAGATTTTTAAGGATAAGAAGGATTTTAGTTACTTTTTCTATAGCACTGCCACTCTGATTTACCAAGTGCCTCCCTCCTTCAGACCACAGCCAGAGTGCAGCTCATCTTCTGGTAAGGCTTCAAGTTTCATGACAAGATTTTTCATGACAAAGAATAAATAAGATCCCTATCTAAGTGGTGTCTGTGTTTAGCTATCATTTTTGTCACCCCAAAAACTTACCCATCTCCTTTGGAGACACAGTATTAACATATGCATTTGCCCTTCCAGAGCATTGTAGAGTATTTGGGAAGAAATCTATCTACCCCAAAACACTACCATATTAACAGCACTTTTTTCATTCAGTTTTTATTTAAGAGACCTCAGAATACCTCAGTGACAAGTTTCCCAATAAAGGATGCTGTCAGCCTATAATTTTTATTTTATGGATCCATTAACAAAATCTGACAGCTAAATTATAGGTTCCACCTCTGGTCACCCCAGTAGTATTTTTGAATGGACATGAATGACTCCAGGCATTTTATTTGTGGATCCATTTGATCTCGTTGGTTTCAAGTACATATTGAAATGAATATGCACAGCAAACAGAAATGTCTGCTTTTTAAACAGGCATCCAAAAAAAAGAAAAAGGAGATTTTGTGCAGCCACAACAGAGTTTCAAAGCACAGTATCCCAACATGAAAAACATATTTTGTGAATCAGTAGTTTGGTCTTAATTCACTCAAATCCGCAGAGCTATCCAGTTTACAGTGACTGGTGGTCTGGCCTCTTTTGCTATCTGTCCTTCATCAAATTTCTTAGAAACATTGAAAATATATATAAACCAGAGAAGGAACTTTTACTTATGTACAGCAAGACAGCCAGGGATTGTTGCAGGCATAAACAAAATAGCTGAGTGACCTGGAGCAGAACAGGAAGGGGCAAAATAACCAAGACACTGCTGAGAAGAGAGGGAGGGGAAATTGCTTTGGTCTTGCTGCATCAAGAATTCATCTCATATCTGAGATGCAAAAGGGAGTGTCCCTGCCTTCACTCATACGTATAGGTTAAGTTCATTGGAACACATGGTAAATTCCATTTTAGATGGATGCACTCAATAGTGGATACAGCCTAGGTGTCTGTATTTCAGTGTCAATGTAGATCCCTAAGTAATGACATAGATACCCTAAATAAAACTACTTTCAGAAATAACAACACTGCCTTATGTTGGTTTTTGAGATGACTTACACAGCTCAGTACTTTTAATAAATCAGAATTGCTAGTATATAAATTAAAAATAAGGGTTTGGTTATCAATACTTAGAAAGCTTTAGTATGTTTATTTTTATTCTTAGAGTATAATCAAACTGATTCAGAGTACAGTACTGTTACTCCTGTAAAGTACTATACAGAATTTGAAACCTTTTATGTATAGTGAGATTGGTACTTTGTTAACTGACATTAATCAGACCCACCCATCTCTAATGTTACACTGTAGTGTTTGTGCATAAGGCTGTGGGGTTTGTTTTTATTCCATTTTTGAAAAACGCATCATGTGGTGGGTGAGCAATTGGCTCACAGGTCAAGCACTGAGGATAATAGTGAATGGGGTAACATCAGACTCATGACCGTCACTAGTGGGGTTTCACAGGGCTTCACCTTAGTCCCTCTGCTCTTCATCATCTTAATAAAATGAACTGGATGCAGGACTGGAAGGGATACTAAGCAAGTTTGCAGATGACACAAAACTGGGAGGAGCTCTTGAATCCCACGAAGGCAGGGAGGCCCTGCAGAGAGACCTGACAAATTACAGGACTGGGCAATCACCAACCACATGGAGTTCAACAAGACAAAGTGCCAGATTCTTCACCTGGGATGTGGTACCTCTGGATCTATGGACAGACTGGGGAATGAGATGCTGGAAAGCAGTGCTGTGGAAAGGGACCTGGGGGTCCTAGTCAGTGGCAAGTAAAATATGAGTCAGCAGTGCCCTGGCAGCCAGGAGGGCCAACCCTGTCCTGGGGGGCATTAGGCAAAGTTTTGCCAGACAGTTGAGGGAGGTGATTGTCCCGCTCTGCTCTGCACTCACCTTGGATTTTGTGTGCAGTTTTGGGCATCACAATATAAGAAAGATATTAAGCTATTAGAAAGAGTCCAAAGGAGGGCAATGAAGATGGTGAAGGGCCCTGGGGAGAAGCTGTATGAGGAGCAGCTGAGGGAACTTGGTCTGTTCAGCCCAGAAAAGAGGAGACTAGGGGGAGACCTCATTGCAGTCTACAACTTCCTTTTGAGGGCAAGAGAGGAGGCAGGCAATGATCTCTTCTCTGCAGTGATCAGTGACAGGACATGTCCTGAATTTGTCTCAGGGGACATTTAGGTTGGCTATTAGAAAAAAGTTCTTCACTCAGAGAGTGGTTGGGGACTGAACAGGCTCTCCAGGGAAGTGGTCACAGCACCAAGCCTGACAGAGTTCAAGAAGCATTTGGAAAACAGTCTTGGGCACATGGTGTGACTATTGGAGATAGTCCTGTGCAAGGCTAAGAGTTGGACTTGATCCTTGTGGGTCTCTTTCAACTCAGCATATTCTGTGATTCTGTAATACAGTAGAAATTGGTAAATCATTTAAGTATAGATATTGGGTCATCTAAACTAAGTATAATCATTTAAAGAACGACCCTCTTTCTGTTCAATTCATGACCTTGATGATAGCTTCCAAACAGTAATTGCATGAGTTGTAAACAGATTATTCATTTTTTGACTTTGCCATAAATTGTTTATCAGGTCCATTTTCCTAAGTAGTCTTCTCTATTATGGAAATAAAATAACTGTCTTGTGATAGCAAAAGACATTATAGCTACTTGAGTCCCCTTTGATCTTTCTGCCTTGTGAAGAGATTTCTCCAAGGGAATTATAAATCCTCTTTGGTTTGAAAACATTGCTTTACAAGAGACTAACTTTGGTAGGATTACTCTCAATTTCCAGCAGTAGAATTGAGTCCAGCAGCCAAAGCCAGTGGAGAATTTACCACTGGTGAACTTGGAGAAGAACTTTCTGTTGGCCCTAGGTTTGGCACTGCCAGTGCTGTAGACTGTGCCCTGCTGAAGAGTAGTGTTAGGCACTGTCCAGAACATTACTGAGCTTTAAAACACAAACCATTTTGTAATGTATTATGAAGAAGGACCAAACCTGTCAGAGTTCAAAGAGCATCTGGAGAATGCTCCTGGTTATATGGTTTAGTTTTAAGTTGTCCTCTGAAGGGCAGGGAGTTGGACTCGATGATCCTTATGGATCTCTTCCAAAATTAAATATTCTGTGATATTCTATGATTCTAAGAGAAAATTGAAGGGTAGTCATTGGGAGGCTTAATGCTGACAATGGCACATCAAAACAATTCTTTTATAAATTATGCAATATTCTGGTATAATAAAAGCAGAAAAATAGTTATTTCCACTCACTTCAATAAGCCCCTGAGCATAACATTTTGTCTGGTAAGTATTCATGTTTTATTTTCTGCCTTGATACAAGAAGAAAAAAATGTCCTCTCCTACTATTAGTCATCACATGGACTATTTTCTTCACATTTAAACTGAGAAAATAATTACTACTCTATCTGTACTTTTATGAGCAACATCAGTAATTATTAACATTCTTGTAGGTGGTTTCCTCCACAGAGTTCTACAACACCAAACAGTATTTTAATTATTTGGATTGCAAATTGGTTAGCTACTCCATTGTTTTATTTTCAAATGGGCTTATCAGGAATTTTCTTGCAGGGTCTCACTTCTCATGTCCCATAAGTAAGCTGAGGTTCTCTGGTATGAGTGTCAGTGTTTTAGAGTTGTCACCACACTGACACACTGTCCTGAATTCTCCTACAACAGAAGTTAAACTGTGTGGAGTTGGACCCAGCTAACATCCAATTTACCTCTAGATAATATAGTACTTCCAGAAATATTTACTTTCCTTCCTGCCACTCAAGCAAAGTCTTTCAATCTCAGAATAATCCTAAATTTCCTTCCATCACTTTACCTTTTCAAATTCTGCCTAACTTCCCTTTACATGAATTTACAGACCCTGCAGCTGGGTTACTTTCACACTGCTGAATAAAAGTCTACAACATTTGCTGTGGAAGACTGACTGAATCTCTTTCCATGGGAAAGGATTGTCCAGTAGCACACTATTCCACATTATACTGTTCTTTCTATAAATTTCTTTACTTTCTAGTAAGAAGAAACGAACATTTTTATAGATAGTAGAAATAGTCTGGTTTTTTGAAGTTGGACAAGACTGTGGTTGATGACTTTTTCTTTTCTTTCTTTTTTTTTTTTTTTACATATAGCTTCTCAGTATTCTATAAGCATCTATCTTCAAGTGAAGTCAGAGTACATAAAGAAAAAAGTTCTTTCTGGGCCTCAGGGCAAACCCAAAACATTCAGGTTGGATTTGGCTTCGTATTCATTCTGTAAAGCTCAGTGCATACTAAAATATCCCAAAGACACCAAGGTTTTTATTTTTTTTCCCTCTATTTTCCTTGGCAACTAAAACACATTTTACATAACCACATTATGTGCTTCACAGTAATATATGAGATTTCATAAATGGTATAAATGGCCTCATACAAATTCAAAACAGCACAAGAGTCAATAAAGTTATATTGCAAGGACTCCAGACCACAGCAGGGAAATATCTCAGCCTTTCAAAATTGGTTCATTTTTTCCTTAAAAAAAAAAAAAAAATCCCTTTTGTCTTAACTCCCCTAAGACACTGATATTTGGTTGTATTCAATTTCTTCACTGAATGTTTTTCCTAGTTTTTTTTTTCTTTTAATATATTCATCAAGTTATTTTATTCCCTCATTTAACACTATTACTTATACACATACATATATCCACATAGATCTGAAATTGGTTTTATAGGGCAAGAGATATGCTATAAAGCATATTATTTAGGAAGGTATAAGCTTTGACTCTACTGGTATGCAAGTGATTTATGGGCAAATATTCAAACCTAATTAATGTAATTCAAGTGGTGCTGGAAGAAAATCTTTGTGCCATAATCAGAGGTATATATTACTGAATTATTTCTGGATTATCATCATGTTTATGTTTGATGGGCCAATTGCCAATGTTTTTTGGTCTGTTTGCTACAACTTCTGTTTAAAAACATGTCAAAATATAAGTTCAATTGAAAAATTTTTACTACTTTGTTTTTCTGAATATTTTTTCATAAATCTCACCAAGAAGCAGGTTCATTTGGCGTGTCCTCTTTTTGTGTTCATCTTGGCTGTCCTGCTATTCAAAGCGTTCCAAGCGATTATGGTCTTAGAAAAGACCTCCAAAATATGAGATTTTTATCTCACTGACTCACTTCAGAACTGTACGTAAAAACATGTGACATTTTGTGGCCTGATCCCATGCCCAAAGTCTTGTTAGCCTCAGCAAGGATTGATCATCGTCTTCAGTTCCTTTGGACTTCATAAAGCAGTGTAAAGTCAAACTGTAATTATACTTGATTGAGCCATTTAAAAACTGATAAGCCCCACATTCTTTCTTTTCTTCCAGATCCCATGTGTGTGAAATTTGATAATTTGTTTCTTTCTAAAGAAATATTTAAAACAAGATTATTTTCTTAACAAGATCATACTGAAATGTTACATATTTATCATTTTTCATTTGAAAGGAAATGAAAATAGACATTTGTGAGAACTACTCTCAATGGGAATCAATGCTGTACATGAAAAAGAAAGGGGTGGAAGTTACTTACATTGGTTCCAGATTTTCAGATCTGTTGAAAATATATGAAAATTCTTGGACAAATATTCTTTATCTGTGAATCTCCCAGGCTTGAATAAAGGAGAGGCAAACGAAATGTACTGAGTTATTTGCCTACATTATTCAGGAAGTAGAAGGGTTGTAGAAGCCCTAGGACTTGCCATTTTTTCTTAATTTTTCTTAAAACAGAGCTGTTGAGCGAGGGATAAAACGGAACTTCCTTTTCCTGAAAGCAACAAGTATATCAAGTGCTGTCTATTGTTTTAATTTTCTCATCAGGCTGCCCCAAATTCGATCTAGGCCTCTCCATTTCAAATGCACCATCTTTATTTTCTGAAGCAGATTGGAAATAAAGGTTGTTCATGAGCTTACCAAAAGAAAGCTGCAGATGCAGAGGAGCATCATAAAAGCTTTGGACAAAGTAATAAAAGAAACAATCAGATTATCAGGAAATTCTGTTTCTTTATGGCACTACCTTTAGTCACTTGTTCATTCATCCTTTGCTAACGTCCAGCTTGCTGAGCTTTGTCACAACAGACGCATGGCTCTGCCACATGTGCCTTTGCTAAAATCTGAGGAGACACTACGACATTTTCTTTGACTATCATGAGATGAATAAAATTCAAAGCTTAGTATTTTTATAGACAGATCTGCCTTTTGAATAGGTTAGTTAAGAAGGAAATTTGTCTATGCACTTGAAAGAAATAGAAGGAGATAGACAATATATAAGCTTGATAGTTAAACAAATTCAAGCAACTTAATTCCTTGTAGAAACTCTTTACCACAGTTGCAATTGTGCTGAACTGGAGAGAAGAAAAACTTGTGAAATTGTTTTGCCTCTAGTGAAGAATATAAATGTGTAGTGTAATGCTTCCTATTTTGCTATCATATTCATTTTCCTATAGCAGCAAAAATGTAGATATTTTAAAGCAATTTTATTCCTGACATTTTATATATATTTATATCTGTATGTGTATGGATGTGTGCGTTCAATGCAGTATTGTAATGCTGCTAAGACACAAGCTATGGAATTGAATGCAATAATATGCAGGCATGTCCTTTGAAGACACCAAAGTTAATTCAGATGTGCCATACAATTTTGGCATAGTAATGTCTATTATATGATAATTTCTTAAAAAGAGAATCTCTATTTTTAAATTACATCTAGATATTCGAATTTCCCATTTACAACATGCAGTTTCCTGGCCTCACCTTTCAACTCTAAACAAGCCATTTAGATATTTCACATGATGTATTTTTTTCATGTGATCTATTTTATGCAGTTAGGGAGTTTGCAGTTATTGCTTTGCAAACACCACAGAACATTTTGCACCCTGTATTCCTGTTTGCCCTGTTGCTGCTCTGCACATATCCAACAGGAGCACAGTCCTCTGCCAGGTGTTTCCAGCTGTACACTCCTATTCACTCTCAAGACAGCAATGGAGATTTAATGAAAGGAGGTTGGCCAAGGGGGTTTGCGGGAGGGACTGGTCCTTTGACAATAATGAAACTATCAATCCTTTATGACCAATAACAGCAATGTTTTTTTCCTCTGTATAACTTCAACAAATTTTATTCCAGTTTTATTTCTGGTACTGTGGCATTGTTGTTGATTTGAAACCCAATTTAATTTAAAAAATGTTTCTTGGAAAAATAGATTGGACATACAATCTTTTCTTTTAATAGACATAAAAACTAAGAGAAGACAGATTTATGCATACATTCACACCACCTAAATTACAGACTAGGGTATTTAATACAGTTTACAAAGTACCACTCTACTTGTAATTTTCTAATTCTCATCAGATACTTATGTAGATTTTGGTTACCAGCAGAGCTTATTACCTATTTTGCAATACTATCTTTACATTAAATAGATACTGTTTTAAGTCTCTCAGAAAACCAGGAGAGAAGCTTTGCAGCTAAAGGAAACAACATGCATACAACAGACAATTTTATGATCTATTAGCATGTTCCTGCAAGACAAAGCATGTGAATAACTTTTGAAGTTAATTGGCTTATTCATATAATTAAAGTTACTTAGGTGCTTAAGATTTGCAAGATTAGATTTGCAAGTAGTAATAGTCATTATAATGGAAGGCAGCTCAACTGAGCAGTGAAACAATAAAAAGTGAAATGACTCAGTAATGGTGCAACCACTGCTGGATTACTTTAAACAAGGGCGTGCTAAAGTGAGTTCTCAGGATTACTTAAAGGAAAATTAAATTGCTTTGTTATCAGTTAAAGTCTTCATTTGTGTTAAAATGTTTCTTAGAAAAACTGGGAAAAATGAGTAGATCTGAAGCATTTTTCTATTAATTCTTGTACTGTAGAATGACCTTTTCTTTGTTTGATATGACTGGTTAGCTAAGCCTGTAATTTTTTTCCTATTATTTTTCAATATTCAGTTCTGTCTATAGATGGCACTAACTTCTTGCTATTTCAGAGAATCCAGCAAAGAGCTTCTTGACATACACAAAACATTTCTTGGCAGTTTCTGTGCCATAATCCAGCAGTAAAAGCACAAAATGACCCGTTTGTAATTTGCTTTAAAAACACTAAAAAAGCCTTTTTTTAAAAAAAAGATTTTGATGACTGTCTATGAAAAAGAGGATCAGAATGTCAGCTGTGGATTTGTAAAACATATTTTTAATGTCTTTCATACATTTAAAGACTCAACCTTTTTAAAATAAGTAAAATACTCTCAAAAAAGGAACAAGCATGCTGTAAAGTCAAGTCTTATGCTGGCAGTGTGACTGTAATAGAAAATGTTGACCCAAATGCTTCCTTTTAAAAATTTAGGTTATATGATCATATATCTCTTCTGTTTCTATATCTGCATTCATTAGTTGTAAAAAGCAATATCGTTTCTGCATTAAACAGTCTGGAATGTGGTATTTAGACGCTGACTTCAATAAAGTTTATTTGAAGTTAGTGTGTCAATGTAAGTAAGGCTAAGCATTTATCTAACCATTAAGACACGGCCTTTCTAAATTGTATGCAATAAGGAAAAAATAGTGGGCATTTTCAATAATTTTCACAGTTGTGAAGCACTATGACACTATAATTGACATCATTAGCAGATGGATTTTTGCTATTAATCCCAATTTAATTTAAGCCTGTTTAGTAGAATGAGGCATAGAACTCTCAAGTGATCATCTTTTTATTGCAAACACATTTTTTGACTCTGAAATAATCTGTTTAATTTTTAAAATCATTAATAATGAACAAGAATGCTATTTATTTCTTGACATTTGCAAAAAAATTTCATCATTTTAACAGAAACACAGAATCATAAGTCATAGAATGTTTTGGGTTGGAACGGATCTTAAAAATCATCTGGTTCGAAGCCCCCTGCTAAAGGCAGGGACACTTTCCACTAGATCAGATTGCCCAGAGTTTCATCCAGCTTGGCCTTGAGCACTTCCAGAGACAGGGCAGTTGCAGCTTCTCCAGAAAACCTGTGCCAGTGCCTCACTCCCCTCACGGTAGAGAATTTTTTTCCAAATATCTCTCCAAATCTCCTCTCTTTTAGTTTAAAGCCTGTCCTATCCTATTCCCCTCCTGTCCTATCACCACATACCCTTGCGAAAAGCGGCTCTCCAACCCCCTTGATGGCTCCCTTTGGGTACCGGCAGGCTGCTATAAGGTCTCCCTGGAGCCTTCTCTTGTCCAGGCTGAACAGTCCCATCTCTCTCTGCCTGTATTCATAGGAAAGGGAGATCCAGCTTTCTGGTCATCTTGGTGGGCCTCTTCTGGACTTGATGTAACAGGTCCATGTCCTTCCTGTGCTGGGGACCCCAGAGCTGGACACTACTCTAGCTGGAGTTTCATGAGAGTGCAATGAGGGGCAGAGTCACCTCCCTCCACCTGCTGGCCACACTGCTCTGGTGCAGCCCAGGACACATTTGGCTTTCTGGATTGCGGGTGCCCTTTGCCAGCTCATGTCCAGCCTCTCATTCACCAGCACCCTGAGTTCTTGACAGGGCTGCTCTTGATCTGCTCATTCCCCAGCCTCTCTTGATACAAGGGTCTGTCTCGACTGAGATGAACTACCTTGTCATGAGATTCCCAGGGGCTTTCTTCTTCAATATGGAAATTGCTTTGTTATCGGTTAAAGTCTTCATTTGTGTTTTTTGGCAAAGAAATTTATGGCAATGAAAAACTATTAAGGACCAAAACAGAAGAAAATATATGGAAATATTCATTTGGGGGCTGATGTAGAGACTTCCAAGACATATCATGAATACAAAAGAGTGCATGTCATGCATATTTTTTTCAAAACTTAATCAAAATATCTGTCTATGTAACCTGTTCAACCTTATTAGGAATACAGCCTCCAAACCAGCTGACATGCAGGCCACACTGAAATTTCAATTCCAGATTTATAGACAAAATTTGGAGATCATGTCTACCTCTCCTACCTTTGGCTATGGTTTAAGAAACATACAGCCATAGAATTTCCATTGAAAACCTATTGCTTCCTTCATAAGCCTTTTTAGCACTCTTCCAATATGATACATTACTGTCTTAGTTTGAAAGAGAAAACTAAGATATCTGGGGGCCAAGAGAGCAAAGGCCCCCACCCGATTAACCACACTAAGACTCACTGTAGATTTCAAATTAGGGAATAGGTTTAATTAGATGAACGGCAAAAGG
>JAWWEU010000125.1:61088601-61100250 GCA_035583155.1 Acropternis orthonyx
TGGGAAGCTGCTGCAAATGGTCCATTGTTAGCTGTTCATGAGAAAATACATAGAGGATGTAGAATACACAGTCTTAGTCACACCCACACAGTGACAAACTGGTCCTGGTCACTATAACCATGACACAAAAGAACACGAAAAAAACCCCTGTTTGGAACGTTCTGTAATACTAGTCAGGGACAGTGAGTGGCACTGTTGCACTGCGGTGCAGCCATGCTGTTCTTTCCAGCGCTGCGTGGGTGAAGTAGCAGGGGCACTGGCTGGCGGCAGGCGGGACAGCTGGCAGGGAGTGGAGGCAGGCGGGGCCTTGCCTGGTCAGCAGAGGTTCCGATGGACTGGGCTGGTGTGTGCGGGGGCCGCGCCTGCTCCGGCAGCGGGGCAAGGGCGTCCAGCGGCGACAGGCTAGGAGCTGGTGTGGGCGTCCATGCACAGGGAGGGGGAGGGGAATGTCCAACCGCAGCGGCGGGCCAGGAGCGGGGCTCGGCTTGCAGGACGGAGCGCCTCGGCAGCGACCAGGCAGTAAGAAGGAGAGAACTGACCGACTTGTCTCGGTGCCTCAGGATCCATGGGAAGACTGCAGAGAGCAGCTCTGATGGAGCTGGACACCTCAGGAGGCTGTAGACCTTGGCTCTGAACACAGCGCCGACCAAACCGCGTGTGTGTAAAACCGATCCAAAACCGAAAGTAAAAACGTCCCCTTCCTTCCTCCCTCCCCCGGAAGTTCTCCCCTCCCCACCCCCTCCCCTCCTCTCCAAGCTTCACTCCCGGTCCGGATGGGTGAGGGAAAGAGAAAATTCTCCAACCTTAAACCCATAACAATTACTTTAAAGTTTCATCTTCAGCCCAGAAACTTCAATAATGCTGTTTGCTTTAATATTCCAGTAGGAAGAAAGATGACAAATGAATAATTGCTAAGCCTTAAATTAATTCCAATGATAGCGAGCCAGAGAACAAAGGGGAATTTGCTGATTAACAAAGAAAGTATTTGGGATCAGGAAGTATTGGGCTGCCTCAAGAACCATTAAAAGCAAAATTATAACAACAACAACAACAACATTCATTTAAAATTTTCCAGGAAATTCAAATGAACATCAAGAAATCCTTTATCCACTGAGGTAAAAAAAAAAAAAAGGACAAGAAAAAAAATGAGACAACACAACAATGAAGAGAGAGTCAAGATTGAAAAAACCTACTGCTGTCCCCAGAAGTGGAGAAAACACAGAATCACAGAATGGGTAAGACTGGAAAGGACCACAGTGGGTCATCTGGTCCAACTTCCCTGCTAAAGCAAGATCATCCCAGAGCATAATACCACATAATTGCATCCAGTCAGTTCTTGAATATCTGCAATGAGGGAGACTTCAAGACCTCTCTGGGCAAGCTGTTCCAGTGTTCAGTTGCCTGCACAGTAAAGAAGTTCCTCCTCAGGTTCAGGTGCAACCTGCTTTGCATCAGTTTCTACCTGTTCCTTCTTGTCCTATTACTTGGTACCACTGAGAAAAACCTGCCTCCATTCTCTTGGCACTCGTCTTTTATTCTTATAGATGTTGATGAGATCCCCTCTCAGTCATCTCTTCTGGAGGCTGAACAGGCCCAAATCCCTCAGCCTTTCATCATAAGATAGATAGTCCACTCCTCTAATCATCTTTGTAGTCCTCTGCTGGACCCACTGCAGCAGCTCCATATCTCTCTTGTACTGAGTAGCCCAGAACTGGACACAACACTCACCAGGACTGAGTATAGGGCAGAATCACCTTCTTTGAGCTGCTGGCAATGCTCCTCTTGGTAGACCCATTGGCTTTCTTGGCCACAGGGCAAGGTCCCTCTTTGCAGTTTAATTAAAGATGATGATAGAAATGGTGCAAAGGCAAAATGGTGGGTGGAAATGAGATAGAAGTAATAACTTTGAGGAGGTGCAGAGCTTAAGGCACTTAAACAGAGAAGTGATGAGCAGATATCTCCATCCTAGAGGACCAACAGCTTTAGCACATGAAACCACAGATCAGGCTGCAAATGTTTTAAATAATTGTAGTCATTTATTTAAATTAGTATTATATGTAGCAGAGTAACAAATAGAGCATTTGTGTTAAAAGCAAGGTAAGGAAGCCATAGAGTCACTACAGACCCATTAGTCTAAACTCAGCAAATACAGGCTACAAATTACATGAAAGAATCTTTAAGGATATTGTTTTAGTTTAATGACAGTATATATATTTGGGAGGTTGAGACCTCTAATGAGATAAACCCTTTTCTTTTTATTCCTCTTCTTCAGTATGAAGAGGGTAAAAATTATGAGGAGTCTGAATGAAAAGAAAAATAATGGTTTTACTAAAAAGGAAAAAAAACCAACAAAACAAACAAAATCCAACAGCAGAAGAATATTACCTGGCTAACCCTCTTTCCCCCCAAGTTAAAGCAAAACCTGAAAGGATATTTCGTCCAAGAAAGTCTTATGCTGCTGAGGTGATGGTGTGGGTTCCAGCAGAGCAGCCATGTGGGTATTGGGGCTGCACTGACCTGGGGCTATGCTGGGGTCTGGTGGGGTGGGCCAGGCTCTGGCCATGGGGCAGTGGCACTTCGAGTGGGTGAGAGTGTGAAATGGCTGCTGCTGAGGTGGGGCAGCCTCTGGGCTGAGGCGGTGGCAGCTCCAGCTACTGTGAGACAGCTCCAAAAGTGCTCAAGAAAAACAGCACAATGGTGGTTCCCCTGGCCTTGTCACGAAACAATCAGCAAAGCCATCCATCTGACAGTGAGTCTGGGCTTGGTTGGGCAGAGAAGGAAATGGTTGAGCACCCCAGCAAAGTCTTCAAGAGTCCACAGTGCCCCACTGGGCAAACACCAGGTATAAAGAGAACCAGTTCTGGCCTGCACCCACTCTTTTACCTCCTGTCTCCTGACTTCCCAGGATGCTCCATTCCAGGCACTCACCCTTACAGCAGGTTCTGAGACCCCTGAGAAGAGTTTTCCCCGGATCCAGCTCAGGCAGAAGGACTTCCCATGCTCTGCATTATGTGGTGGTATGAAATATTCATCACTGAAATCCTTCCCATGTAACTAAAACTATAACAAACATTTTTTAAAAAAAAAAAAGGAGATAAAATGCATTATGGATTTACCGGACTAAGCTGTTCTTTATAACATATTTAGGAGGAAAAAAACAAGAGGAGAAGGGATTTTAAAAAAGAGGACATATTGGCACAAAATCTAACAGAATTTAATTTACCATCTTGTGTTTATTGTAGAAATTATAGAATGTTTTCTAGTTATCATTGGATAGAAATTATTGAACACCTTTTTAATAGATACTGTGGACAAAAATCCTAAATCACATTAGGTTTGTCCTTTGAAGATTTTTAACAAGTTATATTACAATTAACCATGGTGGACTGAATTTGATGACCCAGGAAGCCACTTCTTCCTGTGTACACTGATACTCTGACTAGTGTATATGTGCTGCTTTTTCTCCAGGTCCACTGAATTTAGTCACATATACGCATTGTTATGACCCACCCATGAAGGAGAGGGTAACAGGTTCTTGTTTACAGATCCCTTGAGGCAGATTAGAGTGAAATGACACCAAACCACCAGTGCAATGGAGAGGAGGTATGTAGTAATTTTGGTTGTTATCTATAGAATTGCAACAATATAGAAATATAAAGATATCACTTCAGAAAATACATAAGGGAAAGAAAGGAAAAGAGTAGATAGTGGAGAGAAAAGATATCACCACCTGTGGATCCAACCATGAGACTTGATTACTGCAATTTTGATGTCTGTTGGTCAAAGTGCTCATCGCAGCCTTGGCCTGTCGGGGATGGGCAAAACCCATGAAGCACAAAGTTCAGTAGGTTAATATACCTTCAGATTCAGGTGGGAAAGCCCAGTTACCTTCCCTGCAGTGGGAGTTTTACTCTGTGATGCAGCCCTGTGAATCTGTTGCAACATTGTGGAGCATGTGCAGTCCTCTGGTGGAAGGCCCCAGGAATTACTCTGGGGGTCTTTGATGGTTTATGACACCTTCTAAGACAGGACTGCTGTTTCTCACATCAGTAAGTTAAGCCAGTTATGACCCATCAGAAGGGATGAATACCTTTAGGCCTATGTGTGAATGTCCCACTCCTTCCCCTGGAGGGGAGTTTTATGCCTGAGCCAGTTGTGCAAGAAAGGACATTAACATGGTATAAACACATTATCCCACCCCTGTAGGATCTGCTTCTTATCATCCTTCTCCTTTACCTGGCTCAAAACCCAGCTTGTTGCTAAACAAAGGTTGGTTTGTTGTGGTCATCCTCTGGTGATGGGTCTTTACCCCTTCTGCATCTGGGCTGTTCTTGTACAGATCAGAGGTTTTGCCACCACTCATCCAAAAACTCTCCTCCTCCCCTTTGGCTGGAGAGTGCAAACCTGGCCTCAGCGATGCACCCTGCTGCTTTTGCAAATGGATGATGGTTTGAATCATTAAGCCTTAACATTTCAGTCTCTCACATGCCTAAAAGTACCGCCTTTCTGTTCATTAAAGAACCTAAAACTGTTTTCTTCTGATGCTTGACTGTATCTATTAATTTCAAACCCTTTCAACAGAACTTATAGCAAGGTTTCAATGCCAGCTTCTCCTGTGCCTGCAAACAAGTGTACACAAACATAATTCCTACAAATTCTGAAAAAAGTTACAGATACTACTGAAATAGACTACCAACTTGTGAAAATGATTGTGATATTCTTCAGTGGTTATGGTATTGGACATATTTTGTCAAAAAGAAGTCAAACTATTTTCAAAACAATGAGAAAGAGTAGTGCGTATGAGTCATATCACAAAAATATTTATTAGAATCATAAACTTAGCATCGAAATTTTTTTCAGTACTGTAAACACAATTAATTTGATCTTTCTGAATTTTTATATTCAACAGGTAGGAACACTGTGTTCAAGACTACTTTCTTTTGTGCTTCTTTCTGAGTAATTAAATAGTTCTCAGTTTTCAGAAGGAACTAATAATTTGAAATTGTGTTAATTGTGTGTCCTCAGAACCTGAAGCGTATATTGATAAAATGGAAATGTTCTGGGGAAAATTTATTTCACTTGCAATTCATTTAGTTCCTGCCATAAATGGACAAAGGAGTTGAGTAGCTGCCAGGGAAAATGAGAAGTTGAGCACTCAATCACCACGCCTGCAATTCCAAAATTTTAATTTCATCATTCACTGCAAGAATTTAGGGGGAAAAGTTCTGAAGATGGAACATATCACGAGTATTGTAATGCTGACAGTCTTTTTTCTTATTCCAAACATCTCAATCACTGCCAAACAATACTACCCAGCTCCGAAGAGCAGAAGCGCTACTCAGGTAAGCACAGTTCCTGCATCAGTCACTGGGAAAATGCAGGCAGATTATGCAGACAAGGACTGTGATCATGTGGATCTTCAGGGGAAAAGTGGAACAATAACAATTCTTAGCTATGTTTGAGTATTTAAATTAAGCTGAACCTTTCATGTGCACAAATTGTAGTAGTGTGTGGTGCCCTACTGTCTCATTTGCAAGTATCTGATTGAGATGTTGGGAGCTGGATTGACAGGGGAGCTAGTTAATTTTGCAGACACCCACTGTCAGGAACAAAATCTGTGTCTAACCCTGCAGGTGTCTAAAACTTCTGAATCAGCTTTCCTCTGGGAAAGCTGTTGGTGCACTGCTATAGCCCGCAAAGTCTTCACAGCATTGAGATACTTGGCAGGTGATTAAGGCCTTAGCCCTGCCAAGATTCACAAAATTTTCACCTACTTTACCTGGAATTCTCCAGCCAACAGATGTGCTCGGGCATGAAATAATTAACAGTGCATTGGCCTAGAACAAGAAAATGAAAATTCACATGAGTCTACTGCTTTCACTCAGATAATAGTTTGGAGGTGAGCGGGCTGGCTTCCTGCCTCTGTGCCAACAAATGTTCTAATCACTGAATCAGTATTTTCCAAACTGATGGGGGAAATCTGGAGGGTAGAGGCAGGAAGGGGAAAGGGGCAGATGAAAAAAGTACTTGTGACGGTGAAGGAGGGCTGGCTGGATTGTTTTCATTTACAATAATGAAGGAAGGCTAACTGGCTTGCAATGGGCAAATGCAGGTGTAGATGTAGACTGGAGAGATGTCAGCATTTTAAAGGGAGAAGGTCCTCTGCAGAAGTTATTGTTGCATCTCTGCCTTTCTAGTGAGTTCTGAGCCTATGGTTTGGTTGGAAGGAGTGAGAAATTCTCCATTCCAGGTTGCTGCTCAACTGACTTTGCAGCATTGTGTTCCCACACTCCTGGTGAGTAATCCCAGTGTTGAACTACTGACTATCAGCTCCTTTCTTGTTTGAAACAACTTGACGGGTTCCTGGCATTTGAAAAAAGAGCTTAGTGTTGTGAATCTCTGTTAACATTAGGATACTAACAAGAAATGCAGCTGAAATTACTCCCTTTTCCAGAGATACCTACCACACGGACTCTCTAAATCCTTCTTCAAGGAATTTTGAGCCCCCAGTTGCTGAACATTTAACTGTCCCCATGCTAGGGTGGCTAATTTGAAAGGTCTTCATTTCACAGTGTAGAAGAGGATCTAAAATTTAGGTCTCTAAAATCCCTGAGATTCGCCTATGAATTTATTCATTTGTGGTATTTTAGGAATGGCACTCAGCACACTGAGAATGTTAACAGATGCAAATGTAAGTGCCACTGAGTACATTTTTAAAGCCAAGTGAGTGTTCTTCAGAATAACTTTCAGGCAAAGTTGGAGAAGTTCCACAGAAAACTGAGATGAAATTTAGTCAGTTGCAGCATGACAGATACAGAAGTGTCCCAGAATTTTGCTAGCACATCACAGACGTGTTAAACCTTACACAGTCAAGTCTGTGTTTGAAATAACTTAGAAAAGAGCCATTCCTACTAATGCTATGCAAACCTCCACATTTAGATTCAAAGGTGATTAACCCCTGTGATAATTATTACATCAAATAGGCATAGAGACGCGCTTGCGTAGCTGTCAGTACGGGTGTTGAAGCAGTGAGTAAAAAGCTACTTTAACTCTGGGGTTCACTAAAAACAAGGAATGGACTGTGTATTTTTCAAATAAACAATTCTTACCTCAAAATTTACCATTATAGTTACATTAAAAGTTTATTACTCTTATGGCCTTCCCATTATTTTCTTAAAACACTGGTTTCCAAATAAATGCAATGACAGACCTGCTTGAGAATGTTCCCTAGGTTTATGAAAGTAGGAGCATGGAAAAAATTCTGTTTAAAGGAAATAAGAAAGCAATAAACTGGTCTGGGAAGTAGCAGCTTCTAAATGTCTCATTAAATGATTCCTCTGTTTTTCTGATAGCTCAGATTTGAAGGCATTTGGCAATAGACTCAACACTTTAGAGCGGTGTTCCAACCTGGATACAATATGCAGCTTTTATTTCCACCTTTCCCCCACAAGGGATGATGTACAGTTGGTATGAAATCTCACAGGGAACTCTTTTGTGTGCGTGTTTATTCTGAAGTTCAGTTGTGTAAAGTCCTTATTCTCTGGTCAATCATTTTTTAGTTTCTCTTAATTTTTAATGGAAATTTTCGAATTAAGACCTTAGCTGAAATATTTGGGTGTCTTACTTTTAGATGTTATTTGGCTAAGATATTGTGAGTGTCTATGACAGGAGATAAAAAGGTGGTGCCTGAGGCAAAGTGATAGAGCACAGGGATTTATTATTTTTATTGCTGGCAAAGAACCATTTTTTAGATGCTGTGTGTTTTATAAATAGCAGACCATGTATTCTGCATGCTTCATGCATGTAATTTGATAAATGTGGGACTCTTACTAAAATCTGACTTGCTGAAGGATTTGTGATTTATCTCAGGACAATAAGTAAATGATGTGCACTCATTTGGTACTGCTGAACCATCATTTTGCCATGCTTAAATAGTTCTTTTGCAGGTGACAGACTTTCCAGATCAGATGGACTGATGTTTTCTTTCACTGAAGCTTTACTGTGTGCAGCAAACGTAACTGCTTCCCATCTGAGCACTTGCATTTAACAAAGGACAAAGTTTTGATGTAATTAGAGCGTAAATATACTGCACTATATTTCCTTCTTTCTCTGATTTAATGTATATTATGGTTTTTAGTAACTGGCTTGCTTCTCATGGTTTGTTACCATCCTTTGAAATGCTATGCAAAGTGTATTCAGCCCTGTAGACAACAGAAATGAATATAACTATAACATTTCATATTTAAAATGTATGGCCTGACTATTGTTCCTCAGAAAGCTGAAAGAGGTTTAGTTTTACTGTGTATGCTTTGTACATAAATATAGAGGAATGAATAACACAAAGAGCACATGAAACACACAGATTATGAAACTTGCTAAAATTAGCAGTGTGTTTTATCCCATGGGAATGTTTTTTCCCCCCATTCTCTCTGGTGAACATTGAAAAATTTTGTCAGCATGAATTCTTATCTGTCATAAACTCACTTATTCTATTAGTCTGTGTTTTACTTAAAAAATGTGAATGTGGCTAGCATTACAAGTATTTTCCTTCAAGCTCATTTCAAACATGTTTTGGTACTGGGGATGGCTAAAGCATGGCTCTTCCATTTTACAGGTCTGTTCTTGTTGGTGCTATTGTGTGTTGTTACAAAGCTCTAGTAAAGAACAGGTAAAGAGTAAAGAAAGCATAAGCCATAAAGTAAAAATTATCAAGACCTCAGTTAAGTCAAGCATCCTGGTTTTTTGCAATTATTCATTATAGTAGAATATACTGTGGGAGAGGGGCAAAAATTAACCACTCACCTGGATGCTTAGCTTGATATCTGGGCCTTAGTAATTTGCTTTCCTGATGCAATTATTGAATGAGTTAAATACACACAAAAAAAAAGAAAGATGTGAGGAGAATTATTGCTGTAACACTGAAAGTCTGTCAAAAAGGAAGAGAATTAAAAAGTCTGGCTTCTTTGAGGTTCTTTTCCCTCCATATTTGTTTGAGGATTGCCTCCTCTTGCCCACTTTTGGGACACTTGATGTGAATTCCTGAATGTGTCTGATTGGACATAGGTTGTTGGCTCTGTAGTTGGCTTAAACATACCTGTGACTGCTGAGTCCAGTCATAGAGAACTAAGTAACAGTAAGACTGGGACAGAAAAAGAGTGCCTAATGCGTGCCCTAGGCAATTTTTGCCCAGGAAAATTTGCTGATGTTGTAAGCTGTGCCCTTCTGGGAGAATGGCAGTTCTGTGGCAGACCCCCCATCCTGGCAGAACCTCCACTGGAGAGATAATAATTTTTGGGTCCCCAAATGTCTGCCAGAGCCTTTTGTATAGAACCAGTGATACACAAATGAATTAGTCTAGCCATAACATGGATGTAACTATTGGTATCCTGTTGCTTTTTGGTCACTGGCAATTCTCAGGGATTTGTCTCATGGCAGCACAATTGCAGTTATCATGGTTTTGCTGTACACCCAGAGGTATAGACTATGGCTATTAACCACTGAGAATATCCTACTGTTTTAAAGTTGTGCATAGAAGTTCTCTGGCTGTTCTGAGCAGTAACAGAAAGTGTTTGTTGTGAAATCACAGGAAACCTCTTTCCGGCACCCAAGAATCTTTTGCTGAAACTGCTTTATATGCCAAATATGTCCCCCATGTGAAGATATTATAAATCATCTGTGTTTTATTAGAGAAATAGTACCAAGCTCTGACAAAGGGTACTCTCAGTAGGTTCAGTTGTTTGTTCCTGTCTTAAAAGTGGAATGTTGAAATCTGTTGTGTGAGCAGGAATTCCTGGCAAAATAAACTCCTGGAAATGCTGGAGACATAACTGTTTCTCTCAGCTAATAAACACTGCAGGATCTTATTAAACTAGTCCAGCCAGTACCAGGGCAACTGCCCCAAACTTTGCATTAATTGCCAAAAAGGAAGAATATATGTACTTCATGCAGAGGGAGTAATATTGCACTTACTCGTTAATGTCCACATACCTGTAGGGAGCTGTGCTGTGCTGCACTATGTGCAGGAGAAAAGCTGTCCTTGGATTCCGTAGTTTTGGAGAGACTCACCTATCCCCTCAACAGTTCTTTAATGAAAATATTGGAGTCCCATAACACTGTTATTATTTTGGATAAAGTCTCTAAAGTAGCACCTAATCCTGAGTTGTTTGGAAATTAAGCATTTCATGGAAATAGTACTTAGACTTAGGGACTGCAGAAGGTTGATCTCTGCACTGAATTATTCTGGGTTAATTTATATTTTTGTTCCTGTCTGTTTGTTTTTTGGTGGTTTTTTTTCCTCCAGATTTATTTAACCTATTTCCCCCCTCATGTTAATGTGAACAGTTTGTTCAAACTAGATCTCTGAAAGCTACTGGAAGATACACATATCTATGAAAGGGATTGGAGCCAATGGGAGAGGGAGAAGCAATCTGCTCAGTGCCACTGCAGGCTG
Source organism: Acropternis orthonyx (assembly GCA_035583155.1). Classification (NCBI taxonomy): domain Eukaryota; kingdom Metazoa; phylum Chordata; class Aves; order Passeriformes; family Rhinocryptidae; genus Acropternis; species Acropternis orthonyx. The sequence continues at coordinate 61,099,052 of JAWWEU010000125.1, forward strand.
TAATCACAGCTAAGGAGGAATTTGGTTATATTTTGCCATTATACATATAGGCTGTTTCCATTGAATCCAGGCAGATTACGTTGAGTTCTTGAACTCAGTGGTGGTCCTGTGAATTTATGACGGAGATGGCAATGGAGGTGGCTGTGCCATGGGATTTAGGAGAACCTTTGGTTTTAAAAGAGTCAAAGACACTGAGGAGATACTGGGATTAGAAAGTGCTTTGCTTGTTTGTTTTTTAATTTAAGACTGTACAGTGAATTCCAGTTGAATTTTTCATAGTAAGAAAGACTTTGGAGGCACAGTTATTGTATAAATCCAAACATAGTCTACTAAACACCACTTGTGAGAAATAGGAGTTCTTGTCTTTCAGTGAGGCATGTGAATTTCTGGCAACAATGCATTTAGTAAATAAGATCAAAGAGCAATTCCATTGAAAAACATGGGCAAAACAACAGGCTTTTGGTTTACTGCAAGTGTAGTCAATTCTTGTTGGATTATAGAGCTAACCTTTGCAAGACCATCTAATTGGGTGTTGTAATGACTATTTCTTTAACTTGAATTACCCAGGGAAGAGTTATTCGTTCAATGACCAAGCAAAGAATTTAAAAACTTGTTTTAATTTTGCATAAAAATTATCTTAGACTAGTTTAGGGAAAAAATTATTTTAGAAAAGTCAGAAAGTGTCTTCTAGTTTAAAACAGGATGCTGAGACGAGACACTTGGCCTCTAAGTCTTGTTCTGAACCAAACAAAGCAGGACTTTTGGATAGTTTTCTACCTACCTGCATGTGATATAAAGAATTTAGCAATAGACTTACAGATTTTTGATAAGAAACTTCATTCTGGATTTGATCAGTATCATTTTTGCAAATGTTTTCTTGTACTTGATACATTTTGGTAAAAAATAATATTTTAAGAAATTACAGTTCCTTAATTTTTTTTCCAATGGAAAGTTTTTTCTAAAACATGTTAAGAAATGTGTTACCTGGGATAACAAGCTATAATCAACAAATGTAGGTATCTAGAAGTTGAAGGCAAATCTTATGAAAGTACTTCATCAGCATGTGAAAGTTAAAAGTATAAAATTGCCTTTGGAAAGAAGTGGGGAGGGGAGGGGAGGAGTGGAGAGGAGAGGAGAGGAGAGGAGAGGAGAGGAGAGGAGAGGAGAGGAGAGGAGCGGAGAGGAGAGGAGAGGAGAGG
>JAWWEU010000125.1:61101214-61119901 GCA_035583155.1 Acropternis orthonyx
GAGGAGAGGAGAGGAGAGGAGAGGAGGAGAGGCTTTTGCTTCTGAAATTATGAATAAAATCCTTTTAGATCTACTGGACTAAATTACTGACCATGTCCTTATGCTCCATGGAGCAGTATTTACATCAGAACCCCAAGAAATATGGAGATGTCAAATTCCATTCTTCCAGAGGAAAAGGATGTGTTTGTGGAGTGTATGAATTTTCACAGCCCATCATTCAAACGATGCTATTGGCAAGCTTGTCCTGCTTTTCTAGTGCTAATGGAAGAGTGCCAGGCAGCAGCTAAGGATGGGAAAGAGCAAGAAGAAAGACCACTGGAGAAGGTAATTAGAGAAGCCTGTGGCTGAAATTCTTCCATTGTGCATATTATTTTCCATAGCACTTCAAAATCTGATAGCTCTTTAGTGGATGGAAGAAAAGATCTTTCTAAAAATTGTAACTTAATAGAGGAAAATATACATGCAACACATTCTCCAATTTGCATTTAGTTTGCAGCTTGGCATGGATTTCTGCAGAAGTATATGTTTTACTGTCACATGATTAAATTTTGTTTCTAAAATTGTTTTTACACATGGTTTAAGCTCTTTCTGAAACTGGTAATCATGCTGTTTTGAAATGCTGAAATGCTCACAATGTTTTTTTTTTTTGCAATTTTCTTAGCCTGCTTCTTGGTTTTTTAGTATGGTAGCTCTACTAACATGTCCTATACAAGCACAAAAAAGGGTGTCAAGGTACTGCTACAAGGAGGAAAGAGTCAACAAAGTCCGTTTACCCCTGAGTAGGCAGACATGGGGGATACCCTGCTGTCTCTGCTTGACAGAATAACTTTTTGCTGATTAAGCAAGGGATGTTCCCAGTAGCAAGTGACAGAACTGGGTGACTTATATCTTGTTTTGGAGCATGCTAGTATTAGTAGTATCTCAAATCCAAAATAGCTCTTTGGACAGCCTGTCTAAACACTTTTGCATGGTCATGGGAAATGTAAAACTGTGTCCATGTCAAGAAAAACTAAGCAAATAGGCTTTTTAAACAGTCTGTAAAATATATGCACACAAATACTATATGTCACTTTTAGAGAGTCCACAGTTCTTCTCTGTTCTTTTTCATAATTTTTTGAAACTCAATTGAAAACATTTTATTGGCAAGAATGTTCATAGAGATAAAGTGCTTTGGCTACATCTGTGAATAGCAAGGGCCATTCCAGAAATATTTGCACAGGCATCTTTACTGCCTCTTGCATGTTTAGAAGTTGCTTATTCAGATTGGATAAGCAGGTTTGTGCAAAATATGTAAACAAGAAGTACTGGCATTTCTGAATATGTTGTGAAAAACCTGTAGGTTGAAAATCTCCTTCAATGAGTATTTTTATTTTTTTTCAACACATCAGCAGTTTCATTTAAGAAATCACCCAACAACAGGCAACTTAAAAATAGGTAGGACATAATATCTCCAAGACAGAGCTTAGAGTCTAAAAGTTGTTTAAAAAGTTGTAGTAAAAAGCTTAAAAGAGATGATGCACAAATTCAATTGAGAAATCAAGGATATAACTTAATCATTGGAATGAGTAATAAGTAGTATACATATAAAGGGAAGCTGTCAGTGTTCTGTTTGTGGATGTTTTCAGTTCGAGAAAGGATTTTTACTTTCCCCAAAGATATTTATTCGCAAAGCACAAACTATTTGGCTTACTAGGGAAGTTATTAGATGAAGTTTTATAGCTGGTATAATACAAGTGGACAGGCTAGATGATCTAAGGATCCATAGTCTGAAAATATATTAATGCAGGGGTCTTAATTTATTAAATGTATTTATTAAATAGACAGTTTTCAAAGAAACCTATGGGAATTAGGCACCCAAATCCCATAAAATTAAATCTCATTCAATGCATTTTCCAGGCACTTCTGTCTCACTCCTCTGCCTTTTCTTGCTATAAATGTAGACTAAAAGACTCCTGAGAAAAAAACACAATAAAATTCTGAGTATTTTACACTTTCTGAAATTCAATGAATTTCTTTATGGATTCAAAACAAAGTGTTTCTTAAGAGAGGAACAGCAAAGTGTAATCTGGTCATGTTTCCTAACATGTAATGTAAATATATTTGATTTGAAAATATTGCTGTATGTTTTCTTCAGCTTTCAAGGTAATCAAATCTTGGCACTATTTACAGGAAAAGAGGTTATTGATCCTCTTCTTTTCTTTTTTTATTTCCTTGAGACTTGACAGATGGGTGATAAGACTATAAAATCAAAACCTGCAAGTAGCACACACTATCACAGAATCATGAAATGGGTAAGGTTGGAAAGGACCACAGTGGATCATCTAGTCCAACCTCTCTGCTCAAGCAAGGTCATCCCAGAACATATTACCACAGGATTGCATCCAGACAGTTCTTGAATATCTGCAATGAGGGAGACATCACAGCCTCTCTGGACACTCCGTTCAGTGCATGGTCAACCACACAGTAAAGATGTTCTTCCTTGCATTCAGGTGCAACTTCCTGTACCTCAGTTTCTACCTGTTGCCTCTTGTTTTATTTCTTGGCACCACTGAGAAAAGCCCAATTCCATCCTCTCAACACCTTCCCTTCACATACTTATGGAAAATGATGAGATCCTCTCTCAGTTGTCTCTTCCCGAGACTGAACGGGCCCAGCTCCCTCAACCTTTCCTCATAAGAGAGATGATCCAGTCCCTTAACCAGGAGTTCCATGTCTCTCTTGTACTGAGGAGCCCAGATTTCACACTATTTTACCACCACTTTTAGCTCAGCAGCAGGACATCTTCTCCTGTCTCTCTTGGTTGACAGGTGCTGTGTGATTTATCAGATGCAAAGTGCCACTGAGTTCCCCTCCCTGTAAAGATTTCCACAGAGCCTGGCCTCAGTGTCTCCACTCTGCTCCTTCCTCTGTTTCATCTCCTTTTGGCAAGTGCTTACAGTTGCAGATTTGTGTGGATGGGGAACCATTGTGGAATAGGTTTCGAGCATGGCAACCACGTTCCATCCAGGGAGTAGCAGCTGCATTTTACCATATAATTTCTGTACCATTATAACTTTTGTTAGGATATGATTATAACTTCTCCGTTTCCTCTAATTTTTACCCCCCACCCATCTTTCCATACCCATGCATGGGAACACCTCTTGAGAATGTTTATCTCGCTCAAAAAACGCTGTTGCAATCCATTCACTAAAATACATCCTTTTCAGTCCATCCTGCTTCCAGACCTTGACTGCAGAGCTTCTCAAAGCACATTAATGGGACTGGGTTATTAAAAAAAAAAAAAAAAAAAAAGGGAAATTAAAAAGAAAGGAGATAAAAGACAGTAAAGGAACTTACCAGCTTTTTAAAAGACATCAGGTAGAAGTTTTTTGCTGAGAAGTGTGGTCAGCAGAGTTTAGGCTGCTAAGCCTCAAGCAACATGGGCTTAGACACCTACCACAAGGGTTTAATCCCTTATCACTGCAAGTTTTGGAAAATATTTTGTTCCTTAAAAGCCCAGCTGCTCAACATGCACCCACTGCCCAGGAGGAAACTTTAATTTCAACCGCTGTTTTAATTCTGTATTTAATAAAAGTGAGAGTATTTAGATACCAGAATTTCTAAAGCTTCCTCAAGAGCATCTCATCATCTGTAAAGAGAGGTTTCCATGCCATTTCACTCTGGACTTTAACAGTGATTCCCCAGTTAAAGACTGAACAGGTTTCTCAGACCCCTGGTTTTCAACTCATCTTTACTTGCCAGTTTGGTTCTTTTCTGAGTTTTGCTTTTCAGCCCCAAGTCAGAATGAATAATTTTTATCATAGCCAGGAGCATGTCTTTGAAGATTACACACCTGCTCCTGGCTGTAACCACCTGAACTGAGAGTATTGTTCAGTTGAGTTTTCCCCTCTATCAGCCAGGGCAAATCCCTGGAGCATTACGGTGAGACAAATTACACAGCAGCTGTGTAAAATTAGCTGAGGAGGTTTCTGTGAACAGATTTGCAGTACAAAAAGTAGTAACAACAATTCAACTGGCATCACTGCTCCCTCTGTCACAAGCCCAATGTGACACTGTGAGCACTGTACTATTGGAGTTTTCTGTTCTGTTAAATAGACGCCCACATCCTACTCATGCATGAGAGCTCAAATGTCTGAAGGAATATATTTCTATCTGGAGGAATGTGCTTCAGCTGTAGTAGAGGGTCGTGTTCTTCCTAAATTCCAGTGTGAATAATTAGTCTGCTAATATAAAATGTCTTTTGCTTTCATTCAGGTATGATGTTCACCACTACTTCCCCTTTGCTACGTTTCCAGAGAATTGCTCTTTGATCAACAAGTTGGAAGTATGGTCTCTTAGTATCTCTGTAAAGTTTCTACCTCAATTTGTAAGGTCATTTTATTAATGTCAACTATAATTACCACTAAATTAAAGAAAAATCATAATTACATTTATGCCAATCAGTTAAAAACTAGTATCTGAGAGTCTCCACCCAGTTTTTCTCATGATTTTTTAGGGGCAGACTTGAAATAAATTAAATGATTCATGAGTTCATCCTGGCTGGATATCAGTATTTTTTCTGATGCAGGAAGGTTAATGAGCTGGAAAGTGACAATGAAAATATTCTAAATGCTAAGTCTGATTCCAGGAGAAGTAACATGTGCTGGTAATTTCAGAGCTTTTGGACGCTATGGTGTCAATAATTATGTAGGGACTGGTTAGTATATGGACTATTAATACAATGAGCTGTATTGTAATGCTCTTTCAAAAGTATTATTAGGACTTTTCAGAAGATACATTTCCACATACTTTACCTAAGAAAGATCTTTTGGATGTTTTGAGTGTTTATGGTGTCACAATTCCTCTCTACAGCAGAGCTAAGACAAGTAGAGGCACATAAAGGGTAATAATATAATTTGGCCAACTAGAAATTAAATATTTGAGAAAGGCTATTGCAGTTGGCACAGCCTGCCTCTTCCAAGTTATGTAAATGACACCTGAAACCAAGATAATCCCTGCTGCAGGAGTAACTCCAGGATAGTCCTCACAAGTGCTTCCTGGTTTTGTGTGAGAGGTGCTACTGAGAACGAAAATGCTTGAGCTGGGATTATAGGCTGCTTCTTACAGTCCTAAATTACCTGTCAGTGCCTTGCTTCACCTGCTAAGATAGCAGTGGATTTTTCATTAATGTTATTTTGTTATAATATGGGTGTAGTGATAATATTGTAATATGTGAGTCTCTATTTTAACGTCACCTTGTCATTCTGTGAATGTGCAAGAGAAGATAAGCAAATTTCTGCTATAAGAAATTTTGTGGGGGGTTTTCTTCTCAAATTGAATAAAAGAGATGAGGATATTTCAATGTTAAACAATGTCTTAAATCAGACACTGTTTTGTGCCTAAGTACATAAAAATCAGTAATTGATGACCAAATTTGAGGTGTGACTTTCATACCATATACTCTTATATTACTATTTCTTGAGCACTGAAGTGTGTAAGGCACCTCTGAAAACAAAATGACAAACTGAAAGTGAGTAATTATGCCGTTTGCAACTTCCACTGGATATAATGGCTGAAAATAATTGTTATGAAACACCTTTGAAGACTGTCCTGTAAGTGTGAGTGTAAAGACATGAAATTAAAACCTCTTACAATGTAGATGACACTTGCCTAGGCAATAGAAAGGGCTTTTCCCATGTTTCTTTCATAGCTTTGCCTACAGAGTCTGTTTCTTCTCACAAAAATCCTACCATGCCAGGATGAGAAAATGGCAGTGAAAAATAAGTGTTCTCTCAAGGCAGAGTAACTAGATATGAGTTTAGCATTTAGAGAAGAAATAGGAGATATGGAGCCAAAAATAACTGTCTCCGAGCCTGGCACACTGTGATGCACATCTAGAGGGAATATGCTGCGAGGGGAAACAGCACCTGAACAGACACCTTTTATAAAACAATGGTGTTTGAACTGTTGTCAGTAAAAGACTAAAAGTCTTTGATCAATACTTTAATTCTCTTAGTTCCAGGAGAGTCATCAGATACTTTTTTTTTTTTTTTTTACCCCCTCATCCCCAAACAGGGAGAAAAGAGCAACCTGAACTATGTTTTCCTCTTATGCTGACATTTCTGAAGCATGGCTAAAATTAGCTCAGCACCTGCAATATTATTAATAGCTTTGTGTCACTAGCCCCTTGTAGAGCAATCCTATCCTAGCCACATGATAAACCTGGATACATATAAATATTCTTAGTTTCTTGAAAAGGTAAAATGTTTATGCGGGCAGAAATGATATGTGGGCTATTCCAGCTGTGTTTCTCATCTAGATTCTTACAGGATCAGGACCACTAGGAGACTTCGTGGACCTCAGCTGCCCTTTAGCTTAAATACAAGTGTACAAAATTTGTCATCCTGCAGTAACAAATATCCATAGCATTGTTTTCCCTAAGTGTTCTATTCATAGTTCATCATAGTTATAAGGTCCATCTCACACTTCACACTAATTACTGAGAAAGATCAAGCAGCATGAGCATAAAGTGCAAGCCGCCACTCAGTGGGAACTCAGTCATGCAAACATTTTGGGCAGGACTTGGAGCTTACAATATCTATCATTACCTGGGCCTCTGTTTAGAATCTTGAAAATGCCTTCATTATTCAACACTTATTACTGTATTTGAGAAAATGTCTTTTGTTCATTTCAAGATGTGAATAATTAATTTCATATGTCCTAACTCTCAAAGCATTCACCACCTTTGAGGATCAGTTTTTATATTCACATAACAATATGTGGGTCCATGGTGGAGCCAGATAATGAATATTTAGGTCTAAAAGAACAAGAACAGCAGAAGCAGATTAATTTGTCAACTTCATTTCATCACTCCCCATAATTTCCTAAAAAAATTACCTGCCAGTGTCATAAGGCTCTTCTTTGATAGACAATTTATAAAACAACAGCAACTAGACATTACCTGAAACATTAAGTGAATTCTTCAGTCTTTGTATTGTAAGCAGTAATGCAGACAGTCTGTAAAAAATGCATAACTCAGTCATATAATTGGATGTAAAGAAAAACAAGTAAGAAGCTGCGTTGTGTATATCACTATGATCAGACGGAAAGGAACACAGTGTTATGTCGTCTGCATCTAAGTTCATATATTTCCCATCTACAGTAGCCGCACATAGTGAGTTCTTATGATATGGCCAACTTTCAGCTAACTTGGTAGAAAATATTTTCTCTGCCATAAGTAGAAAATGAAACAAAATTTGCAATAATTTTATTTTGTAGTCAGTATCCAACTCCATCCACGTCTGCCTCTTGGGATTAATAGATAAATAACTTTATAATGAAAATTATAAAGTGTGTATCAATGTGTCTGCTAATATAAAAATTTAAGATTCTCGGAGGATGGAGATACAAAATACTTTCTGATTGATTCAGAGACAGCTGTGAAGCAGAAAATATCTTAACCAATGACAAAATGAAGAGTTTAATACTAAAAGTAGATTTCATATAACCAAATTGTTGCTCCTTTAAAATAGCATGACTGCTATGTGTAGTAATCTAAACTGTGGGGGTTTTTTCTTTACAATGACCTTAGAATTGTGTATTAACTTTCTTTCATGTTGGTATTTGAAGAGAAAAAACAAACAGCAATCAAGGGCTCCTGCAAAGAGCTAAGCACTCTGGCAGAACACTGAAGGCTTGTGATTGAACATTAGAAGTTGTCTCCTTCACTTTGATGGTAACAGAACAGAACTGTGACATACCTTTCAGTTAAACATGTGCTCTCCTGTTAGTCTGGATTATAGAAAACCGTTCTAGGAATCAAAACCTAAATCTATAAATTGACTGGTTTTACAAGCATGTACTCCTTTGACTTGTTGTCAGAAATGTTAATATAGTGATTTAAATTTCTTTGAGTGTGATTTTGTTGGTGGTAGTTTGTTTGTTTGGTTTTTTTTAATACACATGCACTATTAATAAAAGAAATATATGTTAATTAGGCAGATGCCAGTTGCCTAGGCTTGTGTATAGCCTACAGTCAGTCCTGGGAACTCCAGTGCTCGTCTAATTTAGTTTGTTTTGTAGTGCTATTCTCTGTGAGAATACAATAGCATAAAATATGTCCCTGGAGAGATTAGACTGCTACTGTTCATGCCTCAAGGGGTTGGCTTGTATAGACATTATAAAAAAACAAACACATACCAAACAATAAACAAATTATACAAAATAACAAGCATCAGTCTTGGTGGAGAATGTCTTCAATTTCTATTACATTTGTCCTTGACTTTCAACATGCATGTATAATGTGCCAATGACACAGTTTTTAAAAATGAGAACTCATTTAGAAATTTCATGATAACCATGGAACATTGCCAGGTTTCCACAGTGCAGGAGGGTGTCTTGAAATGCACCTGGTTCTTTTGATAAATTGTAGGGTGACTTGCAGGTGCAGGAGGGTGTGTATGTACTAGGAGGATTCTCAGCATTTGTGGTTAATCTTCTACACTTGTAATTAGGTTCAGAAATCTTATTTAACTTGTAGAAGGCATGATATAAAAGAAAACCTTACTTACTCTGTCATGTCAACCAAAATCCTTCCTTCTATATGCTTCCTTCATAACTGTAGCTAGAATAAGAAAATAGTATGATGGAGTTTTCAGAAAAATAATTGATGTAATGTTTATATCCTACCTACAGTCTTAGCCTTTTGTGTAAAACAATTATTAAAGTATAAAAATTTGTCATATAATGGTGGTACTTTTTATTAGCTCTAATACAAGGAAAGAGGGTGGTTCTGTGGCGTAATGGTTAGCACTCTGGACTCTGAAACCCAAGGGCCGGAGTTCGAGTTTCAGTGGGACTGTCCCCTGGGCAGTTAAATGCCTCCCTGCCATTTGATCCCATCAGATCTCGGATGCTCAGCAAGGTCATCCCCGGTTAGTGCTGGGTGCTGTAGAACAGTCCCGAGGATTTCACCGTCACTGTCTGAGCTCGCTCGGCTGTGGCAAATGGACCTTAGGACTTAAACGGTATGGCCAGTTCTGCTCATGCTGTGCCTCACCTTAAAAAAAAAATCCACTGTGCAGGCTGGAAGGGCACACTGACATGGGGAGAGCCCTTCCCCAGATCTTTGTTCATGAAGTCTGGCCATTATTATAATAAAAGGAAAGGTAATAACTACTCCTTACTTAATGTTTTGCTCCTGCATGTACCCTCTTTAAATATAGGGAGTCTGAGATGCAGAGAAATTAAAACAAAAATTTATAAGTCAGCACAAGCCTTTTAAAAGTGAATGTATATGAGTGACTCAGTTACAGGAGGAACCCTTGATAATATCTGCCTCAGACATTTATTCAGTGCTGCTGTCAGTTGTGACACATTGTCATAAAATGGAAGAGCCTTTCCAAATTGTTCCCATAGAAACTCAAGTAGGACTTCAGGCCACTGCAGGAAGGGCATCTTAAGCACAGAATGGCCTTACACACAAGGCCAAAGTGTCCATGCACATTTCAACAAAAGCAGAAGTTACATGACTTTAAAAAATAAAATAAGGAAGGACTACAACCTCTGAAACTAAATGGAGTTGTAGAGCAAAGACAGTCTGGCTGTTCCATCTGTAAGAGATTATGCTGAAGGCTGAAGTGCCCTTGTCATAGTCTTCTCTGCATCTCCCAGGTGTTTCTGGAGAAGCTCGCAAAGTCTCAGAGGAAAATGTCGGTGTGGATGGTGGTGCTCTGAAGTGCTGTTGCCTGAGATCAGTTCTGTGACACCTTGCATATAAAATATTCTTTGTTGTATCATATGGTGAAATAGCAGAGAAAATGCCCTTGTTCTAAGAAGACATCAGGACAAGGGATTCAGTCAAGAGGTTAGCAAGGAACAGAAACTGTAGCACTAGCTCTTGTGGTTCTGTCAGTCTGAGGTTGAATTGGAGAACTGAAAGCAAATTTCATGCTAAAAATGTGTGTTGCTCCTCTGCCCTCAGGGTTTGAGAGAACTAAGATAAAATAAACCTTTATGAAAATACAACACAGTTTATGACTAAACCATAGCAGATTATGTGCACAGAGTGCAGGCCCTGCAAGAATATAATATTTTTGAATCAGTATTTTTCACTACAGGTGCTACAATGCCAAAAAACTGGTTTTCTTTTTAAGTGATGTCCCATTCTTTAATTTAATGTTCCCTTCCAAATCCCTAGCTAATCACGTCAATGCCATTTCTTAAAGAGCGAGTAATAAAGCCACTCACAAGAGATTTAATTGCAAAGCATAGCTGCTACAACAGTAAAGTTTTATGGGTGGTGTAGCAGTGGGCATGTTGCCCAGTTGAAAAGTCACCAAACAGGTAAAAGAGATCTAACAGGCTGCTAACTTGTTCCTTGAGTGAATCATCAAATGGTGGAAACTTTGGCCTCTGTGAGCATCTGCTCATTTTGATGATCATTAGAAATATGCTGGTTTAACTGAGATTTAAGGTGTCATCCAAGAAATAGTAAAAATAAACCAAAACAAATGTTTTCAAAATATTGTTTTAAGCAGCAGTAAGATCTGTTTCTAAAGCCTTACCTTGACTGAGTTTAAATAGGTGGAGTTAACTTATATCAGCTATCATGCTGACTGATATTCTTTAGAAAACTAAAGATAAGATATAGTCTGCTGATGCATGTGTTAAGGTGTCCAAGTTGGACCAGAAATCTCTCATCAAGCAGACTCATCAAAACCTAATTAATACACACTGTCCTCACACTTTAAACTTGATTTATACAAGACCAATGTGCTCATAAGATTTCTGTATAGAATATATTTCATTTTTTTGTTCTTCAAAAGTTATTAGTGTTTCTACTAGTAAACAACATAGTGAATTTTCAATCCTTAAATACCTATCTTTGGTGAGGTCTTTCTCTAGCAGAAGCAAAAATAACAGTGTAGGGCAGAAATGGAGCAAATGGGGCTGACAGTGACATGAAATGCTGCTCTAGACCTGTGAAATGTAACTGTGTTCTGCAATGCCATTTATGTAAGCTTGACACATAGGTATGAGGTTACAAGTCGATCAACTTAGTCCTAGTTGAATCTTCTCCAGTCTGAAATTGTTTGTAGCTGAACAGGGCTGTCACCATGCACATGACATGCATTGTGCTCCACCAAGCTCTGGTAATGAACAGGCATTTCTACATTTCTGTCAGCTCCTCTTCCCCTTGACCCCTCTCCTATGCTCTTTTGCATAACTCAGAGGAAGATTTAGTTGGAAGTAATTTGTAATTCCACATCGACAGACAGTTTGGCAATCACACTGTACTATGAATGCCCTGACATCAGCCCAGCAAGGGCATCATGATTTCTGGTACCGTCTCTCACCTGCTCCTCTGTCTGCTGCAGACAGCAAACTGAAGTAATTTGTGAAGAAAGGCTTTTGCTTCCTGTGTAGAAATCTATTGCATTGTTCAGACTGGTGCAGGTCGCCTTTTGCAAACCCATTATGAGCTATGATTTTCATAAGGTAAGGTGAATCAGTGTCTTACACCGCCCTCAGGCTCTTTCTTAAGGAAAAATAAAATCTAACAGTACTTCTTTTCTGGCATTTCCTTTCATACACACCTCACTAATGACTTATCAGTTCCCTCTGAATGAACATTCTATTGTTACCTGCCTTTTAAAACTAGCATAAATTGAAAAAAAAAATAGAAAAATCCTCCCAATTAAAACAGAACTCAAGGGAGATTATTATTTGACATACGTTTATTTGCCAGATTATGGCATTAGGTATTATACCTACTTTAGGTCTCATTTTATTTTTATGCACATATTTCTCTCCCCTGCTGTGTTACACATATCATAGAAGAAGGTGATGTAAGACAGTGGGAAAATATTTGGAAAAGCAGTGAAAGACCAAACCCTTTCTCCCACCCTCTCACCTCTCCATAGTTCTCTAAATATAGTCAGGTTCATGTCATCTTAGGAAGAAACTTGAAAGACTTAAAGACAGAAAAGGGAAAGGGAAAAGAAGAAGCAGCATACCCTCACATTAGAAAAAGCTCTGCTTATTTTTATGCCCTGTCATGTCAAGCCCATATCAAAACCACCATCCACTCGTTTGAGATGATCTCCACCCTAACATATGAATAATTGGCCTGACTAAAAATCTTTGGCTGTGTAAATGTAGTAGCTGATCCTCAGTGGTGTGCTACAAGCTATTGTGATGCTCAAGGTTGGACATTACCCACTTAAATTAGCAGTTTATCAGAATCCAGCACAGAAACAGCTGTGGGGATAAAGGATGATGAATCACATGACATAGATTAAATGTAGCTGTGATTAATGGGACATCACAAAACAACAAAAAGAGAACCAACTGTGGAAAGAGATAACCACCACCACAAAGAGCAAATTATTGTCTACAGGGATGTAATTAACTCCAAGCCCCCCCTTGGCTTGGACGACCAATTCCAAGAAGGCTTGCTATTGTGCCCATTCTTAGTTTAAATACTGGGAATATTAAGCTTCATTTTTACCCATTGCAGGGAACTGATAAAGTGTCAGAGCTGAAGATATGGCAATTACAATATATTGTTGTGCTTCTTTCAACTAGCACTCCCTGTGAGAGGAGAACTGGAAGTTCAAACATGGCACACTGTGATTTATGTGGTCCTTTAAATGTTTAAACTCAAGAATTACCCATTAATTATATGGGGTTTTTGTCACTATGTGAAGTCAAAGCAGCTCTCCAAAGTGTTTTAATATAGGAGATGGGATTAAAGATGTTTTATATTCCTTGTCCTAGTTATACTCTGGATGGGCAAGTGGTATTTTTTTTGTTTTTCCCAAGAAATGTTTCATCCATGGGAATCTTTCACTGGATTACTTGCTCAAAGATACCTTGATTCATAGTATATCATCTTCCTCTATTTAGAAGACAAAAGCTTTATTCAGCTAATTTGCCAGCAATTTCTGCTGATTCCTTTCTTTAACTTAGAAATGAAGATTTATATGCACTTGAAGGGAATTTGCTGACAACTTAAAATATCGTGGTATTTCTAAAAATTCAATACCTGAAAACTGGGAAGTGGAGCCAAAATTTAAATTTTCTCTGCTGGCTGTGACACTCTCAGCTGTCCTAAAGATAAACAATTTAAATATTTACAAACAGATATCCCTATAATTTGGCACCCTCGCTTAGAAAGGAGTTTTAAATTCCTTGCAATTTTACCATGTGTTGGATTTGATTCATGGGAATCTTGCAGTGGGTTCTGCTGTGGTGACAGATTGACTTCACACTGCCAGCTGTGTCTATTCATGTCTGAGAACTGTGCAATGATCGCAGAGCAATAGATCAAAACCACCCAAAATTTGAAAGTCTTCTAGATCAAAACTGAGGAAGTCCAAAGCGCTTGATGGTTGCATACTTTCTGGATAAATTGGTTTCTTGTAGTATTTTCCTTCTCACCTGTTTTTCTTTTGTGTCTAATTAGGCATATATATGTGACTATTGTTGTGGTGCTAATGAGAGAGAGCTTGCTGAGTCCCACTTGAAAGAATTCTTCTAGAAGTGTTTTGACCTCTGAAAACATAACTGATTAATTTTATTAAACTTCCTCTTTCAAAATTTTCATTTCTTCCAAGTGGTTTTGTAGCTCTTACTAATGTGAAATGCACTTGGGATATTCTAAAAGATGATGCTTAGGGTTTTTTGCAGTTGTTGCTGAGATAGCTTTGAAATAACGTGGTGGGCCGCTGGTTATGTACAGCTTTTTGACTACTAAAGCCAATATAGCTGTGGATGGGATCCCCCCGGCATGGGCACTGCGTTCATTACCAGGGGAGAATGCTCTCTGCCCTTCCCCCCCAACACGTGGTTCCCCAGGGACAAGGCAGCAGCCCAGAACTCACGGAGGGAGGGGAGACAAAAAGAGTTTATTTCCGTTGCTACAGAGCTTTAAAGCGAAGGGTCATTTTACTATGAAAGGGGACCCAGGTAGGACCAATGGGATGAGATTTAACAAGTGCAAATGGGAAAGGGGTTTACAACACGGGGAAGGGAAGATACATGGTGGTAACAATACAGAATCCACCTGTAACAAATATTCATATCACAGTAAAGGTTTCATTTTCTGCATTGACATCAACATTCCATTTATGACAAGAATCTTTCCATACTTTAAAGGGTGTATCGACTACCACAAGCAAACATTTTATTGCCTACTTTCAAGACCTAAGTTTGTGAGATTCTTGAGATAGATCTTTCATGGTTTCATTTGTTATAAAATACATTGCACAATACTGTCCAATATCTTGTTTGACCTATAGATATTATAGCTGTCTAAACAAAAGATGGAGAGTAATCAGCCTACGATATCAAAACAATGAAGTGAAGTAGTTTTTAAAATAAGTCTTAGGAAAGATTAATTTTTGCTACTCATATAATTTTTTCTCTTCTGAACTTCATGCCACCTACACAGTAGTAGCATGTTTTTTTTAAACTGCAGTATGCACAGGAAAGTATTTTATTGTTCACATAACTAAGAAAAACAATTTCAACTGTTTCTAGAGCCACTTCCAAAAAATTGGTTTTATATCATATTATATATTAACTGTTTCAGTAAAACAGATATTAACCCTGAGATTAGCTAAGTTGGTTAGATCATGGCGCTAATAACACCAAAGTTGTGGGTTTGATCCCCATATGGGCCATTCACTTAAGAGCTGTACTTCATGATCCTTGTGGGTCCTTTCCAACTCAGAATATTCTGTGATTCTGTGATAGAAATCATGCTGAAATGTTAATTGTATTCAGGCATATACATGTAAGACAGAATCAAAAATATCCCAATATCTATTTTGCAGAAGAAGTAGAAAATTGATAGCTTAATGCTTACTCAGTGTTTTAAAAAGATTAATATAAAAATTATGCCAGTGTGGCAAATCATTACATATTTGAGTGAAGCTCTTACACTGCAAAATAAAACGTGGAAATTCTAAGGCAAAATATTTCTGATTTGTACTTTCAACACAATTTTTGATCAAGCTAAATTCAATATAAATACAAGTTTTAAAGAGCTCATGGGACTCTATTACTGTAACTGCAGTCATGCATAGTGAACTTCAATTTGGTACCTAGTTTTGAATGGGAACAGAGTGCTTGCACAGGCCATTGTTTAACTTTGTTTATAGCTGCAGAATTCTCATTAGGAGAAAAATCCATTACTGGTGAAGAGTTTACTTGCATTGGTTCTTCCCTTTAGTTTTCTGAATTATTAATAAGCAGTAGATAATAAATGTGATTTATGAAGGACTAAAACAACAAGTCCATAGCAGAATGGTGTAGATAATATTATGGCAGGTAGCCATCATGTTTAGGATATGAATTATCATATGTATTCTCCCTAAAGCAAAAATGAATTACGATTTCCCATTACAGGATTAACCTGGTACAACTACTTTGCTCATAAATATTAAGAAGAAACAATGCTAGTTGGAAATCCAGTAGACTAGTAGCTGGTGAAAACCCAGCAAGCTCAGTGATTCAGCATGGAAAAAAATTAGGAATGCTTCTTTATTTTTCAAATGATGGATTGGATGTTTCAATTCCTCTGTTTCATATAGTACATGACTAACAGAAAAATGAATTGTGGCAGATCTATATAGGAAGCTGTGAGAAGAGGGGAAAAGAAGTATGCAGATACAGGTTCTGCAGTACTCATTAAAAACTAAAAAGAGAATTATTCTTGGAGCAAAATCTGTACTCTGCTGAAGGCAGAGACAAAAACTCCATTACCTTTAGTGTGGCCACCATTGCACCTCCTGTATTTGGAGGCATTCAAGGATAGTTGCTTCACATTCTTTGGGTATAATATCATCCTTGACTAGGTACACTGAGCAGACCAGTGTGTTACTCCATTACATATTTTACAGGACTTCTGATGGCTATTTCCTACAGATTATATTATCTGGGGAAGACTGGAACCAGCAAGAAGTATAACCGCCTCCATTCCTTCTCAATTTATGTTTATTATTTCTATAAATAAACTTTCAAACATCTTCAAAAATTAGATTCCAGACACCAGTCATTTTTAAAAGCTTCCTCAGTGTTATGTCCCCAAATGTAAACCCTGGCTCAGTGGTAATTACTATTTAGCATCCATTCTGTGTTTTGCAAGCAATACTGACAACCTGCTAAGAGTGCTTTCAATTTTCTCCTTCAGGAAATGCACTCTGCAAATTCATCTCACAGAATGAACTCTGAACAAGCCCTGCCTTCATGACTGCAGCAATACAGAAATGCAGGCTTGTATCTGATCAAGTTAAAAACAAGGTAGACAGAGGGAAAACTGCAGATCCCTCTTCTGTAGGCAGGGCTGTTTGTTACCCAGGAATGCATTCAAGAAATGGCAGCTGTGTGTGTATTGCCCATCGTCCTTGTAAGATTTTTTCTTTTCTGTAATTTTCTTTCCCAACACAATGATTTCTGCAATCAGGGCTGTACTGGCACTCCAGAAACATACGGGGAAAGGAAGAAAACTGGTCATAGACCACATCTATCTGTAGATGTTTTTTTTCAGCATCCTAAGAATTCTGCATGGATTATCCAAATTTTAAAAAAGGGACCTAATATTATGATCATCAGGATGGGTGACTGACACATGTTTTCTAAGTGGTTAGATGTGGATATCTCACTTTTGAAGCTTCATCCTGTTCCCTGAAGTAAGTGTAAATTGCAGCTAGAGAAATTGCACAGGAATTCATGCAGCTCTGCTAGAGATAGGCTATAACAGCAATACATTTGTCACCTAACTTAATCCCCAAACAATTTTTCTTTAATTGAATCTGGTTGATTATCTAGTAATTTCCCAAAGTAGTAGAACTTAATAAAAAGTTTTATTTTCTATTTTTTAACATTAGGAAGATAAGAACAGCATAACTTTGCATGTTTAATTTTTTTTTATTGGATTGAGTAACAAAACATTAAAATTCTTACAGTAGTTATCTTCAGAGGACAAGACACAGTTCGCCTTGATATTTGATGTGTTTCAGAGAAAGTGTTCTTTTTTCACCCCAAGAAAGAGTACTAATCCTTTAAATCTTATCTTATATAAAATCATTCAAAGTCTTCTCAGTTATAACATTGGTGTCACTTACAGTCCTAATGAGAATCACTAGGTTTTGTACCACACGTATTTCTGCTTCAAAGATGTAGAAGCTTTTTGTTACAAATAGGCATTAACGTTGAGTGCTTCTCACAACAGCAAGGAAGGCTTGTATGTCATGTCTAATAAATGGTGTTGTTAATCCTTAATTTATAGTTTAGTTTACGGTTAACCAGGAAGAAAATAATTTAAAAGTACTTATGGGAATGACAGTAGTTCTCCTCAGAGATTGAAAGTTGCCAGGATTAATGTCTCTTACAGGAACAGACTGTAGGAAAAAAGAGCTACCAGATCAAGGTTTATTCTATATATATATCAGGTTGTTCTCGGATTAGTTATTACTGAATAAGCTATTGCCATCCTCATTGTGTGACTAGTCTTATCCAGGAAGAAAAGTGATTTGTTCCTGTTTAGTTTAAACTGCTTTGGAAATTAATTTGATTTGCTCTAAAACATCATCATGAACAACAAAGTTGTTCAGCTATCATTATTCAGATTAAATCAGGGTGTTGTATTAAATTATCTTTGAAATACAGAAAATTATATTGACTGTAAATTCCCCCTTTTTTCCCAGGTGCACTGAATATTGACTTTTAGCTTCCACTTTTGTCAGAGAATGATAACAGATACAAGTACTAGAAAAACTAATGTTTTAATGTGTTAGAGAGCACATGATATTGTGCCACTAATAAACAGAAAACCCCACAGTACTACAGAGTGTGCTTTTTTTCAGTGCCTTGTCTTCGGGTAGGTCTGTGCTGTCTTCAGTGACACTTAGGTCTTTTCCAAGTTTATTGTGTTTGCTGTAAGCTCAGCAAGGATGAAAGGGTATTTCATTTTTTTGTATTCCCATATGCACCAGTTTGTGGTTTTCCGTCACTTATTTAATTTAAGGGCAGAACTCTCTGATTAGGCCTGGAGAAACACCTTTCATAAATATAGTACTATGGTTATTAGTTTTAAGGAACATGGAATGAAAGATACATAACCTGTTGTAATCACATTTTCCCAGTCTTGTTACTTTCATAAGGGGGTGGTCCCGTGGCCTAATGGTTAGGACTCTGGACTCTGGATCCAAAGGGCCCGAGTTCGAGTCTCAGTAGGGACCATCCCCTGGGCAGATAAATACCTCCCTGCCATCCGATCCCATCAGATCTTGGATGCTCAGCAGGCTCAGCACCGGTGAGTACTGGGTGCTGTAGACAGTCGCAAGGATTTCACTGTCACTGTCCAAGCTCGCTCGGCTGTGGCAAAATGAACCTTAGGACTTAAATGGTGGGGCCAGTTCTGCACACACTGTGCCTCACCTAAAAAATCCACTGCGCAGGCTGGAAGGGCACACCCACGTGGGGAGAGCCCTGTTATTGTTTTGGTTTGACTCTTGGCAAAATGCCAACCACTTCCCAATGTGACACAGTTTCAGTTAAAAGAAGTGAGGGAAAAAAACACCTTAAAACTGAAACCGGTATATACACATATATTTACAGAAAATTACAGCATATATATGGATAGATATAAAGGACAAACCAAAAAATAACTTATTGAAACCCCCCTCCTAACAACACACA
>JAWWEU010000125.1:61133203-61147127 GCA_035583155.1 Acropternis orthonyx
GGACTCTGAATCCCAAGGGCCTGAGTTTGAGTCTCAGTGGGACTGTCCCCTGGGCAGTTAAATGCCTCCCTGCCATCCGATCCCATCAGATCTCGGATGCTGAGCTGGCTCAGCCCCGGTTAGTACTGGGTGCTGTAGACAGTCCCGAGGATTTCACTGTCACTGTCCGAGCTCGCTCGGCTGTGGCAAATGAACCTTAGGACTTGAACGGTGGGGCCAGTTCTGCTCACGCTGTGCCTCACCTAAAAAATCCACTGCGCAGGCTGGAGGGGCACATCCGTGTGGGGAGAGCCCTTCCCCAGATCTTCGTTCATGAAGTCTGGCCAGTATTATTATTATGAATGAGTGGAGATGCAGGCATATGGAGGCTGAGAAAGGTACTGAATGATAGATAAAAAATTAGAAAAACATTTTCTAGTGAAATGTAATTTTATGAATTTTGACATAGTTCACAAACTCTGTCTCAAAATGGCACCCCTTATATTCTTATGTTATAGGGTTTTATACTATACAGCACAATGGCCTCCTAAGCATGACCTGTGGGGTACCCTAACACGCATAGCTATGCAGTCTAGACATTGTACAGGGAATTGCCTCTTGCTAGGTATTTTTAAGTGCTCCAGAGGAGGATGTGGCTTTCACTTTTTTCTTCTAAAGCCAATTGCCCACAGTATTATTAACCCAATATGAATTAATACATTGTCTTTAGTTTGCAGGTTGCTTACAAGGGATATACTTAGGCTGTTTTTCATAGCCAATTTACTGTTTTTATTATGAAACATAACTCACTTGTTACATAATTTTCAGAAAGTAAGACCTTGAAAATGACAACAGTAACAAAATTGCTAAATCTACCTTTATTTAGGGTGAGATAATCCTTGATTCAGGAGCGTGATCTGAATTCAGAATAGAATAAATGCCCTTCCAGTTCTTTTCAGCCCCTTATTGCACACAGGGTAAGCCAGGCACTTCCATGTGGCCGTCTCCTGGAGTTTAACTGAATGGGAAGTTTCTTCATGTCGGACGATTCAAAGTGCTCCAAGGGAGTACATACCTAAAATTGCATCAACTTTTCAAGTTAGCCAGCTGCTTTGAGAAATCTCAAATCAATGTGCGAACTTCACTTGTGATAGCAGTGCCTACAGTTTCCACAAGTACGGGAAGAGTTTAGTGGTTAAAGGATTTGTTCAGGGACTGGGGAAACTTGCGTGCTGTTCCTGCCTTACTTAATATATGTTTCCCCACCTAGAAGAGCTCATCACTGTTAATACAGCTTTTCAAAGACCAAAGCAAATAGTCGACACTAGAAAGTAGCAAACAATAAAATGGGACAAAACCAAGTAAACAGCTATTTGAAGGTATGCTTGAGGACACTACTTTTTCAGTAATTGCTCTTGATATAAGTATGCTGCAAGCTGCAGTGTTATGTAGAGAGACCTGAGCTAGCTGTAAACAAGCTCTTCTACCACCAACAGTCTGGTCACAACAGAATGGAGCTCTTGGCAGCTTAATTTATGTTTTTTTCTGCTAGAAAAAAAAAATTTTCTGGATTGTGAAATTGTTTTTTTTCATAAGAAGGATTTTTCTCTCTAAAAGCCTGACAAGAACACTGATAACACTTCTACTTTAGTGTTTGATTTAACCCTGGTGCAAGTAAATCTAAAATCAAGGGAAATGTAGTTCATGGCAACTTCTAGAATGGGACTAGAGGCAAGGAGGTGTCAGTTGTGGTCCTGGTTATTCATACATCACAGATATGAGGGCAAAATGCTGTGGTCTTGGCCAGAAATAAGCAAATAGGAACAGCAGGTAGGAAATCCTTATGTTAATATTGTTTCTTAAACTCTTATGATATGACAGTCTCCAAAGAGTTAGGGCTAATTAAGCCTCGGAATAACATTTTTGGACCCTTCCGGATGGAGCACAGCAGTTAGAAGCTCTCAGATTGAAGCTCAGCTGCAGGGAACTGAAATCGCTTCACTTTTAAGAGAGAGCCTTCACATAGTGGTCTGTTGCATTTTAACTGAACTTTTCTGACTGTCCTAATGTCAACATTCTCTCAGCTAGACACAAGACTTCATGCAGAGAGAAATGTCACTGGGCTGGGGAAGTAAGGCAGAGCCATGCCTAGCACAGCACAATGTAAGTCTGCTGACACTACGCAGGCATGGAGCACTTCATGTCTGATTACACTGCAGCATTCCTGCTGTTTTAATAAGACTTTTCCTCTTAGAAGAAATAACTAACAGTGTCACATTGTGGGGTGACTTTTTCGCAACTCTCAACAGTTGACAATTGTAAATGACTTTCACCAGTGACCTGAATTAAGTTCAACAAGAACCTAATAGCCAGGACTTCAGAGGACCTGTCTGTGCATGTACAGCTTTGCCTGCACCACCTGGGACAAGCTGTTTGACCCATCTGAACATAGAACTGCCAGCACTAAATTAATTCACCAAATTACCATTTGTATGGATGTCACATTTCAAGTGTTGGACTTTGGTCACCCTCACTACTTCTTTGCTGCCCCCATCCCTGAATAGTACAAATGATGAAAATGCAAATCAGTGATACCAAAACAATTTATGTAAAACAGCATATTTACTTAAAGACAAAATAATTTATTTGAATAAGAGAACAACTGGCCTGGAAAACTTAATGAAACCATATAGGTGTTACCATTTTTCAGTCAGACACTGAAGAAAATTGAAAATCAGACTTTGCCTTCTCCTGTTCCCATCCTAGAATAATTTTGATATTATTTTAAAGTCCTCTCGAATTGCTGTTTCCAGTGTAGCCTTTCATTACCCTCATCGGTTTTCCTCTAGCCTGTGTCCTGTCTGCAGTTCTCTTTGCTATCCTTTTCCTTTCCTTTCACCTCCCTTCACTTCTCTTGCTCTACTGTACTTTCTAAAGCATTTTACCATATGTCACTGCCAATCTGTCTCCTGAGGCACTAAATCAGCATTTGTGGAAGGTGATCCTCCCCTGACTGACTGCTGCCTCTGGAAGTGCCAATTCGGCTCAGTGGGAGGTTGGTGGCCAGATGGCAGCAGCAGGACACTTTTAAAAACTGCGATTTTTCACTGTCCCTATGGAAAGGGTGAGCTTGCAAGACCCAGAGTAGGTGGTTCTGTTTATGTACTTGTATTAAAAATTAATGTTGGACTGATTTGTTTAGCTGTACTGTTTTCAGTGCTGTTTGCCCAAGTCCTGATTATACTGATTTACAATACATTTATCAAAGCTAAAAGGAATGTTTTCAGTAGAAAATGACAACATGTGTTTTGGGCTTTTTTTTTTTAGCTTTGAATTTTGTCAGAAATTCTGATCTCAGGTTGTGGCTAAATAGTGTGAACCTGTGAATAATCTGGACATAAGTTTAGGCTCACCTGTGCATTGATGTTAGTGCAAGCCATGGTTTTGCTGGCATTTTCTTGGGGATGGAAGGCAGTGCTGGAAGTTGTGATGATGAACTCGGGCTTGCTCAGACCCAGGACACCGAAGTGAAATGTGGAGGTGGAGCTGAAGGCAGTGTGTAGGTAAATCCCAGTGAAAGGATATGCTTCATGATCAGAACTCTGCAAAGAAACTGCATGTGGAATTAGAAATCTGGAATCTTGCAGAGCATGTGGGATCAGAGAATACCCTGCAAAGTGAAAGCACAGTCTGGTGCTATTCTTTTGAAAGGCTTTCATGAATTGTGCTTATGGATAAAGGCTGCCCCACTCTCAACATTATTAAGTCATGTAAAAACAGACACTGGAAATCTGCAGGTTGATCAGCTTATTCACAGAGATATATATCAATATGGTCTTAAATATTCACTACACAAGTGTAAATTGTTGGTCCTCTGGTAAGTTCTTTCCAGATGAAGAAAAAAACCCATTACTCTAACAAGTTGATAATGGTAATAGTGGGAGAAGGAAATTTTTTATTTCAGGTCCACAAATATAAAAACTTACATAAGACTTTTACAGTGTTGTAGTGACACTAATCTCTGTTTTATTTCTTGCATGGAAAAAACTAGGTCTTGCATAAAAGAAATGAATAGACTGTCTTAGACTGCAATAATGGGTTAACTTAATCTACTTTTATCTAGATTTTTAGGGTTTTTTTAAGTGTTAGAAGTTTCAACAGATGTGATGATTAAGTATTCAAAGCAGCATACTACACTCCAGGCATGTTTCAGCCAAAAGTTCATGTGTATGGATACTTAGAACTACTCTTTATTCTATTTACTGCCCACATAGTTTCCCTGATCCATTGCTCAATCTACCTTTGGTGTCTTTTGTTCACAATCCTTTTGCTATTGTAAAACACTTCCTGTGACTGATACACTACCTCTCTTGTCCCAAATCTGTTTTTGAATACTGAATGCACTTTGGCTCCAGGTTTCCGATAATTAGGTAGAATCCTTCTTGACTCTGAGTTCCTGTAGACTATTTCAGCACCAAAGAACTTTAAATTCTTACTGGAAGTAACTCTGAGATACTCTGTAGTTAGAAAAAAATATGGTGAAATCAGTGAGACGAAGACACTGCAGTTTTGCAAGGTGGTGATTCACCAGGCCAGTATTTCATCCCTTCCTAATCTATGTTATAGTAAAACTGAGGTCCTTTATCTTTACTCACACAAAGAGGAACACTCATGTTTTAGCCCAAAGGAAAAAGAAAAAAAAAATATATATATAGCTTTATGTCAGCAAAGACAAGAGCTAAAGGAGTTCACCTAACCTTTATAAAGTATAAATTTTGATCCTAAAAGGAAACAGTTTAAAATAGAAGTCAAGTACATTTTGACCTTAATTTGAAAATTCAAGGTGTTCTTACCTCTGACTAGCCATCAACTGAAAATTAAATTCAATTTATTATTTAATAAACCCCATTTTCCTATGACTTTATGTTGAATGAAAATTAGTAGTTTGAGCATTAGGCCTTTTTGTAACACTGTGGTTACTTCTCTGTTCTGGATCCCTTGATGTCCACTGAACATTACTTTTCACTTTCTCATTCCCCTGACTGCATTTTTGTTCAACCTATCTGAAAAACAAAGTTTCCTGGTTCAATCTCTTTGAAGACCTTAGGAGTAGACCCAGCTGCAAGTTAAGTAGCTGGCATCCAGTAACCAAGGTCAGACGTTTTAAAGCCATCTGAATTTTTATCAGTGGATGCACAATATCAAGCAGAAGTCATGGTAGATATACCATTTAAAATCTGTTTCTGTTCTCACCTAAAGCCTTTTTATAGGCATTTCTTCTGTGTTCTTTGAAGCCATCTCTGTCAAGAAATTTCAGTATTTTGTGGAAAGTATAAACTTAAGGCAGATTTCCTATAATGAATGAATAAAATCTAGTCTAACAACAAGTCAGTCTCCCTAAATAGTTCTAGTGCTCTTATCACTTTAGTATCAAAGTGATTTAAAGTAAGTCCTTCATCATTTTCTAGTTTGATCAAAACAAACCTGACTTTGGCCTTCCCAATATATAAGTGAAAATTAAGAATTGTGTTCAAAAAGGACTAAAATATTTCATCGGTTGGAAAATTATTGTTTTTGTCAGCGTCTCTTCCACACCCATCAGCATATGAATTTACAGTGACTCTTTTAAAGAAGAAATATAGATCTTTCTTTCAACAACTAAAGCCTTGAAAAATGGCTTCTAGTTGAGGTAAAATTCTGATGCCTTTCCTGGCTTGGAAGTCCATTTGGTAGTATTAGCCTGTACACATAAAAAGGTACGGTAATGCGGAGGCTGGATTGAGAAAGTAAGGGGTCATATCATAGGCTGCTGATGGAGGGAATGGATATTATTCCCATTAACTGTATGTGAAATAAGTCTGTACATCACACCTTAAAAACACCAAATATTTTTTTAAATTTAATTTGAATATAGAAAAGCCATGCTAAAAAATAATATTTACACTGACATCAAAGTAGCCAGAAAAAGAATAGAAATTTTATCACATACAGCAAAGAATTAAATCTGTTATCAGGAAATGAAAACAGCCAAATGTCATTTTTGATACTACACTAAACTTCTTTCTACAGTTCAGTTGTGTCACTGGACTAAGGTTTCACCTAAAAAAGTAGGACTGTAGGACTTATTAGGTGTCCTGTAGGTCCAGGGTACCTAATAGAAAAATTATATACATTTATGTTTTCATTAACATTTCATCTGAAAGTGTCCATTCATCATCAACAAATTAAACATTTTAACCAAAATATTTTAATGAAAAAAAAAAAAAAGAAAAGAATCTATGGAAAGAAGTCAATCTACTCAACCTTTCTATGGAAAAATGTTGCCAAACTTTAAAGGATTGTATGGTATTTCTCTGCCATATGTTTCAATTTCATTGGAACATTCTTGCTTTCATTCTAACTTGTACTTCCTTGGCTTGCATTACAAGGAACCCTTTTTTGGAAGTTGGTATATCTATCTTCCATTGTGTTAGCAGAATGTAAACTATTGACGTGAATTAGTTTTTGGGGTGCTTTGCCTTCAAACAAAAGTACTAAAAAAAATAAAAGGGTTTCTGCTTCTAAAGTCAGCTGTAGGTAGTTTAGGTACTCATCTTTCAGGAGGCAAACTTTGGTCTGAAGATTCCTCAGCAACCTGTACACACATGGACATCTTTGCCCAAACATCCTGGAGCCTCATTTATGCTGGGACTCCAGGGCTGAGTCAAGTTTTCACCTGCACCAGGCATGGGAAATAAAGATCCTATTCACAACACTAACTGTGCTATGAGATACAGCAGTCAATCTCCAGTGGTTTGAAAACAAACTACCTCCACAAAACCAGTGTAGGATTGGTCTGTGAGATACAGTACAGATAAGGAATTTCTGTCTTGTGAGTAGATTTTTAGGTCCAAATTGCACAGAGTCCTCCCCCTTTGCTCCTGCACCTCTGGGTTGTCTAGTGCTGAGTTAGCTATGAGCTGCATCCTCCAGGGAAATTCATAGACACTCTCTCTTCTCTGCTTAACTTCCTGATTTCAATATGCCGGCAGGAATTAATGTCTTAAAAATCTTCACCTCTGTCAGATTTTGTTAAAAGCTGTTAACATGTAATTTGTTGGAAAACGCACATACATGAATACATGCATGTGTACATAAAGGGAACATGGTTTCCTATGTCTTGTTTCCACTGTGAGTCAGGCTGTAGATATTTATTACGTAATGAATATGTTTATTTTCTAGGATAACTTCTATGGGATCTTTTAATGTAAGCTAACATGCAACTTGGTGCTGTAATGCTGCAAATTTCTCATATTGCAAGGAATGGCTGGGATCATATATCTACTTTAATTTTTCCTGTTTATCTTCTTAAACTGCTACAAAGTCAATAATCTTGTCAGCTACTGTTAAATGTAACTCCTTGTTAAGCTCTGATTTCAGTGGAGACCAGCATTCTTAAATGTTTGAGAAAAAGGGCAGACAATATTGAAAAAAAAAATTAGTTTGATGTTTATTGACAGATGTTTATTAAAATGTCTTTGTCATCTTCTCAAACAACAACAATTTGTAATCTCCAGTGGTTTGAACCAGCAGAATAGTTCTCCTTTTTCTTTCTTCCAAATGTCACAGTACGATTAATTCAGCATTGAGGTTTTGTACCCCTGTGGGATGTGATACGATAATGGTAGTACAGACAGACCTAGTTAGACAGAATCAGTTTGCAGACTGTTTTCATAAATATTAACAAGAATCCCCTCCAGACTACCAAAGCAGTGGCACAAACAGTGCTTGTCATTCGCACTGCCTGCTAGTGAAATGTTTTAGTTGCTCAGGCACAAGGAGGTACAAATTAATCAGGTTTGACTGAGCTACATCCTACCTAAATCCTTATCTTCTGCAACATTGATTTCAAAGCCTACAGTAGTTATTTCATATATCTTATCATTATTCAAGACCCTTTGGGGAAGTACCCTAATTTCATAAACATATGATGTTTTTCTGAAAGGAAAAGTGAAACATGCTGCAGGGAGAACTTTTATAATTTGTTTTGCTTACAAATATGCTGAGCTACTTGTACTCCATAAGTTTAAAAAAAAAATAAATTTCCCAATGTCCACAATTATTTCCTGCCAAGAAACTGTTATTTTTATTCAAGTAGATAGTCCAGATCTAGATCCAAAATTATAGGCCACTTTCCCCTAGTTTTTTTTACCATATAGCAGAGACCTGGGCTGATTCTCACCCTTGACCCAAATTCTATCCATGATACTCAGGACAAAGGGAAGAGCTGATGATGGAAAGTTAGTTTTCGTTAAAGATGGACAGCAAGTTCTTTGAGTGCTGAAAACCATAATGAAACATGATGGTGCGTGTGGCGTATGTTGGGACTGAGTAACGTGGATGTTTAGAAAGCACTAGTTCTAATTCAAGTATCTCTACAGCTCCTGCTTGTTAAACCCTCTCCAGTGTAGAAACTGCAGTTTGTACCAGCAGGCAGTGTTAAACTGAAGAATTTCCTTCAGTTTAGGCATCCGTAAGACCTTTGGCTCCCCAAATTCCCTGTCAGGAAACCTGTTAAAACTCTTTCTTTCTTGCCCCGCCCCCCCCCCCCCCCCGATCCACCTGCCCTGTGTAAGATTTGATTGAAATAAGCAATTTGACTGAAAAAGGCTCAAAGATTCTAAAGCTGGGGAAAGGGTTGACACTGACAGATGCAGACAACATCATAACATTAGTCCTGTTCCCTTAGGAAGAGAAGTCAAATAAAGAAATCTTGCTCTTTCCCAAACCAAGGAGAGAACTGTAATTTCTTGTATTGAAGTCAGAAACCACAAGCCCAGGATGAGCTGGAAGATAAGCATAGTTTGCAAGAGGGAAGGACTAAAGCACAAGATAAGACAGCTTGACCAGGAGAATATTTTCAAAACTGAAGGAGAAGAAAGATGCAGGGAACCAGGGGCAAGAAAATCACTCAAAAGGTCTGAGATTAGGAGAGACAGCAGGTAGGAATTTGGGTAGGCTGAAGTCAGATATTAAAAATATGATGAGCTGTGGACAGGGCAAAAATACTCTCTCTGACAGAGCAGAATAAACTGAGATCACAGCAACTTTTGGAAGTAATTATATTGAATTTATATGGAGCAGAATTTTTCTTATAACACAGTTTGTGACAGAGGAAAAGTAGAAAATAACAACAAGGCTAGATGGAGCATGCAGATGGACGAGACATTGCTGAAACAGTGTGTTAGGGACTGATACCTGTTTCAAACTGAAGATTAGTTTTTCATGTGGAGCTAGAGAACCTGTTACATGAATTTTTTAATGATATAGGGAAAAGGTCATGACTTTGCCATTGTGTCTTCTCTATATTACCTTGTAATATCTCTTTTCCATTGTTTCATTTCTTATTTATACATTTTTACTTCTTGCCTTTTCAGATATTTTCCACAATTCTGTTTCTCTTGATTTTGCCTGTTTTTCCATGCCAACTGCTGCCTGCTACCCAGCCTCCCAGTTTATTTCATGCAAAACCAATCTGAAATGCCAGTGAAAATTGAAAAAATAAGGGAAAAGTGTTTTCTGATACTATCTTCATTTTTCAGATGCATTTTTCCTTGCATTGTGATTATTATTTCATAGATTACCGTTTCCTGCCTTGTCTGCACCCCCTGAGGTGAATTTGATCATTGCTGTTCATGAGATTAATATTTTGAATAAATAAGGCAGCACTAGGATTTTGACCAGGTTTTGGAAATGTTCTTACTGTGTGACTCACAAGCACCACATCGATGGCCTTAACGGTCAGGCATCTCTACACACAGGCCAGGTTCTCAACAGACAGTAGAAGTAAAATCTTCCCAAGGTGTTACTGCTCATTCATGTATTAACAGGCAAAGGCCCCACAACAGGATTACAAGGAAAAACAAAATAAAAGAAACAAAAAAACCCCAAACCAAAACCAAACAAAACAAAAAAAAAAAAAAAAAAAAAAAAAAAAAAAAAAAAAAAAAAAAGAAGGAAATAAAAGAAACCAAACCCAACAACAAACCAAAACTCCTTTGTCCCATACTCAAGAAATCCTTACCACAGCTACTTGACCTTCTCTAGGAAACATGCTCAAAATGGATTCTACTTCTAAAATGAAGATTGTGCCAGGTATTTTGGTATAGGTTTGAACTTGCAGCTCTCCCTGCCTTTGTTTACTGATCACTTGAGTAGGTAATCTGGATGTTCTTACAGCACTCTCCTGGGTGGCTGGTGTTTGCATTGCTCATTGGACCTAAATAGCAAACACCCACCAAAACCTCAAACAAAAGTCAGGTTACAGATTCTTGTATTAAGTTAAACTCCTACTTTATTAAAAGGAGGATTTGCTTGAGAGAAGACAGCAAGTTTTAAAAATAGTGATGGCTGACATTAGGACAGGGACAAAGCAATTTAAAGTGCTGGGCAGTCAGAGTTCAGAAAAAGCAGGAGAGTCAGGGAAAGAACTCTGGTGGTTTTGTAATTTTTAATTTTGTCTAGCCTGTTCCCTGGCTAAAGGTAAAAGGCACTGCCCACTGTGAGTTAATAATCTGTTATTCTGAAAAGAGGTGTTTGGTTGGATGATGAAATTTAAGACACCCAGCAAATGCACAAATGTCATAATTCATTATCCAAACTCCCTTGAGAAATCACTGATCCCACCTCTGCAAGCAAAATAATAAGATGGTATCTTATTTTTTAAAAAAAAAAATACTTAAAAAAAGAAAAAAGAGAGAAAATATTAAAAATGCAATGGAAATAAAGGCACAGGGCTTAAAATATTAATTGGAGAATCATTTCCTCTTGCTTTATTTTCACAGATCAGACTCTTTTCCTGAGGAAACAGGAGAAGAAAGGCAGCAGGTAGCCAGAAGCAGAGAGTCAGTGCTCTCACTTGTCACTGTCAGTGCCTGCTGTGTAGGGAAAATATCAGTCTGCCAAGAGCCAGCAAAAGTCTCAAGGGGGCAAAGTATTCCTAATGGCTGCGAAACTTTGGAAGCAAACACAAATATGAAAGGGCAAAAGCCCTGCATTTTACTTGTGCACTGAGAAAGACTTTCCTCAAATGTCTGAATCTTTTCTGTTTCAAAATAATTTTCAGTGCATGTTGTAAAATACTGCTGTGAACTCTAGGGCATGCAGAATATACCTGGGTTTTTCTTGGAATTTGCAAAGCAGCATGTGTTCACAAGACCCTCATCCTGCCCAAAGCAATATCAGAGGCTCACACACATTGCGTGTGGAAGCCTTGACTCTGAGAGTAATTGCAGCCATTCTTGAAGAGTGTTCTGCTGGTGTTGAGTGCTTTATGTCTTGTAATTAATACAGCTGAAGTGTCCCAATTAACAAACTTCAAAATTTTGAGGTTTGGGTTTTGTGCAAGGAAGATTCAGTATGGATGCTTAGAACACTGGAAGCATGTTAAATCTAGTCCAGTATCCTCAGTGCAACAGTAATCCACAACAAAACATGCACTGCTATAAGGAACCCCACAGCAGGCACACACTGCACAACCCTTCACTCACACCAGCCCCCTCCTGGTCTTCCGTCATTGGAAACATGATCAGACCAGTAAAGAATTACATGTCATTTTCAGTCTTTTCCAATTGTTCACCTGATAAGTAGGCCAAAAGATAAAGGTTCCTGACATGTATCAGAAAAAACTTTAGACAAGGTCTTTTCATCCAGGGTTTTACCCTCTACCAAGGAGAGATCCTGTGGCTAAACTGTGAGAGAAACCTGATCACACAGGGCTGTCTCCCCTCTTTTCTTTCACACAAAGTTTTTAGGAGAAGGTGAAAGTAGGTGGAGGTGAACAGGAGTATCTTTCACTGCATATTAGGGATTTAGGGTACAGTTATATTTTGCTATAATATTAAGTACAAAGTTGATTGTGTGGTGGGAGGCCTTCAGAAAAATAATAAAAAAAAAAGGTATGAGAAGTTATGTACCAGATAAAATGCTCTGGTAGACTCTGAAGTTTCACCAAACCTTCAATAGAACTTTTTACCGGGGTAGTATGAATAAGTTTGACTGCACTAGTATAGATCCACAATTTACCTCAACATGGAAGCAGAATTTCTGCTTCTTCTCTGAAAACAAATGAGAAAGTTCACATTCTGCAGTGGGCAGAACAGTCTCTCTGAAATACTGATGTTTAACTAAGTTGAGGCACATTTGCCTTATTTGGGGGCACTGAGATTTGAGTAATTTCCTCATTTTCCCAGCAATGTGGCTCATATCTATCAGTTCTCATAAACATTGGCACCCTTTCCTCTTAATTACAAGTCCTGCAAGGTTTCAGTTTAATACATAGTTTGATAAGACACAAGAAATGGCTGGAATCATGAGGAAAGAGGGGAAGGTGTTGTGGGACCGTGAAGAAGAATCTAAATGAGCTGGAGGTCTCAAGTCTGAGAGTGGGATGCTTGCTACGGTCTTTATTTTTGATGTCCTGCATGCTCTGCAAGAGATAACAACCAACATTTAGAATACCAAAAAAAAAAAAAAAAAAAAAAAGAAAAAAAAAAAAAAACACCACCAAAAAAATCCCCAACCACCCAAAAAAAAAAAAAAAAAAAAAACCAAAAACAAACAAAAAAAAACCCCAAACAAACTGGCTGCAGATTGAAAGAACATTTTCACTAAAATATTGATGCAAATATCTTCTTGATTTTCTGTACTAAAAGCTTGTTTCAATAAAAATTTCCCACCCAGCTCTAACAGCAGGCAATAAAGCCAAGTGTATTGAACTAGAACAATGGAATTGTTTTTATGATACACGTTATCTAAGAATGAAGGAAAAGTACTGGAGTGCATCTGCAGACTGACAATGACAACAGAACTAATAATGTCAGTGAGAAATATTTAGATTGATTGGAGCTGATTAACGTAGCCAGACAGGACAGAGCAAAGAGCCAAAATATGTGCTATAGCAGAGACAGATAAAGAAGGTACAAGGCAAATCTTTGTTTTCTGGACAAGGACACAACTTTTAATATCATTTTTTTATCAAGGCTATTTTTTCCATGTATACTCAAGGTTCTTGAAGTGACAGCTGCTCATCAGATATAACAAGTTCTTTCACTAAAGGCCATATTGTGGCAACAATTTTAAGCAGCTATTTTCCTTGATGTTAAGACTACATGATATATTGTTGGCTTTGATTTGTTGGGGTTTTTTTCCCCCATATGTCTTAGAGGAAACCCACCATTTTGCCACTCTTCGAATGGCCAGAACAAATTTCTTAACAGGTCTGTGGGACACTGCCAGCATGAATTTTAAGATCTAGTGACTAAAAAGTGTGAAGTATACACCATGTGTAGCCAGCCCTCTCTTCCTCTAGGAAATAAATATATGTCAATTGCCTAAATTATTTGATGTCCCTGGGATATTTCAAGTGTGATCAATGAATAATTATTTTTTATTAAGAAGTGAAAAGAATAAAATGTATTTGTTCTGAAGCAATATGAAGGCTAGATTGTTTTGGTTAGGTTTGACCTTGGCAAAATGCCAAGCCTCTCAGAGCCATGCAGAGTTTCAACAAAGGAGTGAAGAAAGAAAATTTAAAAGTGAAACTGATATATATACATATATTTACACAAATTTAAAGCATATATATGTACAAATATAAAAGAAAAACCAACAATAACTTTACCCAAAACTTCCCTCCCAACAACACACAGATTCCACCACCAAGACCCACAGAAAAACACACCCCAAAAGATGTTTCCTGGGAAGAACACCCAGAAAAGAGAGGGAAAGAGCAACCTCAAACAAAACAAAAGTGTTTTACTTCCCAAAGACCAAAACTGCTGTGAATTTCTCCGCAAGGAGCAGCGGGGCCTATCTCTCCCGGAAGAAATGACAGGGTGTCCTCTTCCCTATCACCACCACAGGCAGAAGAGACCTGGAAGCAACTCCCCCCTGGATTTATACTTGC
>JAWWEU010000125.1:61149945-61164432 GCA_035583155.1 Acropternis orthonyx
CAGGGCAGCTTTCCAGATTTGTTCTTTAAAAAAAAAAAAAAAAAAAAAAGATGAATAAGCTATAATGGAATTGGATATGTATGGGGTCACACTTGCTGCTAAAGACAAGAAAGCTATGATTATAGTTTTAATTCTGGATGTTTGGAAAGAGACTTGTCATCACTGATGGGTAACTAAAAAGCTGGAATCTGTCTCTGTTAACAGGGAAGAGATGGCTTTGTCAGCTGCAAAATATTTTCTTTATGGCACTATTCAGACATACATAAAATAATTCATTAGCATAATAGCAAAAAATATTAATTCCCCAAAAGACTAACAAAAATACTTTATACATTCTAAAAGTGTTGATTTTTTTAATTTATTTCATTTCAATATCACATCCTTAATGGGTCTAGAGGTGATACTGTGTTTATATTTTACTACCAAAGAATTTTAAATACTGCCATTGTATGCTTTATCTTTCCTCAAAATTCATAGTCAAATCTTTTTTTATGATATGGTAACAGCAAACATCAAACATAAGGACTTTGTTCTTACATGGCAGCAAAAGACAACCTTCAGTCTCGGTGCTTGATTTATTTGATGATCATAGAATCATATGCTAGATTGAAAGGAACCCATCCGGATCATCAAGTTCAATTCATGGCCCTGCGCAGAAAACCCCAAGAATCACACCATGTGCCTGAGAGTGTTGTTCAAATGCTTCTTGAACTCTCTCAGGCTTAATGCTGTGACCAGTTCCCTGGGGAGCCTGTTCCAGTGCCCAACCACCCTCTGCGTGAAAAACTTTTCCTGATACCTAACCTAAACCTCTCCTGACACAGTTTCCTGCCATTTCCTTGAGTCCTGTCAGGAGAGTGAAGAGATTGGTGCCTGCCTCTCTGTTTCCCCTCATAAGGAAGTTGTAACTGCAATGAGGTCCCCCCCTCACCAGTCTCTTGTTCTTCGGAACAGACCAAGTGACCTCAGCTGCTGCTCATATGGCTTCCCCTCCAGACCCTTCACCATCCTCATGGCCCTCCTTTGGACACTCTCTAATAGTTTAATTTCTTTTCTATATTGTGGTGCCCAAAACTGCACACAGGACTCAAGGTGAGGCTGCCCCAGAGCAGAGCAGAGCAGAACAATCCCGCTCCCTTAGACTGGCTGGTCATGCTCTTTCTGATGCCCCCTTGGACACAGTTGGCCCTCCTGGCTGCCAGGGCACTGCTGACTCAGATTCAACCTGCCGAAGACCAGGATGCCCAGCTCCCTTTCTGCAGCACTGTTCTACAGCCTCTTGTTCCTTAGTGTATACACGCAACCAGGGAAGCCCCATTCCAGTTGCAGAATCTGTTACTTGCCCTTGTTAAATTTCTTACGGTATCTGTGTAGTTCATCAAGGTCTCTCTGCAGGGCCTCTCTGCCTGTTGACAACTCCTCACAATTTAGTGTTGTTGGCAAACTTAGTATTCCTTTGAATTCTGCATTCAGGTCATTTGAAATACCATTTTTATGAAATAGGCAAAATAAATACGTTCTAAACCTGTTATTTAAAATTTATCATCATAGAAACACTCAGGTGAGTACTTAATATGCAAAATCAACAAAATTCAATATTTTACGTATGTTGAAAAGAGAAAGGTGGTCGATCTTGCTGAACTGCATGTGAAGTGTTGTTGAAAGTGTTCATCTATAGTCCTTCCTACAATAGTATGTTGATAGCATTGTTCTTAAATAATACAAATATATTAGAAAAATAAATGTAACTGAATTCATATTGATATCAATAAAATGCACTAAACAAGCTTACATTTCTGTTTTCATGTGTGAAGCTATTAGAATAACAGTCTGCTCTCTTTTGCGTGTATTGAAGTCCTTAGCGTCATGCTTTTATATGCTATTCTATCCCTAATCAATGCAAAAGAAACGTTGCACTTTTGAAAGCCTTAGTTTTTTTCCTTAATGGAAAATAAACCCACATATTTTCAAGAGAAGAACATGACTTCTTTTGTTCTTTGCCTCTACTGTTTGGTAAGAACTGTTAGCCCACTACATTTTAGTCAGAGATCCTCAGCTGTAATAAAATCATATGGTTTTTGACTTGTACGTGTCCAAAACTGACCACATCTGATCACAATTAATTTCAATCATCATAGTACTGATAATGATAATCCATCACTTCCTCAAGACACTGCAGCAAATTTAGAAGATAAAAATTTAGCTGAATATGGTTACTCATCAAAAAAAGAAAGGAATTACCTTCTGAAGGAAAAAAATTAAAGTTGACATTTCACCCTGCAGGAGACAAAACTTTGAACCCTTAAAAAAGTCACAGGAGTGATGTTTTAACGTCTAAGGATGCATCAGATTTAAAGACTATTTTCTTCTGTGCTAGCTAGGGAATTGACAGTGAACAAAGTCGTCATTTTGCTTTGTCATTAAATTCTGCATATATTTGTATAGTTATAAAACCAACATAAATTTCTCCATTTAAATATATCAAGATATAAAAAGAAAGAATAATTTTCTGTAGGAAACATTGTCTTCTCTTGCTAGATACAGTTGTTGTTTTAGTAATTACAAGGTCAATTAAAAGTCAACATGAAATGAGAACAACATGCAAGAACAGCTAATATTGGTTAGCTACTTAAAACACATTGCTGGAAAGCTCTCAGTTCTACAAACAAAAAAGTGTTTCAACCACACAAAAAAAAAAGAGTAATGATGGAAGTGTGGTATTTACCTGTATCAGATGAAATGTCTGTAGAAACTGATGACACAGAACCTGGCATAATTCTAGTTTCTAGTGGTGAACATATGTTACTTTGAAAACACCTTTAAAAATCTAATGAAGCACTGAAGCACCTAGTATATATCCTTGAACAATGGGCATAAACAGAAGCCCAGATCACTTCAGGAGGAACACTTTTTCCCTAATTATCCAAGCCTATATAATCCTGTCATTGCACTGTAATTTGTCTCCAGATCGCAGTAACTAGTTCTGCTCTCCCAAGCCCCCTCTCCATAGTTCTGCAGATTGTATGCCTTATCTGAGTCCTTCACACCTATATTTATATGAAACCTATATTTCTCGTGGGCTTGTGTTTACCAAGCCAACAGCAGCTCACCTCCTTTGCTTGTGGCTCACACGAGGTGCATTTCTGATGGTGTTTGACAAAATTAAACTCATAACTGCTAGATAACCATGGATACCTTTGGGCCCTTTGCAGATAGATTTTTGTTTAGCCAATAGCTCCTGGTCTCAGGATTCTAGAATGGAATACATTTTCTTGTGTGTACCAGGGGAGCATGAGGTATGAGGCCTGAGGCCTGGTGAGTTCATCCTCTGTTTTGGAGAACTTAAAGAAAACCGGGTTAGTTACTAGCTGGCATGTTTCCAGTCCCTGTTGAGAAGGGTTTCAGGCTGAAAAAGTGTTTACTAAGGTACATGTTTGCCTTTTTTAACTTCACTCCTAGTGGCTGTGCAGCATTTTACAGCTGGTGGCTATTGCAGCATTGTACACATGGTATCCAATATATACATTTTGCTTCATGTCAGTTCATGTGAAAAAAGACTGCAGTGGGCACTTAATTTCCACTGGCAGTAGGTTGCAGGGTATGTGGGCTGTGAAACACTGCTGAATACACCTATCTCAAAAATAAAAGTTACAGTAACCATAGGCAATATATCACAGCAGAGGTTTACATCCTAGACTGATTTTGCTTTCAGTTTTCTGGGAACTTTTCTGACTCAAAAACTACTCCCAAACTCATGAATTTTGGGACAGAGGTAAATTCAGCATAAGTTAATTTAATTTGAGACCATACCTTATATCTACAATATTTCTTTTCCACATTATTGTCATAATTGTCTCACGCTTGCAGTAGTTCTAAGAGGTTTGTGAAACATTACTGTACATACATGCAATTATTGTCAATGTTTCAAGAAAGTGTAGATGTTGTGGTTATAAATAAGATTAAATAGCAAGAAAGAAAATAGTTGGTATTACCAAATAAAAGTACTAAGTATTCTAATTGACCTGGATCCATAGCAGTGTGGACAGATACACTATTTGGCTAAATTATTACATCACATCAATTACTAAAATATCTACAGGACATCAAGTAGTTAGCTGAGAAAATAAAAAGTATTTGTCATATTCACTTCTATTATTTATCTAGAACACTAAATACATTTTATTTTAATAATAATTTTAATAGATTTACAGCTAGCTTTCTGCTAGGAAATAGCAAATTAAGGACAAGAGATGTGGGAAACTATAAACACTGAAAGCTTAATAAAAAGAAAATCAGAAAGGCTAAAATAAATCAACATATCACTGTACATATTTTTTTTCTCTGAAAATATAGGGTATTCATACACTGTGAGTTGAATGACCAACATTCTCGAGTTTTGCATTATGGAAAACCTCGGTAAAGATATTTGCATATCAATCTATTAAATTTAGACTAATATTTTTACCATTCTGAAAGACATTAAATCAATTAGTTCCCTCAGAACGGCAGAAATACACTGCAAAATGAAAATGTTTATATGGAATATTTGAGTTTTATACCCTAAGAGAATTTTTCCTAAGATTTTCTTCTGTAGGAAGATTAGCCTTTGACTCTGCCAGTAACCTGTTTCTTTCACTCACTTCTTAAAGTTTTTTATACCACTCTTAATCAGTTAATATTCTGGCGGTATATTTGCTTGACATGTTCTGATTCAGTTTTGTAAGTGGACATGTCATCTTTTGGTATTTCTCACTCTTTTACTGTGCTTTTCTTATGTTCTGCTTGTCTTCCACAGGTATGTTTTTGGTTTTGGTGTTTTGTTTTTTGTTTTGTTTTGTTTTGTTTTGTTTTCATATTATGCAGTCGCCTTTTTGGCTTTCAGGCATATAAAGAATAATTTAGGTTGCAGGTCTCAAGGTCTACAAGAGTTTTAACTCCACTATTTGAGCAGTTTATATTTGGTTGGTATGGCTTCATATTGAGATAACTTGAGTTTACTAATTGAATGGGTATCCATTATAATTGAAATAATCAAGTATGCAAACAGGAGATTAGTCTGAGCAGTACAATTATGTTCCAGTCATTCATATTTTAAAGTCAGATTTCTAAGGTGGGTGAGTTTGATAGTTTTATTCTAAGCTTCTTCCTCTCACATTTCTGTAAACTTCAGCTTCCGTGACCTCAATAAAGTCCTTTACTTAATGCCAGAATCTGTAGGTTTTCCAGCACAATAATACTGTCTGTTTGTAAATGGCTGCACTGACAAGTGTGACTTGTGAATATTACAGACAATCTGTTAAAAAATGAATGGAAAATAAAATATCTTACAATATGTATTAAATTGGTTAGTCTGAAATCAAGAGTCTAAGAATTTTAGGAATTGTTATGTGCATTCATAGGGCTATGCTCATATTTTCTGCTGCAGGACTGGATTTATCTTGCTTTATTAGTTCCATCTAAAATTAGATTCCTATTTTAGGGAAGGCAAGCTCCCATGACTGTCAGTGCAGAGAGATAGGCACTTCAACTGAGAATTCGTCCTTGCTACCTTAGACATGTATTGAAGGATGGGGTGAAACACCTTCTTTAAGTGCCTACAGGGACACCAGATGATGATATGGATTAGTCACCTGATTTTAGACAGTTAAAGCTAGATAAAGGGGAGTCTGATGCACGATATCTAATGTAGTTACTGCTGCACTCTTCTCTGTGGGCATGAAGGGTAAAAGATTTTGTCAGCTGAAGATAATGTGTATGGTCTGAACTGTTTATGAGTTCCTTGACCT
Organism: Acropternis orthonyx; assembly: GCA_035583155.1. Lineage (NCBI taxonomy): Eukaryota > Metazoa > Chordata > Aves > Passeriformes > Rhinocryptidae > Acropternis > Acropternis orthonyx. Next base: position 61,155,732 of record JAWWEU010000125.1, read on the forward strand.
GGGATGCAATAACCAGCATGATTCCTGAATTAAGCAGGTGGACGGCATAGCTCCTGTAGTGACTGGAGTCTGGCAGCTCACTGTGATAAAAATAAGAGAAAAGCTGTTTTCTGCAGCTTGTCTTGTGAAAGAAAGCAAGCAGAGTGTACAGTCTTTGTCCTCCAGTGCAGGCAAACAGGAAATCCAGTACTTAGTGCTTAAAAGGTACTGACATCCACATGCCTCTCTGTAGGTGTCAATAACATGCACACAAGGAATTAGTATCTGTTAAAAGGTTCTGCCTTGTGTAGGCACATTTTCAACACATTCCAATATTGGAATTTATTTGCAGTTTTATACTCGGAACAAAGAGTAAAGCTCTGGAATAATAGAATAAACGGTAAACAAATTCCTCCTGGAAAAAAAGATGAATTCACAGGAAAGTAAATTTCTGATAAAATTGAGCCTGGGAATACATGTCTTTTTTTCCTCTATAGACTGTGGTGAATCATATTTTAACAGTAGATTACATGTTAATCTTAAAACATTTAAGAAAAAAAAAATTCAAAATATTTCAAGGCTCACTACAATTTTTTCCTGATTTGTTTTTCTTTAATGCTAGAAAAAAGACAGTTTTCTAAAGGTAAAGAGTTTAAAAAAAATTTTCCCAGTTCAAAAGCAGTTCAAAAAGTGAGTATCCTTATATATATATATATATATATATATACACTTTTTTTTTTTTTTTTTTTGTATTATATATTCCCTTCTAATTTACTGATTGTCTTATTACATGCATACTGGGACAAACCTGGATTTCAGTTGCAAGCTACCATTCTTTTGCAGTAGGTTGCAGTGTTACTTTATAAAGCCCAGAGAGATGCTGTGTGCAGGTTCTGTTTCTGGCACTGTGGACTTGTGGTGTCTAGAAAATGTGCTTTTGAGACCAAGTGCACTACAATGAGAAATACATGGAATCCGAGTGAATTTGAAGATTTTGATGACTGTGTTTTATTATAAGTTTATGAAATCTCTTCTTTCCCCTTCCCTTTTGTTAATTTCATACTGCTTGATTGAAACAGATTTAATACATAGGTTAGATAATGGAATATGCATAGGAACATGTTTTATGAAGTCGTTATGCACAACTTCCATTAAATCTTTATGTCTGTGTTTGCTGTGTGTTTTTTAATTTACAGAGAGATGGAGAAGTCTTTCATATAAGTAAATACGTCTATACTTTTCATAAATGTTATTGGTGCCTTCTTGAGTAATATGCTGGCAATATAGAGAAAATGCAATAAGTTCAGAATTTGTTGTTGTTTTGTTGAAAAACCTATTTTTTATCTTCACTGAAAAAAAAGCAAGCATGATAAAGTCTTACTATTTCTTATGAACAAATAAAAGAATCTATACTCCTAGAGCTGAGAAACTGAGGGAAAATACTACTATAGAACTGAATAAATTATAAAAAGAGAACAATATAAGGTAAAAAATAATTATTAAATATAAAGACAGTAAATAGTGGGGGGGAGAAGGTAAAAAAAAAGAAAAGGATAAATAAACCCCAAGAAGGACAAGTGATACAAATGAAAACAGTTACTCACCACCAACCAGCCCATGCCCAGCCAGTCCCTGAGAAGGAGCACCCCTGTCAACCTCCCCCAGAGTTTTATTACTGAGCATGACACCATATAGTATAGGATATCCCTGTGGTCACTTGGAGTCAGCGGTTCTGGTTTGACCTCTCCCAGATCCTTGTGCACCCCCAGTGTCTTTCTAGTGGGGTGAGGAGCAGGAAAGGCCTTGACTCTGTAAGTGCTGCCCAGCAATAACTAAGCAATTCCTGACTTACCACCATGTTTCCAGCACAAAGCCAAAACACAACTGCATATCAACTGTTATTAAGAAAATTAACTTTATCCCAGCCAAAACCAGCACAGTGGGTAACAATAAATTGCTATAAACAAGTAAAGAAGAATGGGATAGGAATTATTGATACCTGTTTAAGATGGCACAGACAAGAAACAACCTGCCTGGAAATGGACAAAATCTGTAACTACTTCACAAGGAGACAAAAGAATATTTTGAGACACTCCACATGCTTACCTCCTGTTGGTGAGAATATTTTCCATCTCACCATCTCTCAGATCTGTACGCACACTTTCAGGTATTTTGAAGAGTCATATGCAACAAATAATGGAGAATAAAATTTCATGATTATTAGTAACTATACTGGCTATTTATAACATTGGAAACCTTATTTTCAAAACAATTTGTGATCAGTTGTAGCGTTTTTCATATTCCAACTCACTTCATTAGTTTTCTACATCAGGGTTCTAATGAGTTTCAAACTCAAATTTTCAGATAGGAACCAAATTCCTCTAAAACCCATTAAGGAAGTGAAGCCTGGTGTTGTAGAAAAAGCAGAAAATAAATTGATGAATGGATTAACAATTATTTTTCTGCATTCACAAACTTGGAATTAAATTACAAATATCTATGTTTATTCCCTGAAATTAAAGTTTTGCCTAGCAATTCATAATAAATATTAAGTAAATATGTTGAATTGTAAACTTGTAAGTAACTGAGGAAATTTTTATAAGGGTGTTTGGTGCTGCAATTATGCTTGTATTACTACTAGGTTACCAAAAAAAAAAAAAAAAAGAAAAATGGACTAAGTTCTCAGCTAATAGGGTGAAATATTTAGGATTACCTGTTCATGCATGGAAGTTGTTTTTTTGGGCTAGGTTCAGATATTGTTTATATCAGCAGATGCAGGGTTTAGATATGTGTAGGTGTCCTAGTTTTGGACAGGACATGGTTAAATTTTTATGGTAGCTGGGAAGAGAGCATGGCTAAGGCCTGGATATTATGTAATACCACCTCATGTCATTGCCAGGGGTGGAAGGAGAAGGGTGTTCCTTCCAGCGGAGAGAAAGGATGGTGGGGAAGGTTGATATTTGTCGCGAGCTTTCCATGTAAATTGTTTCTTAGTCTTATATTTTTTTTTATTAATGTTGTTGCTGTTTGCTTTCTTACCTCATTGAGGTTTCCAGTGAATTGTTCTTATTTACTCATGACTTTCGCCTTTTCTGCCTCCAATTCTCAACTCCATCCCGCTGGAGAGGGAAGGGGAAGGGGAAGGGCAAGGTGGGGGAGAGAGCAAGCGGCAGTGTGGTTTGGAGTCTCAGTGGGAGAATTAAATTGGGAAGTACCATTCCTAAACCACGACAATATGTAAAGAAAAGTAATGAAAATTATATTAGATTCATAATTCTTAATACTTTTTTCACATGGATCATATTAGATTTGATCATACGAAGTGGTTATAAGCTAATTAAAATGCATTTTTATTTGTAGGAAATATATGTGAAATTCAGTCCTAACTTTTGAATTTGAATAATACTAATTTACTCTTAACAATGGTTTCGGTTTCACTTAAGAGTCCTGAAAAAAAACTGAAAATGACCAGTGGTTCTGTTTAACTGGATCTAATAAAAAATCAGGTTAGTTAGTAACTGAATACTGCAAAAAAATTAGGAAAGTATTTTAGACAGTTAACACTTATAAAATACTGATAATTTACTCAATGATTCCCCTATTTGACTGCTTAATTGGCTATGTGTGATGCATTTTGCCTTACAAATTGAAGTGTTTGACTCAGAATTATACATATTCTTACATATAAACTTTTCTTCCTGTTGAAAGCAACAAAGGGTGAGTTTCCAAAAGGAATTAATTTTACAATATATTGTACAATAAGGCATCCCACTGCAGCTTTTAATTTGCTGTCTTTTAGGTGACTCAGAGTGAATTAATATCAACTGAGTGTTAAAAACAGCTCCTGGGTCAAACATTTATAATGAGACTGATTTACACTTAACATGAACTACACAATGCCGAGTCTCTCATGAGCTAGTTTTTCTTAGTCATATATTTTTACACATAAGAAAGCAGTAATTTTCTTTCCTTAAAAGGAAAGTTCAGCAATCTTTTATCCTTGATTCCACTGAAAAATGGTATAGCCTTTCTGAAAGAATTATAGAAGTAGTTTACATATTTGCACAAAGTAGCTTAAATAACTTGATAGTGATTTCTTGATGAAATTCAGTTACCTCTAAGCACCATTTAATCAAAAATTGTAACTTCCATAAATTATTTCAGATACATAGAGCTCAGGACTGTTTATATTCTGCTTATAAATATTTTCTACCTAACAGAATTATTTGTCTTGTCCACTTTCAATCTATATTCTAGATATATGTATATATATCGAATCTTTAGATATCCTTACCCTCTGTAACAAAATTAAGAGACCCTTTAAATCAAACCAAAATGACAAATGCATCCTAAATCTAGTTCAGGAGTCTTCCCTGTTTTCTGGATTACTTTTATTTCATGATGATTCTTCAGTGCTTCATAAAAGTTAATAGACTAGCAAATGGGCTGTCCCATCTGTTCCAGTTGTGATGAGTTCATTAGTCTCCACCTGAAAATTTGAGTGTAGTTCTTAAACAGCTTTACTGTTCTCTGTAAATATATCAGGCTTGTCTATGTTAAAACTGTTTTCACTTTTGAACCAGTCTAACCAGTATTTCACCTTCTTTTAAATAGAGTAATATCAAAATTTTTATTATGTTAAAAATAAGCAAAGACATAAAAAAGAAGGAAGAGCACCTGCACTAAACCAAACTCTCTAAATTCAAGCTGTTTCCTGTGTATTTCAAACAGGCTTTGAAAACTCATCTAGTGAGATGAGCTTCTCAGACTTCTCCTTGAGGGCAAATCTCCAGGGTAAAAAAGTTCTGTTCTACGGATATAGCGATATACATTTCTTCCTTACAATTTGGAAAAAGTCAGCCATAACCAGAAAGGACACAGTGCTGTGAGTTTTAATTAGGGGATGACTTTGAGGGAAGAGGGGTATTCTTTTGTGGAGTAGATGAATTAATTTGAGGCACAAGAGACAGGTTTCAAAAAACTTCACAACAACTTAGTTTTAAAAATCTGTGGCCATTTATGAAAGGAAGATTCTGAATGTTTTTTAATTCAGCTCAGTTAGTTTCAAAAGGAATATAAAAAATAATAATTTTATTTTCTTAAGAGAGAAAAAATTATACCTGTGAACTAGCAATGCTTCCCTTGTGAATAACAAGTTAATAAGTTATGGGTCAATTTTTGTGTTTCTAAAGAGGACAATCCTTCTTTCTCTGGTGAAGACATTTTAGCATATAAATATTTTTTAAATAATTTCTCTTCTGCTCTGCTGGCAGACAAGGCATGCCTTACTGTGTTACTCACAGTAAGACTAAAGATTGTCTCCCAGAACCCATGAGTCTTGTGGATCGACACACAAGTCTCACATGTCCGGATTACAGTATATAGAGTTGGGTCTATTGGTATTGGAGGCTTTTGATTTAATGGAGTGTTAGGGATGTCATGATAGTGGCCCTATTTGCTTTAATCAGTTGGATAAAATGTTTATTTACAGTACCAGATGGTAAACTGCTTGATCCACTCCTTATGCTTCCGTAAGTTTTACAAACTGTTAGAACTGGTCAAATATCTCCAACTGAAATATAGTTCATTAAAACTTGGGGTTTTTTTAAACCTGAATTGTTTGATTTTTATGGAATATTCTTTTGGGAAATTAAAAAGAAGTTGTTGGACTCCATCATCCCATTAATCTCTACTCATACTCAAACCTTCTATTTCTATGAAGCAATATCATAAAGCTCTTCCTATTTATCTTCCCCATGAGTCTATGGTCTGTTAATAAGCTCTCATTCACTATAATTCTTCTCAGACCTGAGCTCATGGCATGGTCTCCCTGACACAGCCATTCTCTTGTGCTCCTTCCTATCTGCCACCAAAGGCGTGAATGTAATTTTTTCAATGGACTCTGGTGCAAAGATGTCTCAGCTGGGGTGTAGAGAAGATGGCACTCAATGAAATGATAGGCAGAAGTGTCAACTGAGTCCTGAGAGCACTTCAGTCACACAGCATGAAATAGCCTGACCAAGCACTGCACCATACCAGCACTTCCACTGGGGTTTATTCTAAAATGTTAAGCTGATTTCCACTGCATGATGTAGATATATTCTGGGAATCAAAGCCTGGATAGCAAGGACTAAAGGGCTAGTGTTTTTGGGAACTTTTCTTGCATATACATTGTTAATGGAAAATCACTTTTTAAAACACACAAGATAAACTTTGAATTCATTTGCCATAAACTAGTAAAAGAAGAGAACATAAACAGTTTGTTTTACTTGAGATAAACATTACTATAAACTTTCCATAATTTAAAGCAACTGTCCAAATTATTGCTGATGTTTCCCTTATTTTTTGTTTCTTATAGTACACCTGTTTTAGGAAACTAGATTTTCTTCATTATTTTTGAAGCTTTAATATTAGGGAGGACAGTTTAAAGACTTTAAGTGAGCATGGAAATCAAAGTACAACACCTGTCATATCTGTGAATGATCACACCATCTTTTACTTTAGAGGAAGAAAATGTCTCCTCTCATAGCTGTTAACTCTTCATACCAAAAAGACAGTAGTGAGAAATCAACCAGTAAGAAAAGCACGAACAAAATGGAAATATTTCAAAACATAGCCTACTTTTTTCTATGTCAGTGTGTTTTGATTTTCAGTGGTAATAAGGACAATATGTAACATACTATATTGTGAGCAACATCAAGATTTTTTTCCCCTGTTAAACTGGGACAAGGTTGCCTGTGGAGCCAGAAAAGAGGATGACAAAGAGAAAATAATACCAAGACTTTACCTTCCCACTGCACTTACCTTATTATCTTATTTTAGGGGTTTGCTTTTATTTTCTACATTAAACATCACACTGGAGCCTTAAACAGGTTCCTTACTCAGCTTTCTCTATGGAAAAATAGTTCTTCAAGGCTGATGTATTCAGATCTGCTGAAAGAGCGAGCCAGGCTGTGGGGGGAGCTTCACTATCCCTGGGTCAGAGCTCCCAAAAGGAAGTTCCTTTGAGGTTTGAATCTAAGTCAAAACCATCCCAGCTACAAAAATACCTAGAATGCTTAAAAATTGATTTTAGCTGGATGAACTCAGACTGTATTTAAGGCTCACAACTCAGGATTTCAGCTAAAATGGCAAATCTAAAGGAATGGTTGTCATGGGGAGGTGGCAGAGCAAGGTAATGAACATGGTAGCAAAGAAAGTGCTTCAGGCAGATTTGTGAAGAAGGAACATTGACATGGGTAAATTCCTTTTTTATATTAGACCAACATATTTAGATTATGCTTATTTATTTTGGATTTTGCCTTTTGGAACTCATACCAGCTAAGGACCGTCAGAATGGGGTGAGTGAATTAAGAATCAAGTCAAAAGACCCAACAAACTTTTTAGAAAATGGTTTTGAATAAGCACTCTTCCCATTGGACTTGAATATTGTTTCTTATTAAGAAAACAAGCCTTATAAACAAATACCACTTCATCATCACTTAGTTCATCATCTTTGTCATGTTTTGTAAAATAATACCTGATTTTCATGAAGTGGGTCATCTGCAGTTCTTCTGGAACTCACAAAAATCTTTTGCTATTGCTGTATTTTTAGCAAAGAATAATGAATAACTGATAGGATGAAATATAGTGCTACATAATTGGCAAATGGAGAACGTTTTGCAGAAATCACTCAAACTATTTTGAATTTCATTTCTAGTCATGGTTTATTTAACACTAGCACAGTGCTGGAAGAGTTTCACAAAAGATTGATGACCCTCTAGAGCAATTCCTGAGCGTAATATTATGTCTTAAAGAATTATGTCACTTTCTTTAAGGGTACTGAGAAAGATATTACTATGCATCAATAAAAATTCAAGTTCTACCAACCATCTGTATTGCATAAATCAAGTAGAGGGGAAGGGTTTCGCCAGAAAACAATTATGGAATGGAATGAGATAGCCCAAAAGGCATTTACTATACTAAAGCATGTTGGTAAATGCATTATGCTGCAGATACAATGAAATTCAGAATAAATTTTAAGGACAACATTTTCAGGGATTTGTTCCCAGGGCCCTGTATTCATGGGAAAATCATGTTCCAAGACAGAGGTGCACTTGCTCACTTTGAAATATGGTTTCCAAACTTTAAAGCTGTTTGGAAACATTTTTTTCAGTTCCATTTAGCCATTTTATTTCAAATGAACTGAAATTGATTAGAAATCTTTCAGCTGACTGAAATGGAATACCTTGAAAAGAATGCTTGTGTGTGTGTCCCCCTATATTACACAGGAAATTGTCAAAACTAAATAATTTGAAAATTTAATGAAAACATTTTTTTAATTTAATGTAAAAAGACTGCAGTCAAATTAGTTCAATGGTGTTAATTTAACATTTACTGCCTTTCTGAGAGTCTAGGGCTCTATAAAACCACTTTACATATTTTGAAGGTGTTCAAGGAGATTAAACAATGACTATGTAAACATTTTAAAACAGATCAAACGTATGATGTGTTCAATTTCCTGCACTGAAGATGCCAGTATATCCATGTGCAAGTAAAGTCACATCTAATATATACAATGTAGATAGTTGAGCTTGTGCAGTAGTAGTATTATTATGTAAAGAGAAGTTCTTCTTGTCAGTTCCTGAACTAAGGTGCAATTGAGTGCATGTGATGGGTTTGATAAATCCCAAAAAACTCAGATTAAGGTTTTAGTTTTAGCTAGGCCCCACTTCTGTGGGTC
>JAWWEU010000125.1:61170582-61233361 GCA_035583155.1 Acropternis orthonyx
TTTCTTTCTTTCTTTCTTTCTTTCTTTCTTTCTTTCTTTTCTTTCTTTCTTTCTTTCTTTTCTTTCTTTCTTTCTTTTCTTTCTTTCTTTCTTTCCTCTCTTTCTTTCTTTCCTCTCTTTCTTTCTTTCCTCTCTTTCTTTCTCTCTTTCTTTCTCTCTCTTTCTCTCTCTCTTTCTCTTTCTTTCTTTCTCTTTCTTTCTTTCTCTCTTGTGTTCCCATTTATTACAGTATTTATTTATATAACTGGGGTTTTTTTCTGTGTATCTGTATGAATCTGTTCCTTTTCTCCCTCTTCAGCACAGCCTCAGCATCCCTTCTCTGCAGCAGTGAATCCACAAAGTGGATTTCCTGCAGGCAGTAGATACTTGTCTTCTGGCAAGCTCCAGCAGGCCTGTTCTCAGTTTCTGCATTTGTGATAGAAAGCCTCAGTCTCTGACAAACTTCACTGGCAAAGAATGTCTGTAGACTCCTATATTGTTAGTAACACCTTGAAGTAGCATAGGGTATTGTTCAAGTATTTATTTGTGAGGTAGTTCAATAACATAGAAGAGAATAATTTTCGGGAGGAGCTTCCCTGATCTTCCGAATTTTTAATGGTTAAATGTGCTGCACACCTGAGCGTAACTATAAAATTAAAAAGAGTAAGGGAAGATTATAGTACCCATCATTACTGGTTTTGAGCCCCAAGGTTTACAATGTCCTGTTGGAAGTGTAGAGTGTTGCTTCGACCAGTAGCCAGTCAGTTGGGATTGTATGGGAACTCTCTTATGGTATTTCTTGTAATAGGGAAAAAAACCTTATTATAAAAGTTTGCAAAGTTGAATTTGGAAAATATTAATGTAGTGATATTTTAAGACTTATTCAACATTTTATGGGTGCTAATGTTTGACACAAAGAGGTTGTGGTGAGTTAAACCTTTCTGGACTCCGGATGCCCACTGAAATTTCTCTATTGCTCCCCTCATCTGGATGGGAGAGAAGAAATATAGCAAATGGCTTGTAGGTTGAAATAAAGACAGGGAGAGAGCACTCACCAATTACTGACATTGGCAAAATAACCTGGTTTGGTGAAAATGAATAAAATTATTTTATATATTTATTTTAAGTTTATTATTTTATTAATTTTATAATTTAATTGATTACCTATTAAATCAGAGTAAGATAATGAGGACCACTTTCTCTTCTGCTGACTTTACTAAGGGCAGAACTTCAACAGAGGCAGAAGAAAGAGACAGCGCCTCAAAATGACGCAGTAAGATCTGCCAGAGCTTTGTTGTTATTGCCCTTAAACTGGTGCCTCTACCTATGCCAAGTATATGTAAGATATTATCAAAGCTTGTTTTATCTGTCTACTATACACAAACAAATTAATTATTCTTAGTAGTAAATAACCAAGTAAACAGCCGTGTAATCCAAATGTACCAACCTGAAAGATTCAATAGCAATAGCACATCATCAGAATCAAAGCTGCAAATTCAACATTTGTATTCCAGCTAAAGTCCTGTCAATCAAAAAAGTTTAGGAAAAATAGATAGGATTTACCAGAAAAACATCCTGTGCAATGAAATGAATTTATAAGGCAGCAGAATGTCATAGATGTGAGACAGACTATAATAACTCAAAATTTCACAAGTACTGGTTAATTTCAAATAAAAACTGAATCTCTTCAGTGGCTTCAAGAATAAGAAAAGAAATTGTAAGTCTGATATTTATATACATTTTAACCGTGGTTATAATAAAATATTCTCAGTGTCCAACCACAACAACATGATTTCTGACTGCACAGTTTCCTGCAATAATAGCTGCTATGTGGTTTATTCTGCCACATGGTATGCTTCACCCACACATCCCAAAGCATTTTCCTCAGGAAGACAAGCAATGTCAGTCTCCTATTGAATCAGAGAGATCTCAGAACATATTCTCTTTATGTCATGAAGCATGATGAAGAAACCTTCAAGAAAGGCCCAGACTAGTAGAGTGTGTAGTGCAGTGCCACATATGAGTATCGGTAGCTCAGGATTGCTCCAGCAACACAGGTGTGAGCCCAGGACTGAGATCAAGCCAAGAAACTCTTTTTCAGGAGATCTAATTAGCAGTTTTCAAGGTGATAGTGGGGTGGTCTTACTGCCTCTTGGTCTACAGCCAGTTCAGTAGACATCACCTCAGGAACTCTGCACAGCCTTTCATCCCAGTGCTGATGTGCCAGAGGTCATTTTGAGGAGATATCACATAGTCTAGGAATTGCAGTAAGGCCAGTACTGAATCCACATGTTCTGAGTGCTTCTCTGCCTGATGTCATTCATGCTATCTTCAGTCTTCAGTTTGAAAAACTCCAAATATGCCAAGTAAAATGTTTGAAATACAGTTTGAGGTTCAAGATTACTTGCTTTTGGGCTTTTCCTTTAGCAGTTATATCCAGGTTTCTTAAAATGATTTAAAAAAAATTAAGATACAGGCATTTCACCATTATATTTTGTAAATTTTTAAAGCAAATAGTTGTGACTTTCATTTCTAATTACTGATTTATTTGCCTTAAATACATTCACAGTTTTTTCCCCCTCACATACTTTTAGTTCTGTAGATACATTATTAGTGATGAAGATATTTGGTACACCATTCGTTTTCTACAACAGTTTCCAAATACAGAATACTGCCAGCTCAGTCCAAATGCAAGATGTTCCCAACAGGCTGTGAGCCTTCTCAGCATAGTTTTTAGGCCAGGAGCAATAACAGCATTTCCCTTGCAGCCTAAATATTCCAAGGAGATCCAATATCTCTTTACTTACTTCTAGTGCAGTTTTGAAATTCAATGTTAATGCCTTCAAGAGAGCTCTAGGAGGAGTTCACTCCAAAGTCAACATTATATAATGGAAGTCTGCCAGCATAAAATTAATGTGAGAAAACAGATTACTCATGATCTACCATTCTGGTATACTAAACCTGGAGACTTTATTTCTAGCTGTGTTTTAGTAAGAAAAATATGCACTGCATCATCCCTCAAAGCTTGTTAACTGTATCCACTGACTTACATTCTCATCTTCAAGACCACTCGTAGTCAGAGTCAATCTGCTTTTCATATTGGAAGAAGATAAGGCAGGCAATATAATAGTTTGAAATTTCAGTTACATTGTTTTGCCTTATAAATACAAGTCTTCTTTGTTTGTTTGTTTGTTTTTAAATGCCACCTAGCTAACTGAAAAAGTCTTTTGAGCACTACTTTTATTCCAGAAGACAAATACACGTATTTTTCTATAAATTCATGTGATGTCTTTATTGTATAAAAAAAACCCCAAAAAGCAACAAAACAACCAAAACCCAACCCCCCCAGTAAAAAAAAAAAAAAAAAAATAAAAAGAAAACAAAACAAGAAATGTAGAATTTTAACAGTAACAACTCCAACCTTCTTAATTTTGGAAGGAATAAAAAGTAAATACAAGACTCTTGGTTCTTGCTCTTTGTTGGAGGTGAAAACTGCCAAAAATGAACAATAAGCAGGTGTTCTCTGACTAATGATGAAACCAAATCAGATGAAACCTAGTGTGCAGAATAATTCCTGTAAAGGAGCCCTCTTTTGATTAAGCCAGTCCTGTGATGCTGACAAGCTGAGGCAGGAACACCTGCAGCCTTTCAGGTTACACTAGGACTCCTGGTTGGGCTCTAGTACAAAGTCTAGTGTACTCTGTCTTCAGAAGGGTAATCAGGAGATCATTCAAGGCTGAAATACACAGAAAATAAATACTTCGTGCTCAATTATTTACTGTAAAAACAACTACAGCTTTCAGCCTAATCTCACTGAATGCAGAATTCTGCTCCATGTGTTCCAGACTAAGCACACCACAGAGTTACTGCCTCTGGAGACAGAAATGCCAACACCCACTGAAAGAAGCTGAGACTTTCCTATGGAAATTATTGAGGAGAACTTCAAAACCAAAGAAACAGCTGTAGTCTTCCAGTGTTAGTATACTATTGTAATGATGAGAAGAAATGGTCCCAGGTGACAGGAAGCCCTTTCTGGAGGTCATATTGTTATAAGCATATTACCTCTTCAGCATTTTGTGGTAGTCTTGAGGTTTCCTAAGAAAACATGCCATACAAAAGTACACACACCTTATGTGTAACTGTAGGAGAATTTAGTTAGAGCTCTGCAAGAAATAAGGATAGTTGTTTTTTCCTTCTTGCTTTTGATTCCTTCTACAGGGGTTTGAATTAACCGAGGGGTTACATAAATATTGTAACTAAGATTAATGCACAGATCTAACAACTTATCTGAATACAAAATCACTTGAAATAAAATCTGTCACTTATTTCCTTTTGCTGATCTTGGTCTTTAAAACGTGACCCATCCTTTCTACATTGTGCAACAGAAATTCCTTTCTGATGCTTTCCCAAGTTACCAATGGACTCCAATTATTATAGAATGGAATGGAATGGAATGGAATGGAATGGAATGGAATGGAATAGAATAGAATAGAATAGAATAGAATAGAATAGAATAGAATAGAATAGAATAGAATAGAATAACAGTAAAGTCTCTCAGCACTCTCTGGAATTGTGAAGGTGCTGAAATGGTCAGCTGAGACTGATTCTGCATAGTATGAGTACAAGGTGTGTGTAAAAACAGTCATGTCACATTTTCATAACCATATCTTAACTTAGAAGGAAAACCAGGGCATGAAGACCTGTGGCTGGAATGTATTCAAGTGCATCAGGAAGATGAAAACACCCCAAGTTTTCTATGTAGAGCTAAGGTTTCAATTCTTAGTCTGTATTACAGGGGGAAAAAAACAAAACCAAAACCAAAAAAGTCGAACAACAAAAAATCTACAAAAAAACAGAAGGAAAAAAAGAATACACTAATTAATGCATGAATGGGCTAGTAACCTACCTCTCTGGGATACAAAAGTCAGACTGAAGGACTTCTGTATAGAAATCTTTTGTATCTCTTGGGAACAGTCACTGGGACCAAATTCTACTGGCTTTTAACCAGAAGAAATTTCATCTCAAGGAGTGTGCAGCATAAAATCTAGTCTTATTTTTGATGATTAATAGGCTTTCATTTTCATGGATCCCAATCTGGTATGTGTACAGCAAACATTAACAAGAACTAAAGCAGCAGAGAAATTAAGGACAAACATAGGTGACATCTGGCTGTCCCCTGCTTATGTATCGATGTCAGGAGGTTTGTTTTAGCTTTGGAATTTGAAAACTGTTTTGTAGTGTCAAAGGATATGCAGGATGCAGCTGTATTTGAAGAGTAACAGTAAACCTGATTCATATCTAAAACAAAAAATTCAAAGAAACCACTAATCTCTGTATAGGCATACAGTAAATGATTTTGGTATTTTCTTCATGGAACCAGCTTTTCACCTTGGACAGTGTCACTACCTCCCTTTGTATACTAATCAGATTCATCTTACTCCTGTTCTTGAGATCACTTTTTCCATTCCACTCTCACAAAATGTATTTCAAGTTTGCTACAGCTTTAGCATTGTGGGTGCTGCCCTTGCTTAAAACCTGATTATGCACAGTTTTACCCACATTTATCCATATCAAAGAACTGTTCCATTGTGACAATTATGAATAAAGTTAGACTTAGCATCTTCTATAAAATAAAGGAGGAGGGTAAAATTAATGCTGGGACAAAATTAAACTCAAGTGAATTAGAATGTAGAAGTATGTTAATATGCTAGTGTTGTATTAAGAATTAAAAAACGAAAGTTTATGAATATGTGTGATTGAAGAAGTAGACGAATGGAAATTCATGTGCTAGAGGGCACATACATAATAGGAGAAGAACAGATGCTGAAACAATGTACTTTTAAAATTTTACTATTTGACAAATAATAAAGGTCTCGTAATTTAATTTGTTTAGACTTGCCTACCTGTCTAGTACGGCTGTTTGAATATTTGATCCTTTAGTTCAACAGTCTAGATCAGTATACATGAAAATGCTTTTAAAATATGTCGATTTGCTTTAAACTACAATACAGGCAAAGTCATGTAGTTCATCATGGCAGAAGGGTTCCTTCTTCAGAATGTGTAGTCATATATGACTATACAAGTCATGATAGGACAAGTGAAAAGGCTCCAGAGATGTTTCTCTGCTATCTCAGTGCTGAAACATGACAGCACTAACTCAAGGAAATCAGAACCTGTTATTTTGTTCCCTCCTTTCCCTGAGGTGTGCTCCCTCCCATGAGAAAACACAGTCATAAGCTTTTTCCAAGCTAGATACTCAGGAAACAGAACTGGGTACCCATCGTCATCTCCTCAAGGAACTCTACACCTGAGCATCCATGAATATTCCCAGCAGTGATATCCCCATTTCAGAACAAAGAATAGTCTCCTGTGTGAATTTAGAACTTCTCCCACACTGACCCTTCAAAATAGAAAGTGTCTTGTGAAGACTTAAAGCCAACCGAAACAAAACTAAAATTCTGAGAATTTACTGTTTTGCAAGAAAAAAGAAAATCAGCTAGCTGCACTACTTCCCTTCATCTTTCATCATCAGAAACACTCCATTAGGGAATTTTGCAAGAGAAGAAATCTGATTTGTAAAAAAACATTCCATTTGAGAATACCTCAAATCTCAGCTTTCAGAATGGGTCACTGTAATGGGAAGAAAGAAAAACTAGATTTTCTTGTTATTAATGCAGGTAGAGAAGAATCCTTCCTCACAAAACAGTTTTAGATGGATGGACTTTGCTGCTAAGAACAAGGAAATGGAGGGACAATAACTTCAGAATGTTAAAATAAAAAAGACTTTCTGGATTAATGCGTAAAGCACTTATTCATTAAGGATCAAAATTCATAATTAACTTTTACTTTTAAGGGTTTTTTTGTGCATTTGTGGTGATGGAAACAATTTGCAAATTTAATACATTTCTAGGATTAGTTTAATAGAGTTATTTACCATGAGCGATAACAATATTAAAAAAAACAAACCACCTGTGGTATTTTTCATCTCTTTAGTAATAAAGGAGTACTAATCAATTTTTAAAGCATTAATATTGGGTATTTTACATAGAAATCTGACTTTTAATCTGTGAGAAGCTGTTTCCCCAGAAGAAATTACTTTTAAGTGTGTGGATTTGCTCCATCCTGTTTATACTATGTAAATACACACTTGCCCATCCTCATCTACAGGATGCTGATCCAAAAGAGGAAGCGGTGAAGAGGCAGAGATTAGGATTGCTGGTGTGTGTCTCTGGGAGATCAAGGATACTCTCTGTTCACAGCTATGAGTACAGGCCAAAGCTGTTATATATCTAGAAATTTTTTCCTCTAGTGATTCAAACCAGACAGAAACATAATATTTACATGTTAAATTATAATTCTAGTTTTTCTCAAATTTTACTTGATCATGTTACTAAGCAAGTTCCTAGGAAGCCTCTGCAGTTTACTATATGAGAAACAACCAAACTTACCCCTATTTAACAAGAAAAAGGGGATTCCTGCTGGGCAGCTCAGCAGTTTTCTTCACCTTACCCCGTTGCTGTTGTATCAGAGTAGAAAAGAGCTTTGGCCAAGGACCCACCATAATTTAGCTAGAAGTTCTGTTGTATTTGATGTTTCATAACTTTACACCAAGGTAGATCTGATTCCACACTACTTAACATTTTATCCTATGCTTGCTCTTGTCAGTGTTCTCATTTGCTTAGTTCGTTGCTTCAGTTTTATTTCAAATCAGGACCCTGTTCAGTAACTGTTCATGATATTTGACTCTTTATGAGAGCGTCCCCCCACCACAGTGCAGAGTCCAGTACATTGTGGGCAACCCAAGTTGCATTTATTCCAGCAAAGTTTCAGTACCAGCAGTGTCCTGTTGTGGATACATGGTGTGACATCAGTATGGACCAGGTTTCTTGCTAATTTATTTTGCTTCTCCTATGGCTTTATAAAGCACACAGAGGTCCAGCTGCATCTACTCTCTGCTACAACTGATCTACCACAGGTCCTTTAACAGGTTATTTTAAACCTGGGTCAGATGTATCTGCACAGTTTTGACTGCAGTAGATATACTGCTAAGGATTTAAATTTCAAAAAGAAAAATGAGAGTCTGTCATGCAGATCGTCAATTCCAAAAGTTATGGAAATGGTAGGCAGTTTCTCTGCCCAAAGTGTTGATAGCACTTCCAATTTTAGGAGTATTAGTAAGTGTATGAACAATTTCTGACTGTCACTTAGCTTGAGGTTAATTGGAGTTCAGATTCACAGCTAATTTTAGCACTTATGGTGACTACTTTGATGATATTTCTTTCACTGATGTGCCTGTTTATTTTAGTTTCTATTTCCTGTATTCAACATACTATTAATTATTAGAAATTTCAACATTAATTCCCAATAAATAAGTAATTAAGATAAATATACAACTGACAACAAGCTATAAAGCAATACCAAAATTATATATTGTGCCTGAGCCAAATCCGAGTCACAGGGACTACTGTGAAATACATTGCAAAGGTTGAACCCTCTGATGGATAGTATCACTAAACCATTTGAACTGAAGCCTATGCCTTAAGGAAGATTGCAGGTATTGTAGAATCAGCATAAAAGTTCACTTTATGTGCCTCTCACCTTGACAAATAAACTTTATTTTAGGCCAGTTTCACACACTACAAAAGCTAGTTTGGAGGGGATAATACTCTTGGCCTCTACTATATGCCACCTCCTCTCTCACTGCTGTCAGCACAGTGGGTGCTTACACTGAAACCCATAGGTGTGACTGTCATCCTGCAGCTGTACCCTAGGTAGCTGTCATCTAGTTCAGTCTGATACCAGTGCAGCTGCTGGCAGTACAGGGTTCAACATGGAGCATGCAAAACCTGTCAGTGACACTGAGTAAAAATTTAGGGCAGGTATAGATGGAAATGTTGAGAGGCACTTGGCTGTAAGAAGCAAACCTTGAACTGAGGACTGGATAGCTGTATTAGTCATGTATGGGACAACATCAGCACAAGATCGATTCTGTACTAATTACACAGAGTCTCTCAGGAGAGTTTAGGATTTAAGCACAGTGCAAAGCCAACAATGCCATATTATTCATCTCAAAGCTGACTGGCATCCAGCTGGTCAGGAGAATGAAAGAGGAAGGACTGTCCTTCAGCTACACAGCTGTTTGTGTTCAAAGTGGTTCACTGAAAGATGACTTGGGGACATGCAAGCTGTCTGCAGTCACACATCTCACTCCAACGTGGTCACTTACTTTGCACATAAATATTCAGGAACTGATTTCTGACTTAGAAGAAACATACTCTTTTGGAGCTCCAGAAATCTGGTAGTGGAGAAAATCTATATCAACTAGATATGTCAACTAAATACAAGAAACATGTTTATTGAAAGAAAAACTCCAGATTTTAACATGCCTGCATCAATGTGCTGGTTGATATCTAGAGTTAGTGAGCAGTTAAATTGCAGTATCAGTTAGGGGTTGTGGCAAAGACTACTGACTTACTGTTGCAGATGACCACTAAATAACTGAACCACTGCTGCTGAAGGGAGTACAAATTCAAGAAGCGTTTGAAAGAAATGGTACTTGGTCTAGGCTAACACAGCCTTCAGAGTGGAGCATGTACAACCCCCCTTTAATATACAAAGGAGTCACTTTTTCTTGTTGTGTTTGCTTTTCTTATTCCAGCTCCTGTGTCTTTAAGTTTCTGTGTGCAGGACAATGTTACAGCTCACCTTCGAAAAATGAAAATCTTTCTGGAAGTATCAAGGACACAGAAACAAGAAAAATTATGTGCAATTCTGGAGCAGGGAAAAAAAAAAAAAAGGAAAAATAAGAAAGAAAGAAATAAGACTGAAAAGGAAGAAGATTGAGGTCAAAGGCTAGAAGTTTGGAATATGAGAAAACAAAAGAGCACCTGGCATATTTGGAGCCACTGGGTAGTTCCAGGATTGCTTTTTTCTGAGACCTGGCACAACATGAAAGCAGAAATGGAATCTGGAGTTCTCAGGACCTTCTTTGTCTTCCCTTAAGAGCTATGTACATAGAAGGAGTGCAAACCGTGTGTTTAAAACTCAGTGGGTATGACCTCTTTCCTCCTGTAGCACAGAGGTTGCTTGTGGGAAAGAGGGAGAATTGAATAGCAAGGTGACATACACAAGTTTATTTGTACAGAACTCATCTATTGTTTTATTCACATAAATGCATGTGCACATTTGACCTCAATAAGATTGGAAGTGTAGAATTAATCATTTTGATAAAATAATTCAAAATACTTCTCCCATTGCTAATGAGCTTGTGTTGTTCTAGTTATAAGTATCCATAAAACTGGGTGTGATGTTGTGTTAGGCAATAATTGAATATCTTTGAATTATTATTATTGTTTTCATTCTACTGCATTCTGTTTAGGTAGTATCTGCAATGTATTAAGCTCTCCTTAGCCTACACACAAATGCAGGCATTTCCCAAAGTTTAAATTGTACTAATCAGTACAATCAAAATATTCTTGGCAAATGTTGATCTATGAACATGATCTTCATGGAAAAAACAAAAAACTTAGCTGTGTGCACATGAGCATTGCGTGCAAACAGCGCTTTACAGATGTTTGTGTTTGTTTGGTTTTGGAATGTGAGGTTGATAAAAAATGACTGTCAGATACAGACCTGTGAGCAAATGGAATTAAACTGTCAGAAAAATCATCTTAATCTTATGCCCTCAAGTCAAGTCCTCTCTTCAGCATTGCTTTAAAAACCTGCCTAAACCAGACTTTAAATCCTACTGAAGTCAAGATTGTTTATGTAAATAGTTAGGGATGCTCCTGAACTGGTGTATGAATTGACAGCCATATGTGTGTCTTTTGCGTCTTTCTATTAGTCTGGAACAATATACCAAAGTAAAGGTAAAAAATAAACTCTCCCTTTTTGTTTCAGTATGGATATTTAAGATTAATCACATCCATTACCTCAATTAAATGATCCATAGTTCTGTGCTCTAGATACTCAAACTCTTCCACTCTCAGATGTAAATGTGTGATATTAGTCAGTACTCCAGCAAATCAATGTCTACCTATTAAGCATTAATGATACACAATAAACTTAATGAAAATATGTTTAGAAGTAACTGATATAAATGAATCCCAAGTGAAAAACTTGATCATTACTATGAACCATGTTCTGTACTAAGAAAGAAATGTTTTTTCAGCTCTGTCTTCCCAAGCTCATCAGATATTTAAAGTATCAAACAAGCAGTCTGGATATCACCATCTAAGCAATTCATGCACTTGCATAGATCAAAATTATAGAGATCAAGACTAGAAACACATTGAAATGTATGTTATGTTTCTTTAAAAGTAACCTGTCTCTCTTCGTTAAAATGGTCATTGGTAAATCCATTTTATTCCCCCTGGAACCTACAGAATAAAGCTAGTAAAAGAAACTAAGTACCATTCATTATTTCCAGCATCTATAATTGTTTGTATTATACTTTATGGAAAAAATATATAAAATGCCACATTTGAACTCCAAACTATTAAAAGTGTCAGATCTATTATATCATTTCTGAAGACCAATTTGCCTTTTTTTCAGAAGGTTGTAATGAGCCAAGTTCATTTTGCTTTCTACCATTTATCTTTTCAACAGTAATGGAAAATTTCCCCCTCAGGCACAGCAACCTATTCTTATCTTAGACAATTAGGCAGAACTGAAAGGGATCATAAAGGTGAGATTTCTTCACAAACAATGTCATGTACATTATACCATTTAACACTGAGGAATGTCGGAATAATAAATTCAGAGTGATATATGAATGCAGTGTGGCTAATAGCCAACTCTCAATAATGCTTCAGCTTCTTAACACATAAGAAAAAGGGTAGGTAACTAGGGTCATTTAAAGATATACTTACTCTCTAGTTCCACTGTTGATAATATTTTGTTTTTAACAGGGGTTGGAAAACTTACACTGATACTGAAAATAAGCAGTAACAAGCCTGTGCAAAGCAATTAATTCATTATAAGGTAAGAGGAAAAACACACACTGGGACAGTTTCCTTCACCAGCAAATCTTGCTTAGTAGGTTTACAGACAGCAAGGGGTTTTTTTCTTTTTCCTTCTACTTTCATTTTATTATTAAAATATATGTGATAAAACAATTACTTAACAGATTGATAAGCTGATAAGAAAAATATTTGCATTGTGCCCAACAAGCAGCCAGGTATAGTGCCTTTATGCTGATTCCTTTAATGGATCCTTTTGATGCCTGCATGTTCCTGTTTTGGTGCTGGTGGTTGGAGATACCACAAAACTCTACCAGGTCTCCTTTCCAGAACTCTTCTTCTAGTGTGTTTGAACTATAGCCTAGTTCTACCTCTGGAATTTTCATCAGGAAATGATGAATGAAAGAGAAAACTGATTAATAAGGTTCAGTTATAGATTTCTTGTGCTGGTGTTTTGAGGGCTGATCCCCTCTGTCCCATCCTTTAAAGGATCACTAAGATATTTTGAGGTTGGAGACTTATTGTATGGCCAGTCTTCAGTGAGTTCAGGATAAAATATTCCTCCATAGTTTCTTTTAATCTATATGAAGTGACATTACTGTGTGATGTTACCAGTGCAACTGAGTGTAGCTAAGTCCCAGTTAGTTTAGGTGTACATACCCACTGTAATCAGTCTGCCTTCTCAAACGCAGAGAATGACAATAGTCATGAATATGTGAGAAAGTTCACAGAGAACCAGTGCCAAGAATTCACTGTGCGCTACCTCTTTAGTGATACCTGAGAGCAGTGCTATGCTTCAGGAAGCACAAGAATTTGTAAGAAGGAGAAACCTCCTATTTGCTATGTATACCACAGGATTAACATAGTGTGCATATAGTAAGTAATAATTTCAATTATTTAACTATTTTTCTTCTCTCTTTTTGGATGGTAGCATTTTTAATTTACCTTGTGTCCTATAAATCCAACTAAGCTATTTCTTTCTCTGTACGAGAGAATAATTACTGCTGATAATCCCACTTCAGTGCAGAAAGAGTGGCAGGTAAAGCACTGCAAAACATATTGCACAGTTGAATATTACATGTTGCATAGTCAATGTAGCAAAACACAATAGTATTCTATATACTATATTTGCAAATAATAGAACGCATGGTAAGTATAATAAATGCATGTTGACGCTGTTACACCAAAGAGAATACTACCAAATAGAGGAGGCAAAGCTCCAATAGGAAGAGAACTATGCCCCGCTCCATTTTAGCATTGCAGGAAAATGTTAAATCTTCTCTGAAGAAAGGAAATTGTTGGCACTGTACTTAGAGCAAATAGCTGCAATTAAATTCATTACTTAGACAAAATTACTTCTCCTTTCACAGAGAAAATCTCTAATTTTAAAATGTTCTAGCTGAAGTCATAGAGTTAGAAAAAATCATGCTCTTCTGTATTTACTAATACTCCTTACTGCCCTTCAGATTTGCTGGGAAACTATTTAGGTGAGTGCTTTGTAACTTAGTTCCTTCAAACCAAATCTAAATAGTTCAAATTGATATTTGTTACTCTGTCTCATGTTCACCAAAAAAGAGCAGAAAGTTCCTACCTGAAAAGTGAATTTGGGGAACCCCAGGGGCAGCACTAGCCAGCAAGGAGGGCTGCAGCCTGCTCAGAACTCCTTGTTGAACAGACACAGGGGGGAGAAGGGACCAGCTTGGGTGAGATGATGGTGATCTTTCAGCTACAGCAACCACAGCCATGTGACGATGTGTGTTTTGTCCATACATGATCCACCCAGTTTTCCTTCTGGCTCAAGTGTCTCCCCAAGCATTTTCAGTCTTACTAGTGAGAATATGCCTTGTCTCAAAGGTGATGGTGTGTGATGAGATCATCTCAGAGTTTGTGACTGTTCTGGACTGGCTCATACAGTACAGTCCATGTAACTGTATGTATATGCACATATGCACCACTCTGTGAAATCTCCTGGACTTTTTTAGTAGCATCTCCACAGTTTGCTAATTAGAAAATTATTTTCTGATGATGAACTCTGTTTCACGTATAGAGACATCTTTTCTCTGTCTGAGAATAGCTGAACTGTGAGATGAAGTTAGTTTTACCCTAGACTCAATATTTTGTGATTTATAAATTTTTTATGTTGGCGTATTCCTCACTTTTGTCAAGAGTACCAATTAAGAAATGGGAACTCATGACTCAGGTTTCTTGAAATAGAAATTCTTCCCCTTTTAGATGAATCACAAGTCTACATGTACATTATCTGACATATCTAATTTACAGGATTATTACTGTTGCCAGTTTGACATTTTACACTTCAAATAAATTTACCCATAGGCACAAAGCCACTTTACACAGAATTTCTTATTTAAACAAAATGTCACCAAGAGAAAGAGACAAGCTTAGTGAAAAATACCAGTATCCCGTAACAAAAGGGTGCTGAACTTTGAAAAAAAGAGAACAAGTTTTGTCATGAATAACACTGGCTGTCTTCTGTAGAAGTAGGTAAATTTTGGAAAACTTACACAGGAACAAACTTATATAGAAAGGAGTATGTCTTAAATATTTTTCTGCATGCATCTCACGTCCATAAGACTATGATAAATTAATACCAGTAAAAAAATGAAATGAGAAAAAATACAAAGAAAATATGTAATAAGGGATTTCTTAATTATGCTGCAGACTTGTTATAATGAATGTGTCCCCCCCCACCCCATCCCCATTCCTCCTAAAATTAAAATAATAAGCATATAATAGGTTTCTGGTAATATATGTGCAACAATTTTTATAACCCTATCCACAGCCCACAGCTGCTTGATCACAAGATTATGATGGTGCTTAGGAAGCAGAGGATAATCAGACAGCAGGGAAGAAGGCATGGAAGGGTGCAGAGAAAGAAGAAAGTAGATGTGATCCCGTGTAGCTCATAATCCCTCTCTTTGAGAGATTCAGAAAATAACTGATTCAGCAGGGACATAGTTTTGGGACATAGACTAACAGGATTGGGATGAGAAGACCTTATCTGATTAGCATCTGCTTCAGGTCACACACTGCAATGGTCCAGAAGTTGTCCTGTGCACACATATGTATGGTAATTATGTGAGAGGAAATATGAGACTATGTTGCATGTTTTCAGAAAACATAAAGATCATCAAATATGCTGACCTCACATAATACAATGATTTTGTGACAAAAACAGTTGGGAAGACAAACATGATCTGAGCTCATATACAGAAATATTTCTTCATATATGATTTCTTCAAGATTGCATCACAAAACACCCAGAAAGCAATCCTTTGAAAAATTTTCTCTTATTCCCATAATTATTCATTGCCTGTCAGAAGAAAGAAGGTGACTTAGATTATTTCTTTCGTCATGAAAACCAATGTTATCCTTCATCTCTCTCTAAAAATAACAAGCTATCATCAGGCAAGATAACCACCCTGATAAAATACCTTGGAAATAAAGTGAACTTTGCCTCATGATGTGATCTCTCTGATGTTCTTATTGAAGTTCTTGACAGATATCAATACTTTATGGCCCGACATCAA
Organism: Acropternis orthonyx; assembly: GCA_035583155.1. Taxonomy (NCBI): domain Eukaryota; kingdom Metazoa; phylum Chordata; class Aves; order Passeriformes; family Rhinocryptidae; genus Acropternis; species Acropternis orthonyx. Next base: position 61,186,070 of record JAWWEU010000125.1, read on the forward strand.
TATGACTTTCAGAGACTATGCATCAAACAAGATTATCCTCTACATCAGTTAACAGTTTACAATGTGTTCAGGCTTGATATTGTGCATGCTGTTCATATGGTGGAGGCTTTCAGAGACACTTCCAGGACATACCACACTCAGGGCAGAGATTCTGAAAGGATATGAAGGGCATTCATAATATACCAAGTAACTAGCAATTGGTAGCAAGTATTGGGGTTTTTTTATTATTATTTAATAATTTTGTACCCCAAAATTTTTAACCACCGGAAATTATAGCAATCATCCAACAGTTAGTGAAAGCTAACCGTTTCTTCCTTTTGGAAGAGAATCCGTCAATAGTGGAGAAGGAAAAAGACATTTTCAAAGCAGGCAAAAGAAGAGGAGCTTAGTCATAATGACTTCTGGTGTGTATGCAAGGATATGGGACATTGCAGCATTCATTAGCTTGGAAAATTTAAGAATTTTCCACCTCATTTGGCAAATATGGTGACTAGAATTTCCAGTCTGTTAAACCTAAGCAACATGCTCACATATCACTTTGTCTTCAAACAGTACTGAGGCGCTTTTTTTTTTTTTTTTTTTTTTTTGGAGGAAAGGATAAGGAAGGTTCTGTACATGTGCAACATATACCTTACAGTATTAACTGAAATATTTACAGAGAATGAACACTGCATGTTTCTACATCTGCATTAGCAGAGTTGTGTTACTGGCCATGCCACCAGTGTAGAGCTGTTCACCCAGCATGCCACACCTGGAAGGAGTTTCCTTCTCAGGTTGATGCAACAGCTGCAGTGGTCAACAAAAATTGTTTGCTATAAACTTACAAGCCTTAGCACTATCATAACAGTACTAATGGAAAAAAGTGCACAGAGACATAAAGACAGTTAAAGCACTTGCCAATTGGGATGGAGAAAAAGAGGACTAGAAGCTCCAGGTGACAGAATCGTGCCAACAGAGAAGTAAATAGCTTAGCTGATGAATATAAAGGTTAAATATCAATTGTGAAGAATGTTCATACATAAATATGGGACTGAAACATCCCAATGTCATAAAATTCACTCGTATGCTGTAATTATTCCTTAAATGTGCACTTCAGCTGAAGACCTTGTGGTATACAAGATTTAAAGTAAAATACATATAAACTGATGCATACAACTGCACACAGAAAGAAAGTTTAGAGAGAAAACTTTAAAAGTTTGTGGTGGTGATAAAGAGTTTTAGCAATTATTGATTTTTCACATTGCTTTTCCAGTTAATGTGACAGTCATTTGAGTAAAACCAGATGTAAACGCGATACTGCAGAGACTGTATGGAGTCCATTAAGAATAAAATTACATAAACTGTCAGCAACAGAGAAGCCCCAAGACTGATGTCCTTGCAACACTCTGAATTATTTAAAATAACCCCACATCTCAAATCAATCAGGACATGAATGTCTATGATGACTTTTGTGCTTTCAACAGCTGTCCCACAGTTTTGACATATATTGACTTAAACATTGTAACTGAGCTACAACAAACCTTTCCACAGCCAAATACAGATTAGAGCTACTCTGAATTAGAACTCTTGGCTGTTCCAGAGGTCCAATGTGTCCTTGTCAGCCTTAATGTTTGGAAAGCACATTGAAGGGGTAATTTATCAGAACCAGGAAGCTAACCCATGATCCTATGGTATCTTTTTACTTTCTTTTAGGCAAAGCAGTCCCCACTACATATTTTATTTTCCTCTTTCTTTCCTCAGCAAATGTGGTGATGAGATATCTCTTAAAGCATAATTGTCTTCAGAGGTGTTTCTTAAGGACAATTCACAATGATATCATAATTAAAATGTTAATAAATAATTGATCATGTAATTAAATGGAATCAGCTCCCTATCAGTCAAAAACCAAACAGAATTATTAAATAAAAGTCGGTCTTCCATCAGCAGATGCAGGACTCTTATGTAGGGTAACTAGGACAGTCCTTCCAGGAGCAGCACTGTTATGAACTGTGGAAGCCTTCTGATATTTTCTGGCTAGTCAGCAACTTTCCGTATGGAGTTGTTAGAGTCAGAAGGGCAACCACTCAAGTCAGAGGAGTAGAAATTAAATCACCATAGAGATTGTTCAAGGAAGGATCAGTATTTGCTATTCTGCTTTCTCTGATGCTTTGTGTGCTTTGATTTTACATGTTTGACATATTCAAATAATAAATTCATTAACAGAAGCAGCTGTTGCTTAATAAAATGCACAGTTTCACTTTAAGATCCTCACTGTATCAATACTGTAGCAACGTATTGCTCTAATAAATATTAATATGGAGAAACTGTAGATAGAGAAATAGTTACAGGTACTTGTGGTGAGATATATCTAAACACTTTTTTCTTACAGCATTATTGTTTCTTATTTTCAAGTCTGCTATTTAGAAGATGTTTAAACAGCTCAAGATGACCTTACTGCTTTGACACTAAATCACAGGAAAGAGCTTCTAGTGTCAAAATAGTAGTAAGAAATGCCAAGAAGTCTACGGATATGTCATTGCAAAATAAAGCCGTCAGCTCCTGTTAGAGAAACATCAGACTTACATTTACTTCAACAAGTAGTAAACAGTCCTGACAAGTGAAATGTTTCTTATGTTTCATCCCTTGGAGGATTTAGAGGAAGACAAATGCTGCCATTTCTGAGGGGTTCAAATGCAGGTCATGATGCCACTAGGAGGGCAAGCCCATACAGCTAGGAAGCGAGTCCAGTGCTCTACCTGCTGTGCTTCCCATTCGGGTCCAGGTCTCGATGGCTCTACTCAGACAAACTGAATCTGGTCCCCTTCCTTTCCCACAGATAACCCTTGGGACAGATACCCCTCAAATGCTTGGTGAAACCCAATGTGTCACAGTTGCAGGCAGCCACCATCACTTGCCCCCAACATGCAGAGTGCCTTTTCTTGCTTGAAGTTTGCAATCAGAACATCTTTGTGCTCTATAGAATCAATACTTTGTGACTCCTCAGAGTTGCATATAGAATTTTGTACATGACAGAAGTAAAAAATATAAAAAAATTATCATCCTCATGTGGGTCTTTTGTTTGTTTGTTTCCAGGTATATTTGCTAGTAATGCCTTTTTGTGTTAATTTTGTTTAATCAAAATCAGATTTCAGGAGGGCATGATACCCTTGGCAGAAAAGTATTGAAATAAAATATACATGAACAATACACTAAATAAATTAAAGCTTAATCTTTAAAGGGTACTAGAAGGTTGGTTGGATAATTTGGAGTATGGGAAGGTTAACCTTTAAAGGTTATTCATAGCTTAGTTTGCTGCTTTCATCAGTGGAAAAGTGCCTTGCTAAAACAGAGTTTAAGATGAGGTCACAGTTTACAACTCATATTGTGATGATATATATTGAAAATTAGAGTAGGAATGGTCTCAGCTTTTTTAAATCTGTTTTACCACTTGATGGCATAATCCTAATTATACTGAAGAGTTATTCCTTGCAACATATCCTATTATTCTTAATTTAGCTTCATAACTGTAGCTAAATCATTCTAAATATGCTTGGCTAAATACATTTGGACCTTTCTTGAAGGCAGCAGTATAAGACTAACATTACCACTGACATATAAGCAGCACAGGGAGTGCTGCAGGAAGCCAGAGGTAAAAAAGATCCCACTACAAATGCTCAATATTCTAGTACTTTCCCTCATTTTTTAACTACTCCTCACTTTGGGATAAGCATAGTTCCTTTTGCTTTTTATTTCCCTCAGGCTGTATTAACTAATTTTTTTCCTTTTTTTTCTTCAATTGAAGAAATGTGCTTTTGATAGCAACATCTATTTCTTCACTGTAAATCTGACTTTTACAGCTGAAGATTATGAAGTACACAAGTCTAAACTGCATATATACATGAACTATTATTTCTGGTCACACTTTATGCCCAGTATTGGTAGAAGTAGCTCTAGAAATTTTTGACAGTCCAAGGATGTTTGTGCAGTGCAGGCAGGATGGCACCAACTGAAGTGGTCTTTCTTTTGTTCTCTTGTCAAGTACCAACCCCTTGAATCAGTTAAGCTTGGCACTATCAAGAATCTTGATACTATAGGGAATTGTGATATTCATAATGACATTTAATTTACTGTATGTTCAGCTTCCTACGTATCTGCTACTCCTAGTGAATAACACTGAAGGAACAGAGACATTAGATGCTCTAACCTTTCACTGCAAATGCTCAGGAAGATATTTCATTTTTCCATTTTTTCTTTACAAAATATCTGTAAAAATGTAACAAAGTGTTCCGATTAGCATGTATGTACACAATTTTCTCCTTGTAGTCATGAAGTTTTCAAGGAGTTTTTAAGTTTAACTAGCTCATTCTATGCTCTATTTAGTGAATTTTGACTGGTGAATTTGACAGACAAAATCCTCACAGTTCCTTTTGTGTTTCTTGGAGTTATGGAGATTGTTATTGTTCTGCCTAAAGATCAAACTTGAAAAACATTCTTCCAAAAAGCAAATCAATTTTGCTGCAAAGATTATTCAGAACCTAGTCCAATTCTTCAAATAGAAATTTGGAAAAAGTAACAGCTCTGTGCCTCAGAGTATATGTTTCAAACAGATTAGGCATTTAGCATAGATACAGACTGTGAAGGTCTATATGAGAGTTGAATACACGCTCAATGACATAGTTTACTCATTGCCACGGCTGACAATATGAGCCCATTAAAACTTCACATAATACCCGGATCAAACTTAAAGATATAGAATATACTCATGACAAAGGAATTAAGTTTAAATCTCAATATCTGGTAGAAAAATCAAGGATAACATCCCAGTGTTAACGTTATCATTGAAATTAATCAGCCTCCCACAGAAACATTGGAAGAAACCAATGTTTCTGCTGCAGAAATACGTGGCCATTCTAGTTCTCATGAATATCCTCTGGCTGTACTTCATTGTCTGAGACTGGTTTAGAAAACACTTAATAAACCTTTAGGTTTTAGGCTTTTGAACTTGATGCTGCCTCTGGTTGCTCATTTTTCCAGTTGCGCCCAACCCTGAAGGTGTTGTTGATAAGCATTGGTGTTTGTAGGTGTTCCTTGCAGGTGTATTTGCTTGTCTCAACACCTTGTTCTCAAGTGGTTGAAAGAAAAAACACCTCAGTTTCACATGCATGGAAAATGGGTCTTCTTCCTATATAGCTGCCTGTCACTGACATGGTCCTGGCACTGTGAACTCAGAAATTACTACCTTATCCAGGAGAGCTGGTGATTTTGAACCTCAGTCATGGGACAGTTACATTTTTTAAGAGTAGTGCTCTGAAAGTAAGCCATGGAATGGCATCACAGAACAGCTGAGGAGGGAGAACACTTCCGGGAATCCTGTGGTCCAGTCCTTGGCTAAAAGCAAGATGAGTGACCTGGTTGCTCTGAGATATTTCCAATCATGTTTTGAGTATCTCCTAGGATAGATATTCCACAACAGCTCAGTGCAAATTGTTCAACCACCCTTACAATAGAAAGGTGCTTTCTTATCTTTAAACAGAATTTCCTGTATTTCAATTTGTGCACTTCACCTCTTGTCCTGTCACTGGACAGCACTGAGAAAAACCTGTCTTGCTTTTTTTTACTCTCAGTTTTTTATATGCATGGACAAGTTCCCTCCGAGACTTCTTGTCTCTGCACTGAGTAGTCTCAGGTCTCTCAGACTGCTCACATAAAAGATAATTTAGTCTTTTAATCATATTTGTGGCCCTTCACTGAACTCACTCCAGCAAGTCGATTTTCCTTTACAAAGCTCCACACCCCAGGTGTAGTTTCACCAGTGTAGAGTAGAGGAGAACTGTCAACTCTTTCAACCTGCTAGCAGCTCTGCTCCTAACACAGCCCAGGATGCAGTTTGCCATCTTTGCTGCAAAGACACATTGCTGGCTCACAGTTAACTTTATGCTCACCAGGACACTGAGGACCTTGTCTGTCATGCTGCATTCTTGCCCCACTGAAGGCTGGTGCCTAGAGTTATTCCTCCCCTGTTGAGTTTCATGAAGTTATTCACTTCCCATTCCTCTAGCTCGTCAAGGTCCCTCTGGATGGCAGCACACTCATGTAGTGTACCAGCTGCTCCTCTCTGTTTTGTATCATTAGCAAACTTGCTGATGGTGCACTGTCTCAGCGCCCGTGTAATTTATGTGGATGCTAAACAGTATTAGAACCAGTACTGACCCCTGGAGCTCACCACTAGGGACTGGCCTCCTGCTGGAAGCCACGCTGCTGATCACAAACCTCTAATCTGGCTGTTTGGTCAGTTTTCAATCCGCCTCACTGTTCACATACCTGTTCCATACTTCATTTAGCTGGTGTGTACTTCAATGGATTTTTGATGAGGTTTTAATGTGAGAAAGTGGACAAAGTCTTGCTTTTTATTTAATTTTCAAATAGTCTTGTCAAGGAGCCCCTTAGACACATCCGTGAAGTTTTTAGTCTCTTTTTCTTATTGAGTAATGTTTCAAAGAGAATAATTTTGAGAAGTTTGCTGAATTTCTTCCTTATTTTAAGGAAAAATGACATTTTAAAGTTTGACATTTAGAGAAATATGGTGTGCTTAGATCAACATGCTCTTTAATTTCAACATTTCAGCTAGTTTGTCAGTTATAAGAATTTTGAATTAGTGTTTAAGAAAAGATTTTGGCAGGCCGAGGGTTTTTATTTTTTTTCAAATATTTTATTCATGAGATTTTTTTTAGATTTTTGACTCTTGAAACATACTGTGTTTTGCTAAAAATAAAAAAAAAATAATTGCAGAGATGGGAAAAGAATATGTTCAGCTCCAGTAGCTGTATACGACAGCCTTTGTCTTCCCAGAAACCCAGATATAATCTATCAAGTGTATGATTAAATAAAGGATTACCATTTTGTATTCATTCTTCCTATCTTACTTGGAAGCTGTGCTGTGTACTCAGTTTATACAATCCAATTAAAATGCCTATATGCTTTAAAGTAGCAGTACTCATAATATTTATAAGAGTAGTTCATTGTTGAAAAAATCATAAGTTACAGTATTTCTAAGTTAACTGTAAATTCCTTTTACAATTGAGGAATTTTAATACAAAAGAATGCAAATCAGAATAAAAACATTGCTTTGTATTGCTGTTGAATATAAGGGATGAAAACCTGGACTCACTGAAGTTTCAGAGAGAAGTTTTCACTGATTCAAGCAGCGTCAGAAAATTTTTCAGTACATCTGATACTGTCTTTTTCCTAAAGAGTCAGTTATATCTTAACTTCATATTAGCATTTTGGTAGTGCTAAGAAGCCTCAGTGAAGTCTACATTTTGATAGGTATTACTCTTTCATGTGTCTTATTAGTCTTACAGATGTCACTCTGCAGGCTGCAATAGGATCATGGCAGCCTTGTATAGGTATATATTAGGACACAATCAGCACTTTTCTCCTATTTTGGTTCTGAAATATAGTTTAAGGCTCCAACTGTAAAGTAAAACTCTTTTTTAAAATTGCATGTTGTTTTTCTTCCTTTCAGGGCAGCTGCAATAGGTTCAAAAACTCCTTTCAGGAGTTGTTCTAGCCTTTTCTGAGGCTGTCAGTTGTCACACTGGATTTTACTTCTGATTTAAGCACAGGTACACAGACCTATGCAGGTGAGACATGAGCCAGGAAACACAGGAATGCAAATTTTCTTGCCCTAAAGTTCTCACTAGCCATGAGCCCTTGGTATTTTCAAATTTGAGATTTTAATATAAACTACAGTTTCTAATTAGATTTTTAAAGATTACTTTGTGCAGATTTCTACATAGAAACTCCTTTCTCACTCTGAAGAGTCTAATAAAATCCCCCATGCAGGTGGCCTCTTTCAGTGCCTGAAGATGAAAGATAAAAGCATTCCAAATTAAAGAATGGCTTCTGCCTCTGTATGTGTGGAGCAGAGCTCTCAGGTGAGTGGCAGAAGCCACAGCCCAATCCCATGACCAGTGCCATTGCAGCTGCTGTGGTGTGTATCTATGAGCCTAGAACTAAATAACATGCAATCAGATTTCTCAAACTACTGCAAAATTCTTGATCTGGAGATATGCAATCGAAAGTAAAATCTAACCTTGCTTTTATTAGACAGTTATATTGCAATATGCAGCCAAGGAGAATTCAGAGATTTCACAGAGTGATTAAAAAACCAAAAAAGACTCCCAAACCTGTATTTTGATAAACATCATTTTTCTCAGCAAATTTCCTCCTTGTAAACTTCTGAGTGAAACTCAGGTCTCTGAATACGTGCCAAATTAGGTGTGCTGGACCTTCAGTTTCTTGATTTTGTTCACTGAATGGTCCCATTACAAAGAGCACCAGTTTTTACTTGTTATTCTTTAAATAATGGCATGCCAATGCTTAACATTTCAGCACAGTAAAATGGAAATTTAATATAAAATAGATATTCTTGAATAATCCCATGCTCATACATGCTTTTGCCCCAAGAATGAGGGTCATGTCTCCTCAGACCTTCACTTCCTTCTTAACCAATGCGATGGCAAGATTTGTGAGTTTGGATTATGAGTTGTCAAATGCCAGCTAATATCCTTATTCTTATAAACCCCTGTGTTAAACTTCAGCAGGTAAGAACATTAAATCATTGTTAACTTTTCCAACTTGAACCTAAGTGTGTACTATCCTATATGTAGGTAGTGATGCTTTCTCTTTGATTCAGCTCCATGTCATTTGCATACAGTACTTCCAGCCATCTGCATCATGCACATTGTAAAGATGATACATGCCAACAACAAAGAACTCAACGTTTCTGTTCTGAATTTTACTTAGTCATATCCACATTAAAGACAATTTTTAGGAAGAAAAGCATATAGCTTAAGAACACAGAAATTTTAGTCATGACACAAAAAGCTGCTATTCATATCTTTTGTGTCCAAATCACAGAGTCAGTCTATCACACCTGTGTCACTGATAGAATCTCAGAATGTTTTGGGTTGAAAAGGACCTTACAGATCATCTAGTTCCAGCCTCTCTGTATGGGCAGGAACACCTTCCCCTAGACCAGATTACTCAAAGCCCCATCTGTGAGAGACTGGAAAAAGTTATTACTGGATTGAAACAACCAAGGTGTGTGTGTGGTGAAAGGGGCAGATCAAGTTCTGCAAAGGTGGAATGGTGCTCCGTCCCCATCCTTGGGAGCCTCTAGTGCAGCTGTCAATCACTGGCACACAGGGAGCACTGCCCCACACCACTTTCCTGGAGCCTCTAACTCAGCCCCAGAATGACTGGCAGACCTAAAGCTCAACCTGTGGTGGGGTGGCCACAGGAGACCAGAGCAGAGAAAAATTATGGCATGAGGCATACACGTGTAACATCCTTATTGTCCTTGGCTAAGACCATGCTGGAACCAAGGCAGTAGCTCTATTTCTGTTTTCTCTTTCTTTCATTCTCTCTCTTTTTCTTCTTGTAATTTCCTCTTCTTGATATCTGTGTAACTTAAAGTTGAATGGGCTGGAGTTTGCTAAGTCAGTGCTCCATGTAATGCTTTATTGTGATTGAATGTTGCCTTTAATATTTGTCAAGTTCCCTTATTCTCTAAAGCTTTCCAGTAAAAGTTTGTGGTTTAACCTCCTGAAAAACATTGTTGTACTTTTCCCTTGCGCCCTTTCCGGATATAAAAGAACACAAAACCATTTTAAGAAACTCACAGAGCAAGACTAGGGCCTTACACCGTCCAACCTGGCCTTGAGCACTTCCAGGGATGGGGCACCCACAGCTTATCTGTGCAACCTACTCCAGTGCATTACCACACTCAGTAAAGAATTTCATCCTAAAATCTAATCTAAATATTTCCTTTCTCATTTTAAACTCACTCTCCCTTGTTCTATCACTATTAATACCAAGGACAGACAGTCAGCATACTATAAGATTTTACCACTTGAGACCTGGTCATACCACTTTGGTCAATGAGTGATGAGAAAGTGAAACATAACACTTAATCGGGTGATCTGACCAGGGTACCTTACTGGTGTACTTCATGAATCAGTTGGAGACCATACTAACTTACAGGCATAGAAGCTAACCAGAAACCTTAACATATTATTCAAAATACTTTGAGGTTATGCAAATTTATGGTACAAGTTCATTTCTATGGATAGCTATTTCTTGAAGGGAGTCGCTTGGCACATTTTTTTTCTTCTTACATTTCAGGCCAGTCCAAGTAGGTTTGCAGAAGTAGAAGATAAGTCCTGCAAGCACCAAAAATTCCTACTCTGGTACTCCGACAGTACAAAGTTGCTAGCACAGCAGAGATCCAGCAAATCCATTCATTAACCTTAGACTGCATATGTAGTCTGATAAATGTTAAATCATCTTCAGTCAGTCAGAAAGTAAATTGTGATGCTAGTCTTTAGGTTGCAGTTCACCTTGCCTGGCTTTGACGTATAAAACAGAATAAACAGGATAAGACTTAAAAACCTTCTGACTGCTTTAGGCAAGTTTGATAGACTCTCATGGACCTTCACTTGCTTTCCATCATGGATGCTTGTCAAAATTGACAGAAGCTACTTAGACAGCCAAGTTTTTTCCATACATCTCTAAATTACCTCACCATGCCAAAGGTTTTTATCAAATTAATTAAAATTGCATAAAGGTCAAGATTTGCTCTTGACAGCATTGATTTGTGAAGCAGTGAAAACTACTTCAAGTCTTTCACAGCTTGCTTTGAACTCACAGTTTTGATCCATCTGAACTATGAAATGTCACAACAGTCACTTAAGGAAAACCTGCAGAAGAATTTTGCGCAACATGATCAGCATAAGTATGCCTTTTGCGTTGGTATATAGTGAAATTTGGAACTACTTAATAAAAATGCAGAGTTAGAAATGTGACCAGAGTGAGTGAGATATAAGCTATACGGCACATTCTTTCATTAAATAGCAGAATCAATAAGATTATTTTTTTTAAATAGCAACCTTTTTCTTATTTAGTGAGGTTTATATTTTAATTCAGCATCTTTTGACATAACCAGGGACTGCTGTCCATTAGATACATCGTGGAATACATTTGAGAGATTTGATTAGTAGCCTTTTCTTATCCTCTCTTTTCCTAGCTGCACCAATTTTCAGAAATACTGTGTATTGGTCACCATTTTCACCTTCTTTGAGAGAGGTCAAATGGTTTGAGTAGGTCTGAAGGAAAGCAAAGCTGCTTAACAATTTGCCTCCAGCTGATTTGTTATGCATATATAATCTACGGAGTAGCATTATAAAATTTGGGCATTTGTAACATGTCATACCAATTCCAAACTTTAAAAATTATTAGATTCTTAATATATATGTATATTATATATACAATATCTTTTTATACTATAGGGAACTGCAGCAGACCTGCAGATCCCTTGGTGGAGCAGGAAGAATTTGACCTTGGTGAGATAGTGGCGTACCCATTCTCAGCTAGAGAATCGTAAACAACTTGCAGGTGCTGAGAGAACTCAGGAAGTTACAAGATAAGGGATAACGAGACGGGTGAATTTGTACAGAGATAAAAGGTTATAACTGTGGCCAATGAAGGATTATTTAGCTGTAATAAGCACCAATAATGTTAATGCATGTACACTTCGGAAATATATAAAAGGTAGCTGTGCTAAAAATAAACGGATTCTATGCCTGACTTTCTTGTATATTTTGTCATTTGTCCATCTCAACAATGACATTATACATATATAGATATAAAAATACATACTTTGGAGTAGGTAATATGAGGATTATGACAATGGTTTCTTATTCAAAGATTTGGAAAACTTAGTTCAGATAAAGGACAGATCTATAAATATGTCTATAAATGAAGGAATCAGCTCGACTACATGCTTGTCTTCAAGCTTGCCCCTAGTTCTGTTGAGCTGGAGAGTATCTGAGAAATCTGGGAAAGGTGCAAAAAATATTAACTTCTCCAAAGAGAAGTAGGGAGACTGGTACTACAGTCTGTTTAGAGGTATGGAACACTATGAAGAAAGGCTAAGACTAGTGGGATTGTTCAGCCTGGAGAAGAGAAGGCTTTAGGGTGACCTAACTGTGGCCTTCCCGTACCTGAAGAGAGCTTAGAGTAAAGATGCAGAGAGACTTTTAACAAGGGCATGTAATGATAAGACAACGGGGAATGCATTTAAACTGAACGAGGGTAGGTTTAGATTGGATATTAGGAAGAAATTATTTACCGTGACGATAGTGAGGCACTGAAACAGGTTGTCCATAGAAGTTATGGATGCCCCATCCCTGGAAGTGTTCAAGGCCAGGTTGGATGGAACTTTGAGCAGCCTGGCCTAGTGGAAGGTGTCCTTGCTCATGGCAGTGAGGTTGGAACTGGATGATCTTTAAGATCCCTTCAAACCCAAACTATTCTATGATGTTTCTGTGGAAGGACAGACTGAATTCAAGTCTTTGTTCCAAAAGTTCATTTCAGACTGATCTTCCTCTTCTACACAAGTGAATGTGTCCTGGGCTACAGAGTTGGTCTTTCTCTGTGCTTTTCATCAGCAACTATTTACTTGTTCCATGTAAAGTAAAACTATCAACTAAAGGGATTGAAATAAACTCATTCACAGTATAAACCAAGAAATATTTGGGGTCCTTTGTGAGTTTAAATCGTTTTGGAGACAAAAGGACAATCTCTGTTACCCTTGCCATATGGGGATATTCTGTGCAGTGTTTGAAGTAGGGCAAGAAAAGAGCTCAGCCTTGCAGCCATTGCCATCATTGAGAAGTTCAGACAATTGTAGATTTGAAGGGTGAGTTTCTGACTGCTGATGGCCCATTGTGCCTCCCCAGACAACACCAGACTTTGGAGCTGAACTGCCTCAGCAGGGTCAGAATGGGTTCCAGTTCCTCTCCTCAGCCTGTACTACAAGGTAATGAGGTGTTTTGTCACCCAGTGACACTTGATGCAGTTTTAGTTCCCTTTCCTTAGAAAGGAGTCTCAAGATTGATAAAAAACAAGGTGACTAGAACGACATGCTGCAGTGCTAATTATAGTGGATTTAACCCATTGCCACTGGGCCATTAAGAGACAGGTGCATTAGATATCTCTGATGCTGAGCCTCATATCCACAGCAAAGGGACCATTAGCCCTGACTACCCTGCTCAGCCAACTCCTGTAAAAACAAGGCCAAGTAAGATGAATGTTGTCAGCTCTGGATGGATCTTTAGTCTGTGAGCTAAATCTTCTTGAATTATGGTGCAATATACATCTAGAATATAATCAGTATGCACCATAAATATCACAGCCATAAAAGCATACTTGGCTGAATTCAGTCATGGCATATCGGGCACAGAAAGTGTGCAGAATTCAACGGATCCTTGTTCCACATGCCCCAAGAGTAAATTTGGCCTGTTATCTTTATTGTTCTGTTAACATTTATTTGCACCAAATAAGGCATGAAATCATTACTTGTAGTGTACATCCTAACATTTAATCCCATGGTATCATATTTTAATTGAACAGAAAGAGTATCTAAATGGTTTTAATTCCCCAAGGATGCGGGTTTCCAGTAATAATCACACCCTTGAAGCTCTCTTATTACTTTTATTGAAATAAAATCCTTCATGACTGAAATACTACATAATTTTTAAATTGCATCAAAATGAATTTGATGACTTAAAAGACCAGATTGCAAATCTAGTTCATATAAGACTACCCCTAAGTAATACCTTATAGAGCACTTTCATATATCAACTCCCCTAGCTGTAAAATGTTAACATTCAAACATTCAAGAAATGTGGCTGAGGACATCACATCTTTATAGGCCTCATGAGGGGTCTGTGATGCTCAGACCAATAAGTATGGTTTGAAGCTTCAGCCTTTGTTATGCATATTACATAGCATGTGATCAACTAGAAATGAAGTGCCATTTGCTGTCATCTCCTGGGCTATAACTATTAAGTCACTCCATGCAAACCACAAAGGAGAGAAATTGCAGAGGAGAAGTTATCACTCAAGTTTCAGTGTAGTCCTTTGGGCTATAGCTGTGCCAGTCAATGAAACAGGTCAGAACTCATCTTCTGAATTGGACAGTAAGAGGCAAGCACAACTAAATGCACAGAACTGAATCCTCTGCTCTCTACCCTGTATATACCCAAACTAGGAAAACCTAGTCCCTCTTGACTTGTGCTTCCTCCTGACCCAGGCATAAGAATCACCCAGGAGGACCCTGGGTGAACATCAAGGAGCCACCCTTGATCCAGCCATGAGAAAGGGCATGCCAGAGCCTGGGCCATTCCTGCTTACTGGGGCTGACATCACTTAGACCATGCATGAGAGAGTACAGCGAGTTTTCTTGTCCCTAGAAATGAAGTCAGCTTTGTTTTGAAGCCTGCTTGCAAAAGAAGCAGGAAAAACAAAACTTTCAAGTGTGAAGTCTAGCTGATATAATTGAAATTATGAAAAGCATTTAAGTAGATGGAAAATAATGAACTTTGCTAGAATGTGTGAGGACATCAACACTAACTCATAATGCTCTCCTTGAGGAAAAAAGAAACACCAGGAGACCTTTTAAGACCCCAGTGTTCTTGTTTTGCCATTTTAGTGAAGATGCTATTAGAACACGATGTAAATGGAGCCCCAGAAGAGCCCGCCCAGCAGCAAACTTCCCCCCTTCCCCTCTGCCCCCCACCTCCTGGCAGGCACATTGCCCCTCAGTGTTAATTGCACTGTACCCACTCCTGACAGCCTTTTAATAAGCAAGACAGGAGGGAAGGGGGCATTTTGTTATAGGTCTTTATAAAGTACTAAAAGTCAAATTTAAAATGCTAATTACACTCGAGTAGTTCCACTCTACTTAAATATTGGCTTCAGGTTTACTTCATTATCCTCTTACCAGTAATTAAGCTACCTAGAGACAATCAGCAAATAATAAAATTCTGTGGTGGAGGAAATTGGTTTAGACTACAAAGAATTGAATAAAATTATTGTACAAAATAGAAGAAAGTAACAGCATACAAAAGACACTTAGTCATCTCTAGATAAACATATCCCAAGGGTCATAATATTTCTTCTACATGAAATATATAAACTGGGTTTGGGGAAGTTCCTACTCATTTCTCCTCAATACAGTGTATTAGGTAAATGTGGCCTTTCATTCCCACTAATGTCTGATTAGTGGACTGTACATTTTCCTAAACTTTCCGTTGTTCACAAACCAAAGGCTAAAGGCAATGCTTGAATGAAGCGTAAGTCTCCTGCCTACCTCTATCTTTCATCCCATTGACTGAAGAATACAAAGACATAAATGCATGGAATAAGCTGATATCTCCTACCTTGAGCTGTAAACAAACAAAGTGTTGAAGTCACTGTGGCAGGATAGCCCACCCTGATAAGACCTAAAATCCAATCAGAGAATGCAAGTTCAACTGCTGGTGCCAGGGTGCTGTTTTGGTGTTAATTTGTGCTAAAACCATCCTGGTTCACAAGAATTCATGTGCACATCCTGCTTTTTGAAGCAGGATTTCACACATAAGCCAGTCTGCTGTGACTACCAGTCAATCACTTTATCCTATAAAAGTCCAGTCCTCTTTCACACAGTTGGGTTCTTCTGACATAACCCTTCTTGGATGTATGTGTGGAGATTCCTCCCTTGGGTGGGGACACTCTCCAAGGATACTCCTCAAGGTTGATCAAAAGATATCTCCCCATGTGCATTGGTCTGGGTGAGTTGCATCAAATCGCTACTTAATTATTTCTTTTTGCTAGCTTTACTATAATTGCTTCAATACTTGCTTCAATATTATGCACTGTCCTATCTTATACTACTAGTAGTTTTAGTTTTTTATATTGTGTAGTAAATAATTCTAATTAAGATATGTCTCATCATTTGTAATAATAAATTATTCATTTTATACAAATATTCTCATTTTGCCAATCATTAAAACCTGCGGGACAAAAGTGGTTGAATCACACTTCTATAATTCCTTAAATTTAAATTGTTGACATAATCTGAGTCTAAGACTGGCTCAGATGCACCAAGACTCCTCTCTGAGAGAGGGTTCAGAAAGCAAGGAAATCCTTTCTGCTTCTTGTGACTCAATGGCAGGGCTTTTAAATAAATTTTGTCAAAGCTTTCCATTCCCACCTGTGACAGTCATGTCATTCTGGAACTGAGGCCAAGGATTTGGCAAGGCATTGCCTCTGCTCTCCATTTTTCATCTCCTGATCTCACTATAGCTCATGGATAGTTCTTTTTCACTTGTACTATAGAAACTTTCCTGACCCTGAGCTCTAGGCAGAGCAGGGCAGGACATGCTAACAACTGGCTTGAGAAGAGCTGAAATTGTTTCAACATTTCTGCTGATTTTATAGCAAATACTAAAAATACAAAATTAAAAAAAAAAAAGAAAATAAAAAGAAAATATTTCAGCTATGACCATTTGAAAGAGGGAAAAACAAAACTGGGGGAGGAGATTTTATCATGTGGCATCAGTAAATCCTAGTTAAATGGTCTCAGTTAATTTGTCTGAACTAGATTAGAAGACAAGTGACACACAGAAGACATAAAGCCTAGCACTTGACTGCTCCTTCTCATCCATGCTGCAAACACTGATGTAAAATCTGTGGGGGGTGATTGATTCCTACAGTTGTGAGAGTAAAATCTGCCATGAGAAAGCAGGTAAGTTTCCAGAGGTAAAAGCCTTACACAATAGGGAGCTACATTAAAGGAACAACAACATGCCCTTTTAAAACTTGATAGGTGACAAACACCACAAAAGCAATTCTGTACTTTTATGGTGCACTTTAAAGAAAATAATGTCCTGGACCTTAAAAGCTGCCAGGTTTTTTCATCAATTCCTCAGTTACAGAAAGTGGTTGTGCACCACTGATGTTTGTAAACATGACGGACACCTTTGATATCACAGGAGAAAAAGACACTCTCTTCTCTGTGATTACGGAACACTTAATATGTTAATACAAAGGTTTTTTTCACAGAACACAGAACCCCCCCAAAAAAGCGGCAATTGTTCAATTTCACACTGCAATGGCCAAATTAAAGACAGCTGGCTTTATTATTCATCTGTAATTTTTTGGTTTTGGTTTTGATTGATTAGTTGCTTCGTTTCAGGTATTAGTACAAGGAGACACAAATAATTTCACCAAACTGCAAACAGGATAATTAAGATTTTATTACTGTGCCAGTAGTAGATGACTTTAAATTTTTAGGACATAGCTGAAGTAAGGGTTGGTGAAAGCAAATATATCCATGGCAGGGGGTGAAGATCCACACGAGACTAGTAGCTCTCTGATCTGATATATTACAGCTTTAAAATAGAAAAGAGCTAAATAGAAAGTCAGGTCAATCCTGGTATTTATATCTCTATTTATGTTCTCTGCTGTACTGATGGCATTGCCATCAATCCAATTACACTGCAAGGTAAAGATGTTTGGTGTATTTTTAAAATCCAAAGCTCCTGAAGTAGTGTGACTCTTTGTAGCTTTAGTAAGTTCTTTGTCCTCAGAGGTACAGTGAAAACTTTGTGAATTCTAAAAGGTCAACCCCCCAAAAGAAAATGCAAAATCTGAAAGTGTGTGTGGGTCTTTAAAATATATTTTTAGTCCTTCCTTATCATAGTCACAGGGTCTGGTTCTATATTTTTGAGTATGCACAATATGTAAGGTTGAATATTCAAGTTCCACTCACAGCAAAAAGAAAATAAGTCTTTGCCTGTGATATATTCCCTTTGAAAAAAGCTTGTGTCCTACGAACACCATCAATGAACTTAATTGCAAAGAAACTTTTCACAGGCTATTTGTAGAATATAAACAGGTTCTTACAAATTGTATAGAAACTGACTTGAATGTTGTTTATTTCATTATCAAGATTTAAGAATAATGACAACCTGTTTTAAAGTATTCTGTGGGATGCTTTACATAGTTTTCCCTACTTGTTTTATCAGAGCTGTGTATGTATAAAGGAATCTGTCTGATTTTGTTTGTTTATAGGACTTTTTCACTTAATGGCATTTTGGTGATTTAAAGAAAAAAGAAATATAGGCTGATTTTTTTTTTTTTTTAATGAGAAGAAACTCAGACATTTTCCAATACTTCGTAAAAAAACCTCTGAGGTTCATATGATGATCTGTATAACATTTTGGAATGCAAACAGTGACATTTAATGCAGTGTACAAATTGCTAAGTAAATTTTAGTACTGACACTTTTTCTCAACTGTTGTAAGTGGAAATATACTAAAAAACTAAATACACTTTCAAAACTGATCTCTCATAAAACTGCTAGAAGGTTATAAGCAGAATCCTTGTATTATACCAGTTGAAAGTCTTGTTCAGATAATGATGTAATAGTAAATATTTTCTCTAAGAAAGCACAGTCAACAAATATGTTTCAAAGTGGCAGAGTTTAAACTCTCCCAAGAAATGAAATATACTATGAAAACTCACTAGGTAGGAGCTGTTCTCCAATTGACAACATAAACAACACTTCTTTTCCTGGGAATGGAGGAAATTAAAGGTTGAAATATACAACTACTAAGCTTGAGGCAACCTTTTATGGGATAAAATATTAATATTGCTTTATCCAACTAATGCATCATAAATTATAATTCTATCAAAGTCTGTTAAGTGGCTTACTGAAAGACTGCTATTCATAGCATGCAAAGTCACTTCTTTAGGAAGAACATAATTTCTTTACAAAGGGGTTTTTATTTTTTCTTCCAGTGAATTGTATTTGAAATTCTTTTATATTGATGTCTTTTTTACATTTTTAATGTAAACAGAATATGGAAAACACAATGATAATCAAGCTCTATTATAACACTATATTTAGTTAGAAATAATCAAAAAGATAAATAATGAAGAGGCAGCAAAGGCTTATCTTCCTTTCCAGCCTGTTCAGTGTGGTGCTTTGTTCCAAAGTTACTGACATTTTCTATAAAACGTATTAGTCTATTTTATCAATTAAAACTTTTCTGTGATTCAATAGCAAGATTTATCCTACCTGTGGAGTTCATGGGAACTTGAAAACTTCATTAATCCTACAAACTCACGTTTCCTTCTTGGGCTTCACATTCATAAATATAAAGCAGATGGTTGTGGCTGCCATCTCAGGCCTTTCACTGCTGCCAGACTGTAACTGTGGCTCGACAGCATTGTTAATGGATTGTCCATTGAGAAGAACAGCACGTGTGTGGCAGTCCTGCAACCTGCATGGAAGTAAACACACTAGGGCTCTAACCCTAAGGCCTTGTTTTCAGCCACTTGCATAAGTTTAAATACACAGTAGTAGTGTGGAAATTCTTTCAGTGTCAACTGGAAAGAATAATTCTAGTCCAAGCTGCTGGATGACACTCAGAGATCAGAAAACATAACAGTGTAGTATCAGTGACGTGACTGAAAACAATGAAGTTTTGTGGCCTTTACCAAAAGGGCATAGTAAACTTCTCCGCAGCACAAGGAAGGTCCCTAATGAACATCCAGATAATTCTGCAGGCCCTAAACTGGGGAAAGCATTAGGTAAGCTCACAGCTAATTGTGAAGTGGGTTGACTATTTCTGGATAGTCTTCTATTTGGCATTGCCTCTGCAGAAGAGGCTGGACACAACTATTATGGTGCGACATTCATTCACATTCTCATCTGTTTTTCTGTGAGGGTTTGTGTCTCTCACTCTCCTACAAGAGCCTCCAGAACAAAGCAAATGAGGTTAGCAGGAGAGCTTGGGAGGGCTTGCACTATCACTAGTGGTGCTCTGAAGACTCTTCGTTCCCTGTTGGCAACATTTTAAAGGAATTATCCAAGGTCTTATTACGGCAAGTTCATCAAGCATATGCTGTATTAAAAGAAAGGGTTCTTCTGCTTTAACTGTTTAAACGTATGTCTGCACAATAATTTGCTTGCCTAATTCCCACTTAGGACATTGAAATCTGATTTTAGGTGCATTTGATATCTTTAAAAGTCTTGTTTATTTAAATTTGAAGTGCCAAATTGCTTTTTGTATCTGTATTTTTGCTCCAGCGTGCATGTGAAACAGCAAAAGTCTTGGCAGCACTTTATACCTTGCATAAACTTATGAATTGGGACAGATACTCTTGATAAGTCCAACAGGGATTCACTCAGTAAGTATTCTCTAGACTCATTTGTGCCATATATAAGAAAAGGTCACGTTTATGCCCATGATTTTTATCCTGCTCAAAGCACTCACCTGAATGTGTAATACCCAGTTTCAAGTCTCTTTCTAATTTCTCCCTTCACTGTTGTGATTACTAAGCACCAATATATTCCAGGACCGGAAATATCTCTTCAGGTTGAGCTATTGTGTTTGTGCCTGCATAAAGACACACAGATTTTAGTCCCAGGGCCACCCATCCAGCAGCATCTGCAGTGGTTGCTGCAGAGTTCAGGCTCCTGCTACTGAGCTCATCACATCTCCTGGTTTACATGGTTGGTGCTGAGTTCCTGTTTACCTGCAAACAGCCTCACTGCAGTTTGTTTCTGGCAGTTCCAACATGCGTCTATTAATTACTAGGGGCTAAAGTGGAAGTCATTGGGCAATTTTTAACCTGGAAGGGAAAACAGGTGTTCAGGATCCAGTGCTGAGCCCTTTGGGGAACTCTCAGATCCCTAGGGGACACAGAGGAGTTAATGCCACAGTGAAAAACACTCTTATTATATATTTAGGTTACTTACATCAGTGTTCATAACAATGCCTTCCCAAAAGTGCCTTTGTAGAGTGTGTCTGGGACAGTCTTAGGAGTAAGATATCTCTACATTTATTTTTCAGGTAGATACTAGAGGAAAGCATTTACCTACAAGTGAAAGATCTCCCTTCACACCAAACTGAACTATTTAAAAATAACCTGTCTCTTCCAGTGAAGTTGCTGGAATACTATATAAGTATTTTTTGCTGAAGTAAGTTTTGTCTGCATGAGAAAGAAAAATTAATTTTGTGTCTGACTTAAGAGCTTAAATAATGCTTCCAAAAAGTAGGTCCTTTTCATGAGCTGTAGTTGTCTTGCATTCAGCAAGGCTCAGACACGATCAAATAAGAAAAAGAGGAAATAAGCAATATGTAGAAACCAAAAGTCACTTTTTTCCTGATTAGTCAAGATCCTTCTTAATATTGTCTATTTATTTCTTATTTTGATATTTGTATAAATTTTTTGTTTTCAATAATCTGAAGCAGGGACTTTCTCCACTAAATTTTACTTCTCTCTTACACACATAGACATTTTTCTGCCTATTAGCAATTTTTGATATTGCTGGTAGAGGAAAGTCATTCAAGGTGGAGGAACTTCTTTGGCTGAATTTTGTGAGGGACTCCAGCAGAGAGGATAATTAAATAGGAGCTTCAGTGCTCTGCTTTTTTCTTGCTTCAGAGATTTCTTCCTTCAGTGCTTGCTTCCTCTGGGATGTCATTGAATCCTTATTTATGTACAATGTACATGTATAATGTTGTGTATAAACAACTATATTATTTACTTCCATGTCAGGAATTAAAAGTTGCAGGAACTCGAGATTTTGCCTCCTATTCTGAGTACAGGAAGCCTCTGCACTTCAAAGTTGTTCTCTGTCTTTGGTGAAAATGTCACTATTCATTTGTTTCCTTAAATTCAACTTCAACTCCATGAAGAAGAGATCCCTGCAATTCTTGGAGAGGTGCAGCACTCTAAGAAGAAGGAATTGATTGTGTTTTAAATCTTCCTATAGCAAGTATTATGAAGCAAAGAAGATCTTGTACAGAACAGTTCATAATAAGTTGTCTTTCTGAGGTGTAGCTTGAGAATATATATAGTTTCACTATGTATTATTAAAGCTGGCTGGAAATTTTCATCTCCTTTAGAGTCTACTCTCAGCACCTGAGTTTTCATCTGAAATTGAAACACCACCAACTACAAGCAAATACTGGAACCCTATGTGCAATGGAGTTCATGTTAGCATAGCTCCATGTGTCACAAGCCACATCTATATCAAGCATATACTGCAGGTGTTTTTTTTTTGCAAAAATGACAGAGGTCTTCAATTATACAGGTAGATTTGTCTTGCTGACATCAGCTGGGGATTTTCCTCCTCTTTTTCAATTCATAATGCTGCAGAAGGTTGTTTGTTGCAGATTTAGCTATTCTTTGTAGAAGCAATGAAGGCAAACACTTATATGTACCCTTCGCTCTGTCCAGGTCTCCTTAGGTCATTAGTTTCTCTTATTATCTTTCTTTTTTTTATTTTTTGAGAAGGAATTCTGGCAAGCATTTATTTCTTCTCTTTGTTTCAATGCAACTAAATAAAAAATAAGTTTGTATTTTCTGCCCAAATATTCCCACTGATAATGAGCAGTTGTAGATAGGGAGGTACAGACAGATAAATGCCTTGCAGCACTCATGATGAGCTGTGTTTGCTGCCAGTCCCCACACTGCTGCAAGGAGCCATGAGCTGACAGCACTGGGTGGGCTGCTCCCTGCCAAGGGGAGCTGTAGCTGTCAGCAAGGTGGGTGCCACAGCACTGGCACTGCTGTGATGAAGCTGGAGCCTGCAGGCAAGTGACAGGAAAGAGGGACTGAATGTGGTAAGGGATCCATCCCCTCCAGGACTGCCAGGCTGCAACGTGGGAAAAGGAGCTCCAGAGGGCTGGTGCTGGATCCCACATGAGCTACTCTGCCACAGACCTGGCACTCTTAACTCTTCATCCAGCCTCATACATGCCTCGGATGGCTTTCCTGTGCTGCAGTTCCTGTCTGTCAGGTAAAAAGCTTTGACCAGCTTCTAAGTACAGTGAAAGAGTCATGTCTCTGATTAAGATGTCCTAAGTTGAGTTTGTGCTACGTGGTATTTCTGGTTCTATATTTAACCAGGAAGAAGGCTTTGGCTTTACAACACACCTACTCATAGACTTTTTTTATTCTTTTCTTTAGTTTGTGCCAGTCTGGGACCTCACTGTAGTTAGCAGGTGAATGGTGTACATCCATCTCCAGCCTGAACTAAATGTACATGTCTCCAGTAGTGAATTTATTCACCTATTTCTGCCTTTCTAAAACACCAAACAGGCACCATAAACTATGTAGTATTTCTCACTATACCTCTTCTATTTAAAAAAAAAAAAACAAAAAAAAACCAAAAAAAACCAAACCCACCAAACTACTTCGCCAAGACATATTTCGGAAAAAGCTCCCCATCGTTTACACTTCTTTTCATCACCTTACATACTTTGTTACTGGTAATGGCATTCCATGGTCTCTATCTTGCTGTTGATCATATTTCAAAGGTGAAACAAATCTTCTGAGCAAATCAAATTATTTTCTCTTGGAAATGTCTGTTGGGGACTGTGTGGGGAAGGACATATTTTGTTGTGAAGACGCATTTTCTCTATGCTGCAGAGGAGCTATGAACCATACCTAAAATCCTGCCACCATTATAGTAAGAAAAATCCACAGAAATTTTCTTGGCTCCAGTCACTGATGGTCTACACCATATTGCATGCGGAATATGCTGCTTGCAGTTTCTTTTTCCTGTGGAATCTTGACAGTGACAGGAAGGGGCATTATACGTCACCCCAGTATTTTTTTCTCCTTTCCCTACCCTCCTGCTGGATAGTCACCAGACAGAAGGAACCTGTTTTCGTGGGGGCTTAGAAAAGGAATAACATTGAAAAAGTAACCAAAACCCTTTTCTGTGTTCAAACACACCAACTGCTGTGAGAAGGTCTTTGATCAGGTCTAGAAAGGAGAGAGTGCTGTCATTATTTCTAGACTATGGCATGGTTTGTCCCAGTGGGAAAAAAAAAAAAAAGAAAGCAATAAAACAATTTTTAAAAGGAAGTTTTGAGGGAATTAAGAATATAAAATCTCTGTGTATGGATTCCCTCAGTAAGTAAATTGAAAAACATTACTTTTCATAAATATGCAATCTTAAATCAGCTTGAACCAGAGCCAGAACTTCGGTGCCAAAACTTAGTCTATCCCTCTCCCCTACTCCCTGCAGCCCTTCTGGAATTAACATGTGATGTCTTTGTGTCATATCTTTAAAAAAATAAAATAAAATATTAATTGTTGCAGATTTTCTTAAGAAAAGAGCCTATTCTCTTTTCTGTTATGAATACTATAAAAATTTACCACCACTAAGCACTCTCTCTAGTTTACTGAAATCTTGAGTCCTTCTGGGTCCTTCTGAAGACCTACGGCTTGTAAATAAGCTAACAGTGTTTTTTCAATGCCTCTATGTAGCCTCTAGCTGCCTGAAGTCACAGTAGACAATTCCTTAGACATTGCTTCCTGCCAGTTTCCATTGCTCTGTGTTTTTAAAGGAAGTTCCCAATTCTGGTATATCCCATCCTGAATAATACAGAATATGGGAGGCAGCTGCTTGATGCTCAGTTAGCCAGTTAATGACCTGCAAAATGGTTGTATATAGAAAAGAATTGGTTGTATAGAAAAGTCGTCTTTTATCTTTCTTATGAAACTCTATTTAGGAAACTGAGAAGATTTAAGATTTCTTCTTCTATCAGAGTAGAAAACCTTTTCACAATCAGGATTCCATACTTGCATCCAGCAAAATACTACCCTTTAAAAAAATTCTTATGATTTTGTACTGTATACTAGGAATGTTTCAGGCAAGAATTCACATCCATCTGGAATGCCTGTCAAGATTGGACATGTAATATTCCTATTACATATTCTGCCATGTAAGGAAAGAGTTCCTGTTTTCAAAGTAGATTTCAGAATAGGAATAGTGATTGATCTTGGGGAGACCCCCCCTGCTTCCCTGTCAAATGGTGAGACTGCAGGTGTCTTCTGCTCTCCAAAGAAACCAGCAAGTAAGGAGATCCTTTGTGACATTAAGCTGCTGCATTATAAAGAACTGGAAGGGCTTTTAGGAACTCTGTGATGCTATTCGCTGTTGTAAGCTTGCATGAGCTGTCTGCATGCTGGGTTCCCAGTCAAGTCCAAAGATCACGGCCAAAGGTTTGTAGTGTTAAAAGTTCATCCTTAATTTTCTCACAAAAGTAAGGAAGGTGCACACAGATAGTCCTCTCCATTCTTGAACAACATAAGTTGTTCCACCGCAGTCACCTCTCTGGCATTGCTTGCTGTATGGTAATGAGTGTACTAGTTATATTAACAAGGGCTACTCCTCAGTGTTGCACAGGCTTTTACAGAGGCAAAAGATCTGAGACCCAATTGGAATCTTTTGAAGAGCTTGAGAAGATCTCTTTGGACCAGTGACAGACTTTGGATCAGGGCCCACATTGCAATGTGTGGCCATTACATACGAGCACCAAATGGTTATCACTGTTTTCAAGGATAAGTAAGCTTGAAACAAGTCATTAATGTGGTGACAGATGGAAATGAATTGCTTTGAAAACAAAAGACTGAGATGATTATGGCAGATCACAGCAAGATCAAGAAGCAAAGTTCTCAGTAAGAATCTCCTGAAAAGAGAAAAGAGATGGGGAAGAATAAACCTTGCCTGTTAATGTTATTGAGACACAAAAGGGTGTCACAAATCTGAAAGAATTTTAAAGATTGTGTGATAAAATAGTAGAAAGATATGGACATTTCTACTGGGTACTTCTTTTTCTTCCATGTCACTTACTAAGTTGCATGACTATCTTGAAGTAATCCTGATAATCTGGTGTATTGGGTAAGGTAATATTCATTATGCAGTAATACTTGTATGCAAATGTTGAGGAAAAAAATACATTTGGGTAATTTCCTCCAGAGGAAATTTTAATAATACAATGTTTTGTTTGTGCAAATTTATTACCACAGAAAATAGGGTCCTTAAAAGAGTTTGGGGTTTGATATTTTTGTGGTTTTGTTTGTTGGTTTGGTTTGTTTTTTTTTTTCTTAAAACAGGTGAGTGAATGACAGATTTCATTTTTGGTTTAGTGATAATCCTCCAACAAAGTGACTGAAACATTGTCATTTGTGGCATATGACATTTGCTGAAGAGAGAAAGCATATGATTCACCCCTGATTGGGATGAAAATATTCCTTATGTTATAGTATTCTTGCAATCTGGAAGATGCAAAAAGGCTTAGCTGATACTAGCAGTAATTTCAAGTGAATTCAAATTAGATATGCTTATTGCAGATCAAAGACGCTGCTTAATAGCGTCGTGCTGTATGACTGGGAAAACAGAGGACTGTTTCAGAGAGCTCAAAGATTCTTATTTTCAGTCCTCTGAATTTCAGTGACTTTCCCAGACAGGATCCTTGATTTCCAAAGTCAAATCTGCAAGCAAAACTTGAACTGCAAATAAATTAAACTCCAAAGTCATCCACCTACAATTCTCTTATCCAACAGATAATGTATTTTAGACAGAAGCCCTATCCTGTACACGGAACCAAGAGAGATTAGTTATTTTATAATACATTCCTGACATGGGCCTTGCCATCAAATTTGATTTTGTTATAAAACTTATTGTCAGGAAGTTCAAAATGTAAATGTGATTCCTTATCTGTTTATAAAGGAGTTGAAAAAAACCCAACTGGCTATAAGGCATTGCTAGGGAAAAGTAGAAGTCAGTGAAGCAGGATATGAAGGGCAAATAAATCTAGTGCTGTTTCCTGATGATGTATTTTGTTACATACATTAAAAGTAAACTGTTTTTCCTCTTATTAAATCTAATAGGTGGTGATCATATTCAGGCAACAAATTTCCTATTAGAAAAATCATAGTTAAAACCATGAGCTAACGCAAAAATAAAATCCATGTTTTATTCCCCATTGCATCTTGTAGGAACCCTTTTTAGCTGCTGCTCACATTTTAATGATCAGATACTACATATTACCTCTGAATCAATGAGAATTGTTTTCAGCACTACCATTGATTTTCAGTATTTGAAACTAAAATATTTATATATTGAAAAGTGAAGTCAAAATATGTTGAAGTATAGTTACATTTCTTACAAACAATAATGCACAGTGGAGACATTGATGAAATTTCATGGCTCTTCAAGCTGACTAGGTCCTTTTAGACGAAATTCATTTGACTAACAATTTTGCTAGACCTGAAACTGGAAAGCTTCCAGTCAGCCAAGCACTAAGAAAATAAAAAATAAACATGGGAGAGGCCATTCTGTGTATCAGCTCTATTCCTGTACATAGATAGAAAAGGTTTAAGTCCTTCACCTGCATGACCAGCAATGACACAATGGGAATGCTTCCAGTGAAACAAAAACGGCAACATATAAGGGCATACTTTGTTTTGAAATGTTTCACTTTAAGCACTTTCATCAGATTTTGTGGGGTTTGCTTGGTGTTTTTGTTGCTGTTGTTTGGTTTTGGGGTTTTAATCTAAAATTTTTAAATGGCAGAGGTCTGCATGCATTGTTGCTGGTGTGGCCTTGACCAGGGGCAATCCATATGAAGTTCTCTATGGACACTAGGTTTTAATTTGGGACATTTGTGATCAGTTACCTTGAACAAAAGCACTTTTTATGAGGAATGAATTAGTTCTCCCTCCCATAACTCAGTGCCTTATACAGTTGCACATAATGAAATGAGGAACCCTTAAACCAGACATCTAAACTCACTTCTGCTTTAGTGAAAATATTTTTAGTGTATTGCTCTTCAGTCCAATACAAAGCAAGAACTCAGATCTGAAATACCAGCTGTTGCTGCCCAGAACTGTCGTGCAATTTTTCATTGTGGATGTCATGACTTGTTGAAAGTGTTTGGGGAATCACAAATGAACAGTGCAGTTGGCTTCTTATACATTTAGTTCAGTTATCCAAACTGCTGGTGCCAGAACTCTCTAGATATAAACTATAAACGAGCTCCACTGGTGTGAACTGAATGTGGAAATCATTTAGAGGCAGAAATGTCCTTATAGATTCAACCGGGCATGCAGAATGCCCCTTGGACCTCCACCATAACTAACACTTCAGAGAAGAGAGACTCTCTTCCCTGCTCTCCTGTGGGTATCATAAGTGGTGGCACAATTAAGCTATTAATTCATACAGGAAATACCTGAATAATTGTAATTTACAAACTGTGCATTTATTTGTAAAAATACCTTTGCATCTCTCTGTGCCCCCACTTAAGGACCCATGTAGTTCTTTGGTATAAAAAAACACCAGTATTTTTCTGAAAAAGATCATTAATTTGTTTTGGGGAAGATTTTCCCTTGCGCCAGTTGTTAAGCATTTCTAAAAATAGTCATTCTGGTTTCACTAAAACTACTCACCTGATTATGAACTTCTTGGTTCAACCACATGTGTTCCAAATATGTGCTTAGAGACCAGGAGGTTCCTAAGATGATTAATGTGATGAAGGGCTTTCTTCCTTTTTTCCTGCTGGAGTTCTAATGCAAACTACAGTGCAAATTTGAGTAGACTTCTTATGGCTGAGAGTCAAATTCAAGTACTCCTGCCTTTGAGGATCTCTCTGATTATTTAATGAGCTTGATTTCTTCAGGACAGGCTGAGAGCAAATGGAATATCTAGTTGTGAAAGGGCTACGTAATGCCTGCTCAGAGTTTTGTCCTCTTTTACATTTGCCCTTTTTTGTTATAATATTGTTTGGTGTTGTTTTTTTTGGTGGTTTTCCTTGTTTGGTTGTTTTGGGTTTTTGTTTTTCATTTTTGTATAGTTCTCATGAGACCAGCTGCTAAAAAGGGCTGCAGCCTGCCCAGCTACTGTGCAGCCAAACAGAAGCTGCAAGAAGCTTAGCATCTTAGAAGATTTGGCCTTGCCAATGACTGGCCCTTTGAAGGGAGTACTTTGCATGAGTGTTCTCTAAAGTAGCATTCTTACTTTATACTGAATAAACTGTAGGAGAAAAATCATAATTCCTCCCCATTTCCAACCCTCTCTCTCTCTCTCTCCCTATTCCATTTTGGCCTCCACAAGCAAGTCTAAGGTCATCTGCAGGATACTTTCCTTCTGTGGAATAGTTTCTCTTACTATTTCTCAGACATTAGTGTTTAGACTTATTGCTTTTATTTCACTTTCCAGAGTCTATTTTTTAAAAGAGATGTATGTGTTTTCCCTTTTTATTCTATTCTTAAGCTTGAAAATATAATGAATCAGAAATTAATTCAACCCTGGCATTCCTTCAGTTCCTTCACAGCTCCCAAACATACTGCTCACCTTCTGCTCACCATTTACTTTCTTCACATTTTGCTGTTGTTTGCATATCTATTCAAAAAATATTTTAATGTAAATAAGCTGTGAGTTTTTACAGCTTTCTCTGGTACAGCTTGGAGCTGAACTCTTATGTGCGTCTTTTGATTCCTCTTTCTCTGACAGCACACAAGAGGCAATCTTGCAACCAAATGCATGTCAGTGGGCTCACTTTGCAAATACTGAAGATAATGTGTCTTATTCATAATAAGATTACAATCAAGGTCTGAAATTCCCTAGTCTCAGCAGCTCTGGAGTCTCACCCTTTTGGAGGTGATTATGTTTCCCACCAATGAAGGACTTTTTAACACTATTACTGCAGACCTTGATAGATTTAGCTTTGAAATGAGGCATGTTAATGCTCTAATATAATGCTCTTCAAGTAGACTGTGTGTGTGCTCTGCACACAGCTCACTGCATTTTAAAAGCACTATTATTTCCTGCTACAGAAAGCATCTAAAACTGTATCAAGCAAACCTCTCCTTTTAGAGGTTTCAAGTTTAGTGTGGGGCTAAAATACCTGTTGGAACAGGAAGGAGATGAGTGGATTTCAATTCTATGTGATCGTTTTTCGACAGGGATGTGTCAGTGCATGTACTCCAAGCATTAACTTGTGTAATGAATGTCAAAGTTATACAGGTCTCGATTAATACTTGCACTTCTGCAGGGCACCAGTAGTGGAAATGGCACACACACACACACACACAAAAAATCTCCAAAACAAAAAAACCCACAAATTTTCTCACAGGATGAGATGGACAGCATCACTGTAAAATTTTTTGAAGTTGGTAATATGTAACCTAGCCTGACTTCTGGTATATATATACATTTACCTGGAAATTTCTTCTTAATTTTTGATTTTTACTAATATATGGCACATTTTATCAGTGGACCTTTTTTGAATTTTTATGGATACCAAATAGATAGTTTATCTCCTTTCTTCATATTCATGATACTCTGAGCACAGATACTTTTATAGTAACGATTATCATGAGAACTCTTACTTTTCAAATAGACACAAGGTTCACAGAAACCTTTGTGAAACAGTAAATATCAAGAGTCATTATGTGGGCTTTTCACAAAGGCTCACATTGGCACTTAACAAAGGAATGACTGATAAACACATACCCTTAAAGGCCATTAGAGAAAATTTCTCAACTGAGAAGAAAGTCTGTGAACACTATGCTTTTCTGAGGTCAGTCAAGACCTTTCTTGAGAAAGGCCCAGACTACCCAGAGCTAGATCATCTTTAGCAAGTAAGTTTTTTTCCTCGCCTTGTGGAATTACCATTTGAGTAGATTTGTGAGCTCATGTGATACATACCAAGCCATAAACACCCGAAGTTCTTCTGTCTAAAACTCTAGTTTAGGTACTACACTGACTGTGAAAGAGCCAAAGCCCACAGCCACCTCTGCCTAACAACTCACTATTAATAAAGTACCTGCATGTGAAGTTGCTCAGGAGCACCTTTATCTGCCCATCATGAGCAGTTGGTGCCTGGCTCTTGTTAAAGTTCTGCAGGGGGGCTGTTGCCTCAGGGTTGTCCATGTGAGAGCACATCAACCACTGCAGGCTATCTCTCCATGATCCCTGTGGGAATTAGCTCAGGAGGCAGTGCAGTTGTGCAGGAAGAGACAGACTTGGGTGTAATCTCTTCCTCTGCTTCTGAGATGTGTTTCTTAAGAATGTGACTCACTTCATGGAGGAAACATCCTAATATCCCAAATAGCTGCTGCTTGGGTGGAAAATGAAAGAGGCAAGCATAGCTTGTCTCCTTTTCCCAAAGCATCTGTTTGACATAGAAATTTAGTGTTTAAATGAGAACTACATTTGTCTTACAGTACTAAGCTTGCCAGCAGTAAATAAGAACCATGTCCTAGTCCTTGTTCTACAGGATGTTTGCTTACCTCAGAATATTACAGAATCAGAGAATATTCTTAGTTGGAAGTGACTCACAAGAATCATTGTGTCCAACCCTTAGGTGAATGTCACATACGGGGTTTAGAACCCACAACCTTGGTGTTATTAGCATCAGGCTCTACCCAGCTGAGTTAGTCTCAGGGTATGCATGTTCCTTACATAAAATCTGTAACTGCTCAGTGAGACAGAAGTCTGCACTGAGAAGTTGTTTTTTTCTACCATAGGCCTTTCCAAGAGTGGCTTAAGTGATTGCTTCAGGACAGGTTTTCCAATCAGCTGGAGATAAAGTGATTCAGGTGAAAATTCACTTTGAGAGGTGCAAAGCATGCCAAAAACAGGGACTGAGGAGTATTGATAAGCTCAGGCTAACAGGCTCTGGTTTCCCAAACACATAATATAGAACTAAAATGCTTTTTTTTATTAGCAACAGAACAAATTAAAACCCATGTATTTTCCCCAGTTGAAAGCTAAAAATGATTTTGTTATGGAATTTAAGTAAACAAGATTAATTTTGAAGTCCTCTCTGCTTATCTGAGCATTGTCTTTTGACTGAAGTGGTGATCAGTTAGATAAGACAAAGTTTTCATTGACCTTACCAGAATACAATGACTCTTACATGAGCAGTCATGTTTCCTGACACAGTAAATGCAATATGACCACAGCTGAAGACCGTCTAATTCATTAAACACAAAGGGATTAAAACCTTTGTTTCTTAGAAGACATATCTGCAGTGTGACTTGCTGCTGCCAGGCAGTTCAATTCCAAACTAAAACCATTTTGTTAATCTTATTTGGGCTTGGAGCCAGGGTAACCATTGATAACTGATGTTTGATCAGGTCCTAGCATGGGCAGAGTTTAACATTTCGTTCACTCAGGTATCATGATGATAGGAAACAACAGGCCAAGATAAAGTCTAATATCAGTAAATGTTCATTCACTGTATGAATTTCCCTGAGCAATTTTCTTCTTGTGACTAGATTGTATCATCTTTGACACATACTCCACATCATAGAGGGAAAGGAATGATAACTTCAGTGGTGCATGAGACATACAGAGATGATGAAAATGACCATCTAGCTACATGCCTGGAAAAAGGAAGCAATTAATCCATAAAGAGTTCAGAACACAACTGATGCTACCTAATAATGCTGATGATGGAAGTCATGTGGTCAATTTCTTTTATGAATGAAACTTGGGCATACTTTAGTCTTGTTAAATAACAGTGTGGTTTCATGCTCTTTTGGCTGCTAGTTAATTGAATCTGACCTGCAAGGTACTTCATTACAACCTGTCTCCACAGAATTATAGACAATCTTTTTGTTTCCCTAATTAATGTTAAATTCTCTCCAACTGCTCACAGAAATGTTGTCATTCTCAGCATTCATTGGCATCAATCAAATTAGATTTTAGTATTTTATAATTTTAAGGAGTTCTCAAAATTGCATAATATACAAACAATAGGTAATCATTTGGATAACAGTTCTCATATTCTTAATACTTCAATTATTCATCTAAGAATACATTTTATGTCTTGAATACTTCTACCTATTATCTGACACCACAACTTTTCCTGTAGGAAGTGAAATATGTTTTACCTTTTATTTTTCATAAGCTTTGTATGACTTTTTAATGTAGTCCCTTGAGAAAACATTTTCTCTTCAATATGTCTTACAAGTTAGATTGGTCTCTTAAAAAAAACCTCAGCAGACACAAGGGATGAACTTAAACCACACCAAAACATGTTGGAAATTGTAGTTACTGTAGATATGCAAATAAAAAACATGATGAAACCAAAACCAAATGAAAGTGAGTTTTGGTTTATAATACATTCCATATAATATGTGTTAGCTTAATTATATTATTTGCTTTATGAAACCAGGAAAAGTATAAGCCAACCCTTTTTTATTTTACCTGAACTATTCCAAACTGGTTTTGGTATAACACTCACTTTACACTTTCAGATATTATTCACTTCAATTGTCCCTTCTCCAGTCAAATAAACATTAGACAAACAAACAAGCAAGTAGAAATTTCTAAGTAAATATGCTCTTTGAAATAAAAAACCCACCACCCTCTGGAAATGTTTAAATAAAGTATTTTAACAGTTCTATTTTTTTCCCCTGAATAATTTCAGTATTCCCAAAATGTCAGCTTTTCGTAAATTGCCTGCTGATCAAAATGTGTTTAGTCACCCTTGCTTTAAATAGAAAACACCACAAAAACACATAAAATATGTGAGTTCAGTAATCTGGGGCAAATCTGAATAAAACATCCTTTGAATAACCAAGGAAGCTGAAGTGTTCTTTCCACTGGAGGTGATGCAGAAAACGGGACAGACCAAAAAACTCTTCAGGCTTTCCCTATTCCAAACTCAGTCGCGGCCGGAGCCACCGTCACTTCGGAGTGGGCTCTAGCGCCATCTAGCACCCCATCCGGGTACTGCAAGGCATCGCCCGCTTCCCCCTGCCCATGCCTTTGGAAGCAGAAACCCAGACTGTCGCTTTTAGTTTACCCAAATATAGTCGTAAATGTTGCCAAACGACACGCTTCAATATGGAATAATATCCAGGAGTACTGTGATAAGTCAAGGCAGGATTTGCAACGCTTGCAAACTGCACCACGGGGTGCCTGGCGCTGCTGACCTTCTGCAATGGTCCGTAATTCCAAACCCCTTACTGATGATGCAAGCAAGTGGCTTGGACCCTTCCAAGGACAAAAACCTTCAGTTTCTTATGAGGATTTTTCTATACAGCATCAGCAAGATAAAAACCCAAAGAGAAAATCCCAAACAGTGACAAAAATGAAACTTTCTACTAGAATCAGACTGGGTTTGATAAAACTTTCATTGGGAAAGGCTTTTTTTTGTTCCCAGGTGGATTTCTTTGTAAACATCTAGCAAAAAAAAGGTCTAGAATAGACCTTGATGAAGCCACATCCCTCAAGGCAAGAACCATTATGTCTAAATTACCTTTGATAAGCAATAGTTCAAATTACACCAGACAGACTCCATTCCAGTGCATTGCTTTGATTGGGTTTTGGGTTTTTTTAGAAATCTTTATTTCTGAACAGCACCTTGTTTTATGTAACATAATCCCATTATTTCTTGTCCTATCTAACCTCGACATAGGGAAGTAGCTCTCTCCAGGGCTAGATCTTACCTAGCAAAGTTGCTACCTTGTCCCTTCTTCAATCTTCTTTTCTTTAGGCTACAAGTCCCAATTCCTTCAATCTTTGCTCACAGGTTTTCAGATCCCTGATCACTCCTGACATCCTCTTGTCACCTGGGGCTTAGGGCACTCATGTGGAGAACATGAGCCTTTGCTTTGGCAAAATCAGATAGAATGAAAACAAAAGCATTAAGAGACAGCATTGCAAAGCCATACCTCTGACCTAAGTTTTATAGGTAGTCTCATTAGTGAATGGCTTTGAAAGTACACAGTGACGTTGGCCTAGTTTAAGCTGAGCACAGATGTTCAAAACTGTTAACAGTTTTATTTTACATTACTTTCTGTTCTGATAGGAAGCCATGAAATATGCATAATATTTTGATGTCTGTAACATGTCTCCTCTTTAGCAATGCTTGCAGGCTACCAAGAAAATTGTCAGTCTGGGTTTGTTTTAAAAACAAATATAATTAACTCAGGGGTTTTAATGCATCCTGTTTGTAAATAAAAGAAAAAAGGAAACTATTTCTCCTGAGATGACCTATGATCTCCATATCGTGTTTAATAATTAACAACATTCACCATGCCAGTGATTATTGGGAGACATCTCATGGAGACAGCCTCTTGCTCTCAACAAACACGTTGACTAGTTTTGACAAATGTCATTGGTCTCAGAAGCATATTTATTCCTAGTAGCACATTTAATGATCTGCAGAGCATGTCCCTTTCTAATAGTTAGCAGTTACAGAAAATACCTCCTACACCCTGCAATTAAAGCATAGTCTGTAAAATAATTAGTCACAGGGAAAGAATGTCAGACAGGAAAAAGGGTTCCTAAGATCACAACCATTTCAGCAATAACTATCGAACAAGTTGGGGAACTAATCAGGAAGATGGTGAAAGATGTAATTTCAATACTAGCATTATTTTTAAGGATAGTTTATAAGAAATATTCCAAATGAGTGAATTTCATAAAGTATGTTGCTTGGATATTTATTTGGAGGGGGAAGGCATTACTAAGTTAGGGTTCCAGACATTTTCCAAAATATCTCAGAGTTATAAATTCCTATGTGAAAATCAGTTGGCTAATATGAAATATCACTAATATTATTTAATTTCACAGGCTATTTCAGCAACAACACTCCTACATCCTTCTAAGAGAAAATAGAGGGGAAGAATTTAAGAGACAATAAGTATCAATGGAACAATAACATATTTCATCAGGAGCAGAGCTGAAGTTGTTAGCAGATCCTGTGACAGATTCTGGACATGAACTCAAGCCCTGAATGAAGCTCATGCCAAAGGCAATGCCCATTCAGTGCCTCTGCAAAGGGGTGCCTGCTCATCAGAGTTGTCCAGAATGCTGCGCTAATCCCATCTTTGCACATCACTGGCCACAGGCACTACACAAACTGTGTTAGCCCCATGGATCTGCTGCATAGAGGCAGGTTTTTGGCTGCACTTTCATTCAGCAGTCATATTTTCTTTATCCTGAGTCTTCAGTAGGTACTGTCCAACACTATAATCCACAGTTAGTTTCAGTGAGCTTTTGGGAAATTCTGCACAAAGCTGTAGCAAAGTTGTCTCCAATAAGAAGGGTATAACAAATCATGTTGATAATGGAAATCAACTTTATATCAAGTCCATCTTTCATAATAGACAACTTCTTTTAATTTGGAGTATTTGTTTGATGCAACAGGTTTTTCTGTGTCTTTTCAGTGGCTAATGTTTAAAACAGCATTGTACTGGTCTACCACACTAGCTTTTGGCTTCTCATTCACAGATGACCATTTTTATTATAATTCTATTTTACTAACAAGGATTTCCCCATTTTCACCAGTGCTTGATCTAATGGAAGGCAAGTAGCAGATGGTTCATACGCAATCTCATTAGTTTCTCTGAAAGAATGTTTCATTACTGTGTGGGTGGAAACATCCTCTGTTTTCAAAGTAATTGCAATATAGTAACTGTAATGTGTAGCACACAATATTCCAGATTTCATATAGCAATTGCCTTGGATAAGACTCAAGAAGAGAAACAGTGAGGTCTACAGACACATTTTTGACCTTGGGTATGTCACTTGTATTTCCTTTTAACTTGCTGTTTCCGTCTTACTTTATGGCACAAGTTCTTTGACAAATAGATTATCTTTCACATATGGTCATATAACAAGATACAGATGCCTTTGTGCAGCTGGGGCTTCTGTGCCCTGTGTAATAAAAATAAACAACAGTAACAAGAAATGAAATACTGTTGACCTTTATCCTACTGTGCTAATAAGGTGAGGAAACAGGAGTCTAAGGGTGTCATCGAGTAGGATCTGAGTATCAAGCTACAACTCATGAGTGGAGAGATTAAATTCAAGGCATGAAGTCAGAGGAATTCCCACTGTAGTCACTGCATACAGATAAGTAGGCTTTGCCTTTATCCATAGCTTTTGTTCCTAAAAAAATTTGAAGCAGAAGAGGAATGGGGAAATAATATCTGAAGGCAGTAGTAGCATGGAACAAATTAACAATTCACAATTAGAAAGTTTTCTGGCTTGTTTGAGCAGCTCATGCCATTCTGAGATCCCGACTCCAAGCTGGTTTTTAACAACCCTTGGTCTGAAGACCACGGAATGAAAACAGCAAGCATTTCCATTGTGGAGTATATTGTTACACTGCATCAGTTATAGTAAGCACAACTTTGGTTTTGTTGACTTAGTGGGTAATCTGTCTGAGAAACATTAAATTAGAACCTTAAATTAGAAAATTGCTCTTTTAAATTAAATATTCAAAAATGTCTACAAAAGTATACTGGGCTGTAACATTTGCCTGTTCTGAGTATTGATACTAGGACAAACACTTGAGTATATATGAAAAGGGGACTTGATAGGCTCACAACCGACCACATGAAATACACAAAATTTTCTCCCACTATTTCTTCAGTTCTAATTATGAACTTGAATGTATAATCACAGCCATACTGAGATGGAGGCTGTAACCATACCTGCGCAGTCACACTGGTGGTGTTAGAACTGCCATGTAGTGCAGCAACACTGTGTTTGCTGTGTTTAAGCACTGCTCTTGCTGCCATCATTATTGACAGTCTGTTTGTGTTAAAAACCTTCTCTTCCCAGCAGAACTGACTGTCTTCTGTGACTCCTGAGGTTAGAGTAGTTTAGAGTAGGCCTAATAAAGATCTATTTGATTCTGAGTGTAGTAGATTTATAATGTGGTTTTCCAATAATATTTTCAGTATGTCAGGAAAACAGCAGGTTCTTTTTCATTTGTTCTAACTTGCTTTCCTCTAGAAAGAAAACTGAGTGCTTTTAGTCTGCAGAGTCAAAACCCACACACAATATAACCATTTGCAGAAATTATTTTTATAAAGCTTGAATGTAAACAAGAACCAAATAGCCTTATCTGTGGTAGGTGAAAGGAGGTAAGCAGCTACTGTGAGCCTGGTGTGAGGGCTGCTAGGACAGGCAGAGTATGTTCACAGGAGGGACTGGGCAGGCAGACAACCCTGTTATTAACTGTGTGGGCTGTTATTACCTCCACATTTATCATTTACCAAAAAAAACTTGTATAGGAAGAGAAAAGAATGGGAAAATATTAAGATGTCTACATTTAATTACATATTATTTCTAAATAGCACTTTATGACCTGTCAATGTTATTTTAATAGGTATTTTTGTGACCTGTTATGAGTATGAGGACATTCCTTCTCTCCACTTTTTTTTTATAACATGGCTTCACAGCATGCCAAATATATTTCTAGTGAGTTAAGGGTGGATGGGAGTGGAAAACATGTATTAAATTAGTCCAGAATTGTATAATTAATTTTTTTTCCAGTATGTAGTAGTATGAATTAGTTAAAATTTCTCAAACAAAAATGTTAATTTAGTGGAAATTTTAATGAAACTCTTCCAACCAAATGACTGCCCAGGTGTAGGACCCAGGATTATTTTTCTGCCCACAACACATTTAGAAATATCTGTTGTCTGATATCTGACCTGTCCTTCCCCACCAGCGAGCCACTCTGTTACCTCTCTCACTCTGGGCCAAACACAGGCAGCTGGCCATATCTTGGTGACAGACTTTTCTTCTCTTGGGAGGACTTTCACAAGACAGAAGAAAACTGACCACCATTATGCCAGAGTTTTTATCCTGTAATGGGGAACCTTCAAGCCAATGGGGATTTTCAGTAGAAGGGTTAGTGCTAAGGCATTGTATTAACTCAAAGAAATTTAACTTTTGATCAAAATATCTAAAGAAAGCACTGTTTCTGGTCTGTCCTCCTTGTTTGTCTCAGCCTGTGAGTCTTTAGCATGGAAACCTTGGATGCATTATTTTCTTATGCCTACATTTTTTTCCCTATTGCAACAGCTGATGTTTACTAGAATACTTTAATTTAAGGAGCAAAAGACCATAATGTTATGTCTATATCTTAGATAGCTAGTTTTGATGCTCAGTGCAGGGGTACTCCTTTCTCAGCCAAGCAAAATCTATTCACTTGTGCCTTTTTGACAGTAATGTGTTTTGGAGGAAAGCTGCTGTTGTTTGGTGCCTGATATTATATGAGACCTTAACTCTTCTACATGTGATCTGCACTGGACAGTTGCAGGTATTGGTTTCAGAAGTGGTTTGCCTAAACTTTTGCAGCAGCATCTACAAATAATATTCAAACAAAACTCCTGTAAGCATAAAGTTCAAAAGTTCAAAGCAATCAAGGATGGTGAAAAATCTTTCTTAGAGAACTACTTTAGCATAAAATAAAAAAAAAAAAAAATTACCCTGTATTAAACCAAAACAAATTAACTCCCCCAACAAGTCAGTCATCTAATATTAATTTTCAACACAAGTAAGAAATAACTATGAGGAGAAGAACAATCTAGGAATTAATATGAAGGTAAGAATATGGAGTTCTCTGCATTTTTTGAGTGTATCCACAATCATTATAATGAGAAATAACCCTCTAATTTAAAATTGTCTAGACCAGGGGTGTGGACAGCCTCATATTTGTGGTAGTCAGATAATAATTTAAAATAAAACTATTTGTGTAAGGCTGAATTCTGAGCATGGCTTCCTGATAGACAGGACAGATAGCCAAAAATGTCTAATAAGAGAATAGTTCCAGGCTTATCTTTGGCACTTTGCAAAGCATAAAGCACAGGCAACAGTAAGAAACTATTTATCACTCACAAAATAATTGTTCTTTGCCTTCTTATAATACTGCCCAGGACTTTAACCACAAACACTTAAATTTTGTAGGAAATAAAACTCTGCCCACACAAAAAAACCTTAATATGGAGAATTTGAAACTATTCCTTCATAATTTTCATGATTTCACATTTCAAAGTAGGATTAAAGTTGCCAAAATTCATGTAGAATGTAAGAAAAATTGGGAAGTGATTTGTAATTAAAATAAGAAAGTTGGTGTGTTCCACTGCTGCATCTCAAGGCAGCTCATCAGCTTCAAGGCACTGTAAAGTAATGACAGACAAACTGAAGCTCCACAGCTCACTCACTCCCTAGGAAAAGGAGGGAACTTGTTTTCTCTCCCTAGCACATCAAATATTTAATCAGACACTGCAACACTAGGCACTGTGGATTATATTGTCCCTCACAGTCTGCTGTTCTGCAGAGGGCACATGGCTCTGGATCACAGCAGGGACTTACAGCAAGCCTCTGTGTTCTATCCCATCCACTCATCCCCATTTTCCTCCACTGGATTGAAACCACAGGCTCATTTTAAGTAACAACAAAGCTCATGCTGAATGCAGTAGAGCCAATATCTTATCCTTTGCTGTAAAGTTCTGAAAAAAAGTCACATGAACCTTTTGATTTTTCTGAGGGAGAATATATCATTAATATCATGGTGGTAGAGTACACAATAGACATATTTAGAGGTTCTCCACACATAGCAGCCTTTCAGTTGTCCCATATTTCAACTCCTTTAGATAAACAAACATGTGGTAAAGTAGAATACTGATATAATGAAATGTCATTCATCATTCAGTGTTACAGATGATGTTACAGAAAACGCCGAGTACAGAAATCTGTGTACTGAAACCAACATTCATCTTCAAGAAATCAATGGATAAGTAATAATAGCTAACCTGAAAGAAAATATATTTGCAGAAGCTCAGCTACACATGAAGGAAATGGATGCAAGTAAAGAGCAAATGCTCAACAAGAAATAATACAGCAAATTTTTTATCTGCTTAAGATTTATCTAAAGAATTTTTTTTTTCAAACAATATATTATATAAGTTACACAAAATTTGCACAAGTTGTGTTTTACATTCCAAAGGAGCTTCATTTTGGAAGCTCAAAGGTCCACTTTTCTGGTCAAAGAAGACTGTAAAAATCCCAGGAGGTTATAAACAAAGAGAATTCCTCAAATTAGATAGTACACCAAAACAAAAAAGAAGGATCAAAGTAGTCACATAGTCCGTCTGCTGGGGTAGGCTAAGTTAAATAAGAACCTGTCCAGCACTATTTTATTATTCAGTGTTCAGATTTTAAGGGGAGGAGCAGGGTGGGGGGAAAGGGGGAGGGGGAGGGGAGAGAAAGCAAAAAAAAGTGCTTCACACTTTTAGCTGTGGAAAACACTTCATTCATATTCTCATCGAAAATGAAACATGGTAGAATATTTTAATTAACATAAGTTAAGGTATTTACTCCAATGAACTTAGCAGAACTTCATTGCTCAGGACAGTGTTCTGAACTGCATTTGTACAAAGGAAGACTGAATGCCTTGTGGTATTCACACAGATATCAAAATCCCAGCAAACTACAAAAAAACCCCAACTGTTCATGCAGAAAAATGCTCAGAAGTAGATAAACCATAGAGTGGGTGAGGCTGGGACCAAAGAAACTCCCATAATTAAAATTATTACAATACCAAAGGTCTGAGCCAGAATAATTCTCCAAGATGTCTATGTATTTTTTTGCAATATACATAAATGAACTCTTACTCTACGGACCATGGAAGACTATCTTGACACTTAGCAGTGTTGTTTCCATGGGGGAATCTGCATCATACATCAGACATGTCATGCATGCAAAGACCTCAACTCACCACACAGAACTTGAAATCATGCAGATATGTATCTACCAGACCTGAAACAATATGTTTAATTTGGTCATCCCAGTGCAGAAGTAAAATACACAGCAGAGGGCTTTAATTACATTATCTGTAGGTTTAATTCTCAGCCTGACTTCATGGTTTGACTGTTAAAATGCTGGGAAAACACAGTCATTACCAAAACATGGACCAGAGCAAACTCCTGGACACAATGGACATAATGATTTTGTCAGTATCTAAGACATTCCTAATGATGAAGATATGACCAAAAAACAAGATTGCACTTGAACCAAAAACAATTTGAGGAATTATACCACAGTGATATTTTGCAGTATCTGTCATCCATTTAGAGCTCAATGTGGTGTGTATAAGTGCCTGGTGGACTATTGAGACTCTTTGTTGTGAAACATCGTAGAGAAAAAACACACACAGCAGCCTCATTATAGGGGAACTCTGAGATGAATTATAGCTAAATCTAATAACAGATATAAACTGTTATTATAATGTCTTTCAAATCTGTTTACTGGATAACTGAATAGCTTTAGTTCTGAATTAGGGAGCATGAACTATAGATCTCAAGGGCTGTTGCTGTTACTTAAATGATTTATAAAAAGTGGTACCTTTTTTTCCATCATAAATTATTTACAGTTAACAAACTCAGGGAGGAAGTCCTTTCCCACACAGCACATAACTTCAAGTTCACTGAAATGTATAGACAATACTTCTCTTATAAAAAGTTTGCATCCCAGCATTAGATGAATAGAAAGTCTACTCCTAAACTGTTTTAATTACAGATCCAGTCAAGAATGCCTTTCATTATCTTCTAATGTAGTTCAGACTGTAGAAAGTTAGAACGTAAAAAAAAATTTCCTTTAGCCCTCAAGACATTTTTAAAAGCAATATGTTTCTTTTTACTTCACTTAGATCACAGTTGTTCCCGCTAGAGAACAATGCACAACTCAAATAAAGTTGGGGGGTTTTGTTTGTTTGTTTGGGGTCTTTTTTCTATTGTTATGCAAGAGATATAAGCTGCTTTCTAGTTTCATTTTATGGGAAATTATCTTTCAGCCTCAGCAGCTGGATTTCAGTGTCTGTCCACATATGTGACCATAACTCCTCTCCACAAGTCAGAAATAAATTTGGACAGACAATTAACACCGGTATCTAAATGAACTCCACTGACAATTACCAGAACTTAAGAGAAATCAACAATCAACAAGATTCAGAAATGTAGCCTAAGCACCATGTCTATGATGATACTCTCAGTGAAAATAACACTATTTGTAACACTTGCTGTAAACAAGCTTGATATTGGAGGCAGTCTTTCAAAGAATAAATCCACAGTGCTGTATATAGAAGTACTTCATTCTAGGAAATGAACTTTAATTAGAACATCACTGGTGTCAAATTTCTAATAAAATGTTTAAAGACAAATGGAGATAACAGAACCTTGGGAGATCTGCTAATGTAGAAACAGCTGTTAATTGCTGGGGATTTACATTTTTACATTAGCACAAAGTCTGAGACACAGAACTGATAGAGAGACACAAAGGCCTTTTATGCATGCAAGATCTTTTCAGACTACCAGATAAATGCCGTGTTCAGCCGCTGTGTAGCACCCACGAGCTCACAGAGCCCTCAATACCACCTCCTCTGCTGCTGCAGCCTATGGGGATGAGCTCCCACCTATGTCTTTGGTCATGTTCTATTAGTACTTGCACAGATTACCATGGACTACCTGCATCTGCATTTAGAGTAAACACACTTTTACTCAGTCTTTCCTAAGGAGACTGGAAGACAGAGAAGGATTGCCATTTTCATAGCTTTATTGCCTGCTTCCTTGCGTCTCTCCCACCACCACTGGAGCATGACATAACTATCCTCTGAAGCACAATATTCTGCTGAGCCCCACATGGATTTTCTATAAGAAATTTGACAACAGATTATTGTATGTCTTCAATGAATGACCTGAGCTTCTCTCTGGGACCTCTGAGGACCAGACCATTAAAAAAGTGATAAATTTAAAGCTACAGATATTAAGGTATGGAAATACTTTGGGGAAATGGATTTGACTTACTTTTTTCCCTCCTGACCCTGTCAGGTAGGGTTGGCCAATGAAAGTGCTATGGCCAACCCAGTTAGAAATCTGGATAAAAATGCAACAGCCAAGTTACCCTAAATATTCCCCCTAAAAAAAAGAAAAACAAAAAACCAAACTACACCAAGCAAAAAAACCCAAACAAACAAAATACCCCCCAACAAAACAGTAATACCAAACATATGTTGTTCCTTCCTACCCAAAATTAAAAAAAAGTGATTTTCAGAAAGATACCTTTACAAAAATTGCATAGTTTGAAACACCAGGAATCTAATCACTGAATTTTCACCAGCTGAAAAAAAAGCAAAAAAGCAAGCAGACAAACAAAAAACCCAAACAATTCCTATTTTTCATACAGTCACTGAAAATAATTGTTTTATACAACATTCATCATGTTTACATTTACAGGAGAAAAACTAAAGGTCTACTAGAGGTGAAGCGACCAGGTAGCCCACATTTTTATTTTGCTACAATGGGCTGAGGAGAATATTTTTTATGAGGCAGATACAGTGGGGTTGAAGGTTTTCTCATCTTCTGCTGTGATTTTTCACTTCTGTTGGCTAAGTGAAATCTGCAGCTCTTAATAGAAAAGCATTCACTTCTGTGTTCAACCATCTGTAAGGGACTAGGAGTTGTAAAGCATCTTCAGTTCATCAAAAGGAGGACTATAATACCAAGTAGAAGGTGCTTGAGAGTGTCCAGAAACCCTGACACCTCACTCTGTTCTAAATAGCAATTAGACGTTTTTTAAAAGTTCTGCTAATTCAGAATGAAATAATTAAAAGTTACACATTAAAGTGCAAGAAACACTTCCTAGATGAACCTCAATTTATTAAGCTATTTTAAATATTAAATTTTATCACAACTTAGAGTTTTTACTCCTTTCATTGAATTTCTGGCACTAAAATCTTAGCAATTTGCATATCTAAATGGTCTGTAACGTATTAAGCCTAGTTATATATATATATTTAATTGAAAGCAATGAATGATTTCACACGCTTATGGGATGGTTTGTGGCATTATCTCAGGCCTAGCGTTAGGAGATGCATTTAGGGATTCTGTCCCAGAAATGGCCAGGACTAAACCAGGGTTCATTAAGATGTACTTCCATCTCTGG
The DNA here is from genome assembly GCA_035583155.1 of Acropternis orthonyx. NCBI lineage: Eukaryota > Metazoa > Chordata > Aves > Passeriformes > Rhinocryptidae > Acropternis > Acropternis orthonyx. The sequence goes on from JAWWEU010000125.1 coordinate 61,230,510, forward strand.
CAGTGCTTGTTGCAGAGGCACAAGGAATGGAGACAGCTTTAGTCCTGATGCACAGTTCCTGAGCTAATCCTGTCTCATATCTGCTCCCACAGGAATCCTTTCCCAGCATTAGTCCCATGTAAGAGGTACCCTTGATGTAGGTGGCCTGGCCAGGGAAGCAAAATCTTTGTGGTTAGTCACAAGATTCATCAAGGGCAGAGGAGTCATTTTAATCCTTAAAATCATTAAAAATAAATTAGAATAGCTTCCAAATCACATGTAAACAGACTATGTTCTTGTTATCATGCATGATCTTTGAATTGTCAATACCTGAGCAAAACTGTAAGGACGTATTTTCACACATCATTTTATTAAGTAAATGAAAAAGAGCTTTCTTGCTCTAAGGATTCTTTGCTGAATGTATTATTAGGTATTACAAAAATACTGAGATTAACCCCTCTTTACTTTGTTTATCCAATGTTAAAGCCTACTGCATTGATAGATATGGTAATCGTGCTGCAATGAACTGGAAAGATAAAAGTCATATTTGTTATGCAAGAGCAGACAACAGTCAAGTTGGTAATATTTTTTACAATTAACTTTTGTAAGTAGTACTGTAAGCAGGCAAGTAGGTGTGAACTAAAAGTAGCTAGAGCAGGATGATTTTTCTTTTCTATGTAGGTTACCGTTTGACAAGAAAACATTTACAGATTTAATGATTACTGAGAAAGACATAATCTGAGTATCAAAATCTGAAGTTCTAAAAGTGCTCAGTCTTTTAAGCAACAGCTTCTCTGCATAAAAGACAGCAGGATTTGGTTTTGTGCTTTTAAATGATCCAACTAATAAATAGTTTTGAACATGCAAAGTCAAGAAAATAGTAAATAAAGGTCTTTGAAGGATTAACTGCAGAAAAGATTCCACTAATCACTGCCTATGAAGGGGTGACCTTCAACATAAATAGAGCCATTTTGTCAAACCAAAGTCAATTTGATGGAAACAGATCTAATAGGGAATAAAATCACAAATTGTCTGCAATCAAAATGCTTTGTGCAAGGTTATAAAAACATTCAGTACATCTATCAATGGTAGGGCACTCACATATTTTAGGTCTGTGATGGTGTAGAGTGTGATATAATAGGCTCATGAAGGCTGAGGCTGAAAGGACCCTTAGATCATTTATCTGACCAGCATCATAAGGCATCACATCTGTCCAGTGCACCAGCACATTGAGCCCAACAGTTCTTCTGGGATAGACCATGGCTTTGATATAAATTCTAGGAAATGCATGTTCTTGCATGTTTTGTGGAATAAGGCTAGAGATGCAGAAAGTGATCAGGTTATCTGCATTTCCATGTGGGTCATGGGCCACCGCAAGGCAGTGGTTTGAGTCTTTCACGTATTGAGGAGGCAGAATAAGAAGGCTATCTACCCTCCTCTTTATACAAGAGCTCAGTAGCTTTCCTGCTAAACAGTAGTGTGTGGTTAGTCCTAGAGGGTGGGGAGAGCTTCTTACAGCCTCAGCAATGTATCTCACCTTCTCCGTGAGAAAGAGAAATTCTTGGCTTGGCCCCATCACCCATCTTCAGATTTTTCATCAGTCTTTCTCTGTTCTGCAACAGGAATAAAACCTTCAGTCCCTGCCATGGGGAAGAAGGGTAAGTGAAATTAAACTCAGTTGGCCTGTGCTGTTGAGAAGCTTTGGGAGGGTTCCAGGGTCTGACTGGCCTATATTAACTGCCTAGTGCATTGAGAAAAGAGTGAAAGGAGATGTTGCCAAAAAAATCGGAATTCAGCAGAGCTGTAAATACCAGAGGCCCTTCTGAACACAGATCAGTATCTTATCACCTCAGTATCACTGGGCACTACAACTGCTGTAGTGCAGACTGTAGAGGTTCTTGGAGTCTGCATCTTCATTTCAGCCACCAGATAACCTGCTTGCCCATTGGTTTTACCCCACCTGCTTTTTTTTTTTCACCACAGGATGATTCCTTTTGATTTATTGGATTTTTATTGGCAAATGCCCGAATAATTTAGTACACTATTTAAAGGGAAGATGCTTGTTACTAGTAACTTAACTGCAAAGCTGATGAAGCATAAAGAACACAAATCCAGCTGAGGAATAAAAAAAAAAAAAAAAAAAATCTGAAAAGGAAACACAATCTCTAGTCTAGATGCATCCACGTTTTACCAGATATATAGATCACACACCAGTTGTACTGAGTTACAAATTGCTTAATCTATCTTTAGTTAAGACCAACTTTCTTGCTTTCCCTACGTCAGAAGAAAGAAGAATGTGAGATTGTTATATATACTTAACTATACTTAATTATTGGCTTTACTGAGGTTTGGATCAAAACCCAAGATTTAGTGAGTTTGACCAATATAAAAGTGATGAGCAGGTGGAATATGATTGCAACAGACAGGCTAGAGGATACAGTTCCTTATGGTGGACGAAACAACAGAGGGGAAAAAAACCCAAAACAAAGCAAAACAAAACAAGAGAATGTTCTTAGGTATGGCTTGAGTAAAGAAGACCACCTCAAATGATAGCATAACAAGGCTTACACAGGCATTATCACAAAGAGAAGGAAAAAGTTAGGAAAATCTATTTGGAATGGGTATGAACTGTCTCACTGGATATCAGAGCATGAGCATACCAGAGTATATTCATCCAAAGGTTTAAGCTATCTTATTATAAAGTGGATTATTAAACATTAAGACTCAAAGTAGAAATGATCCACTCTTAGATCTGCTGGAAAGTATGTATGTATGTATGGCCAGACTTCGCGAATGAAGATCTGGGGAAGGGCTCTCCCCAAGTGGGTGTGCCCTTCCAGCCTGCGCAGTGGATTTTTTAGGTGAGGCACAGC
>JAWWEU010000125.1:61233476-61257456 GCA_035583155.1 Acropternis orthonyx
ACTAACCGGGGCTGACCCTGCTGAGCATCCGAGATCTGATGGGATCGGATGGCAGGGAGGCATTTAACTGCCCAGGGACGGTCCCCACTGACACTCAAACTCAGGCCCTTGGGTTCAGAGTCCAGAGTGCTCTCCTTTACGCCACGGGACTGCCCCGTTCTGCTGCAAAGTGAAGAGAAACTAAATATGCCCTGGACTCAACTGGGATGGCAGAGTTTGTGCAATTTTTGTATCTCTGAGCGTAACAAGAAGTATGATCCTTGAGAGGGAAGAACAAAACTAACACAGCAACAACCAAAACCTACAACCTACTGAATCATTATATCATGCAAAGTATCAGTTGGTTTTGCTCCACAAGTTACAGAAAGAAGTAGAGGTGACAGGATATGGGAAAAGACAAAGAAAATTTAATAGTTTTGATTGGAGATAAGAACAAAATTGAACAAATTATCATGGAGATAACAGTTCTATTGGGTAAATAAAGGCCTTTTAGGTCAAGACCTGAAATATGGTCTTTCTATATAGAGTTTTCAGAAACTCATAATCAAATCTGTCAGTGTGCTGAGTATTGAAAGAATTATTTCTACCTTTAAAAAGAGCACTCTACCAAATTTCTGTATTCATTCAGAATTTCTTTTTTTTTAACATATTCTCCCATTTATCATTGTTATCTGTTATTCTCTCTGAACTATCCAGAGATATAACTTCCCCTTATTTTTTTTTTCTTTTCCAAGCAACTCCATGGTTATATCACAACATTGGTTTGTTCAATGCAAACATTACCTATTGATCTGAAAATGATGAAAATGCAATTCATTCAGCTGCTTGTGCTCCCTGAGAGACTTACTTTACGTATCAAGCAAGTGCATGTCATAGACAAACTACTAAGTAAGTGGACATCTTGTAAATGGGAACTTGCAAGGCTTTTCATTTAATTTTCCTTTGACATTTCAAAGGAAATGGGGCAGATCTTCTCAAATTAATGGAAGGGCAGAAAAACCTTTACAAAGAATTTTGTTAGGCCTGTGAAAGGTGTTACTTTTTATACTCAGACAGTAGGAAATTTTTATGTCTCAAAAAGGGGAGGGGGGGAAGAAAGGAGTAATTAGAGTCTTTAATGGTGTAATAGAGGTATATGAATAGTTTGAGAGAATTGTATGTCCACAAGGTCAGTTCAACATTCCTATTAATTTAGACCTGATATTGTTTCCATTATGCACAACTAACACTGCTTTTCCAGAAACTCCTGAGTTGTAAATAAAGTGACAGACTTTTATGTCAGTAATTGGGTGGCATTGAGTTATTGAAAAGTGGGCTGAAGGGACATGATAATGTTAATGAAAGCTCTTGCACAATACATGTGTTTGAAAGGAATACAAAGGTATAACTAGTCCAGGATGGCCTATATTGGTAGTCAGTAAGAAGATTAATATGATGGTGTCAAACAGAGATAATTGATACCAATTTTATGTATTTAAGTTTCGATCAAGGAAGCGCACAGAAATCCATCATTCCATTTGCATTGACAAGTTGGTGTAATAGCAGCAGAATTTTTAGGTTTAATTCTTTCATAGCTTGTGATAAGCTGTTATTCTGAATTATCAAGATTATGAACTGACAGATTTAAAGATCACACTTGGGGCCCAGTAATGCTTTCCATATGAAAAAGGTATTAAAAAAAGATAAGAAAATATTTTCTAAGAACTGAGCTGCCAGGAAACTGTATAAAAAGCTTTTCAGATGTAAGGCTACTACACACCTCTTCTTTCTGATAGGTCTCATATAGAAGGTCTATTCAGGTAGACATCCAGCACCACTTCAGATTTTTTTGCACTTTCTTCAGCAGTATCAAAATTTTCATCATTAGCCACCATAGACCGAGAAATCCTCACTGCCCCCAGTTTGCCCGAAAGACCTGCCGAGTACTGAGGGCATTCAGCCAACAAGCACCTTGTGGTGAATTGCTCCATAACCAATCAGCATAACAGCTTGGAGTTATCAGCCAGCAGTGTATGAGTAGCACATTCTTCTTGTGCACAGATAATCCATCTCTTCCAAGGAACATCATCTTAGGAAAGCTGGAGGTCCATCGAAGGACTCCAGAAAGGCTTGTGTGCAGTTAGCTGTCATGCCAGCTGTAAAGGGCAGTACCTTGACCATATGCAAAAGCATGTGAGATCAAACAGTGCTTCCTTTATGGTCTGTCCTGGCTGCTATGCACCTATAGCCTCTAGTCCTGAGAGGCACTGATGCAGAACTGTTACCACTTGCTAAGGACTGTCCTGAGCCTATCTCACCAATATAAATATATTAAATTCTTCAGTGGCTGGTTTATTAGGCATGCTATAAAGTTCCAATGCAATTTCATCTTTATTCAGAGGTGCTTCAATAGAACATTTAATTTCCATTCAGGTTGAGTGAAAGAACTGCATTATCATTTTAGTTACAGCTTTCTTACAGTTCAATAAGCAACCTTTTAATATAAACACTGAAGACCCTGCCCTCCTGCAGACTGATGTTTAAATAAATTCTTTGGCAGTCCTTTACTCCTTCAGAATTTTTGTTTTATTTTCTGTTATGCTGCACCAAAAAAATAGTATATAAATACATCACCAACTTCCATACAGTTTGTATATTTAATTGACTGGAAATTTATAAAAAGATTTTACAAAAACGTTTTCTAAATTAGAACATATACATGTCACTGGAGTAAACTTAATGTTTTGTTTACATATAAATGAAACTGAGAATGCTGCATGGCAATTTAAACTTTGCAATTATTTGTGTCTGTTGTTTTGTCTTAATTTTTCAAAGCTGAAAATGCATTTACCGGGCTGATGTGATAGGAGTGAATTTTTACTTTGTGATGTTCTCACGTACAGAGGCATGTGTTTTTTTTCCAAGCAGTTGGAAGTTATTTTTCCATACTATTTTTATTTAAAGAGCATAGATCTCACACTTGTGTTTGGTTGGGATAGAGGTCTTTTATTTCCTTGTTATTGGTGATGTCTAATCACTAGCAGTTTAAAGAAGTGATGTTTAACACTAATTGTCTTTTGCACTTAGTGTGGATATGGGGTTTTTCATCCAAAAGACCCATGTGGAGAAATCCTTCAAGTAAGAGCCTTTTCATGACACAACCAATATTCCTCAATATGCCCAGTCCAATATGATAAGTTGTCCTCCTTCTTCTGGTCTCTGTTTTCCATGACTAATTACAAAATTAAATACCAAAATCAGGCTCATTCCCTCTCAGTAAGTCTGCACCACCCTATGTGTTCCTCCCTAATATCTGATGCATTAAGGACACAACACAATTTGTCATTTAACCTGATTTGCAGAGGAAAGTTTGGAATTCTGTTAAGTGACTTTTTGTAACAGTTTTCTATTTATCCCAGAAAACAGTGTGTGTGTTTGCAAGGAGCTGGTCCAAAAAAAAATAAAATCCCCAGATAAAATGTCTGGTTAGAAAAATGAAAATAGTTCAATACCAATGGGCTGCTGCTGTTTATCATCGGAGTTGTATTTTGACTGCGTTTCATCTCTGTTCCCTGTGGGCTCATCTCTGTGTCTTAATTTTTCTTAACTCAAATATATTTTTATGAAAAAAGCCTGATTTTCTAACTGGTAAAAAGATTTATATTTGCCTACGTTGTGTAGAGAATATCTGCATATTATTTATTTCATATTAATACTATATATTATTATAATAATATAATTAATGTGGAACTTTAGATGATTAATTTTATAATATAACATAGATAAACCATGTATGTTTATTTTTATGTGTATATGAATTGTAATATTTAAAATTTTCAGTGATACATTATTTTTTTATTACTATGATTAATATGCATATTATGTATTTATGCAGCTGAACCTGCAACCCCTTCGTCTGAGAGAACTGGAGACCATCAGTCTTTTATAAACTGGGATATAATTTTCAGAAACATCATGTCAGTGAAGAGAGGCTTCTTTTTACCATCTTCTTTCACTAGATATCTATTAAGAAACACGCAAAAAAATTTCATAAACCAATTTAAATATGTGATGTCAGAAAAATCACAACCATTTCAAAAACACTTCATTTTTAAAAATCCCAAAAGACAAATAAACTGCTTATTGATGTTTACACAGTTTCAGAGTTATTTGCAATGCATGAACACTGTTTTCTTGTGCAAAAAAACCAGACCATGACCAGGGTGACATAGTTCTCCAAGGGTGATGACTTTTGTTGGACTGATTTTTTATGAGAGTTCACAAAGCCTCCACACAGGAGCAGGCCATTGACACATTTTTCAGTGGCCCTTACTGCTGTGCCCAGAAGCAGACCTGGGAGGAGGGATCAGCACTTCAGGCTCCAGCACCTTCCACATCTGTGGCCATAAAACTCCCTGAAAGGCCACACTCCGGCTTGCAGCTGTGGCTGCTGGACTTTGCAGGGTGAAGGTGTGTTCAATTCACCTGATGGCCAAGATCCCTTGTCCATTGATGAGCACACATTTAAAAGGTCTTTTTGACAAACATATAGAAAACCTATGTAGAAACTTCCTTTGGGGCATCACTAAAAGGCTATGTTTCTCCATATGCAATTTAAAACTTCTGCCACAAGTTTTTGTGGAACTTTTCCCATGATATAATCTTTTGAAGATCCGTTTGACACGGCAATCCCACAGGTGCTAAACCAGTGCTGTTGCAGCAGGGCTGTGTTTAGCCAAATCTACTGCCTCAGCCACTGAATGGGTGCCTGCAGGGGTAAGGCTGCCAGAACCAGCTCACCACCAATAAGGTTGGACTATGGCAGTCTTAATTTAGATCAATATATGCTCTGACCTATAAATCATCAACCGTCTTGTCCAAGCTTTTAATTTTTATTATGTGAGATGTAATTTCTATCAGAATTACATTGGTTACAATGAAGTGTAAGCAGCTTTACATGGCTTTTTTTCTGGTTATACTTATGGTAAGGCTGAAAATCAAAAGGAGAGAATCTTAGAATATGTTAGCATATTCATTATCACTCTATAGCTAGTTAAAAATAAGCCCCAACTGGGTAAGTATATTTCTAGTCACAGATACAAGTTCTTGTGAAATAAATATAAAAATGGCGAAAAGCCAGCACTTGAAATAACATGGAATTAATTTGACATTCTGTAAAACAAACCAAAGCATGATTAGATACAGTTAGGTAAAGAACAAGGATTAAAGAACTTTCATTTTGTTTCCTTTATGACTGTATCTGTCCCTTTTCTGCTCAGATACAGGCTGTGTTTGTACTTCAGGCTGTTTGTTTCACATTTTTCTTTAGCAAGCCTGCTTAGATACATTCTCTGTTCTTTGCCACCATATATTTCAGTTTTTTTCCTCTTCTTTTATCTACTACAAAATATAAGCAAGTATGAAGATATTTCACATACACTGGGAGTAGAATATTTACATTTATTGAGACAAGAATGCACAGTAAAGATATGAAGTTTAAAAGCCGCAGCAGGTTCAATGCTCAAACCTCTGGCCTATAAGTTTCAACAAAATGTTGGCAAGCCGGTTTGCCTCACAGGCCTTCTGCTGGGGTCGAGACCAATGGACAATGGGGAACCGATGTTGACTAGACTCCTACAAGACCCAGTGTTTTCTGGAATTCTTGGGAATCCTAAGGCAAAACATCATGTCCCACACCCTCTTATCTGAAATACTTATATTGGTTAGATAACATTAGTAGAAGAGATACAATTTCCAGGCATCTTCACTACACCTGATCCTTTCTTCTTCTACCACCAAATTCTGAAAAAGTACATTTCAAATCTTTCACAAACATTAAATATTTAAAGTTCCCAAATTTACTCAAAAAAGTAAGTTGCTGATTAATAAGAACATTCTTTCTATTCATCAAAAGAGGCTGAGGCTCAAGTCCCACTTGGTGAAGACCATGGATGTGCTAAACTTCAGACTTGGGAAGAGCCCTACTAATGGATCCTAGCTTCTATCAGGATTTCATTTCAGACCTCTTTGTTATAAATCAAATATTTCCACTTTCAAACTTCTGTATGGCTGAGATTTAGATCCAAACTTGTAATACTGCTTAGAAGTGGCAAACCATAGACAATACCTGAAAAATTATTCTTAGAATGTAGCCACAAATATAAATTAGAGGTTGACAGTCATGCATCCTGGACATTAGCAAGGGTTGAAAGTACAGTCATTAACTTAAGAAATAAAACTAAGCTAAACCTCAAAACCTTACTTTTTTGTGGCTTGATGTGATATTCACTGCCAGTGTATCCTCCTGCCAGATGATCTTATTTTCACTATACTTTGAAAATGTGTGTGTGTGTTTAAATTACTAAAATCTTTGCTAAAATAGTTAGGGAATGAATTAACACCAATATCAGCTGCTCTAGTTAATGTAAAAGACAGGTACTGTCCTCAGAGGGGTCGTCTTCTTTACATTATACTTACATTCATGTAGGGACAGAACCAGACGAAACAACTCAGTGTAGTCAGGCTCAAAGAAAGGACATTTAGACCAGGGGGGCAAAAAGATTTGTGCTCTGGCATATAAATGAGAACACTTAGAGACAGCAATGGATCAATTCTAATCCAATTCCTTGCAAGTGAAACACCACATCAGCATAGCCTCATGGTTTTACTGAGGCTCCGTGAAGATGTATGTGTCAGTCTACGTATCTTGGATTTTAAAATAAAAGAAGGGAATGACTAAAGGTGAGTCCTGTCTGACTATGAAATACAATTTGAATTTGAAAAGAAGGAAAACATTTAAGTTCTCCACAGGGGTGAGCATCAGTAAGGCTTTCAGACTCTTGACAGCTACAGGGATCTTCAAATGTTTAAGTTGAAAGTACTTACAGAAATCCTGAATAATCAGGAAAGCAACTTTAATGAGGCTAACCTCAGGGAACACAAGGAGTTTTTCCACCTTTACTGAGTGGATATTCTCCTTTAGGAGGACAATTGTAATTGTTGAAGTTAAATCATTGACATTATTTTTTTACCATCCTTTTCTCCTTCAGTTATACTCAGAGGTGAGTTAAGATGGAAAATAATCATAAAATACCACTAAATTTTGCTCCTGCTTTTGTTATTCAAATCCAGACAGGAACTTGGCTGCACCATTTGAAAAGATTTGTTAAAAAATGTGCTTCAGGTAAATGGAAGCATGCTCAAGCAGATGACTCCAATGATATGTAACTGAGATAAACATGAATCTCCATAAAGGGGACAATACCATGCTACAAAAGCTAGTTTTGTAATGGCTAAGTGCTTTTTTTTTTTCCCCTGCAGGTAAGCATATTTTGAAAAAAAGCTAAACAGAAAGAATACATTCAGAAAGGAAGAAGGTAATTTTGCTCATGTTTTAATCAGAATAGAAGAAATATGTGAAATGTTTGATGACAAACTGGCAACTGTAGCCATGGTGTTACTACAGTGTTTGACAATGCAAGTAAAACTGGTAAGTTAGATAATGCAAGTTTCTTATATTGTAAAGTAAGGTGAAGTGAATGACCTCTTTACACAGAATAACAGAATAATTTAGGTTAGAGAAGACTTTCAAGATCATTGAGTTCAACCTTTGGCTGATCAATATTCTGCATGATACTGGTGAGAGATCTGTGAACTATGTCTACCTTGTGAAACACTGTGTTGTTAAGTGACTGCTTGTTTAGGATAGTGGGTAATGGTGGCTCCTTCCTTTGTCATCACAAAGGAGAAACTCCAAAGGGTAACTCAGACCTTACATAAAATGAAATGCTTTCCTCTCTCTTTACTGAGTTTTGAACTGGTACAAACATTGTAAGTTGAATCTGCTAAGCCTAATAGTACATGCATTGCAGAGATCTGTGTACATTAACCAGGAGCAGCCACAAAAACACTTGGAATAGTCCATGTAAGCAGCTGGTGCAGCAAGATGCTGGGAAAGTACAATGCCTATCATTAAAGAAAAAATTCCTGCCTTGATTGCCTATGTTGTTGTTGCAAATCTACCATTCTTATATTTCAATATACAACTTGCTGCGATAAGGTAATAAACCAGAGTACAATTCCCAGCTCTAACAAACCAGAGCTGACAGAAGACCTGATCCAAATCCAGCCAGTGTTTTTCTACTGATTTCAGTGGACTTTAGATTATACTCATAAAATCAATTCTAAATTCTCCTCTAACCAGCAATGCAGTACAGTAAAGAAATGACTGATTTTATTGCACACATAACTGTGAGCAGGAACTCTTCTCTCCCAGAATCCAACTTGTTTACCCGATTGGTGTTAAACACCGGGTTTTGCTCATGTGCTGCTTAATGTTATCCAGCTATAAAATCATGACTGACATTTTTCTGCAAAGAGGTGTTAGGTCTGGTATCCCAGCTGGCTCCAAATTTGGGTAATTACCTTCTGCCCCTGCAGTTTAAAGAAGATACACCATTTGTCTTCATTACCTGCCCTAAAATTGCTGTTCCAATTTGCTGTGCTTTACTGCAATAGATGCTGCATTTCACTGCAGAAGTTACTGCTCTAAGTGGTAGGTGAGCTGATTTCAGAAAGATAGATAGTTTGTATAAAATATTTTGTGATCCTTTGAAGTGAGCAGTGCTCAGAATTATTTTTGATTTTTACAGTCCTTATGAGTGTGCCAGGATAGTCACATTAAATATGCTACTTGGCAGGTTTTATTTTTAAAGACTACCATATGGTATATGCTCATCACCCAAGTTATTTCATAGAACAATTCCATATGAGTGTTTGATGTTAATTTTATTTGGGGCTGTACTGAGATCATCATGCCAGGTTAATTAAAGCATGACAAAGAATCCTGCACAATGAACTGATGCTAAAACAGAACGAAGTGTCAGTTTTTGGTGAATAAAATAGCAATGCTAGAAGGTAATTATTTCCTGTTGTTAGCAGAAAGAAATTAAGAATATTGCAGAGCTCTAAAAACAGAAGAAAACCAAACTAATCTCACCAAGTAAAAGCTATTCAAAACTTATAGTAAAGAATAACAACTTGGATGAATTTATTCCAACTTGGTAGGACTGAATGTAGTATTCAGAACATTGTCATATAACATGTCATAAGGTACAGCATACATGAGTCAATAGGGATGGAAGTATATTTCAGTATGGGTTTTTAACTTATGAACATTGCCACTGATAACTTGAAATGTAAAGTGCTTTCTCCTCTGGGGGTGTGACACAATCAATTCAAATAAGGCACTTAGAAGATGAAACCTATCTTTACTTGAAATGTGTTTCTGCCAGCATTCCTGAACAAAAGTCCTTTCCAGAGTCGTAGGTTTGGCTTTCATTGTAATTCAGTGGGTTTAACTAATCACTAGAGTGATTCAGTTTTATACCTGTGCAGTTCCATAAATTTGAATTCAGGCACTTCCATGCTAGATGTAGTTATGCAGTGGTGAATAAAATGTCACGCCAGAAGACCATCAAAGCTGCAGGAGAACAGAAAACATTTTTTTGGATGCCTCATGTTTTTCTTAAAGTGAAATACATTTTCTTGTGAATCAGAAAGAAACATAATATCTTAAAATGTTAAAACAAAAAAAAAATATTCTAACAAAGCAAATTCTTTTAAAATCCAGAAAAAGCACTGATATTTAAATTTAGTGGCTTTTAGTGATGATGAACCTATATTTGCAAGAAACTGTGAATCAGTATATTGGCATTTTTCATTTAAAAGAAGACTAAGATGAATATTTATGCCTTCAGCAGGTACTGACACCTGTGTGGATGCTTCCATCCAGAATGATGTGCTGCTGCTCCGTTGCATTTGTTACAAATGAACAGTACAAAATTTTGGAAAACTGAAACCCCAAGTTCCAGGGATAACTGCAAAGACAGTGTAGTTAACCTGCACTATGATGTTTCATGTTGGTTGTGGAAGAACCAATATTCCCTGCAGGAGAAGACAGAACTGACCAAATACTGATTACAGCTATAGCATCCCCTATACTGGAGAGGTCAGTTCCTAACCTTGAGAGTACCTCAAGAAGAGGAAATTTGGGGAGCAATTGGCTCTCATAGCATGCTTTTCCTCTTGCCCTTCCTCCTCTCCCCAGTTTTGATGATTTGGACTACAAAGTTTACATCACACACATTATAATGCAAAGTCACCACTATCAATACTTCATAATCTGGGTAGTTCTCTGTCTTTATACCATGTCAGAATTTTTAAGGCACAGGCAGAAGCAGTGCTATACATGTGAAGACCCCACATATCAAGCCAAGCCTGCCAAGAAGCCTGATCCCACCTGAAGTCCTTGTAAGCATATAGGGGATCTGGATAGGGCTGCAGACATCAGGGAAGCATGAATTAAGTGGTTCTGGATGGCAACTTGATGACCTATAATATTCTGGAAAGGACAATAGCCATAGTGAAAGTACCTTCATCATATCTCAGTTTCCAAACAACAATGAACACTGCTTACATATTGATTTTCAGGCAGCTCAAGAGATCCAGCTAAAAAGTGGTCAGACTAATATGGCCATGGGAAGGCACACATTCAGCAAAAAGGAAATATTTTCTTTTCTCTAAACACTAGTTCCTTTATGACATGTGTGATAGACTGAAATAAAAAATATTACAGCAAGGCATTGATATGTAGTAGCATTGCTTAAAAACCCATTTCCATTCATGTGGCTGGGAAGTGTTTCTCTTGCTTTCCTTTTCAATCCAACATGATCCTGATAAAAGTACGTATGGGGCACAAGAATTTTCACGAAATCCAGATGAGGTTTGGGAGTCTGAGAATTTGACCTTAAATTTTAAAGGTAAAAAAGATATTTTATATTAATGAAAGAGAAAGACAGCTGATGCTTTTTGAAGCTAAGCCTGACCTTTTCTGTAATGCAAAACAATTACCTTTAATGTGCACAACATTCATTCTTGGATTTAAAAGATTAGTATAATTGTATTTAACTTTGTTTTCTCAAGAGGAAGGACAACATTTTCAATTTAATGTAACATTGTCTTTACTGTTAAATAAAGGTCTAAATGTGCAACACACAACAGAGAAAACTGTGAATGGTATTTCCTGGGAAGTTTTCTAATCTTGCACTATAGTCTGCTCATTCAAATGCTCTAGAGAAATTAATGTCAAGTCATCAGAGTTTGTCCCACTTTTTAATTTGTCATTTTACATCCTTTCAAAATTACATCTAGTTATTGACCCTATAACAGCACCCCATGAAAAATTTGCCACCCAAAGAGAAAGAACAGCCTCTCTTTAAACACAGTCACAACTCTCAGCTGAAAAGTGTCAGTCACAGTCTGCATGGAGGTCTGCTTAATAGCTGCTGCAGTGATTTAGACCTGTGTGTGCTGAAAGCCTGAGGCTTGCTGTGAAACTGTAGATTCAGTGTCAGATGGCATGTTTATTTTGGGCCCATGTTGGGGCACATCATTATGTGCTTATTTGGCACCAGACTTGGCAGGCATTGTTTGCAGAGGTCTACCACTTTGTTCCCACTGGTCTCTCTAGGCATGTTATGCACTAATGGTCAAGGTTGCTGGTTTGAACGTGCAATAGATGGTATGTAACCCTTGCAGCCAGGAGAGTGATCATCAAGTCAGCCACAAATATTCTGCTCAAACATTTGCCTTTACTGAGGTGGTTTGCATTGAATCAAAGCAATGCATCATTGCATCAAAACAGAATAATGCATCAATCCATTGCACCAATGGCATGAAATGCAACAAGACCAAATGCCAAATTCTGCATCTATAATGGACAGAGTAACACCAGGCACAAGTATAAATGGGGAGAGGAGTGGCTGAAGAGCAGCCCTGCAGGAAGGATCTGGGCACGCTGGCCTAGAGCAGCTCAGTATGAGACAGCAGTGTTCCTGGCAGCCCAACCCCATCTTGGGGTGCATCAAACAAAGAATCAGCAGCTGGTCAAAAGAGGTGACTATCCTGCTGTGCTCAGTGCTGGTGAGGCCTTGCCTGAAGTGCTGTGTGCTGTGCTGTACTCTACAATTTAAGAAGGGTGTTCAGGTCTCTGAACACATCCAGAAGAGGGCAACAAAGCTGATGCTGATCTCTTTTGCCTGGGATCCAGTGACAGGACACATGGGAATGGCTCAGAGCTGTGCCAGAAGAGGTTTAGGCTGAATATCAGGAAGCATTTCTTTACCGAGAGTGTGGTCAAACTCTGGAACAGGCTTCCTCAAGACGTGGTCATTGCCCCAAACATCTTAAGTGTTTAAGAGGCATTTGGACAATGTCCATGATTACAGAATTTAAATTTTTCTCAGCCTGGAAGTGGTCAGGCAGTTGGACTAGAAGATTGTTATAAGTCCCTTTCAACTGAAATATTCTAGCCTAGTCTTTTCTAGTCTACAGTAAAGTAGTCTAAAGAGATAAAGTGAAGCTTCCTGATATGATGATGACTCCAGTGCCAAAAGCCAAGCACCTTACTCAACTAACTCTTGTATGCCATTAGTATATTTTGAAAGCAGAGTATCTTATTTCACTCTAGTATACTTCTAATAATTAGTAAATCTGCATTGTGATGTTTAGCACAGAGTAGTTCACTGTTGTAAATTCTAGGTGCCTTTGAAGAACCATATATGCACATGCCTTTCTGGGCTGTCCTGAAAAATAACAGAACATAATGTAATACAAATACTTAAATACATATATTCTTCATTCTCTTACTTGCTTTCTTTTGAGTGGCAGATATCCAGTCACTGTTTTGCTTATAGCTCCTCTGACACTAGAGAACACAGATCAAAAGACAGTATGAATTGTACTTTTTTTCTGCTTTCCAAAGAGTTCTAAGCTGTTAAAACCCAGCTATTATATATTTTCATGGTTGTTTGTTCAATTACCAAGGTCATTACAGTAAACTATATATAATAATTGAGGGCTGCATATGTAGTATAAGCTTGCTTGGTCAGAAAAACAGGTATGAATGAACACAGGTACAGAACTGGCTGATTATGTCTTGCATGTCTTGGGAATTGGCTGTCATTCAAATCAAAGAATTTTAATTGAGACTCTGACTACAATCTTACTCAGAAAAAAGTCCTTTCCTCGAAAAAATTAGTTTCAAATGTCATTGCTCTTCACTGATATATCCTCATTACTACAACTCCAGTCAAACAACAGATTTCTCTGATCTCAACAATTCATTTTTTTCCAACTCCTCACTTCTTAAAGGCACTTCTTGTGGCTGTATATATGACACATTAATGTACATGAAAACATTGATAGATACTTTTACATAGTGGTGGGGACTGAAGAGTATAGATTTTTTTAGCACCAGTAAGTAAACCCATCAGAAGCTACCATTAACTTATTTGATAACTGTTTATTTTAGGATGAAGTTAAAAAATATAAGAACAAATTCCAGCTGTTAGCCAATGGCAGAAAATCACCCACAACCAACCTTTGTGTTGACAAAATGGAAAACAAGGTCCATTTCCTTAAAAAACTTTCATTCAAGCTCAGCTGGTGGGTACTGAAGCAGGGAAATTCCAACTTACAAACCAGATATTGTGTTGATGACAAGATTTTGCAATTTCCCTACTTTTTTATAACATCTTTTATACGTACATCAGCAGAAGTTCTGTTTTGTTTTAGCACCAGCAAGTTTGCTGAAAGTCTTTGTTAGACTGCAACTAGGTTTTGTTTCTTTTGAAAATCCTAGTTCAAATAAGCTAATTTGGATAACATTCATCAGCCAGCTTCAGGCACAAAACACTCCTGACACATTTCATTTTGAAACATTGATACTTTTTACCTCAAAGCACTTAAGGTTTTTGGAGACTCTAGCTAATTTTATCTCGAAGGAGTAAAACCAACCCAAAGTAAATTAAAATCATATTTTAAATAAATTATATTCAATCAGAAAATGAAGCACCTAATTTGAACTCCAAGTTAATGATTTTTTTTTCTAGCTTGATCCATTGTTGAAAATGCTTCAGCTACATACATACATGCATTTGTGTGAGTCATCAGATTTTCCAGATATTTATGTATCCATTTATTGATGAGTAGCTGTGCTGCTGCTGCCAAGACTGTCTAAGTGTATAAATGAATCTATATTTGTAGGAACTGCAACAATCTTTATTAGACCAACTGATACAGCTGGTAGGAAACAAACAAGCTTGCAAGCTTACGAGGCGTGCTTCAGATATGGAACAGATGCAACCACCTCAGGCTAAACAGTTACTGAAGACAACTGCTCCAAGTTTCTCTTGATTATGTTAAATTTGAGACAATATGAGACAATTTGAGAAAAAAATGTGACAGGCATGAGAAGAACAGAAGGGCAGGTTAGCAAAAGGGGAGATGATTGGGTTGCTTACCCCCATGGGACAAGCAGAAATTGAGAGAGGGGATAATAATCAGCTTGAACTGTGAGATACAAGTGCTTGAGTTGGATAATGAGGGAATTAAATATCTTTTAGTTTTGTGATAGCTAAAACAATTGAATGCACTGCTAAAGGCAGCAATCAGCTTGGAAAAGCCTAGCATGGAGTTGAGGAATAGTCTCATATACAATCTTTGGGGGAAAGTGTCTGGTAATCAGTCTCTGATTTTATTTTTTTTAAGACCCAAACCCCAGAACCTCACTTGTGCCAATCACTGTCTGCAGGGATTTTATAATATGAGGACATCAGTGGAACCACTGGATTATATTAGGCTTGTTCAGAGGCTGGTTTGTTTTTGTTCTCAGCCAATTTATCGATCCCTTCCATATTTTCCCCTGCCTCCACAAACCATCCTGCTGTATCGCTGCAGGTACAGCACATGCAGTGGTATATATAGTAATGATAATTTTAATGAAGAAACATTTAATTTCAAATTTCTTGGCACTTGGATAGATTTAATTTGTAAGATGGCTATATTATATATAAAAAAAATGGCCTTTTATTTCACTAGAAGCACTCTGAAATTGTTCAGCATTAGAATCTAGAGGTGATTTTCATTCTCCTTTGAAGGACAAGGTGGAAACATGTTCACCAGTTTTATTATTTTCTGCTGCATCAAGCAGCAGATGTATTTGCTCCAGAAAATGTAGTCACCAGTAATTCACTCACTCTTGGTTGGTTAAAAACATTAGGTAAAGAATGAAATGAGAATAATGCTTCCCTACATAATACAGAAACAAAGAACAGTTTAGATATGATTTTGAAACACTACCTCAAGGAAACATTTCCTTCTTCCAGCATACTTAAGTTAAAATATTTAATACTAAACTACTACGAATTTTAAATTTGATAAGGAAATATGCTGTGTTACAGAAAGTATCTACTTTCAGGTCTGTGCACAGGAAGGGTAATGCTTTCTTAATGGAGTGTGTGCAGCAGTGGAGAGGGCAGCGCCTGTGTTGCATATTGCTGAGCAGCCTGCATGAGGCTGCAAGAATATGTCTGTGGAAATGGAGATGAGGTAGAGACACAGGATGAAAAGTTGACTCAGTTCTCTGCTTTGTTAAAGTCTTCATGTGTGAGCTCACTTTTGACTCATTCATAAACATCACAGCATCAATCACATTTTAAATACCATTCTGCTTATTTCAGGGGTAATTCCAGTCCAAGCCTCCCTATAAAATGACAAGCAAGAATTATTCACCTAAGTAATGGGATTCAGTGACATCAACATGCTAAGCAAAGAACCTAAAAATATCCCCAGCCATATCCTGTAACCCATAAGCATGATATAGCAAAGTATGGTCAATGATGCTGTGAAGACTAAAGGTATCATAGAATCACAGAATAACAGAATGTGCCGAGTTGGAAGGGACTCACAAGGATCATCAAGTCCAACTCCGGGCCTTGCACAACACCATCCCCAAGAGTTACACCAGGTGCCTGAGAGTATCATTCAAAGGCTCCTTGAACTCTGCCAGGCTTGGAGCTGTGACCACTTCCTTGGGGAGCCTGTTCCAGTGCCCAACCACCCTCTGGGGGAAGAACCTTTTTCTGCTATCCAACCTAAACCTCCCCTGACACAAACTCAGGCCATTCCCTCGGGTTCTGTTACTGGTCACCCCAGAGAAGAGATCAGTGCCAGCCCCTCCACTTTCCCTCACGAGGAAGTTGTAACTTCAATGAGGTCTCCCCTCAGCCTCCTCTTCTCCAGCCTGAACAGACCAAGTGCCCTCAATCCCTCCTCACATGGCTTCCCCTCAAGGCCCTTCACCATCTTTGTTGCCCTCCTTTGGACACTCTCTAATGGCTTAATATCTTCCTTATATTACAATGACAAAAACCACACAAAAATAGGAACAGCTAACACAAATGACAATCACCAAGCACAGTCTTAATTTTTCTTGTTCCTCTCATTTCTGCCAAGTAGAAGGGTGCAAGAGTGTCAGAGCAGAAGGAGAACATGGCATCAATTAGGTGACTGACATTCATCTGCCTTCCTGTGAAATGGATATTGAACATTACACACATATATACACTGACACATATATGTGTGTATATATAATCATATATGTAGGGAAGACTCCTCCATGAAATTCAGTTGTGGGGTTAATGTGATCTCCAAAACACAACTTGATCCACAGATGGTTCCTCCACTCAGTCACTCAGTCATCACACTAAATTCAGTAACAATTAAATACTTGATTCAAAAAGAGCTTTTAACTGTAAACCTAAGGCCCTTCCCTGTACTAGGGTTATTCTTATTTTGAAACCTGGGGGAAGTGATATTTTGATCATGGATGTGTTAGTCCTAAATCAGAATTTAAAAGAGGAAAACAAAAAAAAATCTTACATTTCCCTTATATTTTCACAGCTTTCTTTTACATGTTTCCCATCTGTGACTTTTTCCATTGAAAGATGAGTTTTGCTCAGTAGTCACACATGCATTTTAAAACATAATAGGATAACAAAAAAGACGCATTTTTTCCCAACGACTTCTTCTCATTCTATATAGCAGTTTTCATTTTCCTTAACTTGTTATTCTTATTCATCCCTTTACTCCACAGACTCATCTGTAATGTTCTGCCTCTTTTATTTTTATTTTCTAGGCTCAGATTTTCATCAGCAAAACAGAAAAGATTTGTTTTATGTCTTGATTTAACTTACCATTTCAGTAAATTTTTTTCTGACAATGCTCATACTGTAGTTAGTGTGTCTATGGATGCTAACAGTTGCATTGATTACTTTACTGACAAGTAATAATAAAAGGAAGGAAACTAACTGCAATCCTTTCTCAAGGAATGAGAAATTCTTCTGTATTATAAATATAAAGGGTAAGGCAGAATGATATAAGCTGTAGCAATAAAGGGGAAAATTAATTCCAAGCTTTTACAGATGGCTGCAGCTGTGTTGCTTAGTATGCGTGTCAGCTGCAGAAGAATGTTTAAGAAAGGAGATTCAGCTCCACGGTAACAAACCACAAAGCTTCCCAAATGCACAAAATTCAGCTGTGGAGTAAAACACTGAAGTCAGAGGAGTTACAATCCCAGTAAATTTAGCACCTTATGCTTTGAATCTTTTAATATTTATCCTAAAACAAAATTAGAGGGGAGATACCCGCTTTCTGCTACATTGCTGTTACAGACAGATTACCGATAACATATGAAAGAGAATGCTACAGCAAGATAAAGTGATTTCCTTTAATTTTTTTTTCATTTATTCTACGTATTGCTTTAGATAGAATTGTAATACATGACTTTTCACACTGGAATTAATAGACTTTGATAGCAATATTCAATGCAATACTTCTTTATTTCCATCTATAGGAAATGCAGATTATGGTATTAGATTGAGCATAAGTTTAAAAAAAAAGTACAATCTTTATTAAAACAGAAGTCACCATTACAGTCTTCACCTCACCAGAAAACCCACTGCTGAAAAGCCACATTTTGCTCTGAGGGATAAAGACAGAACTAAATGAGAGCTCAGTGCATTACCATGCCTTAAGTAGAGCACAGGTAGCATAAAAAATGCTCTGTGAGCTGTAGTGGCAATTTATCTCCAGTTTTATAATAGTTACAATATTTCTCACAATATATTCTTTTGTGCTTGATACAGCATAAAATATTTCTTATTATCTTTGCTGACAAAGAAGTTTATATGCTTTAAAGGCATAATAAATGAATACATTTTCCTTATATCAGAAAATTGATTGCTATTATGTTTCAAAATGAATTTTTACTTATTCATATTGATATTCAAGATTCTAAATGCAGAAGAGCATTCAAAAACTTACTAACCAAATCACAAAGGAATTTCATTTTGAATCATCTACTTTACAAGACAAGCGTATTTTACTAGTATTTTCCTAAATCTTTGATGACATTTTTAGAAACTTCTAGGTGATTTGGTGTTTAAAGTCCTCTTCTCTAAGAAGACTTTTGTAATTCCAAAAAGACACTTTGCTGAGTGTAAGTTTCAAGAGTTGCAGCTGTACTGCAAGATAACTGTTCTCTGCAGAAGTGAGAATCTCAGCAATGAGATTCTTTGATCACCAAGCCCAGGGTGCTGCTGGATGATCTGTGTGCACCCCTGCTGGGTTTCCATCAAAGGAAAACAGCCTGCAGGAGGGTTAGTGACAAAGCAGGTTTTATGCTCAAATTACTGTCATGAGAAAGCCGTATCATAACAGAAAAAGGGGTGAATGGAGCTAGCATTTCTTTACCAGGAATTTTGTTTTAGTTTGAATTTTCATCAGCCTCACTGGGAAAATTAATATATTAAGAATAATATTAAACTTGTCACTCAGTTTTTGAGGATTGGAACTTAAAAGAGAAGTGAGCAGAAGTGGGAATACCTAAAATGAAGAACTGAAGTTAGGGTGGTCTCCTTCCAAAATCCACTTGCTCTGGGGGCTGAGACTGATTTAGGTGATGCTGCTCCAGCTGGTCTCTTCTCTTGTTCAAGACAGAAGAATTTCCCAATTATTACTGCCCAAGTGCAACTGCTTTGGTGCTTCTTGGATGCACTCTGGCCTTGGCACTTAAACACAATTCTTGCTTTCACAGGAGATTCAGCACTTCCACATCCATCTTAATAAATGCTGAAGTGTTGCCACCTCACTACAGATGCACAGAATCAATTAGGTTGGAAAAGAGCTCTGAGATGCTCGAGGCCAATCTATGACCAAACACCACCACATCAACTAGACCATGGCACTAAGTGTCCAGACTCTCCTTAAGGACCTCCAGGGACAGTGACTCCCTGGGTAGTCCATTCCAATGTCTAATAACCTTTCATGTGAAGGAATTCTTCATAATGCCCGACTTAAACTTCTCCTGTAGCAGTTTAAGACTATGTCCTCTCAACCTATCTCTAGTTGCTCGGAAGAAGAGGCCGGCCCTCACCTGGCTACAGCCTCCTTTCCTTTCAAGTAGCTGTAGAGAGCACTAAGGTATCTCCCCAGCCTCCTTTTCTCCAGGCTAAACACCTCCAGTTGTCCCAGGCACTCCTCACCAAACTTTTACTAAAGACCCTTCACCAGCTTCACTACCCTTGTCTGGACATTCTCCAGAACCTCAATGTCTTTATTGCAGTGAAGGGGCCAAAACTCGATGCAATACTCACGGTGTGTCCTCACCAGTGCGAAGTACAGAGGGACAGTCACTACCCTGGTCCTGCTGGCCACATTATTTCTGATACAATCCAGGATGTCATGTCCTTGGTCACCTGGGCACACTGCTGGCTCATGTTCATCTGGCTGTGAACCAGTACCCCCAGGTCCTTTTGCCCTGGGCAGCTTTCCAGCCACTCTGCTCCCAGCCTGTACTGTTTTATGGGGTTGTTGTGACAAAAGGGCAGGACCATTGTTGAACCTCATATGGTTTAACAGGCCTTGCCCCAATACTGAGCCCCAGGGAACACCACTGGGGACCAGCTGCCAGCTGGTGTAGCACCATTCATCATCACTCCCTGGGCCCAGCCACCCACTTTCTGGCCCAGAGGTGAACATGCACCTGCCTAAGGCTTGAAGCGCCAATTGCAGTTTACAGCCTAACAAACTCCTGGAAAACATAGTCGTGCTGACCTCTAACTCTGCTGTGGAAGGGAATCAGCAGAAAGAGGAAGAATGAAGGGAAAGGAATGGAGGTTTGCGGGTACTGTTTATTGTTTCCTCCTCTTCATCAAAACTGTGCAGTTCAAAACAGTGTGTATGACGTGTTAATAATTAAGCACTACTAGGTTGCTGACACTATTAGTCAGGGGTCAGCAGACATTTTCATTCTAGTTGCCATTTTCCAAGACTTCATAACTGTCCTTTTGATTCATGCTGGGCTGAGACTTAGTGTGTAGGTTATCAACTTCTTGGCACTTTTGCCTTACCATAACAATCTATTTTTAAAGTTTTTGAACTATAGCAATTAAGATTTCTTTGTTTCTGTCTACTTCCATTAGTATTTTGTAAGCTGTGGGGACTCAAGAAAGCAGGAATTTTGAAGCCTCATTTCTCCTCACTCTTTAACAAACAACACTGAAGCCTTTGGTCTGGGCATAGAGTAGCAGAGAACAGTATAAATCAGCAGAGGACTGTGGGAGCTGTGAAGGCAGGGTTTTTAAGGTCTTGTAAGAGATGTCTGAGATATGGGTAACTCCTCTTTGAATGTAGTACCACTCTTTGAGACACAGGTGTTAGAAAGGGAAATGTTCTCCACAGTTCATAGAGAAGATAGAGAACATGTCATACCTGAGCCAATATATGCCATGAAGAAGGTGGAAAATCTTCACTGCTGCCTCCCTATTCCCTCTCCTCCTCTCCTGCTACACAGGAATATATGCTATTTACTGAGCTCTGTTTCATTGTCAGCCACTGGATATTCTATAAGCATCTATGCTACAAGAAAATATACATAAACAGTTTGTCAGCTAGACCTCCCTTTACACCAATCCCAAATTTAACACAATTTTCCCTCAGGAAGAATGCTAAATGTATTTGTAGTGACAGAAAAAGGATGTAGTCCTTGCCACTATATATAGTTGTCCTTGCAACACATAATAGTTCTATTTTGACAACACAGATAAGCTTGTCTGTTTGAACTTCAGCTACATGTTGTTTTTTTGGTGTGGTTTTTTTTTTGCATTTCTCATTCACCTTTGCATTGGGTGAACACAACATCTCAGGAACAGATGAAAAACCTCCCATACAGGCTTAAGTCCTGAAGATAGTAAATAATAAGTTTGCCTGTCAGGAATAGATAATATGGGCTGCAACACAGAGCCCAGGCCATGGATAGACCTCCTCTGCACAGACCCAGGCGAGATAACACTTGAAGTCAAGGGACAGTTCAGTGAAAGAAAGACCTTCTGTAATCTGTATTCTGGTTTATTCAGTCCTTACCAGTCAGAGGTACCAACAAAAACTTCAGCAGAGCCATTGTCACTTACAGTTTTAAAGAACCTTCTGTTTTGTTTTATATTAATTATGTGACACACTCGATAAAATACAGAACAAAGACACATTCCTCTTGCTATTCTCTCTATCAAAGTCCAATGAGCATGATTTGAAGTGGATCCTTCTATTCCATAATTCACCTATTTATTAGTAATTTGTATAATAGGATTAAAACTGTGGTATGCTACAGGCCAACATGGGGAATTTGGGTTCAATGGCAGTTAGGGATGTCAGTTCTTGAACTGTATTATGCTGAAGCACATTATTCCCAAAGAAAAATGTATGCTTATGCTCAATTGAAGAATTCCAATTATTTGGAAGATCATTCTCACTGATACCCAAAAAGAAGCTGCAGTGCTGACTATAACCTAAATTCTGAGACAAACTGGAAAAATATTTTTCATGTGTATAAATTGCTTAAAAAACACTACCTTGAGCAAAGAGTTGATAGGCATCAGAAAATTAAATGAATTTATTTCAAACGCATGGCCTGAAAGCATAAATACTGGAGAAATCATATTTTTTATTGAATTTTTATTAGTTTGAAAATGTAATTAATTTACATGGCATGAAAAGGATATTTTTACGATAGTAATTTACTTTAGTTCATTTTCTTCAAATTTAGTCCTATACAGATATTAAAAAAAAAACCAAAACCAATATCAAAATTAGGTGAACTTAAATTTTAAAAGAAATATTTCTTTATTGTATGTGAACTGGTAAATAACCTATTAATTTCTCTCTTTGAGTTTCAGATTTAATCAAAATGCCATCAAAGCAGAAAATACATATTTATTTATGTATACATAAAAAAAAGATGGAGTAAAAAGATTCAAAACCACAAAAATAAACTTTTTATGTTGTAAATATACAGTGAACCCAATTATCAGAACTGAATTTTGCTCATATTTCTTAGTGTGCGCTTTTTGGTATTTAAAAAAAAAGAAAATAAAGAACAATTTTCATACTTTTCATTTGATGAAAATTGTTTTGGTTTACCTTAAAAATATCAGAAATAAGTGTATATATAAATAAAAACTACAGCATTCAAATACCTATTTATCTTTGGTTGTAAGTGTTACTGTATTGCAGTTTTGTCTATAGAGGGTTTGAAACTGCACTGAAAAATCTTGTTTAAAGTGAAAAAACATCACTCTACTGTTATTACAACCACAAAGGAGCTGTAGGTGAGAATACAGTTCATAATTATATTACCCACTCTACAATTATAAGTGTGGCAATTAAGTAATTGAAAGCAGAGTCAGCATTCCAGTTCATGGCTCACAGCAAAACTACCTGTGTTTGGAAAGTTTTATAGAAATTCACTCATTGAATAAGATCACACCAAGTGTTAGAAAAGAATAATTTTATCAAAAAAAATTTATAACCAGAATTTTTTGTGTAATTACCCTGAAGAGGTAAAAGTATGTATAGGTTTATCAAGAGTTTGGTAAAGAGCGAGCAAAAAAAAAAAAAAAAAAAAAAAAACCCATAAACAGCCAAAAAGAAAATCCCAAAACAAAACAGTACCCATCTTGACTGTGATAGAGAATTCAAAACCTTGAAAAAATTAATTACAAATTCAAAACATAACATTCAGCCAAGTATATCAAACAAAATATCTTCTTTCATTTTTCATCTCTAAACATGGTTTCACATTTTTCAGTTGAATGTTCAATTATATTGCAAAAGAGGAGTCATTTCAGACAAGGACTGAAGCATTTTCTTTTATTTCTTTGCTGTCTTGAGCACACCAACAAGCCCCAATTGCCCTGATCAGCTTGTAACCATCATTATCTGCAATTATCTTCAACAGTGTCCCACCACCAAGGGCTGTATCTACCTGTACTGGAGATAGGCTCTGATGTGACCTTGGATCAGGCTGCTGAGAAGGGACTGTGAGAGGGCTCCTCCTGGTCTACTCCTGCACAGTGCAGGCTGTATACAAGCTCAGGACTTGCACCTTGCTCTGGGTAAGCATTGTAGTGTCTGGTCTTGAACCAACCTTATCCCAGTCTTGACCCTGCTGTAATATCCTTTCTTGTCCTGGGTCCTGAACTGTCATAGAATCACAGAATGGCTTGGGTTGGAAGGGACCTTTAAGATTATGTAGTTCCAACCCCTGACCAGGTTGCTCAGGACTCTATCCAGCCTGGCCTTGAACACTTCCAGGGATGGGGCATCCACAGCTTCTCTGGGCAACCTGTTCCAGTGCCTTACCACCCTCACAATAAAGAATTTTTTTCTAATATCTAACATATTCTTTTACTCATCAGCTCTTTTAGACACCACCTGTGCTGCTGGTGCCTGGTTATCCTTGTCCTACTGGATGACCCTGGTTACCATCACTGAACCTTCTCTGCTGAGACATGGTGGGTTTGCGCCGATGCCAGTGAGGACCTTTCGTGGCAGCTATCACTGGGAGCTCCTGGCTCCCCTGCCCCCACAGGATCATCTTGTGATTGCAACATCCTGTCAGTAATAAGCCAAAGCAGATCACAGCACCAATTTTGAAATTTGTAGGTATTAAAAAATTAAATAGGGACTTGTCATGATGGGCACTTTTGACTCCTAGCAGTCAACAGTTTCTCATTAAAAAAGATACTGAGGATTGGGGGGAGTG
>JAWWEU010000125.1:61257556-61268918 GCA_035583155.1 Acropternis orthonyx
GGGGGGGAGAGTCCAAAGCTGTTCTTTTGTTACTTAGCATTTGCCATACTTGACTTTTTACATCTGATACCCAGGAGGAATTGTGAGAGGAACTTGACTGATGTTTCTAAAAACCAAAGTTGTGAACCTTGTTCTGAAGACTTCATAGAGAAGTGCAAGTACTTTAGTCATCATGCATGTTAAACATTCTTTTAAAAGACCATGAATTTAGCAGATACTCTTCTATCATTGCTTTCTGCCTCATATTTTAGTTGTTCTAAATCAAGCATGAATATCTGTACAACTGATTAATTTCCCTCATTAAGAAACATTTTGATATTCTGCACATTCTAGAGTGCAACATTTGGTTGAATTAAATGTAAACTTTATAACATTACTTTTCGTGAGGAATTACATTAGAGCCATGTTACAGTTTGAGCATGTAGGTATCATCTATTTCATCTTGTTCCATTCAATAAGCTTTTTTCCAGAAACTGGCATTGATTAATTATATGTAATTAGAAATAATAACGGGACTACAGAGGTAGGTAAATCAGTAACATGAGGTTTGCTTAGTGATTGGTTCTTCCTTCCCCCTTAAATTCAAGGTAGTAAGCAATAGTAACAGTAGTTTCATTAAGCCAATCAGTACTTTTTATGGACAGTTAAATACTAATTATAAAGGTTACTGGACTCAAGTGAATTGTATCTTCTTTTTCTTTCTATTTTTAATCAGTAGAAAAACTAAGGACGTCAAAGAGGAACCACATCCTTCAGATAGGAACATCAATTTTAGATGAACCACACAGTTTTATATAATCAGATGTTTGAGACTCAGGACACTTGCCATACTGACATTGTTCACATGCAACAAACCATAGGAAAAACTTCATTTTCTTTTTGATTTTGCTTTGTTTGTCACTTGCAGTTTTTAGCTGTGTTTCTTCCTCTGTATCATTTGAATGTAAAGCTTCATTTTAATTGTGTGTCTCTATACCAAAGAAAGAAATTAGGTTCACCATTTTTCATCGCAAATTTATATATTCATAAAGATTTAAACAAAAATAAGTGGCTCTTGTGGGTGAACTGCTGCCTGTCCTTCTCCTCATCCATGTTCTGAATCTCAGCATTAAGAAAATAACCCATTTTGCACTTTGTTTTTTGAGTTTTCCTAATTATCTCTAACTTTCTATCTATACAAATAAGCTTAAGGCAAAGGACTTGAGAAATATTAGTGCTGAACACAGAAGAGCAAGCAAACTACATGAACAATATTTACTGGTTACTAAAGATGAATGCAAATTGCAATTTCAACCCTACCATACATTCCAATGTTTCTTCTTCTGTTTTGTCCCAGATAGGAATAAAAACAAAACATATTCAGATTTTCACAGAATGGAATAATTTTTAATACCTGCTTTCAATTGTTAAAATTCCCCCAACTAGGAAAAAAGTGTCAAAATTTCCTATGGGAGCTAAGGTCCATCAAAAGTTTGATCCTTCTTTTCCAGAAACCAAAATATAGTTTCTTCAACCTGCTCACTGTAATACAATCACAACGTGGAACAGGCAATTAAACAAAATTAAATAAAATAAATTAAGTACCTAAAAAAGAAGTCAAAACAAAGCACTACATGTACAGTTCTTTGCCTAAGGAGTAAATGACAGAGAGTATGGATAAGACATTAGTGAAATTAGTTAGAGTGCTAATGCTCTTCTGGAAACTGCTCTCACATAACAGTGGGGGTACTACAAGAACCTATAAAGCAAAGAAGTATTTCACTTTGTATTGTTCCACCAAATTCAAACATCGTATTTGGTTTTCATTTGTGATTGAGATTTCCCTATGGCTCTCTCTGTACAAGCAAGTAACTTGATGAAGAAAAAAGAGACCAATAGATCAAATCAGTTGGTACTCTGGGCCTCACATCCGTACCACATGTGGCTGGGGAGTTTTACTATGGACTGAATTTCATCAGATTCCACACAACCCAAACGTCCCCACTGCACATATTTTTTAGCTATCTAAACATCTGAACAGTGGTGCCCATCTCTGCACACCTGGAACAGAGCTCTGACATATGAAAGGAGTCTACCTTCTGTCTACTGAAAACTTCCTCTGACCCAATCCAATGTGTAGTTACTGGATAGAACAAAGAGATGAGCTTCAAAACATGCTGTTCTCCACCAAAATGCCAGTTCAAACACAGTCTATGTCAGATATAACTGCCTTCAATCTGTTAGTTGGAGTACATGTTCTCATGTACTCATGTGCTCTCTTTTAGCAGTGCACCACAAGCCTGAGTCTTAACACTACAGCAGTTGGAGTGGGGGAGGCCCATAGTGGATCACGAGTGACATCATAATCCTGAGAGTGCAGCTAGATAACACCATAGACCTCCAATAGCTATTTGATCATGTGGAAACCATTAAACTTCAGCAAATTTTAATGTTTCAGTTGGCATCTATCATTAAATAGTTTTGCTTTATTTCTTCACGGGAAATTAAAAAGCTCAAAAATTAACACTCAAAAGATGGTGTTTTAGGAGAACTACCAGGCAAGAGCTCTAAAAATATCACCTTTAGATTAGCTATTACTATTTTTGAAAGCGATCTTGGAGCTCAGTAGCATTTATATAAGCAGGACCATAGAGAAACAGCAGATGTTTATCTCAGGTCAGATACCAAAATTTTAGGTGGCTAAAGTGTATTATGATTAATACGGTTTGTGATAAAATGCACAAAATTAAAATCCAAAAGTTTGCTTAGCTATTAACTAAACCTGCAGGAGTTCAATATATGCTGGTTTTAATCAGAGAGTTTGCCGTGCTTGCATTATTCTGCTAAATAGAGCATGGCCACAAGCCATAAAAAGCTAATAGAAAACATCCAAATGAGGGCTATGAAGATGGTGAAGGGTCTAGAGAGGAAGCCACATGAGGAGTAGCTCAGGTCACTTGGCTTGTTCAGCCTGGAGAAGAGGAGACTGAGGGGAGATCTGATTGCAGTTTACAGCCTCCTCACAACTGGAACCAGAGGAGCAGGTGCCAATCTCTTCTCTCTGGTGACCAGTTACAGGACCTGAGGAAATGGCATGAAACATTGTTGAGGGCGTTAGGTTGGATATTTAAAAAAAGGTTCATCCCTCAGAGAATGGTTGAGCTCTGGAACAGGCTACCCAGGGAAGTGGTCACAGCACTGACAAGTTCAAGAAGCTTTTGGACAACGCTCTCAAGCACATGCTGTGATTCTTTTGGCTGTCCAGTGCAGAGCCAGGATGATGACTTCATGGATCCTTGTGGGTTCCTTCCAAAGCAGGATATGCTATGATTCTATGATATGATTAGTTTTTAAAACATAAAGAAAGGATAATTATACTAATGGCATTAGGCCTACAACTGCCTAATGATTAGAGAAATCTCCTATGAAATACGAGACCCAAAAATATATGTCCAGCTAATTTAGAAGAGTTTCCAATGCCCATCTCTTCCCAGAAGGACAGTTTAACCTTGGAAAGAACTATCCTCCACCGAGACTGTGAAAATCAGAACAAAGAATGCAGCAGAGAGAAGGAAACACATGTGAAAGATACAAAGAAAATGTGGGATTTTGCAGTTTAGTGCTAGGAAGGGTATTCAAGTGGAAAAGTGGGATTCCTTGTGTTATATGAAACATATACTGGATTAATTTGACAAGAAATAAGGCAAAAGAGAAAAAAATCCTACTCAAGTCTTTGAAAAAAGTAGTTGGAAATGGAAACTCAGACCCTGATTCAGAGTGGACAGAGTTGCTGTTGCCATGAACAACATGTCTTATCTTAGGAACAGGGTCTGGATTTAAATTGTATCCCCACACGTCCTGGTAACTAAGCAGCCCTCCTAATGGAGATAAAAGCTTTCTGGACAGAGATTCACTTGACCACAGATAGTCATGTATAATCCTCCTAAAACAGATTCGATCAGATGTATCCCACAACTCTCTTGGTTATAGATGGACACTAGATCAGATAAGGGCATCTCAAGTAAGATGAGAGAAGTTACTTTGATAACTAGCTGTCCCCAGGAAATTGTGGTGGTACTAGGAGCCTAAATTGCGGACTTAAAATTGACATTTTGGTACTCAGATAAGGTACTCTACTACATTAGGGACCTCAGCCTTTTATGAGATCCAGGTCTTACAAATGATACAGGCAAGAACTAAATCCAGGTTCTTACAATTTTGTTCCTTGGTTAGCAATATTCCAACCTACAAGGAACAAATGCACTTAGAAGCAGAGAAAAGAAAATAAAACATATTTTAAATGCAGAAATATTTTAAAATGTTAAGTGATACAGTGCTGTGGGTTGCACAATAATTGGAATTTAGCCACTCAATAGGGCAACATGCATCATCCACCTCTGTGTATTGCAAATTTGGAAATAAGTTAGAAATTACAGTTTATTTTAAAAGTGTTTCTATTTAAGTTAATGGTATAGAAAAATCTAAAAGGTTTGTTCCATCAAAAGAATCATCTTAGTTTAATAGTCATGAGAAACTTTTTGTGCAAAAGGTTTTGAAAATGTTCCTTTTAGTTTTGGATATATTTATGCTTATAGCAGCTGATTCATAAGTAGAAAACAGAATCTTGTAAAATTTTATTTGTCTTACACTTTCCAATTTGCTAAATAGAGATAAACAAAATGGGCATGCTAAGATTTCTCTTTTTTTCTGATTAATTTTACGGTAATTCAAAGTGTTTCAGTTTTAAATTAATTGTTTGAATACTAAATTATGCAGCTTTATGATCCAGGAGATAAGCAGAGCTCTAAAGATGCCTCTGAGACTTGAAAGAGACAGCATTAGAAGCTCATTATTGCCGGCACATTTAACATGGTTAAAGTAGGGGAAAATAGCCATTAAGTTAATATAATAGTTAAACTGCATTAATTTGAAAAACTGCCCAGTGAAATTCTTACAGTGAGGGTGTTGGGGTTTTTGTGGTTTTTGGGTGGTTTGGTGTTTGGGTTTTGTTTGTTTGTTTTTGGGGGTTTTGTTTGTTGATTTGGTTTTTGTTTGGTTTTTTAAGAGGGTCTTTTGTTTATTTTTTTAATTGGGTTTGATTTTTTTTGTTGTTTGTTGGTTTGGTTTAGTCTGACTTCTTGGGTTTTTGTTTGTTATGTAGCATTTTCAAATATTAAAGAGTCAAGAGCATTTGAAGAATTGCTTTTAAAGGAACTTAATATTTACAGTTGAAGAAATATTCAGTTTATCACTCAGATGTGTGTCAGAGTATTAGCTGATGTTATGGTCTGTATGTGGGGGCTGGGAGACGGGGAGAGGATGGGCTGAGACTGAGCAAAACAAAAACTGGAGGAAGAAACTTCTTGGGATTTTCAAGAAGATCATCACTGATGCTGCCCCAATAGAACGTCAGAGATCTCCAACCAAAGGAAGGAGTAAGTTGCTCTGGGTCAGGTGGAAAAAAATAAAGTGGGGGAAGTTTGAGACCTGCTTTGCACTCCACCTTATGTCACGTGTGCTGCTTGTGCCCAACTGATTCTTAAGATACTTTTGGTAGTAGAAGAGGACAAGAAAAGGTTCTTAATCTCAGATATGGAATGAGCACATAGGAACTCCTAAACCACAGGCCAAACCAGTACTTGTGGGGACAGAAAGATGATACAGTTCTAGAACAGAGCAGCAGACCCAGTATCACTCATTACTTCACTGCTGAGAAGCTTTCAAGCAGCTCAGACATACCTTATTTGCTCATTGTGATTAGGAAGAATGTGCCTGTTATGAAAAATATCCTTCTTTGCAGCTCCACACCATAGTGTTTGGGGAAGGAAGAATTCAGGGAAACTACTCCTCTTTATTCTTTCGTTGTTTTTCCTTCCCATTAGCTATGACTACAGGATTATAGAGCTCATTCTTCCTGCACCCTCTCCCTAAGCAATGGTGGAAGGCTCAAGAGCTGCAAATATTAGTTCTTTGCAAAAGTAAGTAGAAGTCTGTGCTGTGTGTGGGGACCTAGTATCTGCCTGAGGGAGAGGTTGCAGCTCCCTGCTGTCAGTGTTAGCGGTCAGGCTTTGGTAGCACTGGAAACAGATGTCAACTCCAATTTTGACATGAAGAGATAGAAACACAAGACAGACAGCATGAGTATTTTCCACCTTTACTTTTTAAAGCAAAGTAAGCCATAGACTTCCTGAATCCCAGAGGGGCTATGTTATGATTTAGAGACAAAACCACACCTGCTATAATAAACTCAATGGGAATTTTTCCTAAAGTGGGTGGAGCTACCCCAACTGGTGTTCCACTATGACTTGTCAGAGATTGTAAGTGAGCAAAAAGTAAAGTTAAGAACTCAGTACCTTTAGATTCCATTTGAAGGATAACATTTTTCCTAGTATATAAACCAAAAATCAACTGAGATAAGAGCATCCTACTATTCCCAATATCCGCACTGCATATTGTCTCTCTTTTTGTCTTAGCTGCCTTAAACTCTACTGAACTTTCCTGATTCAAGTACAGCTATCTTAAAAATACATTAGGAAAGAAACAAAAAAGTTTTATTTTTGTAATGTATTTTCCCCAATAGTCCAGTTATGCTCAAATATGTTCAAATATTTTCTTAAACCTTTTCACCAATAGATATGATAATACCTTATTTCCTTTTAAGAAACCTCCAGGATACACCAAAACCACTTTTGGTGAAGATATACTTTTGAAAGATATTTTTGAGATCAATTTAACAAATTTCCAAAATGCAGAAACTGCTACCCACTATTCCAAGTCCGTGGAGTGAACATATTGGAAATTAAAATATCTTCCTCCTTCCCACTGTATTTCCTCCTCTATTCTGAATTTACTACATTGATTATATGATTATATGACTTTCAATGTCATGAAATTTGACCAAATAAGACAAAAAAGAGGAATTACACTAGAAAGAGTAGCAAACAGCTTTTCATTTGTTGACAACATTGTTTTGTGATCTCTAAATGCAATTTTAAATAGATGATTCTCTGGAAGTCTCTACAGTGAAATCTAGGCAAAGTTTATGCTCTTCCAAACAGCAATAGAACACAGTTCCTATGTAAGGTATGTGCTTCAAAGCCATCATACTTATACACAGCATAAAAGTTTCATGTTTGGATACAAGCAGTGAAAGGGTATGCCTTGAAGGAACTTGTCTGTCCTGTCTAGCTTTGAATATTTGAATGTAAAAAGTGCCCAAACAGGCAGCTACTTTTAGATTTAATTTTCTTTGGACAGATACGTAAGAACTGCCTTTCAGGATTCTATGCCACTATAATAATGCTGTGGTGTATTACACCTACTGCACTGCAGATACTTCTAGCATGTTCCAGTGGTACTAATTTGAATTTGAATTAGTTTGCCTATATTTTCTCTGACATTTTTATTCCGCTTTCTTACTTTCTTTTCTGTTCATTGTCTTGATTATTGTTTGAAGAATGCCTGCCATGCAACTTACTATACAGCAAAATAGCTAAAAGACCAACCATTATGATCAAGCAGTGCCCGCACTGTGAGTTTATTCGGTGAAATCTAAGCATCCTTCCACTTAATATGAAAATAGAGCTTCAATTTCTGTTACAGCCTCAAGGGAGTTTAGACTTGGGCTTTGGGTTGTAAAATTTGGATTATTGGATTCCATACTTCTCTGTTCCATACTTCCATATTTCTTCCAGACTAATTAATTCTCTACAGATTGTAAAATAATCATGTAAACTGAAAGAAAAGCTCTTGTGTAGTTTGTTCTACAAGAGTTCTTTGTTAACTCCCTCTTTCCCCAAAGTGTTGCTATAACAGTATCCATTGTCTTTTATCAATGACTAGCAACACTGAAATAATGACATTATTTGAAAATATATTCCATAATTTCAAATTTTACAGCATGCATAAATCAGTTTGCAAGGTGATGTTCCACAGATCAGATGACATACCGTCAAAGAAGATGGTCAACCTTTTGAAGGAGGTTCAAAAGTATAAGTTATAATTAAGCATGAAAATAAAATAAAAAAAAATCTATAATTTAAACATACTGATGATCACTTCTTACTTTACAAAAGGTTATATTCTTCTCTCTTCAATTAATGCAATTTCTATTAGCAGAGAGTATAAAGCTCCCAAAGAGTTGGACAGAGCAAAATGAATGTGGGTCTCTTTAAACCTAGGTACCTGCAAAATGCCATTAACTGATGTAAATTTGACAGTCAATTAGCCTCTCTTATGTTGTAAGTGCTTTTAGTATTTGGAAGAGAAACATCTCAGCCATTAATTTTGAGTTGAAAATAAGCTTGTGTTAGTTGATTCTAAACTTTTTCTGCCACAGTAGAAAGGTTTTTATAATGAACAATAGGGATTCTAAAAACAGTTATCATAAATCAGACTGGGACTATGTCACCTTTTCTTAAACATGCTTACACTTCCAACTTATAAAAAACTGGGGTTTCACTTTCACATAATTTTGTCAAATTTCAACAATTTTTCATGCAAGATTTTTCCCCAGGTGCATGTCTATGGCTCATCATTTCCTTATCCCTGAAAAATTCAGTGAAGTAGTTCACTATATGGCTTTACAGTGCTAAAAATGCATTTCAGCTTAGAATTATAGAGCATTTCATGTGTCCACAGCATAGCTTTCATTGACTTCACTTACAGCTGTGTGTACTCTGCACCTGTGCAAATCAGACTCCAGAGTGTGCCCAGAAAAATGAGGAAAATATGCAATTGAACCACCTGTGAAAAATTTAACACCTTGATCCCTGAAACAAAGTCAAAAAAATACATAGTGTTTTCCAGGCTTTCTTTTTGAAGAGTCTCTTTCAGTGGACATTAGAGGTGAGAGATGGGCATCTGTACTCTTAATGATTTGAGTGTTGTTCTGAGAGGACATGGGGGCTCTGTGACTGGAAAAAGAAAGTAGTTAATTCTCCTACATTTGCGCTTACTTTGAAGGTGACATTTCCTCTGGATAAACTTCTGTGATAGATCAGTCTTGGAAGAACACCCAACTGGGATACAGAAGGTATGTTTACGCTATCCTACAAAACCTGAGTTACATGAATTTATCAGTGTTTTCAGCTGAAGGCTTAATGTAAGGGAGCCAAATCAGTCTGCTACCATTAAACATCACTGCCAAAGGATTAGTTCTACTTGCCATGACTGTCTCTTTCTGAGACTTTACAGGCATTAATGTATTGGGATGTCTGAGTCATTATGAACCAACAAAGTTGTGCCAACAGAACTTTATAAAGGAAACAAAGCCTTTGAAGAACTTCATCTCACTCATGTAGTCATTTAAATTAGACTTGTTTCCTCGAAGGCTGCAAGCTTTTCCTTTTGTGATATACAATTTCAAGGGATCAGTGAAATGCATGCTTTACGAAGAGAGGCAGCTCCTTTCTTTCTGATATTTCAGTTCAAACTATTTCAACCATTTCTGTGATTACTCCTCATAAGGCAGCAGAACAAAACAGTTTTTTGCCTTTTTTTTTTTTGCAAATGACTTTCAGTTCTCATTGCTAATATTTTTCACTAGAATACATTAATTAAGTGCAATTTTCCCCCTTTTTTTGCATTTATCATTTTGACCCAGAGAATAACAAGGACACATGATTACCTATTGAAATTGCAACACATTGATGATGATAATGCACATCATTTGCACAGAACCCCTTGGCTTCTATTTCTAGGCTTTTTTTTTTTTTTTTTTTTTTGCTCCAAAACATCCAGTGCTACAAGAGTTCACCACTGTACCATGGGGGACTGTACCATGTACTGACAAAACATTCTAGCCTTGTGAAAAGATATTTTTCTATTTGCTGATAATGCAGGCTTTATTCCTTGGTAGAAAATGAGTTGCTAATGTGCTAATTTAACATTCTTTAGAAAGCCAGAAGAATTTATATATTCTATCTCAGTGGGACAGTATAATACATCACACTGTCTTTTATTTTGATTTTTGGCTTTTTTTTTTCCAGAACTATCTTAGTTTAACTTGGCCAATACCCACATGAAATTACCTGTGATGGTTCCAGAGACACTGAAGCTTTTAACAGTAAAGCTCTTTAGAGTTACTTGCCAAATCCAATAACCCAATAGTGGCAAAGCTGCTGTGGCTCTGTGTCCCGACGTCCAGCCACAGTGAGGCTGAGCATGTATGTATATGCACAGTTGCACACTTACACATAATACACATACACATGATCAGTCACACAGGACAACACAGAAAGAAAACTGCACTCTTGCAAATGCGAACAGCACCAGTGGCCTCACTTTTCCACCTGGCTGATCAGGATGAAAACTTATTAGTGTAAATTACATATATGTACACATGTCAACATACACAATGTGGACCGTTCCAGAGCCCCAAGCAGACTTTATATGCACAGTCCATCCAGCAGCTATACCTGGACCCCAGTTGTTGTCACCTGGGCACAAGAGTCCCTGAAGTCCGTGGCTCCACTGCAGTTATTGATACAGAAAGATCCCTGCCTTTGCACACCCACAATGACAGCCACTCCCCCCCCCTGCCTCAGTTCTCCCTCCCCCAAACATATAAGCACTACAGATACTTCTAGTAAGTATCCTTAGTCCATCTACCCACTAACTGGCTTCTGGAGACCTTGGTCTCCCACTTGCCTCATGCCCACAGACACATACATATTAACAGATCTTCAGTTTTAGGACCTCACCAGTAGCTGTCCACCAGCCCCCATGGTCTCTCCAGTGTCTGACTTGCAACCCTCCTGCTCCCTTCAGCAGCCAACTGCCAGCTGCTCATCTGTCTTCTCTTTATCCCAGACCTATGACCACTCCAAAACCAAAGTACTAGAACCCTTACCCTATCCACCAGCTCATCCAGCTTCATATTTTCTAGGGGTCACATGCCAACTACACCCCCACAAAAGATATATGTGCTCTGCTCTCTCCACTTTCACCACAGGCACATGGAACCTGGGACCTGTGATCTGACTCAACATGTTGGCACCCAGACACACCTCACACACAGGTTCAC
Organism: Acropternis orthonyx; assembly: GCA_035583155.1. Classification (NCBI taxonomy): domain Eukaryota; kingdom Metazoa; phylum Chordata; class Aves; order Passeriformes; family Rhinocryptidae; genus Acropternis; species Acropternis orthonyx. Next base: position 61,268,562 of record JAWWEU010000125.1, read on the forward strand.
ACAGAATACAGAATCCCTGCCCCGGGAAAACAGAATTGGAGTTTGATGAGAATGCAGGACAGACTGCAGTGATCAGGCACAGGAAGTGGCCAGACAAGCATACTGACCAGCTAACATAACACTGGTCCCTTTTATCATTATCCTTCTGTATCCATGCTTGTTCCTCTGCAAAGCACGCTGATCTCTCCATTTCTCTGCCTTTGGTTCCTCCCCTAAACATCTCATAATGAGGTCTTGTATAATCCCCAAATGCTCTTCCACAGCATCCCACAATGACCCCCTGTTACAGGGAGGGTTTGGAGGGCACGTTAGAACTGAAACTCAACACCGTTGTGAGTGTAACTTAAGCAGTATTTT
>JAWWEU010000125.1:61274437-61294408 GCA_035583155.1 Acropternis orthonyx
ATGGAGGTGGGGTGGCATTGTGTCCCTCATGACAGGTCCCTGGAGCCCACATGGGGAAGCCTTGGAGTGACTGTCGGTTACAAGCAGTCCAGGAAAACTATAACACTCCACACATCCTGGAGCCCCAACCCAGGCTCAGATTGGCAGGGACAATGAGAACCCTGCACCTCATCCTGGCCTGGAACTCCAGAGTGGCCAGGGGGTCAGAGGCCCCACCAGAAGCGGCTGGCCAGAGGGACCAGAGCCAATAAAATCAAAGGCATATATATTTGCCACAAGTTGCGGCACATGTGGGTGTGTGAGAGCTGGTCTTCCACAATGTTTCAATGGCGGCTATAGAATTTGTCTCTCCCTCTTGTCCTTCCCTCTTCTTGCTCCCTCTGCTTCTCTTTGTTTACTCATTTCTTGATGCTTTCAGTGGCTTGGAGCTGCAAGGATTGGACTTTGACTTAACTGTTGTGGATTCGTATATGCTGGGTCAGCATTGTGGTGGAATGCTTTGTCTGGCTTGTGTGGTGCCCTTTTGAACTTTTGCTCCCTTAATTTTTCCCCTAAATTATCAATAAAAATACCTCTTGGAACAAGTCTGTGGCTTATTTTCTTGATCCTATCTCAAGGTACTAAAGAACCCTATATAAAATTTTTAAAGTAAAACTCTTGGCTGAGCCCCTGAGCAAGCAGCTCTGGTGCTGGAGTGTTAAAATGGGACAACCCCAAGAACATCATAATGTGTCTGAGAGCAGCGTCCCTTCCCCTCCCTCCCCTCTCCATCCCTCCCCTACCCTCTCCATCCCTCCCCTCCCCTCCCTTCCACTCCTCTTCCTTCCCTTTCCTTTCCCCTTTCCCTTTCCTTTTCCCTTTCCTTTCACCTTCCCTTCCCTCTCTAAACTGTCCTAAATTATGTTTCTTTTCATAGCCCAGACACCCTGTTCTGGCTGAAGATAATAAAAGGTCAATTGCTGCATGGAGTGCAAAATTTTTTGCTTGTTGCACTTAACTTGCAGGTGTACAGAAATATATAGAAGGAGAAATCCGCCAAATGTACTTTTTTATGCTGAATATAGCCCAGTTTGTCTGAGTGTGAGACAGTTACTGGGCTGCTCTGATGCTTCCAGCTTCAGAAGGGTCAAAAATCACCAAGATTTCTCTGTTATCTCACATGCCTCCATAGGCCAGACTTAGCTGAACTATCAGGACCTTTCTAATAAAATGCAAATACACCAACATATTCATTAGAGCCAAAATATTCCTATAACCCACAGATAGAACACTAGTCTGATGCATAGGAACAAAAGCAAAGGTTTATTCTGCCTTCTCCAGAGAAATATGGCATCAAAATTTAAGGAATTAAGCACAACAGATGGCTTCCATGGCTAAGGCCAGCTCTCTAAGCAACATGGGTTATAAATACACTTATTAAACGGAATTATTTGAGTTTTCGAGCCAGCGCCAGATACTTTGATATATTTCCCTTCCTGTGTAAGTGTCTGAAAAATTTTATTTTTGTTCCAGAGCAGAACAAAAATGCAATTCAAAAGTGCTTCTGATAAGAAATTTTCATTCTCCACAGTCTAATGTCAGATATTCCCTGAGAACACGTGTTTTTAAGCTTTCTACATCAGTCGAATTAACTTTGACACATAACAATCTGTGGCTTTCAGAAATAACACCTAAAGAATAAATCTTTTACACTGGTCCAAATGTTTAGGAATTTGGAGGGGAGTAATTGCCTAGGCAATTTCACTAAGCAACTGAACAGACTGAAGTGCGGAAATTTCCTCTGCAACTCAGAAAGCAGTCAAGGTACACAGAATGTGAAGAAACACCTCTCCTGTTTTCACTGCTGCTTAAAATGAAGACGCAATTGAAAGGGGTAATTTTAGTAAATCCTGGAAGATTAAATGAAGGCAATCATAGAATGAGTAGTGCTCCTTTGTATATAAAACACTAACAACAATCTGCTGTCAAAGATGCAATGTTTTCTTATGAACATACTTCTTTGGCTCTAAGAGCTGAATAGTTTAATAGAAGGCTGTGGATCAGCATCTCTGTAGCCCATCAACAGCTGTAGTATTGAAATGTGTCTATTAAAGGGATCAGAAGTAAATAATGAAACAGGACTTACCCGTGACCTTCCACAGATATTGAAAAGTGTAAGGAAATATTACTTTAAGCCATAAATGTACAGTAGAGATAATGCCAGGAGAATTAAACAACCATCTGGTGTAATTATTCACGTTCTCTAAAAATAGTTTGCATGTGAATGTGGCACCATATTTCCCTATATAATTTAGAGGTTTGAATCTAAAGGAAAATTGCAGAAAATCACAGGAAATAAAGGCTACTCTTTTTTTAATGCAGATTAACACATTCTCTTCTAAATAAGAAGACAGGAGAAAATGCAGGGAGTGGGGGTGAATGGAGAGAGACAAGTGTAGCATTGGTACTTCTAAAGCAAACATACATGACAACTAAAACCCATTTGAATTCATAATAATCCTTCTTTCATGTGCTGGTGTTTTCCTGATCCTTTTCAAAATATTTTCAGATTGCACAGTTACTGGTGAGGAACTGGATGAACATTTTGGTTGCTATTATTCTAGATAAATGATGTAAAAATGAGTTTGGAATAACACAAATATTGATAAAAGAGCTTTTTATCATAGAAATAAATCATTCATCTCTGAAGAGAGATAAATGGTGTATACAAGACTATTTCCTCTCCCTGCTGCAAGAATACTCCACTGTCTCTAGGAGCATCAGGCAGTTTTAGATAGCAGAAACATTGCACGGCTTCAGCAGCACAAAGTGCTGTCCAAAATTCTTTAGCAAGACACAGACTGAGCTGTGTTTGAATACTGTGTTCCAACAACGGCAATAACAAATAAAATTATTAGAAACTTGTCCAGGGATAAGTTGCAGAAATTGTTCTTCTCAAATCTTAATTACAAATTTGTGTTCTGTTACATTAGGAAACAAAATATCCATTTATAAGACAGGCAGCTTTCTGAAGCTGAAAATTCTGCTGGGCAACTTGAAAGAAATACAGTAAAGGTATTTTTCAGTGACAATACGTGACTAATGCACATCAATAATGAATTTACAAAGAATGTGAAATTATTCCTCTTCTCTCACGCATGATGACCAGAATTACCGCAAATGAAAAATACCAAAATGTGTGACGAAAACTAATGGTTGCTGATTGCAAAATAAATACGTGCAGTAGGTATTGTTTGATGCATCATTTCCCAAGACTGCATACATGTAGGAGACTGTACATACCATTGTGTACTCCGAGGGCCAATTTTCCTTTACAAATATGAGCAACAGCAATGTGAGCTTAGCTATAACTCCCCCATATCAGATGGAGGTAGCACCTCTGTGTGTCAAAAAAACAGCAAAATATTATCTCAGTAAAATTGCTCCTAATGAAACTACCACAGGAGCCAAGAGTGGCTAGGAAAACAACCGGCAAACATTCTCTTACTGCATTTTACTGTATGAAAGCACCACTTGATTCAGTTAGCCTTCAGGAAATGTAAGGGCACTTGATGCCAATTCTCAACCCCATCTTCTAATTTTCAGTAATCATCTAAAATTTAGCCACTTGGCTTTAATACTCTCAAAATCCTAGCCAATAGAGAAATAACGTATTCCTTCTTAAATGAGCTAGAAGAAATTAAAGAGTAGGTAGGCACATGGAGAGCAGGGTTAGGAGAATGGAGACCTTAGCATGTCAAAGTCATGCTCCTAGGAATTCTTTTGACTGTCAGTACAGACTTACACAGCTCTAGAAAGAAAGTTAAGATTGACACAAAAATGGAAAATAACAGCATTTTAATGATTTTTTTTTTCTCAGAAAGTCAGGTTGCTATAAATGCAGCTCCACGCCTACTTATTTCAAAATAATACTTTTCTATCAAGATGTTACTGGGTTTTGCAGCCTTTTTTTTTTTCTTTTAACTGAGGAAAGAATTTAAACTAATTAGAGACATTTCATCAGAATTTTCTTTTCTCTCAAGTGCTTGGCTAAGACCAGTGCCCAGGAGATAGCACTTCTCTGGGTTAATGCAATAATACACACATGTAAAATGACTAAAAGTAAGTAATTTCTCTCCCCTTCACTTTTTACAATGTTTTATATTATGTCCTCATAAATATATTCATTAGCTTCTAAGAGTTGCCTTTTTAACATATGCAGTATATACTAGAAATCTCTAGATAAAAAGTGTAAGGCTTACATCTATATCACCAACATATGAAAACTTCTTTTGCCAACAGCACTCTTTCCTCTAGTACCAAACATTTGGTTTTAAGACATGATTACTACCTCAGAAAAAAAAAAAAAAGTTTGAAAGCAATGTTTGTTTTAGAATGATATGGTGCTGTATCAAAAGTAATGTCAGGGCATTATGTCTGAAGAGGAAAGAGAAATGCAGGGGTGTATTATCAGAACAAGAAAATGAAGCAGCAAACAACATCCTTTTCACATCCTTCTTTTCATGTTAAAAATCCCACACGTTCTTGGGTTAATCCTATGAAAAATTAATTACATATTAAACACCTATATATATATCAATAATTTTCTAGAGATCTGGAAGAAAGCAGGAATGGTGGGAAAATATTTTATATACATAACCTGAATGTTTGCTTTCAGCTAACTCATCTTTCAGTTCAGCACATTAATAATGTCTTTCTCTTGAAATGCTTAAGATGACAAATCCCTTTTCAGAACTGTGCTTGCCAATGCTCTTTATATTATTAATATGGAAATAACAACTTCCAGATTAACATATTGGATGACTAGTAAAATGTTTCATGGATCCAAAAAAATCAAACAACTTTCATGGGTTCCTTACTAGGAACAAAAGCCATTTGAGCATATGTTATTTATGTTAATTTGGGAAGTTGTTATCTGACAATACTTACACCATTTCTGTGCCAATTTCAGAAAGACAAAAGTTGTCCCTCCAAGAGCTGTTAATATGATGCCATGTCTTTTGGTTTAAATTTAAAGACACTTTTAAAAATAAGTTATGTTTAGAAAGGTTATTTTGAAAATAGAGACACTTCATAAGAAGTGTGACATATCAGAACTGAAATTCTTATTACTTTCTGAAACCAAAGAAATATGATATAAGGTATGTCAAGCAGAGTTTAAAACTCAGATGTCAAGAACTTTTTGCCACAAAGGCAATATGATGACCGAATTGACAAAAATGACAACTCTGCATGTATGATACCAGGCCCACATCATGATGTGAAACTTCTAATAAGAGACAGATGAACTGCAGAAGGAATAGCAGCAGCTAATTTTGAATCCAGCCAAGCCTGAAGGAGGCATATTTTCCTCTTTCCATGACGCTATTGAAATGGTGGGGTACTGTAAAATTGAGCTGCAGAGAACAGAAAATAACAGATGCCTCTCTTCCTCGGGTTTAGAGCTCATCAGAGCTTCCCAGTGTAAAAACAGCCAGCTACAAACACAGCATGCAGAAGTCTAAAAGTCAGCTTGGAAACAACTGCCCATGTCATACAGTATCTGCAGTACAGTGTCTTCATTTGGATAATTTTAATATGGATAATATAAGACAAAATTATTAATTATTACACGAAGTTGAAATTTTGCTTTCTCTTGAAGTAATTGAAATAGATATTAAAATAACACTGAAATTCAAAATAATGATAAGTTCTCCTGTAAAAAAAACCTGAATACTTAAACCTGTATATCTAAAATATGAATTGGAAGTAACAGTTGTAAACAGGAGAAAAGGGACATAACTGAAACAGAAAACTTCTCTATATGCATAGATTTACCTACATAATATATTATCCTTAAATTATTTTCCCAAAAGGGCATGGGTCATATCAAGTATTTAGGAAACCATTCTCAATAGCTAGCAAATAAATTGTAAATCACCCTCTCACTGGTACCTAGGCTCACTGCACTCTACTCCTAATATATTACCCTCAAAATAGTATCTAAAATAGACAATATACTACAAAATGCTTTATACCACCCAGAAAGAAATGATAAGCACACTGAGGTCTTCATTCTCCATCTTTATTGCACCAGTGTTTCTTCCCATAGCCATTTTTTTCAAAGATTTAATTTTGGTGCTCATGCCACTACAGCCCAAATTAGAGGACTGGACAGTCACCAACCATACGAAGTTCAACAAGGGGAAGTGACAGATTCTGTATGTGGGGTGGGGCAATCCTGGATGTTTGTACAGCCTGGGGAATGAGAGGCTGGAAAGCAGTGCCATTGAGAGGGACCTGGGGGTCCTCATTGACAACAAGTCAGAAGTGCCCTGGCAGCCAGGTAGGCCAACTGTGTCCTGGAGGGCATCAGACAAAGCATCACCAGCCGGTCAAGGGAGGGGATTGTCCCGCTCTGCTTGGCACTGGTGCAGCCTCACCTTCAGTCCTATGTGCAGTTTTGGGCATTGCAGTATAATAAAGGTATTAAGCTATTAGAGACCATCCAAAGGAGGGCAATGAACATGGTGAAGGGCCTTGAGGGCAAGCTGTATAAGGACTGCCTGAGGTCACTTGGTCCCTTCATCCTGAAGAAAAGAATACTGGGGGGACACTTCATTGCAGTTACAGTTTCCTCATGAGGGGAAGAGGGAGGGCAGACAAGATCTTTTCTCTGTGGTGACCAGTGACAGGACCCAAGGGAATGTCCTGAAGGTGTGTTAGGGGAGGTTTAGATTGGATATTAGAACAAGGTTCTTCCCCCAGAGGGTGGTTGGGCACTGGCACAGGTTCCCCAGGGAAATGGTCACAGCACCAAGCCTGCCAGAGTTCAAGTACTGTTTGGATGATACTCTCAGGCACCTGGTGTAACTCTTGGGGATGGTCTTGTGCAGGGCTAAGGGTTAAACTCCCTGTGGGTCCCTTCCAGCTCAGTATATTCTGTGATTCTCTAATCATTATGGGAGGAGGAGGTTTGAAATCTGAATCAGAACCTGGCCCTTCTACAGACAGAGATAAAGGTTTGAGATATTAATTACTTTCTTGTAGCAGGGGCCACAGTTTCATAATTTGGATATATTTTAATTAACTTATTTTCTTTTGTAGATCATTAAAATTACAATCTATTTCCATGCTTGGTGGTGTTTAGCTGTAGTTCACCATGGAAATGCACCTGTGAAGTCTGCTGTTCTCATTCTGCTTGAACAGACACCTTCTTCTGTGGTTGTATAAACTATTTTGAAGGCTGTTTGTTTTTTTTTTTTTTCAAAAAAAAGGGATGTACCATACCAGGAGAACCCCCAAGCTACCTGCCTCATGGATAACATAGTACCAGCCCAGACGGTACCCTCAGAGCATTCCACTGAGTCCTGGTTCTGAGGCTGTGATGAGCTGCATTCTTGCCTACAGCAATCCAGTAGCATTCTTTGTTATACATCAGCCACCAACCTAAATGACAATCATTGTAAAATAGCACAAGTCAGGCATGCCTTAATTATAGTTTTGTATAGAAAGGTCATGTTGTTCTTTAGTTTGCCATGGGCATGCCTCCTCAAATACACAGAAAACAAGAGATATAGTACTATTTTTATTTCTGTGGTATGATAGTGAATCAGGATTTTGCTATATTCAAAGAATGTTATGTTAAATTATAACTCACCCCTTAATTTCAAAAGTTCATTAAGTGTTTACTTACAAAAACATTGTCTGTGCTAGATTACAGATGCAATCTTTCAAACCAACAATACTGCCAATTATATTGCCTAAACAGCTGAAAATATTTTATGGAGAAAATCTACAGATGTGCATAAGAGCCTGAAGGAGAACTTTCATCATGTTTTGAATACTGTAATCTTTGTGTACAGATAGAATTAGAGAACTCAACTACATGTCACCAGGCTAGTAACTGACACACTGTTAGCAACTAGTTGGTAGCTAGTAGTTAGTAGTGATTCACTGCTAATCTGGTTAATTGAAAGTTCACTTAGGCCTGGATTCATCCTTCCTAACTTTAGTCAGTTAAATGAGATATTCAAGTAGAAAATTAGATGTAAGAAGTAATCTTTACAGTTAGTGGAAATAGCTCAGCAATTCAGACCTGTAGGTGGTTATTTCACCATTAATAGTTGTCAATCTTCTTCCATCACTTCCTGAGGAAAAGAAACTCACTCAAATGACAAAGCTGCAGATGTGGAGACTAGGTGGAATAGAAACACCTCTGCCACACTGAGTGATAGCTAAAAACCCTACTAAATTTGCTGAGCGCCTGACTAAATTTAAAGTTCAGAAGCTGATCACATAGAGAGACATCACTGTATTAATTGAAATCATCATTTACTTAATATGGGTGGGAAAATGTGAGAGTTCAAGCATTTAAGAACTTTGAAGAGGCTATGCAGCAAGTGTGCTCTGACCACATGAAACCTTTGCTTCAACTACAGTAAACTCAGCAATGACATAGTTGAAGAGAATGAATTTGAGGTGATTTGTACCTTGAGTATAGTGTCCTTGTTATTAGCTGCAATAATTCTTCTGGTATCACTTTGCAGAGTAAGTAATGATGTGGTAACCAAAGCTGCAATCTGTAGGCAGATTTTAAGACTAGTTAGCAAGAGAAGATTGTGGGTCCTGGGCTGCCCTTGTTACTCCTTCATGATTGTGAGGTATGGACAGCCTATTTCTGGTTTATCGGATACTTCTGTCACTGTCTTAGTGGTCTCTGAGGTGAATACCTGACATTGCAAGAATGAAAAACAAGATATTGTTGTCCTTTGGTGCTCAAAATTGCTGGCCTGAAAGTCATAGTGATCACATGAGGAAGTTCTCAAGGATTATGAAGATCTCTGAATAGAAACTTATCCAAGAAGAGGTAACACATTATTAAGACAACTTTATGCTAGTTTTAACTGTTTACAGCTTTGACTTAACACTAGGATCATATGGCCCAATATGATTTTGATATGACAGACAGTCCTTGGGTTCTGAAAAGATTTGGAGATATATATAAGGCTTAAATCATGCAGAAACCAGAGTATAGTTTATGTACTAGAGTATAGTTCATAACAAAGTATGCACTGATGGGAAGAAGTAAATTAGCTCATGAGCACACTGTCTTGATCTCGTATCTTCCGTCTGGCTTATGCTGTAGTCAGGCCATTATTGAATTCAGCACACAGAGTACCATGTAGACGTAACAGCTCTAGAATGAGCACAAGATTAACAAGCCACAGAGACAATAAGCAAGGGCAACACAAAGAGATTCTTCAGTCATCTGAAGTGGTCCATCGCCCAGGCTCTGCTCCCTGCCCCAAGGATTGTTTACAAATTTTGGCATTGAAGAATCCACAAATAAAATACAGAAGTGGTATCTGAGCTGACCCCTTCCTGGGCCAGGCTGCCTGTTATGGGGCTGTGAGTTGCATTCCAGTTGTTTATTCTCTTCTCCCTCTCTGGTTTTCTCAGCCTTGTTTTGCTTTCTTCACAGTTGGTCCGGCTTCAACAGAAAAGCAGTGAATAAACTGTCATTCTCATTAACCCAGGAAATGAAGGCACAGTTTCTGGGATATGCAAGATGTTCTGAGCTTCCTCTGAAAGTCCTCTATTAAAGAAGAGGTGGACACCTTCACCTTCCCTTTCAGCTGAATTTCAAAAGAGAATCAGAAGACAGCATTCAAACTCAAAGTGGTAGCTAAGGCACTGAAGCCCTTCAGGTTGTAAACACTCATCTTTAGCACCAGCTTTAGAAGTTTTCTGAACTGCTGAAGGCTGGAAGAGAAGTATGACTTTCTCTCTGCCTTCAGCCTTTCCTCCTAGAGCTGGTTGGCTGACTGAGGTATCCTCAGTTACACAGTTTGGATGAAATTTCAAAAGGCCAACTCATAGTTGTAAATCCCATCCAGCAGTCTAACTCTTTCCGCTTATGATGCCCAGAATCATCAGTTTCTGCAATATGTCAAATCTAGTTGTAGCTGACTAAGACCTCTGTGCTGAGTTGTCTGCTCTCCCTTTTCTATATAATTCTGTTATCCCTATGTCAGTGTGACATAATCACAGCATAGTCAACTGTGTTAGTGTGGTTTTAGGGGATTTATACAGCTTCTCACCTGTGGCTTAAGCTACCACGCTGATTGAGGAACTGGGGCAGTGAGGTGCAAATCTAAGCTCTGCCTCACTGCCCTTACCCTCAGGGGCAGTAACCGTAGAAAAGCGGGAAGACAGCCAATTGCAGACAAAAGCATCTTAATTTACTATAGCTATACTTACCCTTACTCTTGATGTCTACAAGCTCTGACTTGTATACAGCCTCTGCTGCCATCACACTCAAATATTCAGCTTGTTGTAGTGAATCTATGGCTCAGAGGATTTTCCTTTAGCTGATTTTAAGTAAAAGAAACAGAGCTCTACCAAAATGTTTGGGACATTGCCAGATGTCAAGTGCTAGATGGCCAAATTTGTTATCCTAGGGAAGTGTTGTGTTTCTCTGATGATACAGTGAGGACATTCATAGAGTGTCATCAGAAGTGACCAGTCTCTGCATTACTGCCATTTTAACATCTTTTGGCCTGAGCTGCTGTTGCCAGTCAGGGAAGGAAAATTCCACAATATGAGCTAAAGCAGAGCTCTGTTATAGAATAATAAAATAACAGCTTTGATTGTTGTTACTGCAGATAAATTGTAGAGCTGGAATACCCTGCTGCTTTCCACAGAAACAGATTAAGAGAGATCATCTGGCAAAAAGTACTAGACTGGCAAGTCTTGAGTAGATGGTGTTGATTTATTGCTGTTAAAGTCATTCAAGAGAATAGAAACTTCAGATAAGACAGAAGAGCGACAAGTGCTTGTAATGAGTTGCTGCTTTGTTTCTGAGTGGTTTGGACTTTAGAAGTCACAAACTACTAAACTTTCAGATGCTTCAAAGATGACTTCTTTCTCCAGAATTTAACATAAATTGTAGAAGAAAAGAAGTTCTCAGTAATAAGTATGTGCAGAAAATAAATGTATTATGCTGAACTTGTATACATAAGGACTATTACAAATATAACAGACTGGTCTTAAAAGAAAAAGCATGCCCTCCTTATTTACAACATATAACCTCTCCACTGCCCTTGTATCTCATTCTTCCCAATGCAATTCTGCTTTAGCAGGGTTATTCAGAAAATAACAACACTAAAGAAAGAAAATGATGTATTGGTCTGTGAGTCACATAAAGTGTAATTTTGGCTTCAACATCTGAAGCTTTTAGGTACTTAAAATACTCAGTGGTGGTGGCATTAGACCTGGCACAGGAACCTGAATGGGATTTTCTGAGACACTGTTTCTCTAAAGAGACTAAAAATTTTGTGAGTGATTTAGAAAATATTGACCATGGCTCAAATTTTCAGTGGTATTTAGGTGCCAAACCCTCATTAAATAAGATTTATGTGAAAGGTCTAAGTGCCTTTAAAGACCTGAGATCATACTATTATACAGTGAACCCCAACTTAAGCTACCTTTGTCTACTCATATTTTTAACCACAGTTCAGTGTTTTTCTCTGTGTGAGAACGTATTTCAAAATCAGTTTGATCTGCTTGGCATGACATTACCTTTGCCATTTTATTTATTTACACATATGATTGCAGGCTTTTTTTAAGCCATGCCAAATACCAGAGTTGTTACAGATGTCTTGGTCAGAAAGAGAAAACCATAAAAGCCTTGGTCCATAGCCAGGGATGGAGTTCCCTTTGTATTTTCTCAGTCCTGGGCTGGGCTGGTCTCGGTGTCTGCAGGACCCAAGGCAGTGTGGGGTAAGTGCTCCCTCAGCTCCACTGCCTTCTTCCCAGGGAAATCTGCCAGTGGGCAAACTTGGGAGTACATTTTATTTGTGAGTGTATTGCACCACTGAACCAAGGATTAAACTACTGTTTTCAATTCAATAATGTACTGGGTTTGTCACTAATAGGAATCACTTTAATTGATTGTAATATTTTAATCCTCTGATACTAGCTCAGATTTAAGAAACCATGTGGAAACCATTCAAACAGCATATAGAAAAAGGAAGAAAGGAAAACCACAGTGTTACGTATAACTTACGAGAGAAGCACAATAATGCTCTGAAGCTGATTCAGCAGGTGTTTTGACTTCAAAATAAGTTTTGGCAGGCAAGTTGCGCACTTAATAACTCTAAAACAATATGTCCTGTTCCATTAAGGGGTTCATCATGCCATCAAAGGCAGGGAATTTGCAATACTGAGCAGTGGAGAAACTGAACTTTCACTGAGGAAACTAACATGGTCTGAAAAATAGAAGTTTCAGTTCTCAGATACACAAAGTCACAGAGCCAGTTCCTGCAGGTGTAGGCTACAATTCCTTGCTTACTCAGGAAACATCTCATCCTGCTTGGTATATTCACCCAGAAGCTCCTGAAATGTTATTTTCTTTTCTAAATCTTTGGAACAGCCAAAAAAACATAATACAATCACTAGCTCTTTTTAGCCATATCTCAGCACATAAACAATAGCTTTTCAACAACAGAATGTTAGTAGAGACAGCAACTGAATGTTCTCATAACCATGTTATCTTTATTAAAAAAAAAAAAAAAAACACAAAAAGAAAGCTTTACATGGCTTTTTTTTTCTCTCATTTAGTTACAGGTGTGATTTCATCTGCTAGTAAAAGAACAGTTATCTCCCTGTGATGCAATACAGATTTCTTTTTCAATTTTAAAATATTTTCAGTTGTCATTTTTGGGCAATATTACATATGCTACCTTTGTAATTTTTGTTTGAATTTTCATATACTTAATTATATTTTTTAAACAAAAAACAGTAGGAAAATGGACACTCTTGTGAATAAGAACTGATTGAAAAAAATGCCAATAAAAAGTGCTGAGAAGGCAGAAAATATCAGGACAAAACTTTCCACCATAAAAGTATGAAAATTGAAAATGTTGACAATTGTAAAATGTTTTGAGATTCTGCAATGGCTTGTTTTTTAGTGAACAATTGTGTGCACCATGTCTGGCCATGCTTGTAGTGTTTCCAATGCTACAGCTATATGTTGATCTGAGATTCTCAGTATTTTGTATATCACAAAGCATTTGCAGGCAATTTATACCTAGATGAAAACAAAAACAAAAACAAAAAAAAAACAAAACCAAAAAAACCCACCAAAAAACAACAACAACAAGAAAAAAATGTTGGCAAAACTAACAGTGAGATGGGATGAATCCAGTAAGTCTGTAAGTTTCTTACTGAACATGGAAATAGCATTATGTCTGTATAGGACATCCTAAAAGTAAAGGTTTGTAGAGAGGTACAAAACCACTTATTCAACTAATCGAGAAAAAAAACATGGCAAAGGCTCGTGAGCCCTTCTTCAAGTCTGTATAAGAACTAGCAAATTCCTTAGCTAAGTATAATCCTGAAGGATTCTTGTGTGTCTTTTTTCTCCCCAGAGTTGTCAACCCTCAGTCAAAGCTTCTTAAACTCTCTCATGCACTGTCACACTTGTAAAAAAAGAAAAGCATTACTCGTGAAAATCCTGTACTATAATAATGCAGAAAACCAACAGAGGACATACTATTTTGACATAAATAAGAATAGAGTGGTAGTAGTACAAACCAAAAAACAAACCTGTTGAAGCCAAGACAGAACTTTTCTAGGTATCAGAGACAACATCAATGAAAGCACAAAGTTAAGGGGAAACCTGGTAGATCTGAATGCATTTGTGGAGCTGGTATGGACTGTGGTGGACAAGAGCATGAAGTCAAAGCACAGAGCAGAAAATGCGACAGAATCCATAGAAGCAAATAGGAAGTGGAGTCTGCAGAAAGTCAGTCAAGGGTCCAACTTCAGAAAGCACTTTATTCAGGGAAGCAGGTAAGTATGAACCTAGGTTTATGCACTAAGTGTAATAAATGGTAGATATTTGCATTAAAGTAAACGGCATGTATTCCAATGCCATATACTATCCTAAATAGAATTCTGCTTAAGTCAAATGTTAAGGACCAGCTAAAGCTTTGCTTTTCACTGTGCATTGTGCACTTCTGTCCTTAGCAGTAACTACACCAGATGACCAAGAGTCTCTGCTCTGAACTTGCATCCAGTGTTACCTAACTTGAGTCAGCCAAAAGTAGCTTGATGATTGATCTTATCTAGCAGCTCAACATCACATGCAGAAAGAGAACACAGAGTGCAGGTATGCACCTCTGGGCAGGAAAAAAAAAGAGAGGAGCACTATGGTGTAGGCACCACGAGGGAGACCCTAATTCAATGTGCCAGAAGAAACACCGAGATCAAGAAATGGAAAAAACAGGTAAGTGTACTTAGCTGCAGTAACTGTCTAACAACCAGACTAGCTACTGAAAAGATTGTGTTTTTATAGAGATGGGGGAGTGAGGACAGGAAACAAAGGGAAGATCTAGGAGAAACTGGGCAGCAGAGGATGCTGGTTAGGCTGTAAGACTCTGCATGTGCACTTGTGTAACTGTTTTACCCAGTGGTATTTTAACATCCCTGGGTTAGTCATAACCTCCCGTTGCCTCTGTGATGCATTGTCCAAATACCATGCTGCTCTCTGGACATGCACTGTAGCCATCGGCTTCTGATTTTCTGTGGATGTATTGCTTGATTTAATTTTCCTTTTCTTCTCTTGGTTTCATGTTTGGGAAAAATAAAAATTCCTTTTCACCAACTTGTCTAATTGTTTATGGAATGGAAATTCTGGAATCTCAAGTCATAATATTTATGTCAACAAAAGCAGATCCACAGGAAATAATAGAAAATCACAGAACAGGTTTTTAATCAAAATGTAGCTGAACAAGCTAACTGTGGGAAAAGTCATGCCTAGACTAAACCCTCCAAAACACAGACTGGTCTCACAGTACCAAGATCAAATCCACTGACCTAATTAAAAATATGAATTCTACTCTTGTACTGGTCTTTGACTACAATTCTCAGAGAAAGGAGAGGATATGAACAGGTCCTTTTGTGCCCATTTCCTCTCTACCTCATATGAAAGATGTATGTAGACTACAAATAGTAAGCTTACATATAGTTATACTGTAATAAAGACACTTCTGCCATAGTTTGCGTGCTTCACCTGCATAATACATTTTCGATTCAGTGCCAAGGAAGCTGGACCTATATGCTTCCTTGAATAAGTATTAGCTATTAAAACACAAAGAAACAAAGTGAAAACCACAAGATTTTTAGAAATATCAGACTTCAGCGTGAAGAAGCTCATTCCAGTTCCAGCTGCCTTCTGTTTGTAACAAAGGTAGTTGCCATGAAGATACTCATACATACTAGAACTCAAACAAAAAGTTAATAAGAAGTTAAATTAATTTTTAAAAATGAGGGCCCTAATTATAATGATCTTACTACCTTTTATTCCCACTAGTGGCTTGTGCTGATAAAGGAGTCCTGCTCCTACCCCCTACTGCCCTGGGTGGTACATTGGCCCTGGCCAAGAGGATCCAGTGAGAAAAAGGTACACAAGGAGGTTTTCAGCAGGAGCCTTTGGCAGGGCAGGACATGCAAAAGCACCAATATGTCTTTGTCTAGCCTTTCCTTAGGTAAAACTGAAATTGTCATTCAGATAAGCAGTAGGTCATAAAACCCTTTACCTTTGCCTTTACAACCACTTCTTCTCTGGTATCACATGCTCTCCTGTGTTTTCTGCTTTCATGATGTCGCATCTTGTGAGCAGACCACAGATCTCCTGGAACAGGACCTATCTTTCCATTTTCCATCTGAACAAGAGAATGATCTGCTGGTGCTTCTCAGTCTATATGCTTTACTGTCAATAACTGAAATTTACCTAATGTTACAAAATGTTTTGAACACACCAGTAATTTTATTTTTCCAATGTATATGAAGAAGAAATAAAACTAAAAGATCAACCTACACTTTCTGTTCTTAGGATACAAAAAGCAATGAGAAGAAGACCAGAATCAAACTATCATGTGGAGAATAATAAATATATTCATAAAGTCTCTGCGCTAAGTGACTGAACACATAGCTCAGTCTTAACAACAGAATTACAAAACACAGTAAAAAGTGCTACAATAAAACCCATGCTCATAACACATCAAAGGAGAAGAGTAAAGACACAGAAAAAGCATGCATGTCTTCATTATTAGATGTTGAGTGATTTGAGTATGATGTTTAAAGAAACATGTTTGGAGAGAGAGATTTGAGTAGGAAAACAGTTCTCACAACAATAAAAACATTAGAATTTGAATTCAGATACAGAAAACAAAACAACCAGGCAGTCTGGGCAGGATTAGAAATGTGAACTGACTGTGTTAATCTAAGAAGTGTACAATTTCTTTGATGTTTGACTCCTGAATGTTTTGGAAGCCAAGAAACTCATCAAGATTCTTTTCCAGCTTAAAGGGACCACTTGCATGCACAATATTGTCTTTACTTGAACAAATAGAAGTGTTTTCATTTGTCTGTTTTTTTAGCAATGTTTATGAAATATAAACAAATGGGTGAAGTCCTTAAAACCTTTTCTAGGCTACCTGTAAACTGCTGCATTCAGGTAGTACCTCAGTTGTTCAGAAGAGAATTTTTCAATGAATAGTAACATTTGAAAGCAGATACTCATATCCTGCATAATCAAAACTAGATTATATCATCAGAAGCTTTAAAGCATACTCCTAAATAATGAAAATTAAAAAAAAAAAACATAATGAAACAAAACATTTTATTCATTTTATATTTATTAATGTGATAATTGTAGCTATCACTTCTGGGTAGATGAGAAAAGGGTTTGTTGCTGCTTCTTTTTTTTTTTTTTTTTTTTTTTTTTGGGAGGGGAGGAATTCAGTTAGCTATTCAAATACGCCAGGATCACTTTTCATGGCCCTATAGTCTCTCTTCTCTGTCTACTATTTAATTTTTCTTACAATTCTCTCTTTGGTACACATACTTTTCTTTGTAATTTCAGTGATGGAAATTCTTACTGATTCTTTATGTGTTCAAATAAGAACAAAACTGCTCACTAAACAAGCAAATAGAAGAATATTTTCATTCTGTGGAAACACCCTCTATGATCACAAACCAGCATATGATATGGGTATGGTAAGTGAGGTCTGGTTAAAGTATTATGGATTTTCTTGCGTCAGTTCTGTACAGAGGTCATTGGTACAAATTGTTGTCATTCTGTTATATAACACTGCCCAGTATTTCCTGATTCATCTAATAGATACTGTTACATTCTGTTTTCTCTAAATGCTTACATGATAAATTATGTGAATGACATAGAGGCAGATCCAGCTATTAATTCCCTGAGCAAATCTGCCTCCATTTCTTTCCACCAAGTCTTTGTAGCATTCTGCAGAGGCATCTCTAATTTTTTTTATGTTGTTAACTTCTTAAAAATTGAGCCAAGTATTTTGTAAAGCTTTTATTGATCTTTAGAGAGGTTTATTGACCCTTGAGAGGGTCTTAGTGACATAGGAGGGAAAATGGCATGGAAAGAAAATAAAGCTAAAAAAAAAAAAAGCCCCAAATAAAATAGAGTAGAGAAGGAGAAATGGACAACCTCAGTGATTACAGTAATAAAAATCTCCACTCTTTTGCACTAGGGATTGTCTCCTACTTTTCACTGAGTAAAGAGGTGGAAGAGCTTTAAGATAAATCAGTTTTATGGTACACCTGAAAACAATAAATAATAATAATAACTGAAAAACAAGCAAATAAAAATAAACCAGCACTTTGTTTCCAGAGGAGGTAGGAAAGTGTTCATGTAAACCTTCCTCTTATCTTTGCCTTTCCACATTGAGATCCTCTGGGGCAATTGGGAACAGAGAGCCAAGGAAAGCAGCAGGGAGTCAGATACAGGAGCCTTCTTAAGTCTGCACAGATCATCCCATCATCAGTTCATCCTCTCCATCCTGAGACATGAGAAAAGGTGCTGCATTTGACTTCTGGCATCTCTCTGGAGAGATGATTGAAACAGAAATGGACACAGATATATCTGAGAGAGGAAAATAAATACACTTCTTCCACTTGTAAGGCCTGTTTCCAGCTAAAAGAAAAAATTTTTAAAAAAAATCTAAAGAACAAGATAGATAACCCCAGCTATTAATATAGAAAGTCAAATTTAATTATCCATATAAATAAGAAATCCAAAGCCTGAAAATTAGAACCAATGGTAGTAATGCACTGAGTGCTGGAATTGTTTGTTGGTTAAATTATTCCACATTTTGCTTTTCCATGTCATTATAGAACACTGGATGAAACCACTAGAGAACAGTTTCAATACCATAAAAAACAGCATGGAAAACAAAGGATAAAACAAAACTAGTGATCATCTACAAAAGCTGTGTTCCTCACAGTTTCTCAGCCCAATTCTCTTTAACATCTTCATTAAGGACCTGGACTTTGGACTCGAAGGACTACTAAGTTTGCTGATGACACTAAATTGGGAGCAGCTGTCAACTCCCCTGGGGACAGAGAGGTCCTGCAGAGATCTCAACAAATTGGGGAAATGGGTAAACACCAACCACACGAAGTTTAACAAGGGAAAGTTCCAGATTCTGCACCTGAGATGAGGCAACCCTGGTTGTGTGTAGAGACTGGGGAGTGAGAGGCTGGAGAGCAGTGCCATGGAAAGGGTCCTGGGGTCCTGGTCGATAACAAGTTGAATGTGAGTCAGCAGTGCCCTGGCAGCCAGGAGGGCCAACCCTGTCCTGGAGGGCATCAGGCAAAGCATTGCCAGCTGGCTGAAGGAGATGATTGCTCCACTCTACTCCGCACTGGGGTGGCCTCATCTCTAGGCTATTTGCAGTTTTGGACACCACAGTCTAAGGATTAAAAGCTATGCCAGAGTGTCCAAAGGAGGGCTATAAAGATGGTAAAAGGCCTAGCAGGGAAGCCATGCAAGGGGCAGCTGAGGTCGCTTGGCTTGTTCAGCCTGGAGAAGAGGAGACTGAGGGGAGACCTCACAGCTGTCTAAAATCTCCTCATGAGTGGAAGGGGAGGGGTAGGTGCCTACCTCTTCACTCTGGTGACCAGTGACAGGATGCAAGGGAATGGTATAAAGCTGTGTCAAGGGAGGCTTAAGTCAGATATTAGGGAAAGGTTTTTTACCCCAAAGGTGGCTGGGCACTGGAACAGGTTCCCCAGGGAAATGATCAGCACCAAGCTTTCTAGAGTTCAAGAAGCTTCTGGATGGTACTCTTGGTCACATGTGCTTCTTCGGGCTGTCCTGTGCAGGGCCAGGAGCTGGACTTGATGATCCTCGTGGGTCCCTTCTAACTCAGAACATTCTGTGATTCTACGATTACAATTGCTATCAGTTCTTCTCAGTCAGTTACTCTGAATAATTGTTTCTATGCAAGAGTATTTATTTCCATAACATTGCATCATGTTGCAAACACCATCCTTCCCACAAAACAAACTATAAAAGATGACAACTAAGTTACAAGCCTTTTCCCCAGTGGGTGACACTTGCATTAACAATGTGGAGACCAGGTTTTTACACTACTGACCTAAAAACAAATTAAATTTTAAAAGCCTCAACACTCAGATTTTGTGTGATCACTAGGACTGAGACAGTCTTATTTAGAAAAAAATGTTCCTCCTGAATTTGGTCTCTACTTCACAAACTTCTCAGTTGTTCTCCCATTTTATCCTGTGGAACTGAGGAAAAATTGACATATAAATATCAAATAATCATGAAAACCAAAGGCAAATGAAAGATTACCCTCTTAAATAAGAGTTATTAAAATATGACTTGCACATCACCTCAAGACATTGCTCACTGTCAGGGGAAAGGATCAGATTCTTTAACCTTTCAGGCTCAGATATATACCCTCTTTTGATTTAGAGTGAAATAAAGACATGGGCATATAAAAGAGGATTTAGGAGGACAGTAGGAATTCTAAATCCAAATTATGACCTAAAAAGGTTGTTCACATGTTGTGTTTCTCGTTCCCCATGCGAGTCCCTGGACAACTCAACACACCAATATGATGATCAAGAGAAGCCATTTATTAATTA
>JAWWEU010000125.1:61299065-61334984 GCA_035583155.1 Acropternis orthonyx
CAGAAAGACAAGAGGTTCCGGAGGAAATTAGACAGGAGAGTCAGATTACCAGATCACTGACCCCAGCAGAACTTTGGAACATACAGAAAGAATTCAGTCACCTGTCTGGTGAAGGAATTCTTACCTGGCTGCTCCGATGTCTAGACAGAGGAGCTGCTAGCTATGACTTGGATGGTAATGAAGCACAACAACTAGGTCCTATTTCCAGAGATGCTGCAGTCGACAAGGAATTTACAAAGCGGCGAGGCGAGTGTAGTCTGATGCTACAACTTCTCGGTGCTGTGGGTAAAGTGTACCCATACAAGGAATATCTACCAAGCCAGCAACAAAAAAAGGGATCTTCTATGACAAAAAAACTCTTCTCTAAACTAACAGAATTAACCTCATGATAAATCCATTGTGACAAACTTAAGGGCTGCAGTATTGAAACTGAGAAACAATGCAGCTGGATATTTTAAGTTAATAAGCTTTTGTGGCACCTGGATGTTGCCTCCTCAGCAGCGATGCCAAATCCAGCAGCACTTAACAGGGGCTACTTCCAAACCCCTGGCACCAAGAGCTTAAGGTTAAAATTTTTATTGTGTGTTTTCCAAGCCTGTTATTTGATTAATGCACTGATCATGTGGTATTGAATGAAGCTTTAAGTGAGTTTAAGTTCCATTGTCTCAAAGGACAATAGAGTCAAGCTATTTGAAAACTACTTCATATAAATAAATAAATAAGCAAACAGAACTAAACACATTTCCTCATCTTTGAAAGCATCAGGACCAAGTTGTCCTTGTAAATTCTAAACCAAGTATTTGCGGATTTTTTTATCTGTCACTCAAATTGGACCTAAATTCAGTAGTTTTTCAAATATTGGCTCTATGACCTCAATACCTGGTTTACATAAGGCAAAGGAATGTAGGATTAACCTCTAGAATATGTATTTAGAAGACTTTAAAAAAAACTATCTTAAAGCACTGACAAGTTAATTGACTGGTAAACCCAGTGGGAAGTGTTAAACAAGAAATTTACAGTGATCTGGTTGCATAATCAACAGAAATTAATAAGATGATGTGCTTGACTAAATGACATTCAGTTTATGCCTATATAGGATCAGGTTTGTTACAGGTTCACTGAGATACACTATTTCCTCTTCTGGTACAACATGTCTCCCAGGTATATCAACCTGCAATGGTTGTGAAGGTAACTATGCCCAGAGAAAAGTAATCTAATCCCACTGTTTTAAAAAGACATACAAAAGGAGTAAAGTACACATAAGGAGAAAACTAAATAACAAGGAGTAAAGTAGTAATAAACTAAGAAACATCAGGAAATCTAGAGGAAGAGCAACAGTTGGTAAATTTTCTTAACAAGCAAGGAAAATGCATCCCTTACTTGGCTGTGAAGGGCATGGAATATTTAACTCCACTTACAATGAAAAAAAAAATGGAAGACAACTGCTGCAAAATGAAAACTTTGACAATCAAACTGAGCAGGAGGGAATAAACAGAATCCAATTGTCTTGGAGAAAGCAGCTGAGAAACGTTCTCTATGAACATATCTACTACTGTTCATAATTAACACACATTTGAAAACTATAGAAGTTTCAAAGGACTGGAGAAGTGCCAGGATTAAAAATAAAAACAGGGGCTGTGGGAGTTTTACAGCACTTAGTTATCAATTCCTGGAAAAACTATGGAACTATTTTGAGACTGCTAATTAAATTTAGAGACTATGGAATTGTTCACCATCAGACAGCTGAATTCATGGAAAGCAGATCTTTTCAAATCGCCTGTTCCTTTTTTGTCAGGAATTCAGGTGTAACTGATATAATCAAGTTATAATGTTATATATTTGGATTTCTCCTAGACTCAGGAAAATTCAGATTTTTGGTCTCAAGGTCTTGGATCTAAAAGGCAGCACTATGAATCAAAACTTGGTCCCCTGATAGTCTCAAAATGCAAGTCACACTGAGAAAATAGTCAAGAATATAGTTTTAGCCATAACGCCCCAGGGAATTGATTCTTGACCCGTATTTTTATCTGAATCTGAGCTAAAGCTATAAAAATTTTACTAGCAAAGTAACTGAAAAGTTTAAAGAAAATACTTAGTATCAGGTTACTCTTACAGGGAGACCTGAATCACTTCGTAAATGATCACAAAGCAAAAAAGTACATTTTGTATGGTCAAATGTAACACAAGGTAGCTAGGAAGACACAGTGCAAGTCTTACAAGTTTCTGTCTTGGAAATAAGTAATTCAGGGACTTAGAGGTCATCACAGGTAATTGCCTCAACATGACTTCACAGCACAAATCTGTGGCAAGAAGTTCTTGTACTCTTAAAAAAGTAACTTCAAAGGGAGGACAGAAACCTTGGGGGTTTTTTTTCATCTTTCTGCACACCATGTGTCATGAATTTCCTGCTATGATCATCTGGGCACATCTCTCCTAATCAGTTTCCTGCTATTGTAGAGGCCTCAAGCTCACATCTTGGTCTCTTTGCCAGTGGCACACAACACCTAACTCTCCTGGTAACTGAACTTCCCATTATTTAGGACAACCATCCAGCAGCTTTGGAGTCAGTATTGAAGTTCCTAGATAAAAATGTAACACAAAAGTGGTTTGGGTAAGGGGGATCATGTTGCATCAGCAGAAGCCAACCCTTCAGCCTTCCCAAGCTGGCTGATGAGTCTTCATAAGGCAAACTGTGCTAATACACACAGTTTATCTTATCAAGGGCAGGAAGGGGCACTGTTCCCTCTGATGTGGGACTCCCCAGGCATGAGGCCTCAAAAGTGCTTGCACCTCAGAGCCTTACTGTGGGATATTCCCCTCCCAGGGCAGCAAAGTCTGAACTGCATAAGGATTGAATGTAGCAAAAGGGCTACAGGTTGGCATCCCTTCGGTGAGATGAATCTTCTCAGCTTTACGCTTGAGGATTTAGTGATATATATTGTGCCAATATTTATTTTCTAAAATTATCCTTCTGCCAGAGACAGAAAATATTGGGCTGATGGCTCTACACTCAGCTTTCCAGAATTTGTGCATGGATTTTTATACTGGACTGATATGTGGGCAAATTCTTAAGTCCCCTAAGATTTAGGTTCCTTGTTTGTGGTACCCAGGTTTTTAATCATATGAACAATGACATTTTCCTTGATGTTTAAGAGCGTTCCTTCAGAAGCTAGTGTTTCACATATTCAAAAGGCATAGAACAAGCATTTTCAAGAACAATGTTTTATTCTGATATCTCTTCTTTCAAATATTTGAAAAAGTGGGTTTACAGAACAAAAGACACAGTTTCATAGTTTTGTGCCCAAATTCAAATTAATTTAATGCCTACCAGAGCCCCACCTCATTCTGGGAGAGGATGTCCCATCTTGCTCATAGCATATTACTCCTGCTCTGCAGCTTCAGTGACTGAGAACCCATCCCACACCTTCCTGAAGACTCCATTTATCTCCATGCAAAAACTTGGGAAGAGTAAAGTTTCAACATAACAGAGATAGAGGACATTTCCCCACAGGGAGTCTTCCTGTTCTTCTGAACTTGTGTCTATTCCCTACCTGTTTGGTTTATCCTTAGCAACTTATTTTGATATAACTCCTTAAAGTCCGATAGCATGAAACAGAGTCTAAAATCATGTAATTTAAAAAGAAATAATTCCTGCAATTCTTTCATTTTCTCCCTCTCCCATAAAGGGAGGATTGCATAAAGTGTTTGATAGTTGGCATTTGTAGAAAAATTGGAAGGTTGCTTTTTTTTTTCTTTTAATAAATCAGAAATCAAGAGAACATAGGGAGATAAGACGGATAAATTGGTTAAATCATTATCACAGACCTCTAAAAATGTGATTCAATACATAAATAATTTTTGTATGATCTTTATTACTCTACTAGGGCCTGAGTAAAGTAGAAATTATAAAACACTTGGAATATTATTAGGAGGAATTAATAGATCTTCTTGAAGGTCTTATGCACTACAGAGATGAGGGTCTTAAAAGCTGCCAGATGGACATTGCTTGAGCTGGTGCAGAAGAATCACAGTTATGATTCTTTCCCATTTCACAGAAGGGGGACCATTTCTTTCTAACAGATTATATAGACTAATTTTGCTAGAGGAAAGAACCATTCAGGAAATCTGGAGTATTCAAGAATACTGCCAGGACATGTAGCTATGAAGGGAATGATTTGGCATCACTTCAATCCATGGGAAATGTCTTCAAGATGATATTCATAAGGTTATTTTTGAAACGAAACAAAACCAAACACTTCTTTCAAAAATTTCCCTTTCTGGATGTTGGCTCTTGAGTAATTGAGTTTCAAGGCATAAATATCTATGTTTTTTGAAAGTTCCGTTCAATTCCTTAGCAACAAGTTCAATTCCTTCATTGTTAAGACTCTGAAGCATAAATTTCTATGGATTTATGAGTTTTGTCTGCTTTAAGAAAAATGCATTGAGGGCTGTAACTCAGTAGCTGATAAAGAAAGTTTGTTCCTGATCCCTCTTTACTGTGTGAAGCCCTTGTTTCTGTCCATTTTGGTACAGATGCACAGATTTCACCTGAACAGACTTCACCATTTCTAGAGCCACAAACAAAAATCAACAGGAACTGATGCTTATTTTAAATTCCATAAGTAAAACTGCCATTCACGTCAGACAAGCCAGTTGAGAAGCTAAGTGTGGTGGTTTGACCTGGGCTGGATGCCAGGTGCCCACCAAAGCCCTCTAGCACTCCCTTTCTCAACTGGACGCTGGAGAGAAAATATAACAAAATACTCGTGAGCTGAGGTAAGGGCTGGGAGAGGACACTCACTGATTACTGTCTCAGATAAAACAGACTTGACTTAGGGAAATTAGTTGAATTTATTACCAATAAAAATCAGAATAGGATAATTAGATGTAAAACAGGTCTTAAAAACGCCTTCCTCTCACCCCTCCCTCCTTCATGGGCTTAACTTTATTTCTAGTTGTCTACCCACTCCCACTCAGCAGTGTGGGGAGATGGGGAACAGGGATTATAATCAGTCCATCATACGTTTCCGCCACTGTTTCCTCCTCAGGAGGAAGACTCCTCACACCCTTCCCTGCTTCAGTGTGGGATCCCTCCCATAGCTGAACACTATGTGGCCCAGTATTAGTCACTGGGGTATCCCATTTGTGACTGTTGCCAGTCTGAGCAAAAACCATTGATTACCACACTCTGGATGCAGTCTGAGAGCCAATTTCATACCCATCTTGCAGACCATCTGTCCAACCTGTATCATACCAGGCTTTCCAGGAAAATGTTGTGGGAAACAATGTTGAATGCTTTGCTAAAGTCCAGACACACAATATCTGCTGATCTCCCCATGTCAACAGAAAATGTTATTTTGTTGTAGAAGGCAATCAGATTGGTTCAGTGATTTCTGGTTTTCAGTTCTGTTCACAACCAAGAAAGGCTTCACAGAGTACTAAAATATTGGAAATAATATTTAATACTTTTAAAGTTTTAAATACTATAATGAGTAAAAAGGTCTACAGAGGGAGAAATGCACCCACTGTAACAAAACACTAGCCTGAAGATGGAAACTAAGATTTGGACAAGCAAGCCAGAATATTGCGGGAAATCAGGTCCCCCACCCCTCCTTTTCAGGGTACTTTCTAATATCTCATGGTCAGGTCTCTCAATGCAACTTCAACAAGAGGTAGCTACTGTTCTTCTGTTTGTGACAGGTTTTGTAAGAAATCAGAACTGACTGCCTAATAAGGGACACCTAGATTTTTGGTTTACCTGTGGTACATTCAGTCAATAGTTCATGACTCTTCATTACCAGGTTTTATCCCATTTTCCAGGCTAAAAATCTATGCTCTAATTAATAGTTTTCCTGTCAGTACAAATTTCACTGTGTAACTTCTCCTGCAATTCTTTAACAACTAAATAGCACAGAATGCATGGCTGGAAGAAAGCAGGAAAGGTTATGACATTTCTCCATCCTGTATAGGATTTCTAGCTGTTTCAAGTCCATGGTCTGAATAGCAGCCAGCATAAAGCAGGCATAGCTCATGCTGGCACGTAGAGAAAAGGGAAAAAGAAAGGCACATGTGCACATACAGACTTGTACAGTTTCCTAAGTTGTGCCTCAGTCTTAGCTTGGATTTGGGAAGTTTCTTCTCCAGTAAATGTAACATCTGTAATAACCATGTCTCAGTTATGCGAGGCAAATTTAGGGCAAAGCTATCTGCAACTTCACTAAGCTGCATCAAGTATAAATTAAGTAAGCCTTTCAAAATATTTGCAAATTCCATAAGTGCTGGTAGGAACTGTTTTCTGGATATGTTTCTTTTTGGAATTATCCCTTTTTATATTTCAAATTCTTTACAGCTATATTAATTCACATTCATAATGTATCATAGTGTTCTGGGATATTTTGTGTTTAAATGCTTATTGTTCTTAAAGTTCAGTCTTAAATGTCTATAATGCCTAGTTTATGATAGGATATTTAATTAATCACAACACACACCATTGGTTAGAAAGTAGGACTGATCTATTAACCAAGCAATTGTGCCATCACATTTATGTCATACTTGTTAGTTTTAGGGTTCATGTTTTGTTTGCAACTCCCAGATGCCATTTGATTTAACAAGTTAGACTTTCAGTCTGCCTAGTCTTCAAGAATTGCAAGGAGCATTAAAAATTCAAGCCATCTCTTGTCTAAAGAGTACCTTTTAATAAATATAATCTTATATTTGGTATAATACTAATGGAATAACCTTCAAACGTGTTCTCTAGAAATGACTCAATTATTAGAAGACAATAGAAATTTTACATTACTTTGTTTGTACACTTAAAAAATCACTAGAAAGAGGAATTGAGCAAATAGATCAGAAATTCATGTGGTAATATTACAAATAGGCTCCAACTTACCTCTAAATCACTGCTTGTAGAATCATTTACATGCCAATAGATATATATACCTTGTTAAAAACAGACTGTGTGATAAAAGAAGAAAGTTCCACTCCCAAACACACAATTAGAGCTAAGGTCAACCCTGCAGGTATTTCAACCCCATTAATGGACAAAAAGGGTATAAATTATATTTTAGTTTCTTTAATGCATTGACAGAACTTGGGAAAATATTTTGTGGTTATATAAATATCTGCATTTGCCATGTGGGATGAAATGAGGATGAGTCTAGCTGCACCTCACAAGTCTCTCTTATTCTGACCCCTCTCCTCATGGCCTGTTCTGCCAGATTGATATGCTTTTCAGCCTTCCAGTGATTCAGCTTTCCAGGAAGAAATGGAGATAATGGCATTGCCCAAGATAGGCAAGATTTTAAGACATGGTGTTTCTGATAAATAAGGTTCTTCTTTATGGAACGGCTGGTAGCCATTAAAAGCTTTGCATAACTTTTTAAGACTGCTGAGAGGCCCTTAAAATAAATACTGTCTATTTACCATTCTAATGTTCTAAAACAGGAAGAAACTTTTCCTGGAGACATCTTTCAAACTTCAAGTATTGGGCCCAGATCTGTTCTTGATAATCCAAGGAAAAATCCCCGAGCCTAACATAAAAGTTTGCATTATTACAAAACCATATTTATTTGATGTTATGAAATCTGTCATCCATTCTATAAAGTCACATTAGACACAATTCAGGCCAAACTTGACCCACACAACCACAGACCAAATATGCGTGTCGTGATAAAGCCAGCATGCACTGACATAAACTCATCTATGAGGCATTTAACTTACTCCATCTGGATGTCAGTTCAGAAATCCCTCTCAAAGTGAGTACTTTTTCAAGTGATTTTTTTTTTCTAGTAGCTCTAGGAAGAGACTGTTCTCAGTCTAAATAGATTTTTGATTCAGAATTTCACCTCAGCTGAATTTTGAGTCTAAAGTATTGTTTCTACTTATGTTTTGTAAATAATTCTTCATACCTCTTGATTTAATGCATTTTTCGTTGAACTGTCACTTCTTCTGTGTTATTTAAAAACCCTGGACATCAATTTTCAATCTTAAGCAAAAGTAATGGGCATATATCTTGTTCCAGGTCAGATTCTTTTTCTTACAGCAGACAGTACTTGATGCTTGTGGAAGCACAAAGTACATATAGTTATGACCCTTCTCTTGACACATGACAGTAATCAGTAGTTTTGAGAGTCCTCAAGCTGGAATTTACATCTGGGCCACTGTATTTCATACTGTTACTATTCATGAATTTGCCTAATATCTTTTTGATCCAATTTTTAATTTTGACTTCCTCACAAATTGAGAGTCATAATTTAAATTACAAATGGAGGGAAAAAGGTGCTTCATGCCTTTTAAGTGCTGTGTTTATTATTTCACTGAGTCTCCTTGTTCCTGACTGTGGCACAGAACAACCACTTATTTATGCTATTAATGTGTTACTGACCTTTATCATATACACTGACTTTTTTAAAAAATTAAGAAGTTCTCATTGTAGGGAAGCTTTTCATACTCTGATATTTTTCTTGTCTTCCTCTGAATCTTTTAAAGAGAGTAAGATCAGAACACATACACTAAGTAATTCCGTTCTGTTTTCCAAACTCTTTCCTGGTTCTACTCAGTTTGTTTTCTCAGAGCTTCAGTGCTGACTGCAACAATACATTAGTAGTTGCACATCCTGGAATTAAAATGTATCATGCAAGTGACAGACAAGAAAACTTCAAGTTGAAAAAACCACAGGAAAGTTGTCACATGAAAGTGACAACAACATGGAAATTACAATTACTCAAGGCTGGAGTTCCCCTCAGCAGCACTGAGGATGAGTTACAGATGTGAAGAACTGTGGATATTGTTTCTCAAGAATAGAGAGATGGAGGAAAGGAATAAATAAATAGTTTCCACACTCAGCTGGAACAGAAATGTTACAATTTAACACTGAAAATCATGAATCATATGATCGTACAAAAATTAATAAGCTCCTAAGCCTACATGTCTAAGGAAACTCATTGACACCAAACTGTTGCACCACTTGCAATAGCCCTGCTCATTACACCATGATTACTCACAAGCTCAGATCTTTGCAGTGTCAGTCCACAGTTTCTAGACTGCTGATCAACTTTAAGCAGTGAAGTGAAAAAAACATTTGTTCTCCTGATGCAAGGTAGTGTGCTACCGTTTGTGTCAGCTCACTGACATCAGCACCAGAAGGACCTTGCTTCTACCACATATCGAGTAACCTATAAGGTAATAGATTATATATTCAGTTCAACGAGTGGGTTGGGACCTATATGCTTGATCACATCCTCTTCTACCAATGACACATATAGTTATGTGGGATTATGGCTTATGATTTATGCCTTGTGGCTGACCTTTGCTCAGCAATCTGCCAGAGAAAAGGCCAAAGGCTGCCCTGTCTCTCTTCCTTCCCCAACCCTGATCAAGGGAAAAAGGCATCAGTTTGTTGGAAATCTGTTTGTACACAAGCTGTCTTAAAAAATAAAGCATAGTAAGAAAGTAGGGAAAACTAAAACCAGTTGCAAAGGTGAATTCACTACAGTTGCAAAGTCATTCACTACATTATCTGCCCTGCCACAGAAACATATTGTTCTTTGCCACTGACCAGAAGAAATGGACAACTCAGAAAAATATCTTCTAATTATGATACTTTAAAGGAAAAAAATAAAAATAAAAATAATCTTAAATTAAAAGAATTAGGCTGCAATGTCATTATTTTCAGTGCTATTAGAATGGTTTTCTATATTTTTTTTAAAATAATCTCATCATCTCAGAAAAATCCTCGGAAATTCTAATTTCTATTGTATAAGAAAGAAAATTAATCTGTTTTCTAAGGCTTTCCATGCAAAATCTATTCCTTATATTTGCAAGGTGCAGCAGGCCCTAGCAGGAAGAAAAATAAAAGGAAACTAGCACCTATTTCTTTAAGTGATATTTTTAAGCTTCCTTCTTCCCAATTCTTTTTAGTCTATATTCCTTGCCTTGTGACATTTGGCAAAGCAAAGCCTGAAAACTCTATTATTAGTTAGCGAGAAAATGCAGCAAATGGCTTAGCTTCCACATTCCCCTTCTCTTACAGAGCAGTGTTATCCCAAAGCTCACCTCCTTGAGAGTGGTGGGGAACAGATCCTATATTTCAAAACCACTGGTGAGATTGCAATCAGGGAGGGAGTGAGGGCGTGCAAGTGTGTGTGAGGAAGGAAATAAAAGAGTAGAGCAGTACAAAGGATGCTCTGGAAGAAGCCCAACTTACTTGCAGGTGGTTGGACTGAGGGTTTGCAAGCATCAGAAAGAGATTTCTGAGAAATAGCACCTAATATATGCTTAGAGGCCTACTACTAAAACTGAGTTTCTAGTGCTGCTTTTGCCTCTGATCAGCTACTGGTAGTGCAATTGCATTTTCTCTGACATGTCACAGACAGTGAGCCCTTCAGGCCTCAAACTGACAGCTAGAGGAAAGACAAATGCAGAAATACGTCTATCTCAACAGTATTTCAATATCCTTATTTGTCTGTTTCTCATCGGGTCATCTCTTATTTTTTTTTCCTTCTCTTTCTTTCATATTTGCTGATGCAGGTTTTAGAAGTTAAAAGGAAACCATGGCAGGAAATCCATCCTGTTAAAGAAAATGAAGTGTAACATACAGTACTGTAAGAGAGAAGAGGAAAAGATGGCAGTTGTTTGAGGCAAATATCACTACATAGAAGAAAAACACTTCTATGAGAAGTATACAAAAAGAAAGAATACTTCTACCCAAATAATAAGACATTTTCATTCACAACATTTGTGGTTCATTGGAGACACACATAAACGCCTTCTAAATGAAAAAAAAAACCAACCCAAACAAACAAACAAACCAACCAAAAACAAAAACAAACCCACAAAAAACAACACACAAACAAAACAAAACAAAACAAACAAAAACAAAACAAACAAACAAAAAACAGAAAAATTGCTTACTTCTAGCTCTTATCTTAAAATGTATAAGTCCTGTGGCAAAAGTCTGCCTTCACTGAAATAAATTAAGAAGTTGCTGTTGTCCTGGTGGGATTTAATTTAACTCTTCATCCTTGTGATTTCCTGTGAATGCTGGGAAGTCCTTGGTGCTGTTATTCTGCTCCACAGAATCAAGATATATGAGAAGATCTTGCTGTCTGCCAGTGCCACACTTTGTGCAGGTCATCACAACCCTTTCCACATCAGGTAGCCCAGAGGTGTGGATGTCCCATCTCTGAAAATGTTTAAGGCCAGGTTTGATAGAGCTCTGAGCAACCTGGTCTAGTGGAAGGTGCCCCTACCCATGGCAGGGGGTTTTGAACTAGATGATCTTTAAAGTTGCTTCCAACTCAAACCATTCTATGATTCTATGATTTAATATCATTCACATGAGTAATCCCATGGTATCCAGCCAGAGTACTTGTGCACCAGAAAAGCACTGATATTAATGATTGCTGTTTAAGAGGCCATTTGCACACTTGAGTTGAATATGGAAAACACCTTTCACTGTTACGACATTTGTACCAGTGTAATAGTAGACAAAATTCTATCCATTCAGGCACCATTTTCATTCAACTTGTTAACGGGAAATTTCACTTATAAATTAGCC
The DNA here is from genome assembly GCA_035583155.1 of Acropternis orthonyx. Taxonomy (NCBI): domain Eukaryota; kingdom Metazoa; phylum Chordata; class Aves; order Passeriformes; family Rhinocryptidae; genus Acropternis; species Acropternis orthonyx. The sequence goes on from JAWWEU010000125.1 coordinate 61,310,626, forward strand.
ATCTCTATATGCAAAGATTTTAATACAGGAACACAATGGCTGCTTACATATTTGACTTAAATATTTTTCTTCAAAAGAAGTCTGAAATTTTAGAGCTTCTCTCTGCATTGAATTTCCACTGAACATCTGCAAGTTTAGCCCCTTAGTGATAAGTTCCTTAAGGAATGTTCTGATTGTCATTATTTCAGAGGAGGAAGACAGGTAATTGTAGGTGACATACCTGTCACAGGAACTATATTTAAGCTACAGGGTTTTCTTCTAGAGGAAATCACTGTTATGATTACTGTCACTTTCAGATTTAAATGAGAGTCGCCCTTGACTTTCCTTTAGTTCATCAGAAACAAAGGCAAACAAATAAAATCCCATAAACCTATTTCCCATTATTTCTATTCTAAGCACTGAAAGTACTTTAAGATCCTATATACTTGAGACCTTATAAATAAAAGACATTTGTGAGAGGTGAAATAAAGGGATGCATTTTATAGAAACACCAGTGAAAGTTTAGCAGGTCCTTTTGGTTCTTTCTGAGTCCAAGTACTGGTTTTAAAATCAAGCATAAAACCATCGTACTCCTGACTGTCCCCTCCCCAAACAAAAGCAACCACCCAACCTATCGAGTGAAAAGAAAACCAAAGCAGAAGTACCAAGTGCTTTTCTATTTGCCTGAGCATGAGCTAACATGAGGATTAATTATTCATCTGTTATTTTTCAACAACCTTTTTGTCATAGTTCCCTGTCCTTCCCTTTTTTCTTGGCAAAAGCTATTAACAGTTCATAAAATTTCTAAAACACTCTGAAATATTGCTCAGGACTGAATTTTTTTCCAGTTCCTTGCTCATTGCCAATGATTATCCACCCCAAAGGAAAAATATTTTGAAAAATATAGTCCTTTGGAAACATATTCACCAGTCTGAAGACTCTGTTAAACAACACATTCCTCTCCTTTCTCTTAATTTGCCAGATTCAGAGTTCTTAATGTTCAGGAGTACTCATTTAAATTACTTTCTCATCATTGCTTCATTGTTAGAGTAAGGAATGATATGCATGACATTGCTGTCTTTTCAATTCCTGCATTTTTAAATTTTAAATTCTAAAGCAAAGAAAATAAATTTTCAGTGCCAGTTTTAAAGCTAAAGAGTGTCTCAAAACTGTTCCTGTAGGACTAAGTAAACCAAATAGGTATTACTACAGATAAAAGAATCATCCTAAAGATGAGGTTGCAGAAGGTAATAAAAAGGAAACAGGACATGATATTATCTTTGGATTACCTGTGATTCATTAACGTTTTACCACAGCGGATATCCTTACAAACTTAATTTCCTTTCATACTACTTCAACAGCAACTGCTGTGCATACAGTGTTCATAAATCACAGTGAAAATGCATTGTAAGAGCAAGCAAAACTCTACATTATAAAGATAATTCTGCAATAAGGATTTCTGTTCAGACTTGTTCCCTTTTATTTTCATAGACACTTCTAAATTTTCAAGTGGTTATTACAAAGCATGAATGCAGAAGTAAACTTAAAATTGTTGAAAAAGCATCAACATTAGGGTAAAAGAAAACAATTAAATCAAAATATTGAATACATTTTAAATTAATAATCTGCAGAAGAAAGGAATCCTTAGTTGAATTCTCAGTGAAATCAAACATTTTATTGAATTCTTTTTAACAAAAAATACATCATCTAAGGATTTTGAGTTTTTCCACTACACAGACTTTTGGAAACCTTTTTTTTTTTTGTTCCCCAGAAATTCGAACATAGTTACATAGGTTGCTTTTAAGCCCATAACATTTTCTCTTTCTGTTTCTTGATTCAAAATATCAGTAAGTCATAAAATTTCTTGGATTTATTAATGAATGGCATGAGTAATTATCCTGCTAAATAAGACTCATTAATTTTAGTAGAATTTGAAGGAGTATTTTCACCTTGTTAATGTTCTCCAGTTTACCGATATATTGACATTTCAGTGCTTTTATTCTCAATTCAAAAGAAAAATGCATATTCAAAATTTCTCCCAAAATGTAAATTTTAAATATTTCTTTTTGAAAATAAGTGTACATTAAAACTTATGAGAACTCCTTTGAAAACCATATTCCCCAAATGGAGAAATCCCATGTGGAAATGTCATGAACATCTTAACTGAGCTCCAAAAAACTGTTAATTTTGTCAAAACAACATTTTCTCTACCAAATGGCACCTTCCGCATTTCTGTAGTGTTTATCTTTGTTACAGCATGGCTTAGGACCTTCATTTACACAAGGTCAATGCAGGACACACACATGCAAGTGTCCCTCGCTAAAAGAGTTTATAAACTGAAGAATGTTTTAAAGGAAATGGTCTCATTCCAGTTTTACAGTTAAAAACAATGAGTCAGTTGTCAGAGATAATACAGGAAGTCTGAGGCAGGATCAGGACTGAAACACACATTTCCTAAGTGCTAGTGGAGCTCTTTTTATCACAAGGATGAACTTCTGCCCCAAAGACAGAGATTTTTATCTTGATGCACAAACTTTGTTTATAAATTGAACTGCTCTTTAATATAGAACTAGGTTTGCAATATTGAACTAGCAATTGTTTACTGTCTGCTGTCTTGCCTTAAAGAGAGCTCATCAAAAAATCTGTGTTTTATTTAATGTAAATTTAGATTTTAGTTTCAACAAAAATAATTTCCCATAAGGATGACATTGTGTTTGTAACTGAATGACCTTCCTCTAGGAATGTGAAGAAAGACTCATACCACACTTCAGCACCTGCATGCTATTCCATCTTTAACGCTCCTCCATGGCCCAACAGAGAAATTGCTAAGTTTTGTCTTATCTGTGATATGCTGACATTTCCAACCCAATGAAACTGTAGGTGTTGTTTTCACACTGCGTTCTTCCAAACTTTCAGATCTCACTACAGACAAACCTGTTTCAAGATGTTGCCTGCAGCACTACGTGAACTCACTGTCAGATCGATTTATTTATGGATGATCGGTGACTTTTATTCTCTTGAGGTTGATATTTGCTAAATGCACGTGTATGGATAAAGAGCTGACATGTTACCAACATTTTACAATTTTTATACTTCTGATAATACTTTCAATGTTTTTAAGATATACACTTGAAAAGGGGGAGAAACAGTAACAATTATACCATAGAATATCAGAGAATACCTGGAAGTTAGTTACAAAGGTCATCAAGTCCAACTCCTAGCTCTGCAGAGGACAACTCGAAAAATCACATGTGCCTGAGAACGTTGTTTAAACACTTCTTGAACTCTCCCAGGGTTGATGCTGTGATCACTTTCCTAGAGAACCTGTTCCAGTGCCCAGCCACCCTTGGGGTGATGAAACCTTTCCTAATATCGAGCCTAAATCTCCCCTGACACAACTTCAGGCCACTCCCTCGGGTCCTGTCATTGGTCACCAGAGAGAAAGAGATCGATGTCTGCCCCTTCACTTTCTCTCATGAGGAAGTTGTAACTGCAATGAGGTCTCCCCTCAGTCTTCTCTTCTCCACAGACCAAGTGACCTCAGCTGTTCCTCATACGGCTTCCCCTCAAGGCCCTTCCTTCACCATCTTCATTGCTCTCCTTTGGATGCTCTCTAATGGCTTAATACCTTTATTATACTGCAATGCCCAAAACTGCCCACAATATCCAAGGTGAGGCCATCCCAGTGCAGAGCAGAGCGGGACAATCCCCTGCCTCGACAGGCTGGTGATGCTTTCCCTGATGCCCCACAGGACAGGGTTGGCCCTCCTGGCTCCAGGGCACTGCTGACTCATATTCAACTTGCCATCAACCAGCACCCTGAGGTCCCTTTCTGGAACACTGCTTTTCAGCACCTCATTCCCCAGTCTGTGCAAACATCCCAGGTGCAGAATCTGGCACTTGTTGCCCAGCCCTCTAATTTGTTGAGGTCTCTCTACAGGGCCTCTCTTCCTTTGAGGGAGTCAGCAGCTTCTCCCAATTTAGTATCATTGGCAAACTTACTTAGTATACATTCAAGTCCTGCATCCAAGTAATTTATGAAGATGTTGAAGAGCACAGGGCCCAAGATGGAACCCTGTGGAACCCCACTAGTGACAAGTCACCAGTCTGATGTCACCCCACTCACTATTATCCTCTGTGCTTGACCCATGAGCCAATTGCTCACCCACCACATGATGTGTTTATCCAGCTGTGTGCTGGACAGTTTGCCCAGGATTCTGTGAGAGACCGTATTGAGAGCTTTACTTAAATCCTAAAAGATTACATCAACTGGCTTCCCTCAATGAACTAGGTGGGTAATGGTGTCATAAAATGAGATTAACTTTGTGAAGTAGGACTTTCCCCTCATGAGCCCGTGCTGGCTGGAATCGATGACTGAGACCAACAGGCCTGTAAATACCTACAGGTACAGACAATGATTCTTCTTTCCTTTATTGAAAATTGGGACATTTGACAGCTTCCAGTTGAATGGAACCTCTTCAGATTCCTAAGACTTGAAAAACATTGTGAGAGGCTTTGCGATGACATCAGCCAGCCCTGGGTTTAATCCCATCCGGCCTCATAGGTTAACAGAGATGTAGCTGGAGCAAGAACTTCCACACAAGTTTAGGGCTGACGGGGAGTTTATCTTTCTCACACTCATGGTCCTACAGCTCAGTGTTGAAGATCAAGGCAAAGAAAGCATTAAATGCCTCTGCCTTGTCTGTGTCCCTGTTTTTAGGCTGACCATCCTCATCAGGTAATGGGCCATTGTTATTTCTGGTCTGCAGAAGTTCTATTTTTACTGAAGACAACATTCTTATTTTTATTAAATTCCTTCTTTTACTATACAGACTTGTGGTTTTCAGTGAACTACAAAGCTTTACCCCATAGATGTCCATTTCAAACACATCCTTTGGCAGTGTTAACTCTCTGCACTAAATGCAACAACAAACTGCTGAGTCAAAAGACCTGGTAGAGTCACTGGCCTAAAATGATGACTCAGCATGAAAGCTGCACAGCCTTTGTAGGGGCTTTTCAAGAATTTCCTCATTTCATGCAGCTGTGATAGAGCACAAAATGACATAACTTTGCAATATGCAGCCTTTTGACCTCCAGTACAAGCCACAGCAATTTAGGCAGGTTGCTGTGCTAAATGAAGAAGCTGCAAAACCAGTGGTGGATGCAAATACAGCTACAGCCTAAGTAGAAGTGCCCTGCCATGTGTTTCTCTCTGGCCATGTTGGCAGCTGTCAGCCTGTTTCAATTATTTGTATCTTCCTGTATAGGCCTGCAAGTTTTGAAGAAGTTGGTAATTTGTTTTGCTATGTTTATTTCATTTTGTCCTGGCTTTGGTCTTCAATTGAGGTTTAGTCATAAACTCTGTTATCAGGAGGCTAACCACAGTTGCATGAGTCACCACAGTTATTTTAGTGACAACTTCTTCACTGCAAAACCTGAACTAGAGGCTGAACACCTACCATGGGAAATAATGCCGGGTTCCAGTAGATCATGCTTACTCACACAGATACATTAAACCTTTCTAAGCCTTGATTCAATGACAATATTCCTCTATGCATGACCAGTGGGTGTTCTCACTTTGACTTCAGGGGTTCAGCACACTCACAGATATACATCATCTATTCAGAGGGATAGAAATGCATTCACCATTTTTGCCAGAAGTCAAAGATCCTCACAAACTATCTAGAGAGTACTTAATACAAGATTATCAAGAAGGTGCTGAGATTTTTGTGGTATTTTGCACATTGTCTGTAGCCAAATAGGCTTCAGCCATCAGAGCTGCAAGATCTTTTACTTGTAACCAGCATGTCAATTTGATATACTGAATTAATTCATCTACTGTATTCTTCACAGCAGTTAGTATCCCTTCAGAGTTGTATTTAATACCACGGCTAAGCCTGGAACAAAGCAACAGTACTGTTGAGTGCCGTACTTCTTGAAATTTCTCACTGCTTGGGCTTCAAAAATGAAGCATCTATAAACTCAATCCTGGTGGGATTAGTGGATGTAGGGCAATGTTCTCCATAAATCTGAAACCTATAACAAGCTTTAATTTTCAATACTTACAGATAAATTAGCAAAGTACAGTTCAAAGAAAAACTGCAATTGATTTAAACATTATATTTGAGTGTTACTAATTACAGAAAATATATTATGTTATAGTAGTCATCTTATACTCTAAAATTCTGCAGTCTAGTAAAGAATTCACAAATGTTTCTGGATAGAAAGATTAATCAATAAGGAAATGTGAAACTAAGCCTTTGTAGAGTATCACATAGACTTATGTAAAAGTCTGTTTCTGTATTCCTTGATCATTAGGGCTAAAAAGATCCCAGAAACTCAATCTCTGTATTCCACAGGGCTATGGAGTAATTACAATTACATTAGGTCATTTTCCCATTTAGAGAAATATCTCAAGATTTAAAAAAAAATAAAAAAATTGGATTTTTTAAGGCTTTAGGACAAAGTAAAAGTCTTCAGACTTTGAAAAAACATCCTGAAATAAAACTCCAAAGAAATTAAAAACAGAAGACATAATCCAAAATGACCCAACTCAAAACCTGGAGTATTGCTCTCTCATAAAGCTGATTTCACTAAAACCAGACTAACATGGACTCTGGGAAAGATTATTTCCCTGTTTTCCAGAGAAAGAGATATTTCATCATCACCTCCTAGACAGTTACAATAAAATATTTATACATGGGGAAAAGTAGGTCAAGAGGTTTTTATACTAAGAAGTTTGAGAATTCCCAAATAGAGAGGGAGGCAAAACAAAGGCACCTATTCCCAATTTATACGAATTAAAATGTGTTCCTTACTTGAAAATGGAACTTCCTGGAGAGACATAAACTTCAAAACAGCTTGTGCAGAAATCATTACAGTAAATAAACAGATACAGGTATCCATAGGCTTAAGTCTTCCAATTCTTTTTAGCATTGATTTCATTGAGCACAGGATCATGCAAAGGGATCTGAGGCTCCAGTAAGCTTCACTCACTGTAGGGAAAGGGAACTTAGTGGTAATATTCTGTGTACCCCCAGCCTTTACAGAGGCATATGGAGACCTGGTTTATGCAAAACTGATTTGTTCAATGACAGCAGAGAGGGCACCAGGCAGGAGGACAGTAAGGCAAGAATGAGGCAAGAAAACAAGACATCAGTAGGCAACCTGGGTAGGGGTGTCAGAGATAAGTGAGCTTTTGGGCACAAAAATGAGAAAGGAGATCTGGAGAGAAGAATGAGGCTTTAAGGTAATAAAACAGGTGATATTCATGGAGAAACAGAGGTGAAGGAACAGCACAGTCTGTCCTATCAGAACAAAAGTCCATCCAGCCCAGTATCCTGCTTTGAAAATTGGATTAAAAAAAATGTTTAGGTTATTCCTCTTGAACAGAGAGGGGAACACACGATATTTCCTTAGACACTTGCACAGACACCAGCACTTGTGGCTGAGGGAACTGAGGTACCTGTGGATAAGACAGATTTTCTTGTTTGAACTGCTCTCTTTGGTAAAGTATCCTCATTTTAGGTTCCTGAATTTCCCCATACATCTGCTTGCAGCCACCTTCTCCCAGTCTACCCTTTCTGTTCTTAAAGCTGTTCTTTTCCCTTATCAGTTCACTGAGGAACAGGATTCGTGTGTAAAACTGGCCAAAGACTGAAAAAAACAAAAAACAAACAAAAAAACCCCAAAACAAACAAACAAACAAAAAAAAAAAACAAAAAAAAGAAAACGAAAAAAGAAACTGGCCTGTTTTTTGCCAGTCATAAAAAAATATAATCCCTTGCTTTGCTTGACATGAACCACTAAAAAAGCATAAACATAAAACAAATGTCAAAATATCAAGAATCTCAAGATGCATTATGTCATCTTGAACAGAAGGGAGACCACAGGGTAACTCTTTCTAGTGAGACCAATTGTCATGGTGTTAGTCATGGCATGCAACCTCCCAGTTCCCACGAGGTGCTGAGAGGTTATCAGGGCTAAGCTGAACATTCTAGGGCTTCATTTCAGCCTGAAGCCAGAAATTTCTGCTGAAAAAATATCAGGTTTGAAAGGTGCAATTTTCAATAGCAAACATCTTGTGAAGACCTCTATATCAACCTTGTAATTAATTGTTATTGCAAACATCATCTGTTCTAGCACAAAAGTTTTCATCTCTCTTTCTCTTTTCCTGGCATTCTAGACAGCTTATGAAAAATTATATTTAAAAGGAGTTTATGTCAATACAACAGTTAGGGCTTTCTTCCTAATAGAAAAGAACAATGATTTTATGAAATACCTCAGTAAGTGATATTATCTCAATTTTAATCAGTGTATTGGTAAGTTACATTTATCTCTTTCAAAATTCTTTGTAGTTCTTTAGTAGCAGAACAATTTATTAGCAAAGAAAATCTTATGACAGCATTTTACCCCTGTTTTTATTCTGTTTTTTTTTTTTTTTTTTTTTTTTTTTTTGTTTTCCATCACTTCTGAGTTTCTGGTCTCTCCTACGACGGTTTTGTCTTTTGTAGTCCACTGTTACTCCTTTAACTTTTAAAAGGATGTTTAGGAGCTTCAAAGAACATGGGCTTCTTTTTTTTTTCATCTGAAACCTGCATTTGCACTTGTCCCTGAATTGCCATGAGAGGTTCAGGTAAAAGACTGACTCTATAAAAGCCCTTCTGAAAAAAAAAAAAAAAAAAGTACAGTTCCAGCAACAGAAGTCCAATCACCTTGTCAGTGTCTTTTGTCCTTTTGCTGCTTCTCCCTGTGTCAGCATGACCCTGCAGAACTTCACCTGCTTTGTCCTTCCTCTGTTGCGCAAGTGTGCAGTGACCAAGTACAGAGCAGCACAAAAACAGTACTGTACCGGCAGCAAAAAGAAAAGGTTATGCCAAACCAGAATCTATAGCAGAAACATTAGAAATGTCACTTGCAGAGACTAAGATTAATTTCTTGAATCACAATCTCTTCTTCTCCAATAATAAAATCCGCACATTATGAGCAAAATTCCAAGTCTTGCCTTGCAGATTGTACTTCACATAAAAATACAATGATATAGTAATGATAAACAGTTTCTACTTTGAAATCACCTCCAGGTTATCAACCCCAAAGAACCTCCTTCTAATAATAGTACCATTACAATTATCATTGCATACACAATATTCAGAATCAATGTAATTGTACTAAAAGCCTTTGGAAACACTTTGATGACTGAACATTCTATACTGCTGAATACACTTACAAAGAAAGCAATTTGTTATATGACAAAAATATATAGTTTCATAAAAGCCAGCTGCTACATTACAGAGCAAATAAGTATTACTCAACATCTTTATACAAGTCCTTGGGATACCCTTTACGTTGCTGGCCATAAAATTCACTTTTGTATGAGATAAGCTGGTTAAAAACAAAATTAAAAATAGTGTTTGTAAAATTCCTAGAGGAATTTTACAAAAAGGGATGAACTAGCACAACATCTTCAAGAAAAATCAAGGAACTTTCATAGAGTTTTTGTTTTAGTCAACTTCTTATTGACATTGTTAAATGGGAATAGTGGTGAATAATGAACATATTTCAGTCTTATTTCTACAATTTCTGCAAAATTATGACCAGTACAAAGCATTTTGTTTCACAACAATCCTTCAGTTCATTGATGTAAAAAAACATACAATATAATGACTTGTTTGAAGAACACAATGGAAATTATTTCAATACAAAATGATGGTGCTATTACATTCACCAGGTGTACAGCCCACAACGAAAATCAGGGGTTCAGACCTCTCCTTCTTGTTTGGTTTACTTTATGCCTCTGGAAAAAATACTTGAGGCTGAATTCAACAAGGACTTGAAAGCATAGGATTTTGGTCACATGACAGATCCTTGGCCCAAATGAAGTCTTGAATCCACAGTAAGGTCTTACAGGCTCTTAATTGCAGTTTGAGCCCATGAGGTCCCATTCCTAATACTGAATTCTATACACCACCCATAGCAGTCAATGGGAAAAGCCAACATGCAAATGACTTTTACTGTGTTTCCTACGCACCACATACACTCTAGACTGATTTTAAAAATATAGTGTGCTGAGAAAGTAGAGCTAATAAATACTGAGAACAGAATACACAGGCTGAATTGTCGTGTCTTTCCAGGGTGTGACTGCCCACATCCATCCAACCAAAAGGTCAGAATCTGCCTTTTAAGATGACAACAACTCCTAGTTTTTTTTAAATAAATGAAGGTAGTTTTCCTTTTTCCCTCCTTTAAAGTGCAGGTTGTACTTAAAAATATGTGCACTTCCTAATTTCCTCACACTTTTTTTTTTTTTTTTTTTTAATTGTCTAGTAGCTGGTATACTCATCCACATGTGAAAAGTGGAGTTATTACTCTCTTCTTGCTGCAACAGCACCACTATCAGCTTAACCAAGAAGAAAGACCCAAGAAGAGATCACAGCTCTGGTACAGTAGTTAGGAACCTCACCTAGGAGATGGTTTCTACATTTCTCTCTGCTTGTGAACTTTCTGTATAAGATGACTAAGCAGAGATGGGTCCAGATTTCTTCCTCTGGAATTGATTTTCTAACTTCTGATACATAACCAAGCTTTCCTTTCTCTCTCTCCCTAATCTTCCAAATCTGGTATTATCTCCTGCGCAATGACACAACTCCACCAGAAACACAAGGGGAGGTTTTCTCTCTTTTCCTAAACTCCAGCGTTAGCCTCAGAGGAAAACACTCCCTGAAAAGGTGGGTGCTATGTACTTGGGCAGGCCCAAAGCTCTAGACCTTTCCCTGTGCGAACTGCTTCATACCCTCACTGAGTGGTGCCCCTGTAGTGACTAGAAGCTTTAAAAAAAATAAAGCAGCCCAAAACCTTCCATTGTGGTGCTAGTTAGTGACCCACTCCTAGCACATATTAGGTATGCTCCTAGCACACTCATCAGAGTTTCAGGAACATGTTGGTCTACAGTGAAACAAGTCAGGTAACTTCTGGAGTTTCCTATCAAACAAGGAGTCATACAGCTACAAAAGGTACATGGCAGCCAGCCAGAGTTTGCTTGCTTAATCACTACGTTAGAATTTGACGTCCAGTTCCTGTTCTAGATGCCTCAGGCATTTTTGAATGTAGTGGCTTTGTGGTATCTTAACACGACTATGAAGATGCAGGTGATGTTTCTGGATACTTTCTCAGTCAACACACCTATAAATGAAACTAGCCATATGAGTGGAGGAATCAGTAGAAACCTGGATGTTTCAGCAGCAGCAGACCTTGTAAACTTAAGTATAACTTATTTTTTCTGATTGAAAGGGTCTTAGTCAGCAGCTTAGAACAACATTAATTACAGAGATACAGAATTTCATATGAGAAAATATGAGACAAAAGAAGACAGTTTAATCAAGTTTAATCAACAGGACTTAACAATAAGGAATATGGGAAATAGGGCACATGGCAAATGACTAACAAGGGACATACTGGATGTTTATCATACAAGCAGACATATCCTTGCAAGAAGTATGTCAAGAAAACTTCCAACAAAATGAAAAAAAAAAAGCCTTTTAAGGGCGTCTATATAATAAACATGTATATATTAAAAAAAAACAAAAGAAACCAAAAAAACCCAAAAACCAACATTCTTTCCCAAGAATAGGGGGGGAAAAAAGATCCTGAAAACATTTGCATTGTTTTCTGATTGCTTTTCCTGTTGTTTCCATCTACACTAGAAGAGGTGGTTAATTGATTATTATTACATTCTTCCAAGGATTGCAGCAACTTTTTAGGAAATTGCAGGTCACATCTGGACTCACTTTAATTACAAAGATAGCCCATTAAAAATTATGTCATTTGTTTTTTTCTCAGAATTGCCTAACACCAGTTTTACTATTTACTAGTGACAATATTTACTAGGGGCTTATCAGTCTAAAATTTTCCTTCATTTTCTATATTTTTTTCAATAAGACCTAAGGAATGAAGAACTTCAGTGCAAACAAGAATAACATTTAAAACAGTAAATATCCAGAAAGGACATATAGATACTTTGAAAAGTTCTGATAAGAATGAAAATGTTTTACTTCCTGCATCAATGCTTTCAGGTCTGTTACATATATCATGCAAATTTTTAATATTAGATTTCATTTCTAGCCATGGATGATTGATACTCATCTGTAAATGCAAATCCTATTTTAGGATGACAAGTTTGTATTGGGATGAAAAACGTATGTTTGATTACCTGGTCAACAAACAAGATCAGGGATGCACTAGAAAACTATGCCAACCAGATAGATCGGCATCATTTTGCCTGCACAAATGCTTCTGATTTAATATCTGCATCTTCATATGAAAATCAGTATTTTGACCTTCATCCACTTCAAGGTGGATAACCACCTATTAAAAATTTCCTGTTCTCTGTAGGTATCTGTAGTCATTGAAATGGTAAGGAAAAGCTGCTCTGCTGCAATAGCTGTGATGCTGCCAGCACTTCTGGCTTTTTGTGTGGCATTTAGTTAACAGAGTCAGCCTTCCCATAGCAGGCAAGATGGACTTCTTCTCCCAGTACTGCAGCATGGTAGGTCCATAATATGTATGTTTTAATGATAAATCTGACTCTCAGTCCATAAGTTTGCTCATGCACCATTCCCTTTTATTTCTTTCCCTCTGATATGGCGTTTTCTTTCTAAACCATTTTACAGTCCCTTTCCTTTTTTTCTAGCACTGAGGTTTTCCAGGTTTTTTTCAATAAGATGCCATCTTTTAAACAGCAGTATTCCAACTTAGACAGCTTTTTTTTTTTCTTTAAATGTAAGCAAATAGAAATAATAGCTCTTGTTTAAGTCATGTCACTACTCAAATTTCAAATAACTTAATCTTTAAATGAATGATCCAAGAGAAGTGAGTCAGAAATTCCTAAGAAAAACAAAGCCTACATATTGCTCTGATTGTAAATGCAACTTTGCCTTAGTGCTGAAAAAGAAAACAAAGGAAGATCACACATTGGAGACTGTAACAGAGTTTTCTGAGGAAAAGAGTAAAATGCACAAAGATTTTATGATTACAAGATGGTATAAAATCTGGCAACTAGATGTAATAAAAGATGACAAGACAGCAGATCTAGATGAATAATATCCCATCATTATGAAGTAAGTAGCAGGGGAAGCAGGAAAGCCTTTGGCAAATCTTACCGATATCTCAGTGCAGACAGACAAAGCACAAGAGGAACAGTGGATGTCTAATATTGTTCAAAAGTTTAAGAAGGATCAAAAGTATAAGTGTGATTTACAACTGTCAACTGGTTGCTGAAAGCACTCATGTGGGATAAATACTACATAAAATCTACAAATGTATTGTTTGGCAAAGGATGGTTTGTGATTCTGACTTAGAGAATATCATCTTATACCAGCCTAACCCAAGTTAAACCAAAATAGCAAATTAGTGAATGATAAGATAAAGAAGACAGAGATTCATTTAAGGTCTTTTTTCAGAAATTATAAAACTTTTTTTAAAAGGATTATTTTAGTGTGATAGGAAAAAATGTTGAAGTAAATTAGAAAACTGAAAAAGTAGAGTGGTTTTAATTGAACAAAAGAAAGGAATTACTTATTTTGCAGTTTGAGAGGTGCTTATCCTGCTCAGCCCTACAGTTTTTCTGTTAATTTCAACTAAATGTTATATATAGGCATTTGAAATATTTTTTTTCTAATGACACAAAATCAAAGAAATGTATAAAAGCCAGAGCAATAGAAGACAGATTAAAATTGACTAAAGATTAAGGATTCAGAACAAAGGAGATTTCTATGTCATTCAGAGAAAAAAAAAGATACAATCTAATGGGACTTCTGATAACTTTGCAGTTTTAAGTATCCTGTAAAGCTGAACACAATGGAAAACATTTTGAAAGGGATCTGAGGGTAAAACACATAAGGAATCCCAGACATGACATCTCCATTTTATTGGAGATGTGTCAGTATCAAGAGAAAAATCATCCTTTTCTTATTTTTCTGTGCAACTAACAGTCTGATATTGTCATACGCGTAAAATGACTAAAATGCTACTGAACTATAGGTGTCCAAAGAGAGGAGCATAAGAAGGCATTCAGGCAGGTATATTCTTCTAGTGCTAGTCTCTTAACAATCTGGGTAAAGCAGAAACCTAAATCAAATTTCAGTGGTTCTGAAGAAACAGAAATTTAAAAGCAGTAGTACAGCACTGTTAATAGTTTCCTCTTACTAGAAAACCTTGTTATTGGATACCAACATATACGCTTGCTCTGGTCATGAGGGAAGAAAGGGAAGTTTGCATTAATCATCTCTGTTCACTCAGCAAAATATATCACATTTAAATTGTTTGAGCTATGAACTATTATTCCCTGTGTCTTAGCTGGCTACTGTACTATTTGTTTCCTGTGTATTTCCTTATGTAAAAATTGGGTAATTCATTAAATTTGATACCACAATTTAGTTCTCTAGACCTCATGCTTTTATCACTTTCCTTCCTGAAACACTCGAATGAGTTAAACTGACTTTTCCCTACAGCTCACTACCAAAAGTTGGAGCTTCTGGTGAATAATTTTTTTTTTCTATAGCACATACAGATACAAATTGTCAGGTCCACATGGGATTCATACACTTTTGTATATAACTTCCTAGCATAAAGAAATCTCCAAAATCTTCTTCAAAACTTCACTCACACTATGATCCTTTGGGTCAGTGACATCCAATGATCTTTCCTCCTCAGTGTATTGCTTTTTTCCTGGCTTCCAAGGTCTTTACAACACACCTAACTTTCTTGTACCCGCCTTGTACCAAAGCTAAAGCAAGCCTCTACTTCTGTCGTAAGTCAGGACATCACACTAGGTAAAAAGAAATAACATTTTTCTCACCTGTAAACAGGTGACCTGTAAAACATGTCTCTTAATTATCTCAATCACCTAAGCTTTATTTCCAGCATCTTTCAAAATGTTTGATCCATGTCAAAAGCAGTTCAAAATCAAACAGATGTATTGACTGTCCTACAATTTTCCTCTGAAAACTGCAAGATTTTCCTCATTCTCCACTCTTAACTCTTGATGTTCCCGTTAAATAATATGATGTTTCATATGTTGATACAATCACCTTGAGAGATCTGGTGCACTGCAGACACAAGCTCTGCACTTGTAATATGAGAAGACATTTTGAATCTATGCACAGAATTATGACTTGAGAAATCACAAGTTGGAAATACTGCCTTACATCTCACTCTCTGCTGCTTCTACAACTACAGGAGCCTGGAGTAATCATCATAATGTGGTTCTGAATGCGTCAGCTCCCACTTAAAGAAAGTAATTTTTGTAGTGATAAAAAAATTGTAATTTAAGTCTTCAGTAACTAGGGACCATATGTGGCATGGGTTTTATCTAGTAAATTTAAAATCATAGAAATGACCTGCTTGTTTCAAGCAGAAGGAAACCTGAATGTTTAGACATTCACTCAGATCTGTAAGGAGAACTTTCTTGTGCTCAATCTGTCATTTTGCTTTTAGGGAGGCCTTTGTAGCAGTAGACACAGCTTCACATGATGTGCCTGAATAGGAGATGACTATTTACACAAAACCACCCCCTTAATTGTAAAACTTCCTAACTCAAAAGGTAAGCCTTAAACTAGCTGTATTATGTTGTGTAAAGCTGAAAGTCACAAATGACATCAAACTTTGCTCTGCTGTACTCCAATGAATATTAGTAGAAATACAGCAATTGCAAAATCTATCTGGATAGGTAAGATAAAATCTCACGTCATTCATTTCATTGCTGATGTCCCTGACAGTTTGTGTCATTGGAGGACATTATTCTTGCTACTGCAGTTAGACTGGACTCTACAGACCAAACTTGCTCCAGTCTTGCTTACCACACCCAATGTCATAGCACTTGACATTGTTAAATATCTGTTCAAATATCTCCCTGCACATCCAGTTCTTCATTTAGACATTGCCAAGGCATTCAATATGCAAATGAGGGAAATTGGTTTTGCTGGTTTTTTGAATACTTCTTGAAAAACCCTTTTAACAATGGTAAATTAATAAGGTGAAGGGAACATTAATAAAAATAAAGAAAATATACATACATGGTAATGACAATAAAATCCTCTAAGAGCCAGTGGCCTAAATTCTGTGAATGTAAGAAAAGAAATGTGTGCTCCAAAGAAAGGAAACAGGAAACACTTACTTTGATTCTGGGAAAGGAGATGCCCATGTTACTCACAAGAAAACAGTCTGATGCCTTTCCAGGCTGCATCTGATCCAGCACAGGAAGTCAAGAAAACATTCCAGTCTATTGTTTGAGACTTCTTTAAGCTTACCCTGAGACAAATTAAAGTGGTGTAGTAAAGAAGATAAAGTGCAAGTTGAGATTTGAGGGACTCATGCTCTAATTCTGCTTTTGTTTCTGCATCATTTTATTGTCTCCAGTTCACATCTCTGTGCCTTCAGTAAAATAAAGACATTGAGTACCTTTGAAATCCAATGATTAAAAGTTGTTTTAAAAACACTAGAGTTGTTCTGTTAAATGAAACCTTTGCCTTCCATGTATCTTGCAGTTTCCCTTGACTGACAGCTTCTTTGCTCTCAGCTGCCAGGAAATTTTGACCCTTCTCATTATAGCACACCCATTCTCTTGAGGACACTCCTTGTGTCTGCCAGCCCCCTTCCCTTGCAGCTTGGCAGAGTGAGGATACTACTCAAATGCTCAATATTGCATGAAAACAAGTGCACAAGTCATGATGCAGCCAACTCCACATGGGGAAAAAAGGCACATTTTGGGAGGGGCCCTTCCAGCAACAACATTCAGAGGTTGTTAGTAATACACCCTGGGTTGAAAACACAAGGTTCCTTGAATTATTAAAGACACCAGATACTTCTAAGCATCAAGATCATGCAGAAAAGCAGTATGGACTACAACTCACTGATACCTGTTTGGAAATAGCATCTTCATTCCATTGGAGTCTAGCTTTTTTCTTCATAATTATTTTCCTGATAATCCCTCATGAGCAGCCTGACAAATGAGTATGGAAGTTTAGCATCTCACTTTCCATTTCAGAATAGATTTGTCTGCACAGATGAGAAAAAACAAGGTAGAGAGCATCTCTTTGATTCCTCACTCTTTCATTCAAATCCACCTAAAAAGAGGGCAGAAATTGCAAATGTCATAACCCTTACCACAAAGAAG
Source organism: Acropternis orthonyx (assembly GCA_035583155.1). Classification (NCBI taxonomy): domain Eukaryota; kingdom Metazoa; phylum Chordata; class Aves; order Passeriformes; family Rhinocryptidae; genus Acropternis; species Acropternis orthonyx. Next base: position 61,327,772 of record JAWWEU010000125.1, read on the forward strand.
AAAGAGGACAAGTGAATGAAATCAGAAACCTGGCTTGACAGCTCCAGGGAAATATAGAGAATTTTTTTTTTTTTTTTCCCAAGAGCAACTATTCCAGAAAAGCCTCACCATGAATCCCAGGCTCTGTTAAGTGTTCTGGGCATCATGACCATGACATTCTCCCCATCATTCTTCCTAGATTACAAAAATGATCAGTAATGGGAAATAAAGTTCCAGTGTGTACAAAATACACACAGTTTTAATAAACACTTTGGAATTCAGATCACATATAGCTTTCAAGGAAGATAAATCTTCATTTTATTAGTGTTGGTAACTTTCTTTCAAAATTAATAGTGGACTTTAAATGATATCAGATATTCAAATGATTCAGATATCTAGATTTCACTGGCTTTTGCATGCTATTTTAGTAGCCTTTCTGGATCTGATATGTTCACTTCTGAAAGGTTTATTCAGGAGAGTAACCTGTCACCCCCACCCCCAAAGCATTCATTTAACAAAACTGAGTATCTAAGACCATTTACACTGGCCAACTATGCACAGTTAATTCTAAGGAAAGTTTGTTACCTAGCTGATAAGGCCTGACTTCCTTCTGTGTTCAGAAGCTGAATTGCTCTTAACTCCAGTTACATTCAGACAGTACTTTGCTCAAAAGCTCACAAATTTAGATAAAACATGCTGGCAGTCTATTGGCTGAATCCAATACTTTCCTGTTTCCTGTTTTAGTCCCATATACATCTATTTTTCTAAAGTAGAACCCTGCCAAATCCCTTCAACCATATGTTCCGTGAGCATTTCTTTACTTTAGGAAGTAACAGATGCCTGCCCTGGGGAGGAAAAAAAATCACTTTATTTCTGTAACTTGGTTCCAGTAAAGTAGCAGAGTTATTTTGTTTTAAGGAAAGGGCAACCAACCCTAAAAGAATGCTTCTTTTACCTTTAAGAAATATTACATAAGTGATATGCACTGAATAATTTATGATCTTATACAGAAGAGTTATTCAAAATAGCTCAAACTGCACATTCATTATAACCTTTTCCTTCAGCCTTCCACTAATTAATGCTTCCGAAAATTCCTAATTTTAAGTTTTGGGAAACATGGATATTTGGAAAAGTATCTCATTTTATGTTTGTAATGAAATATACATGAACCATTTTATGAATTTTAATGAATCTTTATTAAATTTGGTCAGTTAACATTATTCATTAACAATTTATAAACACTTCAACCTACCCCTATTATGCAGTATTCTGAACTCTTATGAGAGTGTTATGTTATACTAAACAGTTATGATAACAGTTTTGTAATAGGGAACAAAAAAAATCCATGGACTGTCTACTAGTTCGAGAGCTTCTGCATATGCCAACACCACACTCTTTTCAAATTAAACTTTCAACAGGTTCATAGATACTGTTCAAGTGGGTCTGCAGGGATACAGTCATGACTAACTTCAGACCCTGGGCAGTGCTACTGTATCTATCTGGAAACTATTCCATCCACAAGTTATTGAGTTCACCTAAACCCACCCCACTGTAAAATGGAATATGAGATTATGGTTCAATTATTTTCATTCACTCATATTGGAAAAAGCAATTTTCTACATATCACTTAATGGCCTTGGATTGTTCTTGGTAAGAGTGAGTTGGGATTTGCCTCATAAAAGTACTGCTTGCTAAAGGAGGACAGAAAAAAAGAAAGGGAATTTATTCTTCTTTAACAATAGATTGCCTAGGTTTTGCAGACACAACCCACTCAACCTTTTGAAGCTCTTTGTATGGTTTTCTGGCAAACTGACTGTATTCATGTCCCTTTTATGCTTTTGTTATAACACCTGTAAGAGTCAAACATGACTAGTTCTGCTCTAGAGAAGAAGAGCAAAGTTCTTTGTCACCTATAAAGCAGGTACGCTTGCTGTTGCTGTGAACCAAATTTTCCTACAACGAGATGTTAAGCACTTGAGCTGTTAGACTGCCATTGCCCAGGGAGGAACAAGCTGGCCTGATGCAGGCATGTACGCTTGAAAATTATCCTGAGCAGCAACAAACACACCTTTGAGGATGGAAGCTGTATCTCAGCTTCCAAGTGCTTTCCTCTTGTCTCAGCATTTGGGGTTTACTGAACACGATTACTAATTGGGTAGTTAACATCAGGTGTTTTAGGGATGTGAATTGCACTGCTACCCTGAGTTAGGCATTTCAACACAAAACACACACCTTGCTGGTGCTCTACCTGTATGTTACTCACCCAATTCAATGGATGGACCTGCAGCAGATGGGTTTGTAGCCAAATGCCCAGTTGCCTGAGCTCTTTCTGACTCTTTTCTTGGCCAGAGAATCATGTACCAAACAGGAGCAGCTGAGCTATGAATTGCCTATGAAATGTGTCACAGCAAGGAATTTCACCAAACACTTTTTATTGTCAGAGGCAAGAGAAATTGGGAGAATGTGGCATTGTGCTGATAAGAGCATATGAAATATACAAGAAAATACAATTTGTTGAGGATGCAGGTAGATGAAAAACATCCCCATTGACAGAATGAGTTCTGTGGGTACTTTCTACTTTTTGTCAGGCCTCTCAATCTGATTGATCAATAATGTGCATGTTTTAAACCACTCCAATCCATTCTACACTCAACATTTTAAAATCAATTCTTTGGTGTTTTCCATAGACAACACACCACAATTCACTCTCCCGTGCTCAATCCATCCACAAAAGGTATTTTGTCAAACTATACAATCCTCTCCCTTGAATGAAGTACATTCCATCAAACCAAGCCATCTGCTCTTACGACAGAATGAATTCTGTCTAACGTATAAGCCGTGTATGAAGCGAGGCATTTATTCTAACCTGTATGTTTAACAAAAGGGAACATTCCTTGTTAGGAAAGACATGTCTTATATTCTCTATGAATTTTAAAATATTGCACCAGTGTAAATCAACGAATTAATTCTACACAGCTTGTGAAAAGAGCAACTGTTGTATACAAAATATTTCTAAAAGCTTCTCTCTTTAGAAAATTCAGGAACATGAATGGTAGATATTAACTAGCTTCATGCTTTGTAAACTTGAATGAAACTGCTGAACAGCTGATCTGGTTTATATTCTTAAAAGGTTTATACTTACAGAGAGAACTATGCAGAGGCAGCTACAGCAAGAACTGTGGTACTATACTGAGAATTCATTAAAATATGCTTCCCACATTCAAACTGGTTATTACTGTATAATGAAAATCTCTTTATTCCCTCCTAAAATCCCAGAAACCAAACTCAATTGTTTTCAAAAGAAAGAAAATTAAATATTAGCTTAAAGACAAAAATTAACATTCCTGACATCTGGTCCAGTAGTCTGATTTTGCTGTATGCCAGGGATGTTTCATGAATTGCAATAAACACTGAAATTGGAACTGACATGTCATTTGTACTCTTCCTTCTTCTGCAATGTGAATAATTCTCTACCAGACCTTTTCTGTGTGAAAAGTCTGGGGAAGAAATAAATGTACATGTACTGCTTGGGTTAAAGGTTTTAGCATTATGAGCTTGATCTGGCTGCTTTACTTCACCATGACCATCACAAGTTCTTGTAAAAAAGAGTATTTAAAATGTTTATCCTAACACTGTGTATGACTTACTTCATGACATACACCACATTTTACATTACCATAACAGCTTCAAGGATTATAGTTTGGGCTGAACTTTTTTTTTTTCCAATGTTTTTCTGAAACACTGTACTTGGGTTTATGCTTGCCCAAAAATATAAAATTAACTTTATTCCCTTAAGAACTGAAAAGATTAAGGGATTATAACCTTTAGTGCAACAGAGGTTTATATGTGGGTTTTGGAGGTGACTCACTAAAAGCACTGATTGGTGATAAAAACTTAAAACCTCAGAAAGCAAAAGAAGACAAACAAGTGCAATGCTGAGAGGGAGGCAGCAGAAAATCAAGTCTGGTTGAGCACTGGAAAATGACCTTGAGAAAAACTGTGAGGAAATTTCAGAGATGAGCAGTATCTGAAAAGAAGTTGGGAAGTATGAAAAAATAAACTTTCCTCTGAGAAATGTGTAAAGGAAAACAAGTTTTCTACAGCCTTGATAAACAAGAATAATTATTTTCCTTCTCTTATTCAAATATATGGCCCCGAATTTTGGCTAAAATCCTCAAGATAAAAAGGTGCTTGACTTTTATAATTCCATTTTTCTTGAGAATAAACCAAGAAATATTCTCCCCCTACCACCTGCAAATCCAACTGTTTTAATCACTCTGACTGTAACTACACATCTGGCAAAACCCAGCATGCTTTCCCCAGTTAAAGCCAAAATATTTTTCTGAAATATTACATCCAATACCTTTTCATAGCAAACAGCAAATAAGATTACATATTCATATATATGTATATGCATGTATGAATTTGAAGAGAGAAGTACCCGATGTTATAACCTTGTTCAACGTCTTAAAACAAACATAATGATATATTGCAAAATCTTGCCTGTGTTTTAAGATGAGAGAAAAGCAATCAAAGAGCAGGTAAGACACACATAGATGTGTGAGGCAGAGTGGAAGCAACAGAAGAGTCCTCGTGAGCAGCTGCTGGCAGCGTGAGCCTGACGCTGGCATTTGGAAGCGCAGGAGATAATGTGCAATGCTGTGATTGCAGTCACTTGCTTCAGAAGCCCCATTTATCTGCAGGACCCAGGCCTGACTGAGCTCCATGCATCCCATGGAGCGCCATTCAGGTCTCTGCAGGATCAGCACTTTTATGTACATATGTTTCACACAGAAGTGCTGAAATACAGCCATCAGTTCACCTACCTGATACTTAAGTCAAAAGACAGTCAGAAAGGTTAATTTGGGAAGTACCTTGAAGAACCTGAATGAAAGGTGTGCTCCCTGATGAGCACAGTGAAATAGCTTTTCCTCTGCTCTTTAAGACAAAACTGTATTGAAAAGCTCTTCACTGCACAAATGAGCTTGAATTGAGGCAAATGCATGAAAATTAGTACTTCATCAATTGTATTTACCAGATTTCCAGCTTGCACATCCGCACGCCAAAGTCCTATCAACATAAACACAAAAAGAAACTGAAGATGACAAAAAATGGGAGATTGATCATCCTCAACAGAATTTTCCAAATAAATACTTTGAAAGCCAAAAAATTTAAGGATAGTCTCACTCTAGTCAAAAAGATGCTGTACTTCAAGAGGGTTTTTAAAAAAAATAATAATTCCCCATTATCATATTAAAGTGTCATGCTGAGAAATTGAGCTCATGATTTAGACTGTATGCATCCAGTAGAGTGGATTAAGACTATTCAATATAACCAGGTTTCACAGAAATTTACAATACAGCCCTTGCTGCTAGGTTTTTATGATTCATATCTTTTTTAATCTCAACTGCAGCACAACATCCTCTCCAGTTCATAACTATATAATCATTCTTTGTATATGTCCCCACTTACTCAAGCTGCTGTACAAATCTATGGGATCTATAGTGTCATTCCTGATTTGTAATGGAATTTTTGAAACAAACTTTAGCTGGAAGCCAGGAAGTGAACCTTTGTGCCTAGCGAGTCTTTGGTGAGCTATTGTTTAAGACATTCTGTGTCCAAGATTTCTGATTTTCTTCAAGCAAAGGAAGATTTGAACCAAAAGATTCCCAAACAAGGACTGTATCTCAGATCTGACAGTGTCTTACGGGAGTGGAAGTAACCTGTGCTCTGATATGCTTTTGACTCTGGTCAAAGGCAAAACTCCCACTGGCTTCAGGCTGTAAAATCTTGCTCTTTGCTGTCAGCAATACAGTTTGTTAAAGGAGGCACCTCAACCATACCAAAGCAAGATTTATCCATGTGTAAAAGGAGTCTGATGTTGTCAAAAGAAAACACCGCTCTGTTAGTTTTTTGCCTTTTTATTTGTTAAAATCAGGCCAGATACTGTTACTGCTGTGAAAGAAAGCCCAGTACACCTTCACTAAATTTAAGCAGTAAAGTTAGAAAATTAAGATGTATTCAACTTTGCAGAATATTCTAGCATGGGAACCTTGCATGAAAATTTAACAGCAGAGGGTCTGAGCTATATAGTGACACTTATTTTCAATAGATTACTTTGGACTTCAGAAGTTGACTGAAGCACAAACTGAGTCTCATGACTCCAAGGGGGATATTTTGAGTCTTTTTAACACATACTTAGAATTCTTGTCTGATAAAACACTTCTTCTGCTTCAGTCAAAATTTTAGTCAATTATCTCAAAAATTCCAACCAGCACAAAACGTTTACATGGCAACTAGCATTAAATGGAAGTTAGGATATCAGATCTGGAACTGTTTTGGTACTCAGTTTAACTGCTTCATTTGAGTTTAGGAAATTTGGGAGCTTGGTATGTTATTGTCATTCACTGAATAATAATAATAATAAAAAAATATTTCTTTCACTTCAGAAATATCTCATTTTGCAAAAAAATTAGTTCAGAAACACCAGAGAACACCTATTTTACCTTGTAGGGACATGAAAGTATCACTTTTGAGGACTGTCTTGTAGAAATGTGGTAAGGCTATATTTCGTTGCTCTCTGCTCAGGGAGTCACAGGATAGTGGTCAAATAATTGTGCTAGATATAGTTTGAGATAAGATGCTTCCAAGCCCTGCAGTGTCAAAAATATTTAAATAATAATATGTGATTTGAAACTAAATTATGCCCTTTCTCTGAATCTGATCAGTCATATTTTCACATTTACTTTATTTCAAGAACCATTCATTCAGTGAGAATTTGCATCAGCTGAGGAGTCTGCCGGTGATCAACTCACAAAGCCTTACAATAATAACAGTATGAGGAGTGACCTCAACTCATATACGTGTACTAAATTAACAAAAGAGTAGATTTTAACTTAGATCTGCAGCTTCCTGTTGGGTGTGTTCTAATCACCGGACTATGCTAAAAAAATCCATTACAACAAAGATTTACAAGATAATTCAGCTCATATTTGTAAATACATTCAAATCATCTATCACTGCATAAAACTGGCACATAAAGTATTCAACAAGATAGTTTGCAGATATTTATATATGCCAATACTTGACCAAAAAAAATCTCAAATAAAGGTGTTAGTGGCCTTTTTGCAATTCCTGAGGGCCTTAGGTGAGTATTTTTTTGTAGTAGTCAATGCACCATTGAAAGTATGGAAAGATTCTTGTCGTAAATGGAATGTGGATGCTAATGCAGAGA
>JAWWEU010000125.1:61335084-61356907 GCA_035583155.1 Acropternis orthonyx
CCCTTTCATAGTAAAATGACCCTCTCCCTTGAAAAGCCCGGTAGCACTGGAAATAAACTCTTTTTTGCCTCCCTCTCCGTGAGTCGTGTGCTGCTGTTCCCAGTCCCCTGGGAACCACGTGGAGGGGGGAAGGTCGGAGAGTGTGCCCCCTGGTAAGGATCGCAGCGCCCGTGCCAGGGGGAAACCCACCACCCGGTATATTTTTTCTCTTTTAATTTCTTTTACCTTGATTTTTATTTATAATTAGATCTGGGGAAAAAAAATGCAAAGGATGGATACAAAATATTTGTTACAAATGTTAACTAGTGGTCACTTTCCTTTTTAAGACAATGTTTGTAAATATAAGAACACTGTACAGACTGTTTTCATGATATAACCACTGTTCAATTTCTGTGTGGATACAACTAATAAATAAAAAACTCTTTTCTCCCACCTCAAACTTTACTAACCTCGATTTCTTAAATTGTGCTTAGCTGAGATTATTGCTATGATACAGTACAGTAGACAGTATTAGGCAATGTGTAGACACAATGGAGAGAATGAACCTTTTCCCTAGGTAGCCTGAGGGGTGACCAAGTAGGTGGTTGCTTTGAACAGCAGGGTCATCAGGGGCAGCAGCAGCAATGACTGGGTACCTTACCTGCAGCCATTGACCGAGATGCCAAAGCACCCTCAAGAACCACACCCAGAGGCTGTGGGCTCAAAAGGGCACAAATTTATTGCAAGCAGGGGTTTATATAGGGTGAGGGGAAGGTTCCAGAACAGGGGCTCTTTACAAGGAGGTGATTGGTCAGAACAGGGGGTGGAACTTGTAACTAGGCAACATTACAACCAATGGGAAATGGCTCCACAAAGGACCAATGGGAGAACTGGGTTCGGGGCACTGGCAGGAAAACTAGGGCTGTGGCGGGAAAACTGTGAGGGGGAAGGAGACAAGATGGAGGAACCTGAGGGGAAAAACAACGGGGGAAACTGCCATAGTGGCAAAACACAAAGGACACAATTAACAACTGTAACTTATTAAAAAACGTAACAACCAAATGCAATAACTGTCATCAACATTAGATAAGAATCCAATACTACGGCTAGGTGTAGTAAAGATTATAATCATTGACAGTCCGAAACTATGCTTCTACCAGGAACATAGTAAGTTTTGTATCCTTGGCTGGTTCATCTGAATCCTCTTCATAAGTCCACCTGGTGAAATGCCTCTTCCACACTTTGTAGTCTGTTTGCTCCCCAACACCTACCAGCACTATAAAGCACACCAAGCACAGGAAGAGCCCTCCATCCACCCAAAATGCCTGATCTGTGTAGAACAGCATTAGTGACACCTGATGAGTAAGCAGGTAAGATGACTACATGCAGCCTTCCAGGCTGACTAGTGTGTAGTCTGAACATATAGCAGGGAGAAGAAAGTTGAGAAGATCTTAAAAAATGGCTTCCTGACAGAAAGTCTTATTTTTAACCACAAAGAGCTACCTCTCCAGAACTTTATACTAAAATTCAATAGTTTCATGTAGAGGTGGCTTTTTTTCCCTCATCATAAACATGAAGAAGAACATAATTCAAAATCATAAGTATTACTCAGTCAAGGTGAGCCCAAAAAAATGTGCAACTTTTCCTTCTAAAAAAGAAGAAAAGAATATAAAATGTAATAACACTCATGAACTAGCTGAAAAGATACAGAAAGTAAAAGTTAGCTGTAAAATGGCTACTTCAGGGCTGTAGCACTTATATTGTGCAAAATATCAAGGACAATTACCACGTCTTCCTGGAAAAAAGTAGTGGGAATAACTCTTTGAGATTGAAGGGTAAGTACATAACAGGCAATTACAGGAAGATGGTGAAGTTGAAATAGTTTTGTGATACAAGATTCTGGTATACTTTATTTCTGAATTTATCCACAGAAACTTGTGTGTAAGTAATTTTTCCCCTTAGCAGGTTTTTAATACCTTTAACAAAAAGCAATTCTGAAAATCTCTTCTCCCAGTTCAATCATTTTAGAATGTCAAAATCTGGAATTTAGTGCACTGTATCAAACCTCTCAAATGCATTTCAGCTTATTTTCTAATAAGGTTGTGGATGATACAGTTTACACAAAAAATTTAGACTTTTAAACTTGTTTGCCCACCTCATTTGTACATACAATGAATTTTCCGAATGTGAAGGCTACAGCATTATATTTTATTATGTATACTGGAAAAGTACTTACTAGAATTCTTGTTAAAGTAAATCCATACAATTCACATTCAACACACACAAAAAATGATCCTCCCCAACAGGAATTTAGTTTACAGAAACATGCCAGATGGAGGAAACCTCTTACTCCCATTAAGAGAGTGTTAACACAGAAGAAAACTTACATTCATTATATATCAATTACTGTCTATATTTGTAGATTATATGTATGTCAAAATGGTTCTTTAACACTGAAAAAAATATTGTAGTACTATTTTGTAAGGCATAAACTTTTTTTGTAAATTAGTCTATGCTGAGTCTGCAAGATGAATCTCTGTCAAATCACACCACCATTATGGTCACCTTTTCCCAAGCTAGCAAAAGTATGAAATAAAAAAGCCTAACACCATGTTGCTCTAAAACACTCCAAAAAGTTATTGGGATAAAATCAATATTTCTGTAACCTGGTAAAACCAGGTTCAAGTTAGACAATTTTGAGCCCATTGACTTGAAGTAGGACATGCCAGAAGCAGATGTGAACCTTCATTTCCTTCTATCTTCAATATTTGATTGCTGGTTTTGCCTTTACAAGTACAGTAGTATCTAGTGAATCATTTATGCTTGATACCACAAAGATAGTAACAATCATTGCAAATAACAATCCCTCCCTTTTTTTTCCAGCCTATGGGAGACAGAGTTTGTTTAAGCTATATAGGTTTGTTCTGTTATTGTTTCTATGTGTGTAGAAGAGAGAATTGTTGTGTGTGAAAAGTGATTACTAAGGAAATTACTGGAAGACATGCTACATAGTTAGCTCTCAAATATTTAAGCCAGCAGTTAATAATTTACATTGTGTAGGTCAGGAAGGTCCATTGACTAATGCAGATTATGGTGAAAGTGTATCTGAAGTTCCTCATACCAATCTGGCAGCAACCCTTCCTGCAGAGTTCATCAGAAAAAACCAAAAAAATCTATGGTGGAATTATATTCATTACTAGCTTTTCTCAGAAACTGCTTATTAGTTCATGCAAAATATTTTTCAGAATACTCTGATGTATTGGGCAAAACTTTCTTCAAGGGTTGACTGTCTTTATAGGAATTGGTGTACAGATCACCTCTTAAAGAAATCAAAGATCAAGTTAGGAGTTTGTATTGTTGCTCTTAGAAAATTTGTTCCCTTGTTTTTCAGTTATATTTATAAAAATTAATCTGTACATTTCTCATCCCAGCATGCTTAGACAATGCAGATACTGTGATAACATCTTTAAAAAGTAGAAAGCGAGTGAATAATTACAACCTATCAGACAAAATATAAGCATTCAAGTATCCGCTGTCAGAAAGTGGGACTAAAGATTCATGTGATTAAGAGTAAATTGGATTAGACATGTTTTAAAAAGAGACACTTTTTTTTTTCCCAGCTGGAACTTTATGTCTTATATATAAATACACATGTACATACAAAGCAAAGAAAAGCTAAAATAAATCATGGAAGAAATAACTGTGGGAAGATATGGGAGAAGAGTCCAGACACAGATGGTTGCAGTCTGTATTTATTCTCAAGGAAATATCACAAGGCAGCCCATATGATGCTGAAGAAATAAATAGTGTATTTGGACGGTAGCCTATACTGTGTTTAAAAAGATCATCCATCCAGTCAGAAACAGAAATATTACACGTAGGAAATATGAAGGCTGCAATTCATGTGCAACCTTTGCCACCTCGGTAGCTTTTCTGCCTTCCTTCTGCTGAAATGCCAGGAAAGATAGTGGCAGCTATGTTGGCAGTGGGCAGATAGATGCAACCAGGACTACTAATGCTAAAGAAGGTGAAATTCCCCTTTGTGCAGTTCCAGCTATCTAATCTTCTTCCTAACCCTTCCACTGGCATCTATTTGTTTCTGTACCAGGTTCAATCACCCAGTCTCCACTGCCACAGTGACACCACCCCAGCTACGTGTGTGCTTTGTTATCTGAACCGCCCCAGCTCCAAGGAGCTGTAACCAGGGAACCCGCTTCCTTTGCCCCCCTGCCTGCATGGCAGGGAGGACGGATCCTGCTCTGCTTTATGACTTCTTCTTGTTTTCTCTCCTGCAAACAGTTCACCTCTGTGCCAAAGCTACTCAGTTCTTTTAATTTCTTCACTTTCCCTTTTTTCCAAAATGAGACTTCCTCCTCTGAATCATTCTTCATACTGTTATTTCAATGGCCATAGTGTGGAAAACAACTACAAAAATCTTGAAAAATATTAGACCTTTTTATTATTTAGAAGTTATCTTTTTCTTCAGTAGAAACAAATTAATAAGTATTTTCTTGATTTTTTTAAATTAAATGTTACCACTTTCCACTTTCCTTCCTTTGTTAAAAAATAGATATAATTATGTTGAATTAAGATTAAGAAACTGTTTGTGTGCATAAGTCCACTATTAATAGTTCTTTAGCACATGTGACTGATATCATAACAGATTTACTTCATTATGTTTGTTTATTTTATGTACACTTCTAGGATGAGGAAATTGTCTTTATATACACTGCAAGTAGACAGCATGTCTTCTGAAGAAAATTAGACTACTCACAGACTAACTTACTAAATTTATTTCTACGTTAAATACTTCAGAAGCACACAGAAATTTTCCTGAAAAAAAAATGCTAACACTAAAAAACAAAAAATTAAACAAACCTAAAAAACCCCAACCACAAGAAGTGAGCAAAGTTATATTAGTCCTGATCAGTAATCCAAGGTACAGCAGAACATAATTTCAATACAAAAATGAAAGGTACAGTTAAAATCATTACTTTCTTTGTCTTTCTGTTTGTAAAATCAAACTATAAGTGATTTTTTAACAAGTTTTCAGTGCATACAATAGCTAAAGAACCTTATCACAGTTATAAAGTACCAGAAATGTTCTAAGGAAAATGTTAGGTTTTCTGATCATTTAACATATGATGATAAGGGTACATTATTGAATATGCCACTGTTATCATGTATATTTTAATAATAGCTTCCTCAACCTTGTAGCTTGTTTAACCTCCTTAGTACTCTGTCATAAAAGTTAACAAAATGAAGCAGTCTATTTTTTGCCACAAAAATGGAAAAAAGCCACAAACTTTTTTTAGGAAATTACAGATAAAAATCTTTAAGTGGTTTTGTGTTGAACAAACTCCACACTTACTCTGTGACACTAGAAACGCAGTCAGAGGTCATCTTGGAGCATTCATCTAAGAAAGCTCTTTGGATCTGGACCAAAATATTTTTGCAAGTGACAAAGTATTCAGGAATTTGAGTTTTATGGATCTTAGAAAGACGAATAAGCTTAAACTGTTAAGTATAATACAACACCCTTCCAAAATGATAGGCAGATCGTGTTTAGAGGTTGATGGTTCTGTAAGCAGCATGCCAATGAAAAGTGTGGCTTTTAACTTAGGAGTAGAGGGCTTTGTATTAGCAAGTATAAATCTTCAGTTCAATTTCAGTGCTGTCATAATATCACTCAGATTTTCTATATATGTCTTTTTTATATGCATCATCTACCTTCCTAAATGTGTAATGGATGGCTAGTTCATGGTAAAGGGTATCTTCTTCAAAGTAACAACAAAAGACTAATTACATAATTTCAAAAGCCTACTATCATTCTAGCCTGAGAAATGGAGTAATCTGACTTCATAATGGCCATGTTGAAAAATGTCAACTCTCTCTATTGAAGCTTCAGACTTTTCACTCAGTTCAGTATTTAAGTGTTTAAGGACCACCATATACTCAAGTTCTCAGCATCAGGAAGCACCAAACACCACACTGCACTATGAGATCACTTGCAGCATGCCCATTACTAGTCCCTGACAGCAAAGGTAATCCTTGCAACAAGAGTTGTTTCTGATACTTACATCTCTCTTTGTCCTTGTTTATTTTGTTAATCAAGTTTATTTGGCTTAGGAAGTTGCAAAAGCTATTCTCTAATAACTGAAGCTTGTTGATCTCTTTCCAGACATGAAACCATAAATTTAATGTCTTCTTTTGATTGTGAGGATAAATTTAATATTTTATATCAATATTTTAGGACTATCTGCAAACTAGATGCCTTATCCAGAATCTGTTTAATCTTTCTAAGATGTGTCTACCCTTTTTTTTTTTTTTTTTTTTTTTTTTCATAGCAACAAGCTCATTGTGTTCAAAGCTGTAATAATGAAAGGCATAATAGCTTGGTTTATTCAGCTTTATAATCCTCTAAGGCAGTGCTGACTGAAGGTTGAATAAACATTGGGTTTATGATATTGGTAAACTCTTAGGAGATAAAAAAATGGGGATAAAGTCTTCCCAAAACTAATAAGATATTAATATGCAATAAAATTAAGTAAATATATTTTAATCCTTCAAAATGAAATTAGACTGCTGACTTATATTGTTAACCTGTTAAATACAGCAAAATACAGAAATAACCAAATGGGCAGTTCTGTTTCCTAGAGAGTCACTGACTACTTAGTTCAAGATAGTCTTGATAGTCTCACTGATCAAGACATGACTGTACTTTGAGGTAGTGGTGTATCTCTGCAAGATGCAAACATTCAGAGCTCTTTGAAAATTGCTTATCCATAATGATTATGCAGCATCGAGGGCATTGCAGTATAAATTATTGGGTTCAACCATCTGAACTAAAGCACAGCTTTAAGTAATTGTTTTATACATAGCTGTGTGACACCAGCTGAGCCTAACCGCCTTCAGTCACCACTTTTAACATTAGCAGTTAAGCCATCTTAAAGAAGCTTAGACATTCAGAAAATAAACTCTATCTGAACCCTCTGTTGCTCCCAGGAAAATGCAATTTGAATTTTAATGCTCTCATTCACAGACTGTCTAGATCCACCCAGTTTTATTTCACAGTTCTGTGGTCTGTATCAGACCTTTCTAACAACCAGTATTTACTGAAAAAATAGAGTTTCAAGGCACCATACATGTTTATCTTAATCAAATTATTGATAATTGAAAAGAAATAAACAAATTTCCACAATCTCTAAAACCCAGCACAACCTCTCTGCCATGCCTTTTGCACTTCTTTATTATTGAAACACTTATATTGTTTTTGGTTTTGAGAGGTATGGGCCAAATCGTCACAGGGCACATTTATCAAAGCAGCCTCAGCCTCTTTGTATTTCTCCATGCTTGAATACATCAAGTAATCCTTTGTTTATCCTTGCTTCTCAACAAGACCGAATTGGAGTTCTGCTTAAAACCACTCCTGGCCCAGAATTTAGCATCTTGGATGTAAAAATTGAAATTTTCCTTGCAGTTCTTTCAATAAAAAATCATCAACATGTAATCCTTTTTGGCCTTATTAAGTTAGCCTGAACCTTAGAAAATAATTCTATTATCATCAGCACCACATCTGTGCACCAGCCTTGCAACCCAGAAGTACAAATCTGGCACATTTGTTTTTCATTATTCATAGATAATGATACAGAGTTTATATCAACTTGATCTTTTTGTCATGTTTTTCATAATTCAAGCTGCTATGACAAAGTTAAATCCAAAACATTTTAAAAGTGTTTGTGCATAGAGATTTATCCTTGACATGTTGAATGGTAACAGATTTTAAAATCTAGATATTTTAAAAATTGTTGAACTACGGCAGAAATATGTTTACAGTTCAAGGCTACCTGTGTCTAGTATCTGCAAGGTATCAAATTTAGAATCTGCCTGATATTTTAACTTGAATGTATTCAATTCTAGAGTGTCAAGTCAACCCCTGCTCAGTATAACAAAGAGTAAAGAAGAAAATGGACCCTGCAAGCAGCCATAGGATGGAGGATTATGACTTCTCACTGCCCCAGCTTGCAATATGGGGTAGGGACTATGCAGGAAAACAGGTCGTCTTCACATCTTCTAATCCCTGAGAGCACTAACAAAGTTTTAATGAGACCTGAATGTCTAATCTTTCTAGGTCACCTTGAAAGATTCAGCTTTTATCTTTAATGTTTTTCTCTCATTTCTTGTAACAAAATTCACCTTCCAAAGATCACAAAATCTCATAAAGACGTACCATCAAGACTTTAGACTCACTGTCCTCTTTCAAATCTGTCTGAAAGCTGCGGGCAGGTTGCTTTGCAACACTGGGCTTTACGATGCATCAGCTATAGCTGGCCTCTGCCGCTCAGTGCTGGAATAAGCACCATCTCTTCCACAGCCCATGTGAATAACGCATCCTGTGCTCTAATGATTTTGATAATACCAAAATAGTGTGACAAAACCTGAATCCTAGTCTGCTCCACCAACCTTTACAGATCCAGGCATAACCAGAGACCTTCAGATACTTTTTAAGGCATAAATACAACCCAGCAATCCTTATTACACCATTTACTAAAATGACTGCTTCACTTTCATATTTATACTGTTTTCATTTTGTGCACCTTTTTTTAAGCAAATAGTTATCTTCAAGCATTTTTGGTGGGCTTCTGGTTCCCATTCCTTGACATCAGCCATCAGCCCAGTCAGAAGCCTTCTGAGAGAGTATAATTATAAAAATGTTTATATAATACTGTTTCCCCATTATTTTCCTTTTTTGCTTGTTCAGGAACAAGCATTCTAATAAGATTTAATTTACAATATGCTGGAGCCAATAGGCACCTTTACATCATCTTTAGAAAGCTACAGATAAGGTTTTGAAAATCCAAGAGGGAGCAGACTGTACTGATCAGTTTTCTTTTAGTCTGTAATAGGCCAGCCATAGAGCAGTAATTCTAGATTCTGGATATGAAATATATGAATATTAACTGTCCATGAGAACATCTTTTCTCTCTCTCTCTGATGTTTTTGTTCCTACTGCTGGTGAGTGCCATATATCAAAAAACACTCAATCTTTTAAGGCCTTGGTATACGTACAAAGGGGATTTTTGCAAAATAATCACTGTTAATGATACTGGAATTAAGAAGAATGAAATCTTTTTGGAACTTTAGTTTCTAGAAAAAAAACCTTGAAACCAATCTGTGGTTTTGTTAAGCTGTTAGACTCTTGATATAGATTATTATTTTTTAAAAAATGCTTTTTTACATGATGCGTGATTAGAGTGGTATGCTGTTAAAAGTGAGATTTTCATTGTTGGATCTCTCTGTTTAAAATAAAGAGCAAATCAAGAAGAGCATTTAAATGTGAAAACAAAGATTTTCAAATTTATTTTCTATTAAATATCTTATTCATCTACACTTAAGGTTCTTTGATCTCCCAGTATATTTTTAGAAATAAAATTGAATGTCTAATAATATAGTGTCTTTTTCTCTATGTGAAAGAATTCCACAGATACCAGTGCTGCTAAGATGCTATTTGATGTATACTTCTCAGCACAAAGAAGTGATGTGTCACCTATCAAAACAGAGATCAGGAAATATTTGTGAGAATAGATTATTTATCTGTGTAAGTACAGTAAGGAAAAAGGATTTGATCTGGATTTCTCTGAGTTTATTGTGAATTTTCTGTTGACATTAATGTGCTTTGGAAGAAGTCTGTGAAAACCATTACAGTACATTAACAGATCTGCTTTCAGTGCAAAGGATGACCAAGCATACTGCAAATTGTAAGTGTAGGTACCCTTCAAATATATTATAAAAGTGTATGACACTTTTCAAGAACTGTAGAAAATTGACCACCCACTTGAAAATGTGGAAGGAAATAAGGTAGAGTGGGTACTCAAAGTGCAGCTGTCCAGGGCAGTGGAATTAATGCAGTTTTAACCTGCTTTTTGAATGTCAAAACTTTAAGGAATTTTAGTATCTCTTATTGGGCTCATCTTTTGGGAACAACAAGTAAAGGCAGAGCATCTTTTAAAGGAACAGAATGGAACAAATTTAACTCCAGGTCTAAAACCTTCCAAGAAATTAATTATAAGATACATAAATAAAGACAAAAAATACTCTGTATGAGGTTAGGGTAAGGGCTTTTTGATGAAAAAATTACTGTATGTTTCATGAATGTCCCATAAAAAAAAAAAAAAAGAAAAAAAAAGAAAAATTGTAGAAAGTTCCAATACCCTTTGATAAGGATCCCATCATGACAAATGACAGCTCTCCTACTCACTGCATAGTACTCTCCCCTTAGAGGTACGATGGCCAGGCAGAGAAAACTCAGTGCACACCACACTCAGTCTTGCACATTTCTTGCCTGATCAGTGGCACACAGCCTGTTTTATTTCAAGCTGTATGTGGGCAAATTTTGTTCTGCCGCATTCAAAAGATAGGAGACATCAACCAGCTGGTGTAACCCACTGACAGATATTAGGGGCTTGAAAGTAATGGGGAAGGATGTTAGAAACTAATGAATTCCCTCAGGCATTTCCCACTCTGCTTCTGAGGATGTCTGTACCTGGCACTGTTACCCATATACTGACTCATAATCACCGTATTTCCATGAGCTCCTGTTGGTGTTGTCATTTAAATACTGATATAACTAAGAGGACTACACCATATGGTGGCATTGCTGCACTGGGTACTATTAAATACAGAAGTGACGTAAATTGCACATATGAAGCCATATTTTTAGTATTCAGGATGACAACATAGGCCAGACTTTTTCAAAACTCTTACTTCTCATGAGAGCATCAAAACAGGTCAGATTTTTAAGTTTTCCACTTGCTGTTCCTTCTACTGGGGCACTGTTAGATTTTTCAGAAGAGTTTTCAGTCACAAGTACTATGATCTTTTGATTATGTTAATCTGCTATGACAATGAGTGCTGAGATGCTGAAGTTTCCCCACAGGCTGGAAATTTTTATTTCATGTAAATGTAAATCTAGCTACTCATGGAGTCAGCTGGGCTTGCTGTGCCTCTCCTCACTTACTGGTGTGTAACTCCACGGGCATTACTCCTGAATACACTGATCTAAGAGGACAATCAATTACATATGTGGAAAACCTTCTAAGGGAACACAAAGACCAGTATGATCCTTCTGTGAATGTCATTACAAATTCTTGGTTACTACCTCTGGTTACTTCTCTTAACTGACTGGTAATTTTTTTTAAACATTGTTAAAGGTGGAATTCTGTTTTTCTATGAGTGTGACTACTACATGTGATTCTATCTAAACAAGAGAAAGAGGATATATTTGTTTAGTTAGTACTTTGAAAGTATGTGAGTTTACTTGCAAACATACATGCAAACTTAATCCTCACTAAATTAGCAAAATATGAATGTGACCAGTACAGGTATTGTAATATTTAGGATAAACTTATGATTCTTAGCTAGAAATCAGTAACAGGTTATACTGCCTACAGTACTTGGTCATAGCACAGCTGATGCCCATGTGCCATGATGTTACTGGCTTCTGATGAAAACTTTCTAGTAACTGGAATATTTTTATGTGTCACTCTATTTCTCCAGCCACCTTTACTCATACTAACTACTGTGACTCCTTTTTGTCTTTTGCCCTCCTGCCTTATGACTTGGATGGTGCAGAATTGTTTGGGCTGGAAGGGACCTATAAACACCATCTACTTCCAACTACCCTGCTATGGGCAGGGGCATCTTCCACTAGATTACATTGTTCAAAGCTCCATACAACTTCATCTTGAACACTATCTTCCTGCTTGAGCCTGCTACTGGTTCTTCTGTTAGGCTGTAACTCTTGGCTTTGCTGTCTCCTAACACGGTCTGCTTTGTCTCCTTCCATATCAAACACTGTGGTGACTTAATGGTACCCATTTTGCACACATATATTGCTTGTCTCTCCCTAAAGACAAACATGATTTCTTTAGACAGATATACTCAGGTTTGTGTTCACTTTTCAGGCACTTGTTAGGTGATTTCCAAGAAAGTAGCCCAGAATGGAAGCCATCTTGTGTGATAGGAATTGAGAAATATCATTAGTTATTTCTTTTCTGGAAATTACTCTACAAGATAGTTGAGACAGTCTTAAATATGATTATTTCCCTCTTTCTTTTACCTAGTTTATGTATTGTCTCAAGACAATACAGTACTTCTGACAAATGGAATTCATTTTGAAAGTGAGATTGAGGAAAGTGTAACCCTGAGGAAAGGTTATACTAAATAAAAGAGTTTATCATCTATTCATAATAATCAGGACTGAAAGAAAAGTGTATATATTCAAAGTAGGAGAGGCAATTCTTGAGCATGTCTAAGAAATATTACTGACTTCAACAGGGTTTTTGAGACTAGCATATGTTCGTCCAGTCTATACACTGTATCTATCTAGTGGCAATGTTTGCAATCAGTATTCAAAGGATATTTGAATCAAAGTCAAATGTAGCTCCAACTTCTCCCTTACAGGGTATGAAGACAAAAACTGTAATTCTCCTCCCACTTTTAGGTGTTTCACAGTGATGGTAAGCCTTTAATGTCCAAGAGGCAGAAAACAAATAAAAGCACACCTTGCATATTTTTATCATTTGAATAAAAACATATGCAGATACTAAACAGTTTAATTTCTTCCAATGATTCCTGAAAGCAATTTTCATAAACACAAAATACTGTTTTGTCTTCCTGAGCCCACTATTAGGAACAAACACTATTAATTTAGGTGTTAGTCTTTAATTTGTCCTGAGAATTTTAGGTTTCACAGAAATGGCACTCTGTCACCATGCAATAATAACGTACACCTCCAGACAACATTCTTTTCTTTAGTCTGCAGATTGCATGATTCAAGACAAGAAAGGTAGTAAATGATTGTCTAGGGAGATTTTATGCATGAATGAACATGTCTGGAGGAGTGGGATGGGGTTGGTTTAAGAAATAAGGCAGTCTTTGTTTAAATCCTTTTCTGGGGTTTGATGAAAACGGAGGAATAAGTAAAAGTCATGATTGTCTTCTGTTCATGTAAGTCATGAGTTACTTCATTGGCAACTCTGCAAAATCAGTGAAATTAATGGAAAATGGCAACACTTCATTTGTGAAAGATAGTAATTGTACCTGTGCAGCTGAAGGTCACACCAGTCTGCCCTACTTGAAAACTTATTTCCTGCTCTTTTCTCTTACAGTATGAACCTAAATCATTAATAAGATGTACCAAACTATGCACAGAAGCAGTATAAAACATGAGAACTGGGCATATATGTGCATGTAAGGAAAAAAAAATTACATCTAAGAGCTTAAAGATTTGCATATGCAGTTATGCACAGGCTGTGAGTGAGTCTGTGAGGCTTTACATTAAAGCATAGTGTAAAGTGTTAGCATGCAGATAGGTCTATGGGTAGATTATTAGCAGAGCTAATCATATTTAAAAACTGAATGCGCCTCACTGATTGGCTGGAAGCAGGTGCTTATTAGACACTTCTCTCTCTTCTAAGGTGTTAAGTAGCAGCAATGAGAAGCTTCATTTTCTTTAAAAATAAAGAGTCCAATGCTACAAGGATTGTGAAAAAAGTTGAAATACCTCATCTGACCAGATTAAAAAACCCCAATGTCAAGACATAAAAACCATCATATTTTCTTCCACTAAATATCTCATGATTTTTAAATTAGCTCATTAGTTTTGAAATATTTTTGAGCTGGGCTCAAAATATACTTGAACTTGCTAGTGGAAAGTGTACCTGCATTTTTCAATTCTTCCATTGCTATGTTTCCAGTAACTAAATGAGGAACTGCTAAACACTATATATGCTGGTCAGACACAAAATGCAGGCTCTCATAATGTGTGGAGGTTGGGTGGAGACCTGTTAGCAGGAAGTGAGGCCAGTTAACAGGTAAAGGTATTCATGGTACCATTTTATTGAGAATATTGTGCTAAATAACACAATATTTACAGCATGATTAAATAATAGTAAAGTTTGACTAATGCTCACAAAATAGGTAGGGAGATCTTTATTTCTTTTTTCCCTCTCATTCCTTTCATCTAAATTGCAGCTCTTTTTATTTTTTTTTTTATTATATTATCAGGTGGAAACAATCTATATTCTTCGCTCAGGTTCTGTTAGTGAAGGTTATTGAAAATAAAGGGAGGAAAACTTAAAAGATCAAGAATATTTTTTGAAAGAATCTTCACTTGAAACTGGGTTAAATCTTTAAAGAAGAAATGCCAAATTGATACAGATCATTAGCCCGTTTAGGACAACACTCTGTCTCCAACAGAGATAATAAGAGATGCTATTTTGGGAGACTAATGGTGATTAGCAGCATTCCCTTCCCCTTGGTGACTTCCAGCCTCCAAAATCTCTGTATTAGTGAAGTTAGAGAGCATGTCCCTGAATATTCCATTTAGTATCTGTTCCTCACACACTGGCTTTCCACAACTTTCCTTATGATTCATTTGTGATCTTGCTGATATTATTTTTGTTCATAACCTCTGGTTATGAAGAGTTTCTAGAAGTCCTCTATCCACTGTGTAAAAAGGTGCTATCTATTGTCTGTTTTAAACTTATCCTCTGTTGACTTCTGTTACTGCTCAATCAGCCAGTAGAGTGGGGGTGGTGAATTACAGTTCCACATATGCCTTATTCATCACCTTGTAGATATTGCAAACCTCTGTCATACTCCATTTTCTTCTCTTGAAACTGAAGAGTTTCATATTCCTTAGTGTCCTTTTGTAAGGCAATGTCTTTACATACGTACTGAGCTGTTCTTCTCTGTACTTTCTCTAACTCCACTCATATTTCTGAGATGCAGAAACCAGAAATACACACAACATTCAGGATATGGGGATAACAATGTTTCAAATAGTAGTAAAATAACATTTGTTTTGTTTTGTTTTGTTACCGGTAGTCTTCTGTTTCGTTCTCAATACTGTTTCTGATTATGCCCCTCTTTGTCAAACAAATAATTTCACACAGCTGGCAATGATGAATTAAATCATTCTTCTGAGTTGTACCTCCCATTCCTGAGCTCAACATCATGTAAACATGATTTAGATTACTTTTTGTGCCTTAAAGTTATCTACTCTGAAGCTTGTCTGTTGCTTTTTTCCCCTATTTACTCACTGAGGTCCATTTAATGATCCTTACCAGCAGAATGGTATTTGACTTCCCAAAATAAGTTACTATTGTCTGCAAAATTGAAGATTTTACAATTCATTCCCTTTCCCAGATTACTGATGAAGGTCTTGAACAAAATTGGTCTGAAAACAGATTCATTAATGACCTCTCTACCAATTCCTGACCTCTTCAAAAATGACCATTGAACCCTTCCATTTGCATCCTATCTAACCATCATTCAATTCACAAAAGAACTTTTTATTCAACTTGAAAGCAGTATTATTTGCTCAGGAGCTTTTGGTTAAAAAAATGTCAGAAGATTTTAGAAAATATATATATTCAGACCACTCAGTCCCTTTTAACCACACATTCATTGGCAAACACAGTAAACCAGAATGATGAAAACCCCACCAGTGAAGCAGGAATAACCCTTACTGGAATCCTCACAATAAATTACCTTCATTCATATGTTCAGTGACCTTTTATTCAGCACAGGCTCTATTCCCTTGTTACAAGGGGAGAGACAGATTCACCAGATTGTAAGTCCCAGGATTTGCACATCCAGACTGCTCTTTAAGGATGGGATTACTTAACCACCACTTCTCTGGAGCAATAGACTACACACCTTTATAAGATACTCTTCAAATTCTGTTATTCTTCTTAATGCTTTTTAATTTATTTTTTTTTTTTACATTTCATATATTACAGGCTTTTTTTTCTTCTCTTTTGTGCAAGCCTCCCATTCTTTTCCTTAGGATATTAACTTTTTCTATTTCACATCATTTGCTATGATAGCTTTTCCCTTGAGTCTTGAAGAGATTTCATTTGATTACCTCATTTTCTCCTGGAATTGCAGTACACAGTTTGACTGAGCTTGCAATACATACTCCAGGCTCTTGCTTGTTGATCTATTCCTTTAAGGATGTTTTTGTTGGCTGGTTGAATTTTCCATTTTGTTTTATTTTATTTTTTACTGCCTCCTTTTTAATCTAGTGGTCTTTCTTGAAACTGAATATGTGTCTGCTGGATTTGTCTTTATCTCTCATGATACAAAGTTCAACTACATTGTGATCACAGTTACAGAGTGGCTCACCTACTAGTAACTCTTGAGTAAAGTCCTCTGCACCCCTTGAGACCACGTTCAGAATAATGTCTGGGTTTTTTTTCCTCAGGTTCTGAAACAAGCTCATGTAGGAAGGAGTTTTTAATTGCATTTAAAAAAATTTCTCCATCTCATCCTTATGAGGCACTGAACTATATATGGATAGTTAAAATCTACTATCATTTTAGCTTCTTCAGTTTCACTGAAGTATTTTTACTACCAAAGTTAGTTCTGGATTTCACCCTGACAGATTCCTTGGTGCTCTTTTTTTCCCACAATATCATACTTGAATTTCCCAGATTATATTTGAACTTAGAATTATCCTTTTGGTACTGTGCCTCTCTCACAGCCTCTTATCCTCTCTGTACTTTCTATCAAAAATGATGTCCTAACACCATAATAATCTTGTTTACCTCCCTTCAACAGTCTCTGTGATGTGTTTTCTGTCAGGTTTGACACAGGTGCCAACCATTCTGATTTTTTTATCAATTTTAGATTTCTACTATTGCTGAAGAAGCACATATAATTTTTTACCTTGCTTGGCACTGCAAATGCTTCTCCACTGGCACTGTAAGCAGACTGATTAGCATTTTCTTTTTATCACAATTCTCTATCTATGTCCCTGCCAGACTTTTTCGAGGGGCATAGTACATTAACCACACTTTCGAGGGGCATAGTACATTAACCACACTTTCGAGGATTGTGTCAGACTGAACCCAGCATTCCTCAATGCCTTTCAGCTTTCCCTTTTCTTCTAGTGTAGACAATCTTCTATGATCATTTTAACTTCCAGTGCCAGCATCTTTGGTTAAAGTAAAGCCTATTTTTCTAGGATACGACATCCCAAAACATTTACCAGTTTCTCCTACAAACAAATCCCTCTGTTCTACACCTTTAAGTCAACCCCACCCTGAGGACCTGGACTTCTGCCCACCCCATGGGCCTTACACTAGAATTGGCTGTATTTCAGAGCAAACAGATGATGGAGGCCAGTGTCCTGCCCAGGTGCTTGCATTTGCCATACAGGCTGTTTCTCCTAGACTTCCACAGGGTGATTGTACCAGTATGGACCAAGACCAGCAGCTCTTTCCCTGCTCCTCAAACCAAACTAATCAAAGTGAATTAAGACCTTTTGAGGTCTGTTGCCTTTGCACTCACAGACAAAATGCTTTGTGATCCTCTCCAGTGCTGCAAACTCAGCTATCCACATGCCTATGAAGCAAGAATCCCACTCCCACCACCTCCTTCTCCCAGCCTTGAAGACCCCCAGTGCAGGAACATCCTGAGCACAAGAAGACACCATGGCACCAGCTGGGTGCTGGATCTTATTCAAGAGCCTTCTTACCTTGAGGCTTGCATACTCCTCAGAAAGACAAGGCTGCAGAGGGAAGCAGGGATGTGTTTATGGGCTTCATTGTGAACCTCTCTGACTCTCCTAGCTGCTCTGTTCATCTTCTGTCAGCTAGGGAGTGCAGCCCTGCTCTCTCAGGCTAGGGCTATGCATCCTACTTGCTTGTAAAACTAGCCCCCTGGGAAAACACTTTTACTTGCTGTACCATGTGCAACAGATGAGGGACTTCCCGACCTATTGCTGGGTTTATACTTGCACCTTGAGCTTGAAACATGGCTGTCATTTGAAAGCATACAGTAATTTAGCTTCCCTTCTCAATAGATAATGAAGATTATACTATTCTCTTAATCTATTTTACCCTTATTAAGCTAGCTAGCAACAAAGTCAAATCTGGCCTGAGACCTGCTGTGTTTACTTGCCTTCCAGGAGCCATCCTGACAAGCCATCAGAATTCCTGAAGGCACTGCCATTGTTCTCTTCATTTCCCTGTCATTTATGGAGGCAAAATTGATGCAAAATGCTTCCTTATCTTGATGTGAAAAGATTTGATTTCCATATATATATATGGGTGTCTACAATTTCTCAACATGTAAAGAATTACCAAACTAGATGTGGGGTGTTTACATCCTATTTTTTTCCTATTTTTGCTCTAATCTTATTTCCTGTATGAATTTATTTTCCCAGCAGACTGATTCAAAGTAGAAAAATTCTGATCTGGTTTTAATTCATATTAAGAGTATGGATCAGAAGATTATTACTTGTTTTCATTCCATTTAATTAATTTAGCATTTGATACGACATGATTTCTGTGAATTTGCATTGATCTAACTCAAAAGTAACATTATTTTTAAAACTCACACATGGCTTATACATATAATTCATGGCTGAATCCTCAGCTGCAACAAACTGATATCTTGTAATTACATGATTGTTTCTCACTGAGGATTTGACTTTTTTAATTTTAAATTAAAGGTCTCTTCACCAGTGACAGCAAGCCACTCTGAGACATATATATAAACCAGCTATATATCTAGCCAAAAGAATGTAGCTTGAGGTCTTCACTTTTAGGTATACATAATGGCTCAGATATCTAAACATTACTTGCCTTGATAAAACCAGGTATCTAATCTTATTTCATAGTATTGGTGAGAAATAGCCAGGATTAATTGTCTTCTGGAAATGCTGAGTTTAGATGCTTATCTTAGGAGAGAAAGAAAAAGGAAACTGGCGATGTCTCCAGACCTGTTGGAGTAATATAACAAATGAAGAGAAGTAACAGCAACATGCTAGAGATGATATCTGTAAATAGGCAGTACTGCTGGGGTGAATTCAGACAATGGAAAAGAATAAGAAAGGATGGACAATTAAATTTTCAGATCATCAGATCATAGCTACAACAACTTTCTTTCTTAAAGGACCGTGCCAGCCTGTACCACACATGCCTAGAGCAAAAAAAAAGGAAAAAAGGAAAAATAAAAAGGGGAGGACATGGACACAGGAGCGGACACACACAAGGAAATGATAGAATTTTGTAATTATATGGCACATTTATAAATTTTCAGTTTTCAAGTGCCACCCCCCTGGGTGACAACTGTTCTGGATAAGTACATCCTGAGGCACAACCTATCAGGTTCCTAATTCAGATCAACAGCTTGAACAAAATAATTATAATATCTACTTTTCTTCAGCAAGCTGTGATTTTGGCTCTGTAATTTCTCTTTAAAAGCTCTTCAGAAATAAGAGAAAGCCACTTCAGGACAATTATAAATCAGTTGCTGATGCACTTTTTTAGTAGCTGTATTATCTTTCTCTGATGATTCACATTTGCTCTGACTTAAAAGCTCAACACATTCATAAACAAATTGGAAATACATTTGAAGACAACACAGTCTGACTTTGAGTAGAGGCAATTTCAGGCATGTAAGCATGAGAACGAAGCAGTAACATTTCTCATGACTAGCCTATACCAACTTAAAGCAAATCCGTAGGGATCAGAGACTGTAATAAAAACAGAGTCACTGGGGATGGCCAGCCCTCTGGAGATGGCACTAACCTCACTCTGCAGTGTCTCCCATCAGTACATTACAGACCGACAAACTGTAGGGGGTTGGGGAGAATAACTTCAGGAACCCGTAACTGAAATTCAGGGAAGAAAGCAGACACAGGGAAGACAAAGGGAAGTCAAGAAAATAAAAAGAACATGGCTAAATATCTCCAAAGAGCAAAATCATCCCCTGACACAAGGCAGAATGGCCCTTGGCATTTGCAGAACTGTGCCTGCATGCTGCTGACATTCTTTTTTCATTATGTGGAGTTTTCTCCAAGAAAAAGTCAGATAAAGGGTTTAAGAACTTCCATGTTCATAAGATGTGGAATTACATGATCTCATTGATACAGTCATTGCACAGAGGACAATGAGAGAGAACAGTCATCAAAAGAGGACACTTGAGGGTGTATTTGTCAGTGTAAATAGAAAATAAATATTTCTACAGTCATTACAACCACAGTGTGTTTTTATTGCTGTTGTAATGTAAAAGTGCAGTTAAGACACCCTGTCATGACTTCCTGAAAATATATTTTCAAACATATATTTTAACAACATGCTTTGATTTTTTTAAACACTATAAGGCAACTTAGGTTACATTAAAAATGTTGCAGAGATTTCCAGAATGAGGTTAAAAAGCTGGGCAAAGTAGTCTGTAAGTGTAATGAGGTTCAAAACAGAGTGGTGCTCAAAATAAACTCACATCTGAACATTTCACATAAATGTAAAGAAAACCAATTTAAAACCTTCTCTCCACTTTCTGAGAGTTATAGAAAAAAATCCTTGAAGTGTTTAGGTAAATTTTCAGTTAAAGACTGCTGTAGTGTTGTCAGGGAAGGAACTCACCTGCTCATTTACACATAGGTCTCTTCCACCGACACTTCTTGCACTACCAGAGAACAGGGGAGGAAACCATGTCCTTCTGCCTCATCTTTCTCCCTGAGAACATCAAGTACAGAGGAGGACAAGGTGAGAGCCACCACATGGGTAGGCATTGTCCAGCAGAAACACCTTCCCCCCAGCACTATGGCAAAACTGAAAGAAACAGGAACACAGTGCAAATCCCCCCCTCCACGATCACAAACATGGGAGCTGCCCTTTTTACAGGGCAAGAGCAGAAGAGTCACAGTTTTTTTCTGGGAGGAGTGTTTCCAGGAGGAGCTGCATAAATCTGCAGTCCTAAAAGGGCTACAGTAAGGATACAGCTGTACTGACTAGGATACTATAGCCACTTTATCTTTGCTTTGAAAAATAAATCTCATGACAGACATGACTGAAACAGGAGACCAGCATTTTGACGAAAGTCAGAGCATCAGTTTGTATGGTGGGGGTACAGCAAGGAGCTGGGGGAGAGAGACCCCCTTTTGCTCAATCAAAAGTTGAGTCCTGTCTGTATCTCCAAGACACTTGGAATTACTTTCACTAACACATTACTATTTTATTTTCTTCTTTAAGGAGAAATCACAGGGCAAAAAGGAATAATATTCATGGTAGAAAATAGGCTTTTTCCCTTCCTTTCTCTTCAAACAAGCTGAGTAAATGGATTTAGGTTTTAAAATTATACTGGAGGAATAGAACGAGCATTTTCTAGTCTAAAGACTCTATCACTGAAAAGAGTTCACTCTAGAAGCAAAAAAATGGTGGGGATGTGGGGTGGCAATGAGATTCATTATCTGAGCTTTGAATCAAAATGGGCCAGAATCTGGCATCCATCCACATACTGAATGGTTCCCTAAACGAACAGTCCTGTACTGAAGTAAGGTTAAATGAGGCAGCCTCAACTACTGAAATGGAGTTTGCACAATGAAATTTTCTTAATTCTTATAAAAACTGCTTGTTGTTGGGAGAACGAATGGTATGTTCCTTGAATTATTTTTTTATAAGAAATGAAAAAAAAATTAAAACGTGTTTTCCCTTTTAGAAAACTTTGCACACAATTCACGTATTTATATGAGTCATATATTATAGAAGAAAAATAAGATTTTTTTCTCCTACTTTATGTTTTGGTGAAAGATTTTAGTTAAAAGATATAGTTTGGGGATTTTTTCCAAATTCCCTGCAGAGTTTTTGCTGATGATTTCTTTCTGGTGATCTCTAACAAGGAAATTAAAAGAATAGTGAGCCTGAGACAAGGTATAATGAGCTAAAAATCATTTATTATCCCTGACATAATGTTATGGGTTTAAAATCTTGAAATTTTTCTTTCATCTACCAACCCTGCACCTCAAAGGAATCACCTTCTGTCTCCT
>JAWWEU010000125.1:61361486-61383327 GCA_035583155.1 Acropternis orthonyx
CCCTCTCCCTTGCTTGGGGTTTCTATCTTACGTGGCCACCTGTTGTAATAAAATACTGCTTAAGTTACACTCACAACAGCGTTGGGTTTCAGTTCTAACGTGCCCTCTGAACCCTCCCTGTAACAATTACTATGCTCCAAATCCTGACCACCCAATGTCTTGACCTAGCATTCAATGACGGTGGTCTAAAAGGTGGACCAGAGTAAGTAAAGTCCTGTATTTATTGCTTAAATTATCATAATCTAGTGTAGTCCCAGTTCTGCAACACTTCTCCTCAGCCCTTTTTCACCCTGTACAAAAACAGAACAGTGTGTCCTGTCCATAGGGGCTGACAGTCATAATCAAATGAAGAAGAAAAGATGGGGCCAGATGACTGAGTCCCAGGAAACATGGCGATAATGGTGGTCAGATTGATAAACAGTCTATGCTCAGCTGACTGCTCACAAGCTTTTAGAACCAGTTTTCCTTGATGAACACAGAGTGCTGAAGGACTGATCTGAGAGATGATAATGAGGCATTTTTGTCAATGCTTAAGAAGGGGGGAGGATTGCCTGAAAATATGTTCATGATTGAAAATATAACAAGTGAGCAAAGAAAATTGACACCAGAGGAGTGAACAGCTTGACATGACCTGGGAACCAGAGGAAAGGAAGAAAGCAAGGAAAGGAAAACTAGCCCCTGCTGTGCAATGCACTGGAGGAGAGTACCCAGCTCAGGGGCTGAGAACTTACCTGTGGTATCATGGTATGTGAGGAAGGTGGAACTGATAAATTGAGGAGGAGGGACAGCTTTATAGAATGAATGCCTGACACCAACCACTGTTCCAAAATGCAGAAGGTGCTTATTTGTAACCACAGCCTCGGGGCTTTATAACATAGGAGTGTGAGAGTATATTCCCCAGTCTCTTAAATCTTAAAAATTTAATATATCAAATGTGGAGCTGCTGCTGCCTCTTCAGTTGATGGAAGTCCCCTTACTGTAGGAAGATTTTTATTTCAAAAGCAAGACACAAAACCTCTTAAGGATGTGATACTCAACACAGAAAGTGCCTCAGCTAACAAGACTTGATCCCAGACCATGGAAGTCAGCTACAATTGTAGATGCAGATGTAGGATGACAAAAGTAACTTGGTTCAGCAGTGCTTCATCTCTCTCGTGTGTGCCTTACCACATGTTTTGACTCTATTTTGAATGTAGAATTTAACTTTGTACTTAAAATGTGTTGTGGTCTCCCACTGAAGTTCAGAAAAGCCAAACTGAAGGCTACAGTGCCCCCAGCCTATATACTGGTGTGGACAGCATCTGATGGGCTGGGGTGCATTTTGCATAGGAGGCAATCTGCACCACACAACCCAAAGCACCAGTCCAAAAAGATTTTCTTTAGTGTCCCTCAGATTGCAGGTCAGATGCTGGTTTATGACATGGTGGTCTTTGCACTAATAACTGCTTAAGGACTGCACTCTCTTCCACCTCACTGCTAGGTGGTCTCCTTGTGCCCAGGGCAGCATGAGACCCCTCAACTCTGCCAACTAGTTCAAACAACTGTGCCATGAAACAAATGACTGAGACAGATCTCTGAGCCTGTTCACAGCAGTTTTTGTAAGTACCACATAGGGGAGGTCACTTTGTGGAGGACAAGACTAAGCATAAGGAACTGGGGCTGTGAGGAGGCAAGTGTCAGCACTCTAGACAAAATACTGTCAAGCTGCAGCCTCGTCCTTTAATTAGGTTGATTCTGAAGCTGGGTAAAAGCAAGAACAATTTCTTCTCTTCCTCTCTTCCTAAGTAAATGACTTGGAACAAAGTCAGGAACAGAAGGGGAAAGAAGGTCCTAGATTTTCCTATGGTTTTTGCAGGGCATCTCAGAGCCATGCCTGACTATGGCTATAACATCTTCACCTTGCTACCATGCACTGACTGTGCCTCTAACACCAATGGAGGAGCTATCAGACATCAAGTAGGTGCCAAGCAAGGTCTAAAATCAACTTTTGTTACTCTGCCCCTTGGGTGGAATTAAGCTATTGAATACAAGATACACAGTTTCTCTCTCTTACAATGAGCGAGATTCAAGCTGAAAACTTTTACAGACCTAGAGTTTTACTACCGACTTCAGCTAAAGTTGTCACCACCTAGAGACTGATAAACATGTAGGCGACTAAAGCTGTTTGCAACCCACACAATCTCTTCACACCTAGGTTGCCACAGGCACCCAGTCCTGGAAGCATGTTCTGAGAATGGCTAACATGCTCAAGCAGTACCTAACTGCCAGACACAGTCAACAAAAGGCTGAAGGGACAAGAGATGGGTCTCATTTCATGCAGAGTTTCTTAGTGCTGGAAAAGTTATAGTCCTATGTTCAGAGCTCTCTGCACTCAGAGGACATCCAAATCTTTTTAGCCTCTGACACAAGGTTACAAACTTCTGAACAAAGGTCAGAGTATTCCCAATATGCTTTCAGATCCAGTAAAACAGTAGGAGAGTGAGAAAATCAGTGGTCTATTGTTTGAGCTGGCAGCAATATTTGATCAGCTGCTGGTTGCAAGTAAAAAAAGCTCGAAACAGACTGACTTTCAGTGTTTGAAATACGGATGTATGCATTTAAATTCTGTTTCAGAAAAAAAAGAAAAGGAAAATAGGATATCTAGAATGTCAAATGACAAGAAAAATAATTATCAAACATACACTGTAGGTAGAGTAGAGTCACATGAAACTTCTGATATGTCCTAGCCAGAAATATTTTCTTTTCAGACATTTGGTATTTTTGAGAAGACTTAAATGAATACTATAAATATTATACAATTTATATATAAATATGTTAAAAAGTAGAGAAAGGTTCTGAAGAGGGAAAAGAATATACACATGAAGATACAGGGAGAAATACGTGTGTGTGTTTGTGTCTGTGTGTGTATGTACACATAGGATCAGAAAATTTTGTCTGTGTCTGGTAGTGAAGGAAATGCAGATATTGTTGTGGAACTCAAGTCCATTGCTCATTGAACATTGGTTCACATCACTTATATTACACCTGAACTGAGTGCCATATATAATAGGGAATACATTACTTTAACAAGTTAATCTAACAGCAGTACAAAACCCACAGTCTCCCTCAAATACAGCTGATTTATTTTACTTCTGCCTACCTCTATTCAGTCCCACAGTTATCTGCTTCCTGACTCTAATTCTCTGAAATTGTGCCAAACGTGTTCCAGTTTTTTAACCATAGTATATCACAATAGGATCTTTGAGACCATGAGAACATACCGCCAACAAAGCTCTTTTCCTTTCATTTCCTGAGCTACTGGCAAAAGCAATTTCATTTTCAGGATGTCAACATTATTATGTCTGGCTAAGAAAATAATAATTCATCATTAAAATGCTGATAATGTATCAGCAAAAAAGTGTTTTGATTGAGGTTGCTATCAACAAACACATTTATATGTAGCTTTTTGCAAATCAAGGCACACTTTCAAGGAGAATAATAAGCAATTGCTGAGAAAGATTGTTAATGTCAGAAAGTGCAATCCATATTAACAAGAAAACTATATTTGATGTAACCACATCAAAATAACATGGAGAGATCTCGATATTACACCTAACTGCTGCTTTTGGGTTACATGTTGGAGTTTCCTTGTTCGTTGGCTGACAGTTCAGTGGGGCATAGTGGAGTTGTTTGGTGGACTACAGAAAGAGTACATGTATGGAGATTCACTTACCCCAGACTCCTGCTCTCTTAATACTTCAGGTCAGACATCTGTTGGAGGATATATGTAAAGCAGACACCCAACTTTCCTTGTATAGAAACCACAAAGCAAAATGTTTGCACAAGAATTTGTGCAGGTCTACGTCCAATTGTCGCCTGGAGCAACGATACAGGTGAACTTCACTCCAGGGATAAGAGATTCAGAGTTGCCACCAACCAGGAACAGCTTGAAAAAGCTTTTAAACTCTTAAACACAACATTCCTGGGAAAACTTGTTCTTTCAAAACTTGTGAATGGCAATAAAACAAAATCAATATATTTTCTAAGCAATGGTATTACTGTTAGTTTGGTTTTTGTTTTTGTTTTTGTTTTAATTCAGGCTAATCATAATAGCGCAAGTATTATTCAGCAGCTCTAATTGCACTAAAAAAACCCAGTCATTAGACAGCCTTTAAATTTATCAACCTACTGATAGAATGAATAGAAACTTAAATTAGTTTTATTAAGTTATTTCTAAATGCCTCAAATTCTATTTTATCCAGGGAATTTTCTGTTGCTTTTGTATTAACTAACACATCCTATTTCTCACAGATGCTAAACAAAGCCTCTCCAATCATTTAATTACAGTTCTCTCAGTCCTGTTAGATATTTTACAGAAATATTAGCAAGTTTTAATTACAGCAAGAAAAGTTGTGAAACATCTGAAAGCTTATATATAGTCTGGACAGATAGTTAAACAATTGTGTTTTCTTTAGCAATTCATCAAACTTTAACTTTGCCTTCAATTCCTCTGACTTATGATACTGAGTATTTTTTTCCATGAATTGTAGAATTCAAAGCACAACTGAATTAATGGATTTCCTATTTCTAGACCACTTCATGTTATATATATATAAAAAAATTATTTGTATTCTGAGGTGTTCTTGTTTTGTTTTGACCTGAGGCAAACAAAGAAAGATCTTTCTTAACCTGAATCTAATATTATACAAGTCTTCCATTGACTGACAGACCTTAACTTTAATGCTTTAAAGTTTTTGACTGCAAACTTTCTCTTCTCCTTTTCCATACCATCTTCCTTCTCTCCCCCCTCCTTTTTTTTTTTTTTTTTTTTTTTTACCCCCAGCACCTAAATAACTCTGCTCATTTCTGGTTCCTTCAGGGTATACTCAAAAATAACTGATAGCTCTTATGACTGCTACAGCAATAATAAATCAAGGAATGGACCAGATCTTCACGTTGAATAACACCAACCTAAGTAATCTCCAGTTCAAACCAAGTATTAGAGGAAATCCAAATAAATATTTCTGCACCTAAAAGGTAAATGTTCCCAGCACTGAAAGGCAGATCATGAACTACAGAGTCACATACTCGAATGAACTGGACATCTTACAAAGAGGCACAAAAGAGTCACTATGCCTGATGTTGCATTGGATAATAATAGTACAAGCAGTGTATCAAGGCTTAGAACCGGTCAATTAATCATCTGTGTCTAAACAGTCTTGTTCTAAATTTCTCTGCTCTTCAACCTTTCATTCAGAGACATCTCCCTTTACTTGAGGGGAGCATCTACTGAAAGAAGGCACCTACACATTTTATTCTGAAAAAACCAGCTTTGTTTGACAAAATATCTTAAACCACAAAGTAATTAATTCAGATTCCCTCTTGCTGCAACTGTCGAGCACTTAGAGCTATCTGCTAGACTACAAAGAACATTTCAGTTCTGTGCTAGAGAAATTATTTCATATGACTGAAAGCATTCAACTCAACAATTTTGGCTGCCTCAACGATGGCACAAAACACCAAGTCACAAGGCAGTTCCTTTCAGCTAAAAT
Organism: Acropternis orthonyx; assembly: GCA_035583155.1. Taxonomy (NCBI): domain Eukaryota; kingdom Metazoa; phylum Chordata; class Aves; order Passeriformes; family Rhinocryptidae; genus Acropternis; species Acropternis orthonyx. Next base: position 61,367,018 of record JAWWEU010000125.1, read on the forward strand.
GCAACAATGGGGAAAAACATTCAAAGCTATTTTGTAATTCTTTTTCATACTAAGTTGTGAAGCACTTCATAAGAAGTTTCAATGACTGCATCCAAGCTTTTGACAAACCAGAGTGAATTACTTTTGTTAGTCTTTGAAAGGAGAAAAAAAGACTTATTCTAGGTATGATTATATTACGAAGGCCAGCTTAAAAAGGTGACTTAGAAATACTAAGTTGATTCACAGAAACAGTGTCTGACTGGAAACAATTCTTTCAGATTTTTCAAAATCAAATTATTATGAAGAAATAAATGAAGAAAATGCAATAACAGAATAAATATAACAAATCTTCTACTCAAGTACCCTTTGCTTTTGCTTCTCTTCAAGTACTTGTTGTACAAATGTTCTTTCATATCAGTTTTTAAATCAATATTTATGCATGTACGTGTAGAAATTTATGTTTCTAGGAAGGTGATATTGACTCAAAAAGAGTGAGTCAATAAGACAGTATATTCTGACAAATACAATAAAAGCATGGATGGCCAAAGACGGAGACCTAGAAACAATTACTAAGTGTTTATTTTAAGCTTTGAGTGAGATTATTTTGGAAATATTTTTTGATTCAAAAAGTAAAATAGAGAGAGAGATCTATTAGAGATATTTTTTTACATCCAATCTATGAAGAAGAAACACCAGGGAGATAACTGGTTACATTACTGGTTAAAGTTTTACTGCAAATATTATGCTAAAAAAAAATTCATTGTTAGTAGTAAGAACCTTAATAGCTTCCAAACTATGCCTTCCAGATATATAAAATACTGAGAAGCAAATACTTGTAAACAATTCACTTAATAGTTTGGGAAATGTTATAAAATCTAGAAACTTGAAAATGTTTAACATGTCATAATAGTATGAGCTGATGAGGTCTTCAGAAAGCATCTACTGAAGATTTGTGCCAGTATACCTGTGTGAACGAGAAAGAACAAAAACCCCCACATCCAGCCAGCAGGGTCAGGAAGACAAACTAAATTCAAAGATTCAGTGATATTGCAGCCTTGCAAACATAAACCAACCTGGGAAAAGCACTTGTAATTTTGCATTACGCAGAAGATGGGTAAGATATTAGCTAAATAGCAGCCAATATAATGAAAAAGCAAGTCCATAAAAGATGAAATAATGTGCTTTAAGTTTAATTAAGGCATTAGAGTTGTAGACATAAAAAATTATGAAGACTAGAGCCACTGAGAGAACCTCATTTAACTTTCCTTGATCAGTTGTCAGGTACAGAGCTAAAATCCCAAGCATTGCATAACTCCCATGACAGTGGGTGATGTGATCCATGTCTGTTGGTACAAAGTCAATTCATAACCAAATTAGGCAGAAAACCAAAGTCAGGGCAGTTTTGCAAATTATTGTAGGTGTCATCCTTGCCCTACTTGAACAGCAAGAGTGCCCAGTGAAGGAGCTGCAAACTAAGACAAAAATAAGAATATACAGCAAAAGTGAGTGTCCTAAAAGCAATAACAAGACCAGAAATCATTAGCAGATACCACTGAAAGGGAAAAGAACAAGAAGGTGAAACACCACTTTTCAGAGCTTTTAATTTACTTAGGCCAGATGAGATTTATTTAAACCAAGATGAGTATCAGGTAGGATTTGTGGGGTTTTTTTAACCTTGTATCTCAACTCTACCATGGTTGTACATCTTTCATGCACATAAAATTCATACTATAGAAGCTGAACCTAAGGCAGTGGTGGTTAAGGCAAAAAAGAGTAAGATGGTTTTACAGAGAGCAAATTTCACAAGAGAACTCTCACAATCAAATCAGTCTTGCTATTTAAATCCTTGGAATCATCTCAGTAAACTGTTGAGCTCACATTGCCCTAATTGGAAAAGTTGACAATTATAGAAATAGTGTTCTTGGTGATGCTAAGCATTGCTGTATGTTGCAAAGTCCTGACTCTCAGCTGTCCAGATGAGGGACGGAGTGAGACTAAACCATGGTCCTTCCTGGCATATATATACAGACTTCCTTTCTATGGAAACAGGTTCCCCACACATCCCTGTTTGTGGCAGAAATGTATGTGCATACCCTAACCATGACCTTCAGGAACATGCCTGGGACAAACTACTTATATAGTGACCAAGTTATCTCAGATTTGTGCTAATGTAAGAAATCAGAATTTGTCTTTTGCTCACTACCTTTCTCCCTGATTAGCACAAATCCTAAATTTACTACCTGCAGGAGAAGAGAGTACAGCTACCCTATGGCTAGTTCTGCACAATTACCTGCTCAGTCTGTAAAGCTTCATTTTACTGAAAGTTGACAGTCTTTCAGCTCTGCCTTTGCACAGCACCTAGAAGACTGGATCCCTTCTCTTCATAAGAACTGCTGTAAGAGAAAGTGTGTTACATTTATATAAATGCAGCCCTCCATGTGGTTGAAAGGTGTATTTCCATCTTTCCCTTTTAATACTGCCCAGCGCAGCCTTTTCCCTGTGCCAAGCGTCAACATCTGATTACCATGTGACTTTCAGCTGGCCGTATTCCTACTGTACTGGCATGAGTCCAGCAATCTGATGATCTGACAAACAAAAGTTGGCAGCAGAATTTGACCCTGAGCAGTGGCTCTCAATACTTTCCAAATGTGGCTATTAACATTTATTTCTCTAATCATTCAACCACCTCGACAATAAAGCACTTTGGAAATTTCTCAGCTTTTGCCTAAGACATTACTTCCTGGTTCATCTGAATTCTTTCAGTGTGACTAAAGCCAGGAGTGCTACTTATTTACCTGGCTTTAGTCACAGAAAACAATAGATTTGGTATTATCTACTTCCTGCTCAGATTCAGGGAAACACATCTCACGCATGTGCAGCTCTCCCCCTTCAGTGAAATCAGCAGAACATAGAGAATTTATTCTGTTCAAAGTTTTGCTGATGTGTAAATCTGAACCCATCAACAAAATGCATAATAAGAACAACTATGAGAATGAACACTCCTTTCAATATTATTAAAAGTTCAGCAAATGTATTTTTTAAATTGTAACCTTTCCTGTTTTGGTTTTTTTTTCCCCCTATGGTAAAAGAGGCTATTGTCAAAAAATACTGATATATGATTAATTTGTGCTGATTTCAGTGGATTATAACGTGGTACAACTCAGCCCTCAAACTAGTCACTATCATATAACTGATACAGAGACTCACAGGCTCACCACAATCTTTCCTACAAAGATAACACTTGTTTATTAAAATTACCACTACAAGGAGAGGCAGACAGAAGATGAAGGTGTAGACCAGTTGCAGTTATCTGTTTGTGCCTTCTAAACTTTAATCTTTAACTCATGAAACAGAAATCTGAAATCAATCAACTACCTCGCAGGGAGTATGGGGTGGGGATGGGGGGTGTGAGGATTTGCTCCTAAAAAGTACATTTGTAACTGTTATCAAATACATTGTTACACTAATTTTATCTGCATACTAATTTCAAAAGCATGACCTGTACTTAATCTTGCTATTTACAGTGCTCTGTAAATTAACTGTTAGAGTAATTTATGTCTAAGTTCTTCTATGCTAGTGAGTTGCTGAGGCATTGCTATGGCATTATTGCAGTTCTACTTCTTATTTATTATGGCTTGGCCTGTATGCTGTACTAATTTGACACCTTAAAATATGCCTACTTTGCTGTAGTAGTTAGCATAGATCAATTGCATGACATATGGTATATTACTTATCTGCATACAGATCTGTATTACATAAACCACCATGACAGCTCTACAAAGCATTAGCTGAGTCTCATGCCAGATTTTGGTTAGTTCTTGTGGCAGATGTAGCTTTTTCTTACCTGCGTTACTGGAAAAAAACTCTTTAATATTATAAAGTATGCAAATCCATAGTACTTCTGTACCTTGAATTTTCTACAGCAGAATTGAGTGGCAGAGGCAGAATCTGATTTACAAAAGACACAACTCAATTTTGTGCTCCAGTCTATGGATACAAAAAAATAAATAAGGCTATCATAAGACAATGAAAGGGGACTTAGATTTTCTTCCAATGCTGCTACATTCATGTTTAGACTCAAAGATATGGGTCTTTTTGCAGTTTCGTACAAAGACAAGGAACCTGGCTTGTCCTGAGTATGTCATCATTAAGGCTGTAGTCAGCGCTTTTTCAATGACTTCAACTCAGTGAGACCTCAGATCACGTGGAGCAACCCCACTAAAGTCCGTGAAAGAGTTTGGAGTGCCTGTGGAAACAAGCCAACATTTGGTGCTCTGGAATCAAAACATAAAATGTCAATCTTCTTACCAAGTACTGAAAGACCACTACTGTTTTAACTTACAGTAATACAATTGAGGTATGAACTTGGTGAAGTTATTGGCACGTTTGACTCTTGTGGTGAGTGCTGTGTACAGATTTCTTCCCAGCTACCATTGTCCAATTTGCATAGGCTTTATTTCAACTTTCAGCTGAAAAAGCTTGCAAAGTACTTGTATTTACATTGTGGCCAGTGCAGTGTTTATCAACACGAAAAACCTGAAGTTTCATCCGTTATTATCTCTGAAAGAGTTCCTTACTTATGCCACAAAAGGATTTGTCCTATGCCATAAAGGCTTTCTGAATTAAAGAGAAAATACCGTGAAAGTGATAAAGGCCTAAATATAAAGGAAACACACAAATGTATGTTATAAAAAAAAAAAAAAACTTTTATCCTTTGATTTTCCTAAGAAATTATGATTTCCTAAGAAATTATTAAGAAATAAAGTGGAACATTTTGCTATTTACATTACACTCATACACAAACAAGGGTAAAAAAATCACTGCTGTAAGGTTATAAAGGTAAGGCTCTACAGTCAAGCACTGCAACAAAAAGTAATTTGGGCATTTTGTTAATTTATTCACTCACTTTACAGTACTGTATTTAGTGATGTGATCACAGGCTATCTTCTAAAAGATCTGATTTACACATGAAGCACAGGAATGCTGGTGTTTCCTCAGAGGGCTTGTGCTTGTTTGCACTGCAGTGGGCAAACACTGACCTTCTCTTTTGGTGGTCATCATTGGTGAGATGGGTATTGCCCTGATCTTAACTGCACTGAATGAGAATCTCATTTTCGTCCCCAGATTGTGCTGTTATCACAGTATTTTAGAACTGGTTTTGAAGTATAATAAGGAAAAACAAGTTCTGTTCTGCTCTAGGGATGTCACACATCCTATCCATTCACCATAGAGAAGTTGCATGAGCTTAAAATGTGTTCAATCCAAGTGGAATGTTCAAAACATCCCACAGTCCCATTGTTCTGGACACTACTCTGCATGTAAGAATCAAACTCTTTTTAGAATCTTGGAAACTGGCAAAATTAAGATGATTTTTCAAAAACTGGAATCATGTATGTCTACTATCATAAAAAATATCCCAAATAGTTAAAATTATGGACAGCATTTGAACTTCCAAAGAAAGTTCAGAGATTTTTCTTTGTCAGATGCAAAGAAGAAATAACATTATTTTTCCTTAACTTCAGTTTTAGAAATGGCCAAACCATTAAAAAAATAATTTCCTGAGTCAAACATTCAGCATGACAAATGTGTGCCCAAACACTTTAAATTTAGCAAAGTTATACACTGCTATAAACATGGCCTTGCAGCATAAATGCATTTATTTTGATAAATATGTTTACACTGCAGGATATAAAATGGATAAGATATGAATTGGATTTGGAATTATCTGCAAACTGGTAAACAGCACTGAAAAGAAACATTTTTTATGTATGTTTATTATATAATACCTAATCTCTTCCTATAATTTTATTTAGGGAAAAGAGCCTAATTTATATCTATGATATGAATATGAATCTCTGTGTGGCTTAAGGTCTGACTTAAATCGTATATGGCGGGTACCAAATAGCACACACTCCCTACCCGATATTCTGCAGTCCCGCTCACCTCTGTTATCCCTGAGCAGGAAAAGAAAGGGATACAATTGCAGTATTTGTCCTCAAGTGGTGATGTTTCTGTCTGCTGTGAGAGGTAGACAGTGTCTAGTTCTTTCTAAAGAGAGTATCTTCTGATGGACTGTGATGAAGCAGCAGGAGGGAGGACATGTTCAAAGAAAAGGAAGGGATGCATAAAAGCAGAGCAGGTGCTAGCAGTGGGTAATAATTTTTTTTCACTTATAACCTTTTTCTTCAAGCAATACATCAAAATCTCTATTCAGGACAAATCTCTTATTGGATATTAAAAATTCAACATGTAGTACTAATTTTGGAACTTATGTATTTGTGGATAAATGTCACTTCTTCACACTCCTTGGAGAGATATTGGTTTTCAATTATTTTGCTGGTTTATAATTCTGCATGGATTTTTTTCTCACTCATACATTAGTTGGTTTTAAACTTGCAAAAAATTGCTTACAGTAGAAAAGAAGTCAAACCCCTGTAATTGCTAGATGGCACTATCCTGCCCTTTTGAGGTTAAAGCAAGACAGTATGAGATTTATTTTCCTTACCCTCTTTCAACAGAGGAGCCAGGAGCAGACAGTCAGTTGAAACAGTGATGATTACAAATGACAACTTCTAGCATGTGTTATCACAGCCACTGTATACAGTAATTCTGCTGACAATGTATTTTGCTAACCATATGGATTCAGGGAAAACTGTTTTTTCTGTAGGAAATCAACTGCAGACAAATTATCAGAGAATGCTTTTCCCAGGATCTGTATGGGACAAGCACACTTGTCCCAGCACTGCATGAGACAAATGCAATGTTAGTTTAAAAGGTCTTTGTCAGACATTGGGCAAAAACCTGGCCCCTTTAAAGTTAGTGACTAAACATGCATAGATGTTAGTGAGGCTGGAGTTGTTCTAGTTTCTCATGTAACTATTGGACTGGCAAATGTTTTAGGTTCAATCCAGCCTGTTCACATTTGAAGAGAAATCTTTTCTCTCAATGTCTTTCTCTCTCCATTATTTTAAATAAATCACATCACAAGCTTGCAGTCAGGCAGGGATGTGGCAGGTTCTTGAAGGTGTCAGATGTGAACCTTGCTGAGCGTGACGTTTTCCTGAGGTAACTGTGAATTTTAAATTCATCCCTTGAAGGACACTGTTCCCATGTATGTAATTTCAAACGTTTTAAGCAAGGGTTATTAAGGAACATCTGTGCTTGATGGACTTGTAGGAAATAAGATATAAAATGGAATTACCCAGTTTAAAGTATGATTGGACAAAAGCTTTAGACATGTCTGGAAGAAGGGATGACACAACCCCAGAAACTGAAATGTAAGGGATTGCGATTGGGTAAAACCAACATTTCCATGTAGAAAAGTAAAGCAGGAAGAAATGCGAACCATGGGACACTTCTTCCTATGTCTTAGTGGAAGCTTTCTCCAGAGAGTTAAAGACAGCACAGCAAGGACTCTCCCTCTGTCTTCAGCAGCCACAGCAGAGTGGTGCCAATTAGCTGTCCTACAATCCACTCAGAAACCTTAATGACAATTTCAGCCAAATTATCATCCATCCAAAATAGCCTTGGTTCACAGGTTAAGTGTGCTGGTGTCATTAAGCTAAGTGCAAAGAATAAACAGGATCCAGCTCCATAATAACAGCCTGGGCAGGGAACACCCTTTGAAAACCAGAAAATAGAAACACAAAGAGGGGAATTATTTATGTTACTGTGAAAGCTGAGGACACAACTCAGAGGGAAAGGTACACATTTACAGCTTGCAGACTTTTAACAATATTTTTTAACAAAATTTTTACTAATTAGGGAAGCAGTTTAAAAGCTTTGGGCCAGATTCTTCAGGTTCACTGATGCAAATCCTTTCAGAGCATCTTGATCTTCCATTTTTCATTATTGTTGTGTTCTGTAGATATTTGAAAACTGTTCAACTTTCCCAGCATGATGCGGACCTCTCAACACTGCAGAACTGATGCCAAAGGCAAAAAGCACAAAAATCTTCAAAAACACTACTTTTCCACTTCCAGTTGCTATTTTTGGTAAATATTATCTAGTTTACCAAACTATGTAATATCAGCTCAACCGGAGACTTTGCAAAAGATGAAGTCACAGCAGTCCCCTCATGCCTCAGCTTGTGAAATAAAAACAACGTTCTGCAAGTAACAGAATAAAAATTCTGTATTATTCCAATGTCCAAAAGAATATACCTGTATGCTTAAATCTGAAGATTCATTTCAGTGGGAGGTCCATTCCTGTGAACAGAATGCCAGGAACTGACAAATCAAACCTGCTGCTTTGGATAACCACATCAGATTCAAATATTTTTATATGAAAAATTACTGCAATGAAATGTAACTAATACAATCAATCAGCAATCCCAATTAGATAATTTATAGCAGAAAATTCACTTCTTTCATTCTAAGCCCCTCAGCCTGCAGAATGGGGAGCGCATTTGCACTGTCAGGATAAGAACAACCAGGGGGCCCAGACAGTCTCTTTCACTGTCTCCATCTCTCTCTCTTTCTCTGGATGCACACAGAGCTGTGAGCTTGTGAGAAGAAAAATCATGCCTCCTTATAACTCCACCTATTCCTACTGCTCAGATACTTCTCTCAGAGAATTTCTAATGCAATTTGTCTGGGAAAATGGCAATTTTTGGTATCATTTACTGGGACAGAGAGAACATAGAATATCCTGGGAACTCTCATTTATATTTTCCAATTCAGAAGCAGTTTTCCTTGCTGATATTTTAAAAAATCTCTGAAAATAGTGGTATGGAAACCCCATGAATCCAGTTTTCCATAATGCAATACTTCTCAGTCAGCTGTGAAACTGACACTAGTTGCTCCATCTTTTCTCCCAAAATGGGGATATTAAAAGAAATCTAAAGCCAGAAATGTCAGAACTGGAGTCTCTGTTATGTTGACCTGGGTGGACTCATGCCAGGGAAATCAGGGCATGAGTGATAGCCTTACCAAATCTGAATGATAGAACTTCACATCCCTTTAAAAATGTGTTAATGACTTCAACATGCAAGAGGAGAGGATAATCAGGTCTAAAATTGGACACTCTCTTCCTCACATTCATTTTTTCCCCCGATTCCCAGAGGAAGGCCACTCTCATTTCCTTTAAATGCAAAAACGCATTTCTTATTTTTAACCTACCCATTGTCATCTAGGTCATATAGTGATAGTTATTCAAAAATTTCCTCTTATTTCAGTAACTTGAAATGAATTTTGTTCACTGTGCTGCACATGAACTCAGAGTAGCACGCCCAGTGACAGGACATTTTCAAACAACCTTCAGTTGTATGATTCATTTCCCTATGGCTGTTTCACACGAGTACTAATACTCAGAACTTTCCTGCCAACAAGGATTGGCCTCTTGACTTACTTGTTTGGTGAGGGCAGCTTCTCTTAGGCATTTACCTCATTATATCCAATTAGCAGTTACCATTGTACCATCAGAGTTCACAGCCTAACTATGACTTGCCAAGTGTCTCTGAGTCTCTCTCTCCCCTACACAGAAATTACTGGCCTTTTCTGGCATAGCATCACAAATTTGGTCCTTATATCCAGATTATACATACAGACTTGGTACATGTACAGCAATACAAAGAAATAATAAACATCATCATGCAGGCACTACAGAGAACCTCTGGTTTTCACAGTACTTGTGTCCAAAGCCAGTTTAGTTCTGAAGGCAAATATTTAAATGGCTGTTACGGTCCTCCTGGTAATAGAAAGAAGACAATTCAAGAAGTGAAAAAGTGACCTAATACCCCACATTTACTGTGCAAGTGGACAAGTATATACACAGGAATGCATGTCCTCAGGGACAGGAGAGCAGTCCCAGACCAGGGAGATGTCATGTGGATTAGTGACCTAGCAGCCATCCTGCTCTTTGCTAGCAACTCCTGAGACGGAAAGAGTTGCACCACTGTTGGACACATTCTAGTTGAAAAATGAGCAGCAGTGCTCCATATGTACATTGACAGAACTGGGAGATGACTTTACAGGTCAGCTGTTTTCCTTTGAACAGGTGGATACAAGTAAGAGCAAGATGATACCATCACAAAGCATCTGCTACAAGCCACTGATTAACACTGACCATAACTTGACAGAAATGATTAGCACAGTAGAATGACTCATTTTACCTCAGTGTAGTCTAAGGATAAAGAAACCACACTTACCTAAAGGTACCTAAATCAGATCTAAATGAGTTAGCTTAAGCTGCAGAACAAAAGTAGCCATGTAAGCACAGTGTGACTCTTGTTTCTCGACAGAGCTAATTAATCTGTACAGAGTGCAGCCATAATGTGGGTATATTGTTTCTGGCAGCAGCTCAGCATGGGCCTTCCCACAGCTCTGTTGTTCATTCCTTCAAGAATGTCAGTCCCACATCAGCCAGCACTTCCAAAGCTCATCAAGAACTATGATTAAAGTGGAGGTAAATTCTATTGGTAATTGGAATATATGATTTATTTTTTTTTTTAAATTCAAAACACAGAAATACACCACTCAAACACACTTCCCACATAACAGGCCCTCTTAAAAAAATCCTCTTCAGAATCACAGGCCAAGTATTGCATTCAAAGTGATGGGTGAAGACGAAAGGTTAATAGAAAGGTGTGTTAGACTGAAGACTGTTTAGTGTCATCCATGGTACAGAAAGAAGAATATTCTTTGCAACCTATATCTTCTCCTGAACACTGAGACATCAATCTGATCCGTGGTATTTCAGTGGTTTTGCACGGAAATACTTCATTTTATATCAGTCATATTTTCTTTCTGGGGCAAAAAAATGTGTAAGTTTTAACAGTAAAATACCTGATGTTTCATAAGCTGCTGCTTGATAAGCTCAGTGAGTTCTGATAATTTATTTGCTAGGTGAGGGCCCTGAATTCCTATTTTTGTCTTCAAATTTCTATTATTACTTCTAAAAGGCTTCTGTGAATTCTGTGTTGATCAGAAGGAATAACTTTGAATGGATTCCTGTAAGAGATCTCTGTTTTCCAGACTAATTATTAATCTTCAGTTGATTAATGAATTACAATAAGCCCATGCATGACCTCACATGAGGGTATGTGCACAATTGCTTACACACATATATACACAATTTTCTTTATTTTTTTTTTTTTTTTAACAAAGGTATTAAGGTATTAAAATATTTTACAAGCATTGACAATTTCATTTTACATTCCTCCTTGGAGCAATAAGGTTAAGGGCAGACTTTGTGCAGTCATCCAGCTGTACCAACTCAGGCCTGAATGTGCAGGAAGTTTCCCATCAGCTGTCACAATGCTGGACATAGAGTTTAGAAATTAAGACTAGAAGTTCAAGCAGCTGAAGACTCTTGTGTGGCATGCTGCCAACCTCTTGTGTCCCCTCCCTTTTATTACAGCTTGCTCATATGCAGTCAATTCATCATAAGGCTTGAGGCAACATTTGCAAAAATGTATAGTGGTTCTCTGATGAAAAGCTATCCATGAATTCTATCATCATCATTATTTTCATTTATCTTACTATTGAGCACTGTAATAGACTTTGCTGTCGTACACCATGAGCAACCTATGAATCACTGCCACCTAACTCAGCAGGGCATGAACTAGCTGTGTAAAAATTTGACTGGAACATAATTTCTTTTTCCTCAGAAGTATTTGGACAGAATTAACCTTTCAGCTGAAAAGGGACATCAATTGATCCCCATATGGGCCATTCACTTAAGAGTTGGGCTTGATGATCCTTGTGGGTCCCTTCCAATTCAGAATATTCTGTGAAACTGGCCATTTGTAGTTCCATGGAAATTCTTGACGAACCAGGTCCTTTAAGGCTTTGCTATTTGTACAACCCTATAATACTCACAAGTGTAAAAACTTTTTAAAACTTGTACCAAACAGTTTGTCAAAACTTCAGCCCAGTGAGAATAGCATGGACAAGGTCTTTATGAAAAACTTAACAGTGGGTGACTCCACAGGTCTGAGACTGCAATATTATCAGAAAGTGTCTTATGGAAGAAAAATTAATAACAATTTTCTGCTTCTTCTGCAGGTTCCAGTGTGCTTATAGATACTTGTAGCAGACGCTAATGAAGTGAAATGATACATATTCAGTAGTTTAAATGTAATCATCTCTACACACATGAGCTGAAGCTCTGATTTCTAACTGAACATTGGGCATCATGACGATGGACTGCTTAATACAAACTATTTTCTATAATCAGCTGATTGATATAGACTAAGGAGGAGTAAAATTATTTTATCTTGCTTAACCATTTCTACAATTAATTGACCTGTAAAGCCTTTGTGCTACAGAAGCATTGTGTCCAGATGGAAAAAACATGCTAGTAGTACTGGATGTTTTTTTTTTTGTATGAGAGCTGCCTTTCACGCGTACCTTGTCTCTTAATAACCGTCATTCCTGAAAAGAATTGCAAAATGTTTGGAATTTACTTGGCGAGTCCAGGTATTTAATGCACTGCAATTGCACATGACTCATAATAAATCACAAGAGCAGTATGCTTTCTCAGCCAGACCTTTAAGTCCTGAAGTAATTGGGTCTAGAGCTATGCAACTTAGCAACAAAGCTAATGCATCCATTCAAGGGAAGACCCATAAATTAAGTTGCTTTAAAAAACCAAACCAAAACAAACCCAAAACAAACCCAAAACAAACCCAAAACAAACCCAAAACAAACCCAAAACAAACCCAAAACAAACAAAAAAGCAATCCTAAGAGTCCATAAGTCTAGCAACATTCAAGAGTCTAGTAAATGATAACTCTAGAGCAGGATTAGCTACCCATGGATGGCATGACCCAGGAACTACACAGAAATCAATAACCAGTGGAAAGTTCTGTGCAGGACATCCATTCCTCTGTGTTAAATTCTTTCCCTTTTGAGCCTGTGAAACATCTCAGGAGAAGGCTGCATTGGGTCTCCCATGCTGACTGGACACATGAAAGTCTTAATAAGGCATAAGATGGGGATAAGATATTTATGCCACACTTACTTTTCTTTTGGGAGCCTTGACACACAAATTTAGGCATGGCATTCAGAGAGTATTTTCTAATGGATTTAAAGTGAAAATTCAGAAAATGGATTAACATTCTGTTCCTTCTTCACAGGGAGACTTCTTTAGTTGACTGACTCTCCTGCTTCTTTTCAATGCCACTCACACTGACCATGACAATCACATCAACACAAGCAGTGCAGTATCCTCTTGTATAAATATACTTTTATGACAGCAGAGAAATGAATACAAGTCAAGGACTTCATGAAGAGAAAAGTCATAGGTATTATGTAATAATACTGCTATCACTATCAATAAAACTATGTTTAGCCATATCTTGAGCAAACTGAAGGATTTATTGCTTTAATTAGTTCATGCTTGAAAATGTTCCTGTGTTCATATTTTTGCAGAAAATAAATTGTTTACCTCAACACTTTTCACTTAGTCTCCACTTTAAAGTGTCCTACAAGTACTTTTAGAGGAGCTAATCCTACACAAACATAGGAAAAAAGAAAAAGCAGCTCTAGAACAGAAAACAAATTTTTCACTTAGTGGTAATTTTGATGCATTTCCTCTTGACAATAAAACAATAAAAATAAACAGAGAGAATACTTGCATAGCCACTGGAGAACTGAGGATATAAGCCTAGGTCATATCAACTACCTTTTCTATGTCCATTTTCCTGATACAAAAGTTCGAGCAAAAAAAAGATTATGATGGCATGTATACCAAATTTAAGATTAACATCATGACTGAGAAAAAAAAAAGTTGTATAGCTTGGTACCTAGAAGATAGATTTTAAAACATAGAATCCTTGAATAAACTCTAGCATTGATCACAGCCACTGAGAAAACTAATATTCTGATAATTTTTCTAAGAATGGGTTTGTTTCAATTACATGCTTAATAAGAATAAGTTGAAAAAAAAACAAAACTCAACTTTCTCAAAGTACACCAGATATGGGAAATAATTTCATTTTGACAAAGTTAAAAACCTTTCATGCTCTTTTAATTGCTAATTTATATTAGGTTATGCTGCATTCTATTGAAAATCACAGATAAGAAAAGAAAATGGTTGAATTGAAGTATTTTAACCATATTAAAATAATAATAAACTACAACTTCTTGAAATGAAAGCAGGCAATAAACAAAAATTAAATTCTCCAGTGGTCCCAAATGACAATAATCAGATTTTTTTTTTAATTTAGAATTTAACTGAAAGATAGTAAGCTATCATATCCTCTATCTCCCACTAACACAAATCCAGTTTCTGACCTGCTTTACGATATTCACTGCTTATAAAGATTATTTTACTACCTCCCTATGAGATAAATTGTTCCTGTTTGGCACAGACTACTGAAAAAATCAATGCAGACCCATACTAGCATGGAAGGACTAACAGGAAACACTGGGGTTTCTCAGAACTCCCTAAATGTCCTGGGAGATGTGTCAATTTAAGACATCCTTTTAGTGAGGTACAGTATATTCACCACTATTAATCTCATTGTGCTGATAACAATAAAGCTCAATACCTACTTTTATGGCTGATTATTTTTAGAGTTGCAATGGAGGAAGAAATGGAAATCAGCACTGTAATACCCTGCATGAAATACAGAGCAAAGCACGAGACTTACTGAAAGGAAGACTGAAAGATAAACAAGATGTCAGTAATAATCTCACTACACACATACACACATATACAAAAAACAAAACAAAACAAAACAAAAGCTGCAATACAAGTAACTATTTGAGTATTTATTTTGAGAGGAAAAAAGGAGTCTGTGTGGTTTTTCATGCAGTACATGAGCCCACATGATGGCATACAGTGCAAGCTGCCTTTGTGAACAAGTAGAGAACAGACCCAACACATAAGAGCAGAGAAAAGAAGGAAGAAGAAAAAGGATGATCTTGCCTCAATTAATTGCAGTACAGAAACTCTATGCAAGTGTCACACATCTCAGGTGTACAGAACTCTAGGGTCTCATGAATCATCACTACTAGAGCAAATAGTATCCAACTTTACAACAGGAATGGACATGCAATCTACAGTTTACTTTTTTCTTCTCACACACTGCTCAAAAATGCAGCTTGTCATTTGCATTTAACATTACTATTAGGAGTTAGAGTTCATTATTTCATAAGGGGTTGAAACTGCGTCATTTATAAAGCAAACAGTTTGCTCTTTGTTCATGTGATGGTAATTCATTCTGTCGTCAGGTTACATACTGAAAATAAATACCAGTGGTTTGGGTTTGAATGCTGTATTGCACAAACTGTGTAAGGTACCTCTTGGGAGAAGGATGACCGTACACTGGTGTCTCTGTGATTAGTCATTCTATACTGTTGCACCCTTTTCATAAGGAAGATGATATAATACATACAGCTGCATAAAAACATTCATACTTCTCAATTCAAAAATTAAATTATTCTCCCTGTGCTCATGCCCTACCTTGGCCTTTTGCCAACATCTTTATGAATTCCATGGAAGAAAAATTAAATAAATCACTGATATAATTTTTTCTAAAAAATGTCTCAAAGCTAATAAGTGTATTTCACTAATACAGTGTAATCTTCAGCACTGAGTAGTAGATAGCACTGACAGAGACTTTTTGGACCAAGTGACTGACAGATGACCCTCATTACATCACAAGCTGCTGCAGCTAAACTGGTTTACGTGGTTGTGGAATGAATTTGAGGAAATGAAGTTCCAAAGCTGGTTTAGGAAGAAATGGACAGTTTTAATGATAGAGACCATTGCCCAGCTAGTGAATGAAAACGGTGGACATGTATAGCTGTCGCTATCCTACAGCATTTGCCATTTCCATGAGACAAGTCCTCATAGTCCATCTGACTCCACTGTTGATCTAAAAAGACTACAGAAAACTGGCCATAATATTTATTGCCTTCCATTTCCTCCTCTGCAAAGAGTATAAAATGTTGTCAGTGTGGGTAATGATTCTAAAAGACAATGTTGAGCACAGAGCTAACCCCTAAGCCCTGTGTTGAGGAAAACTGAGGAGGCTACACTGGGCAGTTTTCTTCCTGTTCTCCATGCCCTCATGATCTATAACAGATGCTACTCTGCAGGGCTTACAGTGGGAGTCACAGAGTTTTGTCAATGCTATACATTTAATTTTGAGAAAGTAAGAAGCTTTGGTTTTGTCAAATGGAGAAAAATCATGTTATTGTTTTGGTTTGACTCTTGGCAAAATGCCAACCACTTCCCAATGTGAGAGTTTCAGTTAAAAGAAGTGAGGAAAAAAAACCTTAAAACTGAAACTGGTATATACACATATTTACAGAAATTTACAGCATATATATGGATAGATATAAAGGACAAACCAAAAAATAACTTATTGAAACCCCCCC
>JAWWEU010000125.1:61383427-61397734 GCA_035583155.1 Acropternis orthonyx
ACCCACAGAAGTGGGGCCTAGCTAAAACTAAAACCTTAATCTGAGTTTTTTGGGATTTATCAAACCCATCACAATCAATAGAACCCAGTTTAGCAACTCTTCGTTGTCCCCTCAAAAAAATACTGGTTAAAATATAAATATTAACATGACTTTCCATTTTGCATTCTATTTGTTCATATCTGTAGACCTAAGCTTTTCCTGGACTACAGATTTAATTTATTTTTTTGTTTAACATGATTTCATGCAAAAAGCCACAGGCACAATTAAGGAATGAAATCCTGCAGTTATTCATATATTATAAATTTTTTCCTACCCAGTCACAGTGAAATGCAAAAATTTTCTGCATAGACTGGATATACATACAAATTTCAGTTGTTTATCCCTGCAATGCCCAGTTTTAATGTAAGAGGACAAAGCAAGATATCTTGGAAATTCCATTAAAATTAATATTGAAAATAGTGACAGGCTACACTGCACAAGCCAAATTCAACCATAGCGTGAGTCTGACAATGTCAGTAGGATTAAATCAGAAATTAATTTGGGCATGGATATCCATACACAGATACACCACTGAATTCTTTCATTGAGCAATTTGTCTTTTCATTATGCAAGAAAATCAGATTGAAATCTAGTGAAACCGTATAGGCTAATCTGACTCAGTGCAAGCTGGAAAGTTTGCTGCATAATCAACACTCCTTAACAACATTGCATTATCTTTGCTTAAGATGTACAGGAAATGACAAATGGCTGTGAATCCTGACTTGCACTAGATCTGGAAGTTTACATGAAAGGCAAGTTGAACAAATCTCTTTCTGGGATGTGTGAATTACCAGTGAAAAGTTTAAAGTAATTGCAGGTGTGAAGGTGAGGCCACAGAGGGTTTAATTCATTCATATACCCCGAAGTAGTCACCTTATTTGTTGGATACTTGATTGTTGCATACTGTCGGCTGGGGGGGAAAAAAAATGTGAAGGAATAGAACAGGAATGAGCAAGTTGTGGTGTGGTAACTGAGTGGCAGAAGGTCTTTTATCACAGAGCATCTGAAAAGAAGAAATGTTATTTCATAGATATACTGATTATTTTGCTTTTAAAAAATGTTAGAAATTTGGTGCAAAACTTTTAAAATGAAACAAAACAACATCTAACTGCAATATATTTATCCATTAGGCAACTAAGTTGAAAAGCTTCTATTTTTCCCAGTTTTTGCAGTAAATGCAAACACACACACTACTATCCAAAAGGAAAATCATCAGCTTTAAGAAGGGATAATAAGAAATGAATGAAAGTCAAGTATAAGGCTGAGAAAGATGTACAATTTCCAACAGTTGAGTTTTATTCTTAAGTAGAAACAAAGAAGAAAAGTGGGTTTATTCTTGCAACAAAGTTTATGCATCAACCATTACTTTCTCTCATTTTAATAATTTCTAGTCCAGTTCTGTCATTCTAGTTCAGTGTTAGCTGCATTATATAAGAATATACTTTATTGCTACAGAGTTACTTGTGCTGGGGGGTTTACAGGTCAGAGTTTCAAAATAGAATAATTTATTTATTTTCATTAATCCAAGATGATGCCCACAGACACATTCTCAGTATCATGAATTAGGACATTATCACAAAGTTACACCATTTTAAACAGTAGCTTTAAAGACAGGTGGTCTGTTGACTGGTCCCAGATATTCCAGCTGTTCTGTGTCCTGCTCAACCACTTAAAGAAGGTGAAGTGGGCTAACCAACTAAGATATAGGAACAGTCATCACAAGTGATGTGCTCATACTTCCAGTCCATACCTTCAATTCCAAAGTACCCATGCTTTATAATCTTTCTCATAATTTCCCATCTTCAAAATAATTAGATATTTTTGGACTCTATTTTTCCAGTCTTTTCTTTATCTGATGGTCACAAACTTTCTACTTACAGATTTAATGGCCATTCATGACCATTCAGATCCATTAGTTTTAATGTCAAAATCTGCACTTTAACTTAAACAATTCAACTTCCTTCCTGCATTTATCTCCCCTCTTAATCCTGAAATATTTAAATGTCCTTTTCACCCTTAATTTTACTGTAAAACCAGGCAATCTCTGCTAATTCTTTCTCATAAGATTATCTTCACAGGCCATCTCTGGACTGTTTTGGCTTCATTGTCCCACCCATGTCTCCAAAGCTGAGATATGGACTGGCATAAGCAGTCCCTGCATTTTTTCATAAAACATATATATAAAATAAATACATATTCATTTATATGTATATACACCTATATTCCTTTTGCCTCAAATTATTTTTAGTCAACTTACAAGCAAAACATTAAACTGCAGAAGCCGAATTCTCATACAATTCAAGTTCAATTACTTTGTCCTATTCTTTGATAATTTTGGAACAAATACTTTGCAAATCCAAAAGATTCCCTGGCCACTTTTTAACTGTGCATTTAATTAGCCAGCTGAGCTTTTCTTCAAAAGGTATTATTGGAGTTGGGTATCTAGTCTTAACAAAATATTTAAGAATTGGGCATTTGATTACATAATTAAATCACCTACAATGAAATCCAGTGGGAAGAAAACAATTGAATTAAAACTTCTTTTTAAGTACCTTACTTTCATAAGGCTCACTCCAAAAATTTTTTTACATTCCAGCCCATCCTCTGAAGGCATGGCTGCAGAAGACCAGGAATTTCAAATATGAGCCTAGTTCTGTAACAGACTATTGCCATGTGTCAAGGTCCTTCACAGACCATAGCAAGTTTCTCACAGGTGACTCTGAGGCTGTAATATAAAATTTTATTGAAAATACACTACAAGAAGCATAGTTGGGACATTTTGAGATATCCATAACTGATTCAAAGTCCAATCATGACTGAAGCACTATAGCTTAGGAATTTCTGAACTACCCATTTGATGTGATGTGCTGGTAGTTATCTTCATAACTTACAATATCGCCCTGTCCCTTTCTTCTCACGTCCTTTCTTGTTCATGCACGTGGCAATAGCAAGCTTCTGAGCCAAACCCTGGCCTTTGCTCAAGTCTAAGTCACACAGGAATGCAAACAAGCATTGTCAAACACAGATTCATAATAGCAAAGTTTGCAACCACCACTAGAACAGGAACTGGTATTTATCATGAGATAATTTTATCATACAGTTGCTATCTATACTGCCAATTAACAATTAACAATATTTAAGCAGTATTTTAACAACACGAATTATTAACTACATAGTGGGTAAATTATATTATCTATATTTTCCAATCAGGTCAGAGGTCAAACAGGATGCCAAAGTGCTCTCAGATCACGCTAAATGACATTGGCAGGACCACATTATGGCGGGCAGGTTGGACTACAACACAACTACATGACCCAGGGTAGGGTTTAAGTGCTGCCCAAAATAGCAGTCTTGCTTTAGATAGACCAACATTGTCTCCTGCTAAGACCAACTCGTTAAGAAGAGGCTCTGACATGCAGCATAGTGACAAACTGTGCTGGCTCCAGTGTCTGCATCTCTGCAAGGAGCCAAGTGAACTCACCTCCTGCCTGAAGAACTGTCTCTGATCTATGTGATGAGCTGTGCAATTCTGCTTGATGATTTCTCAAAAAAGATGAAGTCTTCTTTCTGCCTAGGTGCCATCCTCATTAGAAATGCTATTACTACCTGCTTCAAATACTTACGTGGAAGGTGCCCTTTCACTTGCTTTTGCTTCTCAATGAATAAGTTAATAAGTTTCCACAAGTAGTGCAAACTGCTTTACCCTTGCCCTTCACTTCTGTGTTGTTAGGTGAGAAAAGCTCTAGAGCATTCTGCCTTCTCATTTACTTTGATTATTTACAGTCCCACTCTTACCTTCACTGCTATAATTGCTTATGAGTTACACAAAATCAGTCACTTGCCTTTATTCATACTGAATAGCCCCATAGACTACAGTGAAGGCATGCTGAGTGCAGCATACTTCAGTTTATGACACCCATGAATCTCACTCAGCTGAAGAACTTTAACAGGCAAAGTAATTCAGAGTAACTTCCACTTGCTCTACAAAACAGGACATGGCTTCTACCTCACCCTACCTCAGACTCTCTGTCTCTAAAGTTAACCCAAGACCCCGATTCTATCTCCCAGTCCTGGCATAGCTGTGAAACTTGGGCAAGCCGTGCAATAAAATTTAGTGTGCAAGTAAAGTTTAAAAACCAAACCAACCAACCAAACAAATCAAACAAACAAAACCCACAAAAATGTAGAGAACTATTCAAGAAAATCCATGAGAATGCAATCAAATCCTCGAATTCCAACCTCAGTTCAGATTTCTATTACAAGCCCATACACAAGTCATCTCAAAACTAAACTGAGGCCAAAGAAATTTGCAATCCAAAGACCTTGTTTTCAGTTTATCAATATTTTCTGTCCCCTCCCTTCTTCTGTTTCAAATTTGACCAACAAAATGTTTATTTGAAGAGGGATGCACTTATATTGAGAATGCAAACTACAGTGAACCACAGAAAATAAAACCAGTCAAAATTATTGCATGAAAGTGCAGTTACCTTATAGCAGCCAAAAAAGTTCTCTCCAGGTTCTGAACTTTTCTTAGATGAGCTTGTATGATTTCTACCTACAAAAACTTCGATGCAAAAGCTGTTAGATACAGAAGTAGCCAAAGAACTATAATTCAGCATGGTCATGACAGAGAATGATCTCTTCCTGGACTTCTGATACCCTAATCTATTATTTGAAGTATCAAGTCAGAAGGAAAGGTCATACCAAAGTGACAGCAGCAACACTTACAGAAGTATAGCCTGCTAAAGCACTATTCAGCAATAGGCACAACACAACCATTCCCCTACTCATCCTAACTTGGATTGTATCTTGATGTACAATCTGCTCTTTATTTCAGCTCTGCTGCACAGCCAACAGAAGGCATATATCTTGTGTTATTCACAAGACTGAAAATAAGCACTGAACCTTAGAAAAATGCATTAATTTCGCAGATAAGTACTTATTGACACCTTAGTGTGTTGGCTGCCTCCTCTATTGCAGGAGCTTTATTATCAGGGCGTCACCTCATTCTCTCAGCACAAAAGAAATTTAGGTGTGTGTTAAATTGTTCTTTAACGTATTATAGACAAACTATGCTTATATTGTCTTCTGGTTTTGGTGCCCGAGAGATTCTTCTCCACAAACACAAGCAGTTGGAATTTTCCCATTACTCATTTAATCTTTGCGCAGCTGTCACCATGGTATTTGGGACTGCTCAAAACAGTTTTCAAAGTACTGCATCTGATATTTATGAACGTATAAACTGGTGCTCTTTGTTTAAAGCAGCTCAGACTGTTGGCAGAGTTTGCTTTTGGTTTTGATGGCAAACAAACTGCATTTCAGGTTCGTTCAGAATGAAACCATGAAATATCCAGGAAGAGACTCCAAACAACCTCAGGGAAGTCTATATTCTTATCAGCCTAGGCAGTCTTAAACACCTATTGAGAAAGGGACAGATATGAACTTGCCCTCACTGTCCTCCTTATATGTATTCCTTTCTTCCAGTGTTGTTAACAAAGAGCCACCATGGTTTCAAATTAATTTTCCCAAGAAAACCCTATTTCCCAGTCCTACATTTCCTGATATACTCATTTGCTGGAAAAGAATAAAGACTATAAGATATCCATTTCATTTTAGCTCAACTGTGTCTGTGGAATGCAGACTAGAAAATTTCAGTAATGGTTTGGTAGCCACGAATCATTCTAGCATCATCACTGCAACCACACTGTAATAGCTGTAGTCCATTTCTTGCTCACTCAAAGATCTTCTAAGCTAAAGGGAGGCAGAATCCTGTAAAACACTAAATTTTTCTGTCTGATTTCCTACTGTTTCCTCTTTCTACATCATCCATCCTGGAGTGATGGAAGCAGTAGTGCTGCACATCTTTCCACTTATTTTTCAACTTACCACTTTTCACATTGTACAGTGGAAAAGCTCCCAGACTGTGAGCACAACAAGCTATACTTAATGACTCTTCATGTCACAGTAAAAACTGAAGAAAGTTTCCTTAATATCTCATATTGAGATGATGCTCCTCAGAGTTTTATTTTGCAAATAAGAGATTCACAAAGCTCTACTTGCCAACACAAGTATAAACAAGCTCCTCTTACTAAAGTACTTACATGTCCTCCATCACCACAAACAACTGTATGAGTAAAATAAACAATACCAAATGTGCTAGTTTGGTCTGGGGTAGAGTTAATTTTCTTCACAGTAGATAGTGTAGGGCTGTGTTTTGTTTTTGTGATAGAAAGAGTGTTGATAACACAGGAATGTTTTAGTTATTGCTGGGTAGTGCTTACACAGAGTTAAGGTCTTTTCTGCTCTTCACCCCATCCCGCCAGTGAGGAGGCTGGGGGTGCACAAGGACCTGGGAGGAAAAACAGCAGGGACAACTGACCCCAAATGACCAAAGGGATGTCCCATACCACATGGCATCATGCTCAGTATTTAATCTGGGGGAAAAAGAAGGAAGGGGGAAATGTTCAGAGTGATGGTGTTTGTCTTCCCAAGTAATTGTTATGTGTGATGGGGCCCTGCTCTTCTGAGGATGGCTGAACACCTGCCTGCCATGGGAATTGGTGAATTAATTCCTTTCTTTGCTTTGCTTGTGTGCACAGCTTGTCCTTTCCCTATTAAACTGTCTATATCTCAACCCATGAGTCTTCTCACTTTTACTCTTCTGATTCTCTCCCCCATCCCATCAGGGTGCAGTGAGAAAGTAGCTCTGTGGGTTGAGTAGCTGTTTGGGGCTAACACATGACACCAGGGAATGTCCCTGACATGAAAACTGCCATTCTCCATACCATTTGAGTCATCTCTAGCACGGTTTTGAACAAGGCCAACAGCAGTCTCTCAAGCAATTCTCAGCAAAGATGAGGTAACACAAGGCAAGGACTTTTTCCAACAGGCAGTTTGCCACTCTGTTTAAGAGGGAAATAGTTTAACCTTAAGTCCATGACCAGACCACATCACTTGGCAGGAAGACTAAGAATATTCCCTGACATTGTTTCATTTTCTAGTAAAAATAACAGTCTCTAGGTAACTCTCCATACTTAATCTACTGAGCTTCAGTTTAAGGTGGGAGGAAGGAATAAATATTGTTACAAATTACACTTGGCAAAGGATCAAGGACAATAATGCTTACTTTCCCAATAGCATCCAGGTAAGCAATTCTCATGACTTCAAAGACCGAGGTATATCTAACTTTATTCACCAAGGGCATCCATGGGCAGAAAGGGATTTGAACTCACTGTAGTTTAGAATTCAAGCAAATGGAACAAATTTTCTTCTTGTGGACAAAACCTGCAGCTAGGATTAATGCCAAAACTGACCCTGTGGTTGTGCCACCACTAAGCCACAGCAAATCTGATACTTAAGCAACTCCAGATATGACTAATCCCATGCTAAGACAGCTCACTAAAGTAGGCAAATTTTCCTTTCAGTTTAGGCTTTCTCTACTAATTTTGAAGACAATCTTAATGACTATTTTGGTATATATACCTTGATTTTAGAAAGTTAAAATTATGTGAGAAGAATCTCACATTGAATCGACCTGTGCAACTAAAACCATAACTCAATAAGGAGTGTAGGGGGCAGGGTATCTTAAGAAGGTTAGATTTAGATCTTTGGCTTAATACTTTACAGAACTTTTAGCAAGAACTTCAATAATTCAAAGTGTAAAGTGCAATCATTTTAGTAACATTTTTACACAATTTCTAACCTTTTTTTCCTCCTAATGGTAAATTTTAGGGGCAATTTTTTTTCATTATCATAGACTCAGTGACCTCCAGATAAATTACACTCATTTTGTAAAATGTTTTTCAGTTCCTTTTATTCCTCACAACCAAATGCAAGTGTGCAACTGTAGTTAAAGGTTAAGAAGTCAGAAGGATTTATCATTGAAATGACACAGATAAAATCTGCTAAGGAACATCTGCTCTAAGAAATTTATTATCACAATACTTCCTAAGCGCTCTCTTGATTATCTTGCAAAGATCTGCATACTAACAAATTTGCTGAATATCAATTTCCACTGCATGTATACTTGCTTTTTTACATATCAGAAAAGCATAAATGCATGAAAATTTCAGACACTGTCTACCATGGGACAAACTTGATTCTAAAACATTATCTCCAGTGCCACATGCTTTCTCATATTCTCCATATCAATTCTATATTTCCTGTTCTCAATCTTGAAGCAAACAGTGGAGACAAATAGTTTGCTCAGTTACATCTTGGACCCCCAAACAAATGAGAATGAATGCCTTGTTTTCTTTTGGTGAAAATTGCCATTCCTTCTAATGGAGGTACATAAATAAATATACATCAAATTATATAACAAGTCACAGAGTAGACAGTCACAGGATTAATTGTCTTCTTTTTAAAGGCATAGACTAAATATAGTTGCTGAGAAAATGAAAACTGTACCTCTGTTATAATGTATAGCATGACTCCTTTGATCTGGAGATAAAGGGAGACAAAGTAACAAAGCCATGTCACTCTAAAGGATATAAAACCAGGGAAACCAGCGAGTCCAGGTTTTGTGTACAAGTTTTCTCTAAAGACAAAAATATTTCCTTTGTATTCCATTCTCCATATCAATATCGCTTTATTCCCAGAAAGCAGTACGGTAGGTCACTTACAGAGAAATCACTCATTGCTAATGGAAAAACAAATCAACAATATATTTACTCAGCTAATGCACTTCTCTAGGGCACATTATGCAAGAAAGCTTTTAAAAATCATTTGTTTGACTTATCATATTATAGCCTGAACTATTAGCAACTCTGAGCAGGAGGTCTTGCTTTAATGCAAGGGCTTTAAAGGTACAGTTCAGATGTTCACAGGTGGAAGGAAGGAACCACTCTGCTGCAAAGTGACTGTATTTATGGCAGATGAAAGCTATCTCAGGAAAATACAAACACTCCCAGTATCATCTCCCAGAAGGTCTGCTGCAGACTCTGCTCATGACCCTGCTCCAAGAAGACACAGTTCCAAGCCAGAGAGCAGACCTTCTGTTGGCTTTCTCAGGTGGTGTGACAGAAAGCTGAGGTTTTTCTTGGGCAGTTTGGTGAATTTAAAAGAACTGCCAATTTGTGGGAAAGTGAAATAGGCATTTCATGATGTACAGGCTGTTCAAGCTCAATTTACCACTGGAAATATAGCTACAGGACATCTGAACACAAGAAAGCACATCCTGTCTCTGAGGGTGACCAAACACTCACACAGGCTGCACCTGAAGTTTCTGGAGTCTCCAACCTTGTACCTGACCACACTGCAGCATTCCTGCATTTGCTGAATGTGCAGTGTATATGCAGGGATGGTTTACTGAGGAAGGATTGCCAGTTTGCTTTGGAAAAAGCTTTAAAGATCCTCGCTCAAAACCAAAGACACAAACTGAAACCTCTTCAGAGGAAATCCATCCTGTCAGAAATTATTTGCATGTAATGTGAGTTTAACTAATTGCAATATCATTTATAATTCTATATATTTAAATGCAATCTGGGTTTTAATAGGTTTTTTTTAATTGGTTTTAATCTAAATACCAGTTTCTGAATGTCATAGAATCACAAAATATGCTGAGTTGCATGGGACCCATCAAAAACATTGAGTCCCTGCACGGGATACCCCAAGAGACACACCATGTGCCTGAGAGCATTGTCCAAGCCCTTCTTGAACTCAGACAGACTTGGTGCTGTGACCACTTGCCTGGGGAGCCTGCTCCAGTGCTCAACCACCCTCTGGGTGAAGAACCTTTTTCCTGATATCCAACCTAAACCTCCCCTGACTCAGCTTCATGCCATTTCTGTGAGTCCAGTCCCAGTCACAAGAGCAAAGAGATTGGTAATTTGCCCCTCATAAGGATGTTGAAGACTGCAATGAGGTATCCCCTCAGTCTCCTCTTCTTTAGGCTGAACAAACCAAGCAACCTCAACTGCTCCTCATTAGGCTTCTCCTCCAGACCATTCACCATCCTTGTGGCCTTCCTTTAGATGTTCTCTTATTGCTTTTCCCAAAGCCTCTAAGCCACACTTAGCTTCTCGGGGAAGCTGGAGACAGTACATGCAAAGAAGCGCAGTTTGTCATAGAACCATATAATGGTTTTTATTGAATGGAACCTTAAAGATCATCCAGTTCCAAATCCCTTGCCATGGTCAGAGACACCTTACACAAGACCAGGTTGCTTAAAGGTTCATCCAACCTGGCATTGAACGCCTCCAGGGGTGGGGCATCCACAGCTTCTCTGGGCAACCTCTTACAGTGCCTCACCCCTCTCACAGTAATGAATTTCTTCCTAATACCTAATTTAAACCTACATTCTTGCAATTTAAACCCATTCCCTCTTGTCCTGTCTCTACATGCTCTTGTAAAAACTTCCTCTCCAGCTTCCTTAAGATACTGGCAGGCTGCTATAAGGTCTCCCCAAAGCCTCTTCTCCAGGCTGAACAGCCCGAACTCTCTCAGCCTGTCAAGACACTTCACCTGTCTCTATTACAGAATTATTTCCCTTTACCACATTTTATAATTCTGAAACTGAATTTTCATTAACAATTCAGCACCAAGGACTGACTACCAGATACTTGATTGTTTTTGAGGAACGTAAAATGCAAAAGAAAGGTCTTTAATGCAAAATAAGTGTTGGGCTGACAGAGGGCTATATATTGTCCAAAGGAATTATGCATTTTTCAGCCTATTGTTGTATTCTTTCTCTGTCAGACTAGTTCACATTCACCATTCTAGTCTTAGGTATTTTTTCAAGGGATGCTATTATTATAATTATTTTACATCAAACAAAAGAAATTAATATAAATATATAAACGTAGCAGTGTAAGAGAGTAAGTAGCTTTATGTCATCAAATAAAATCTTTTCTAACTCAAAAGTGGAAAAAACCTCTTTTTGACTTGTAGGTTTCAAGGTCAGAATTACATCTGGTTTACTTACTTATTTTCATCCTTTACATTGATAAGTACAAAAGAGAATCTTCTGAATCAAAATAAATACAACATTATTTATGTTCCAAAACAAAATGGAAGATAACAATCCTTTCTGCCAGAATTTTTCTTGTTTGAACAAAGGCATCCTAAATATGTATTAATTTACGAGCTCTAGTGCAATTTTTGGTAATACTTTGTATTATGAGTTACTGATACAATCTTTTAAAATCTGCTCTAAGTGGCTGAGAAATTATAACCCATCTAAATTTACATGATTATTGCTGGTCCATTTCCTGGAGATCCTCTCGAATTTTTGTTTAGGAAAGGCTGCAAGAGGGGAAGTGTATCACCATCTGCTTGCCCCATTCATATTTCTGGCATTCTAAATTGGCCAGCAGTGTACATGCACAGCAGTCCAAACCGACCTTTAGTTTGACTCATTACAGATGTTCTTATGTTCTCAGCATTTAAGATAATTGCTTTAGAGAAGGGAGTGTATGACTTTCCTAATAAGATTTCTGTTTCATTTCAAAAAAACAGTGGCAGTGCCATTCTCTTTTTCAATCTGTTTTGCATTGCCTAGCACAATATTTTGCACTTCCAATGTAAACAGATTGCCCTTTGATGTCAGAACTAATTCCTTGCATGTTGATGGAGCAGAATATCAGAGATGGAATCAATCATATGGCTCCGAGACAAGAATCCATCTGTACCATCATGTTAATTTGAGAACATATTTGGAGCCAAGATAAAATATAATACTGCATGGAGCTAAACATCAAGCTGATCAGCACAGACACAACTAAATGCCATTGAAGTCCAAGAAAAATAAAATCAGTGAGCAAATTGAATCAAGTTGTCCCGCAGTATTACTTTATAGTGTTACAAATATGTGTGGTTCATGTATAAGCACATATATTAGTAAATTAATAAACTGGGAAACATTTTCAGACATAGCGTGGTTGACTTTCAGTGCAAGTATTAAAGGGTATTAGATTTTTGGCACTGTTTCTTTGGATCAGCCAATGAAGCAACTCACCAACCTCACCAAAAAATAAGTCAAACCTAAAAAATTGCTCCTTGTGTCAGCTGGAATAGGGTGGGCTTAGTTGACAAGAATGGTTAGCATATGAACTTTAGTTAATCCTATAGGACAAGGGAGTAACTTAGTTCTAGGAATAGATGGGTACATTGAGTGCAAACTACATATCAAGCATTGTGACAGTGTCTTTGTGGAAAGCTTTTGAGATAGGTTGACTGTGAGTACCAGTACCAGAGAGTTAAGTGTTGAAATTTGACCAAAATTTTCTCTGCCCAATGTTGTAACTATTGAGTCCAGAGTGACTCAAGAATGGAAAGGGACCTGCCCCCTGCCCCTGTACCACACAGCTGGAACCACTACTTTGACTCCCTTCTGACTTCTCCATTGCATTGTCTTTCCCATGGGGCAGGCAAGTCATATAATCTGTGCAATGGCTTATATATGTGATTAAAGTGTTTTGGCATGCAGTCCATGTAGTTTCTGAATAGCCATTCTGGTCTTAAAACACAGTACTTCTTCCTCATTAATTATATCTATAGTCGCAGGCAACACCTCAGGAAAAGGACTGTTAGCACACAAATGCCCTAATATGAAGAATAAACGTCATGAGTGACCTAGAATAGGGGTGTCCAACTTTTCATGTGGTGTCCCAATTCATTATACACCTGACAGTCCTTTCTAATCCTGAACAAGCCTTGGAAAGTCCTTCCAGAGACAGTTCTCATTGCCTAAAAAACACGCTAATCCATTATGACCAAATCTGCCCATTAAGGTAGGAAATGCTGAGGATGAAAACATATTTCTGCAATACCTGAATATATGTGGCCTGTCTCATCCTTCATGCACCAGCAGGAGCACTGGACATAGAAAGGGCACAATTAATGTTCCTTCTGCAAAGTCTTCTTATTTCTCTGCTGAAGAGAGTGCACTTCAGACATCAGCTGGTGAACCAGTGAGAGGACTCCCTCAGACCCCTACTTAGACTAGGATAAGCCTGGACTGGGCAGACAAGATGTGAGAAAAATCACAGCATGGTGAATCTTAACAGAACCTGACTTTTAATGAGTTGTTCAAATCCATAAAAGTGATGTCCTCCATCTGTTATAAAAAATGTGTAATATTCTTCATGTCACTTAACTGGTTTTGAGCACTGTGTGGGAGATCACAGAAAAAGTATTAAACTAGGCTAGGAGTATTTCATAAGATTTTGTGGCATCTCCTCTCTAAATTGCACTGTCAACTGAAGCTCTTCATACACTTGCATTTTTATGCTGCATTCCTAAAAAGCCACAAGGAATGACACATGCCTTTGGGTCAAACTCATAATTGTTCAACAGTAATACCCATTCATACAGCTACTAGCAGAAATTACAGCAGGTTTTTCCACTGATATTCAAAGTAAATGGTGGAAACTTGGAACTGGGGAAATAGGGATGGAGACCTCAAAGTCAAATACAGGCAGCTGAAAAAGGACCTATAACTCTTCACCAAAGAATCATTAGTTCAGAAATACAAATTTCAGTGCTAGCTGGAAATCGTGAATCTTTGATTCTATTTAAGGAAGTACAGATAAAGCATCAGATCATTGAAATGTGTTTCAGATTAATTTTGTTCTGGTTTGGGCACTCGAGCTGAACTGAGCTCCCTTTCCTCTTGCACCACATGCCCAAAGCTGTACTGCCTCCATCTTGCAGGCAGCTGAGAAGATCACTTTGGATACAGGTAAAACCCACTTTGCAATCTTTTGGGTGGCCTGCCTACAGCCACAAGTGGATGGAGGACTATTCATCCTCTGGAATACAATCAGCTCAACTTGCCCAACATAAGAAATCATTAAGAGTGGAAAAAAAGTAATGTCCTCTGTTAGGATCCAGTCTATCTAAGCACAGTTCCTTAAGTTTAGGTAGAGGAAGACAGTATACTGCAAACACCTTGTCTAGGTTCCTTCTACAATCAAAGGACAATTCCTCTCTAGAACTGCATGCCTATGGTGCAGGAAGAAGGGACACCTCCTCCCATAGTGTCTGTTTTTGCATGGACTAATACTGCCTTATACTAGGTACTCAATATTTAAATATTTAAGTGAGAATTTTCTTAGTCAGTCTGTAAGGTCCCTCTTTAACAGCTGGTCTAAAATGATTTTAAGGAGTGAAAACTCCCTAAATGACCCAAGGCTTTTATCACACAAATCTCTTCCATCACTGAATAAGTCACTTGACCTTAACAGAGAACCTATGTGTGCTGGTTTAAAGGTAAACCAGCAGGAGGAATGAGTCTAACTCACAAACAGATTACAAGTCAGAATTACA
>JAWWEU010000125.1:61397834-61482350 GCA_035583155.1 Acropternis orthonyx
GAGACAGAGGGTGATTCCTCTGAGGTGCAGGGTTGGTAGATGAAAGAAAAATTCCAAGATTTTAAACCCATAACACTATGGGCTGCTGGTGTCCTGCATCTCAGGTAACTAAGCAATGAATTATATGAAATTGACTTCATATAGTCATGAACTTGCATAATTGTATGAGTATATGTAAGCCTGGAGCTGAAGGAGAACCACATAAATGTGAAGATCGCATATGAGGTCTCTCCTTTCCAATGTGGGTGTACATTGGCAGGCATTTGTAGAAGAGACTGCACTATTCTCCTTCAACATTTTCCCATTTTTTATAAAGTTATAAGAAAATTCTTCCTTCGCTTTTATTTAGACGTGGGATGAAACTGTTATCTTCAGCATTGTTTAAAGACGTGATACACAAGGAACATATCAGCACAAGGAAGATAGTAGATGCAGAGCATAAACTGATCACAAAAAAGCTGAAAACATTTTTCTTTGCCTCTTCCCACAAGTAAGCAAGGAAGAGCTTAGAAGTCATCCATTATAGGGTGCCAGCAGGTCAAAGTATTGCCAGCAGGTGCAAGGGGGTGATCCTTCCTCTCTACTCAGCACTGGTGCAGCCACACTTGGAGTGTTATGTCCAGTTCTGGGCCCCCCAGTACAAGAGAGACACAGACACGCTGGAAACAGTCCAAAGAGGTACTGCTAAGATGATGAAGGCACTGGAGTATCCCTCCTATAATGAAAGCTGAGACTGATAGGGCTCTTCAACCTGAAGAAGAGAAGGGTCAGGGTGATCTTATCAATTTATATAAATAACTGAAGGGAGGGTGCAAAGAAGACAGAGTCAGGTTCTTTCCAGTGGTGTCTAGTTACAGGAACACAGGAATTTCCCTCTGAACACGAGGAAACACTTTTTTACTGTGAGGGTGTTTGGTCACTGGGACAGGTTGCCCAGAGAGGTTGTGGAGTCTCCATCTTTGGAGATACTCAAAAGCCACCTGGACGCAGTCCTGGGCAACTGCCTGTAAGTGGCTCTGCTTGAGCAGGGGATGTGGATCAGATGGGCTCCAGAGGTCCCTTCCAAATTCAAGCATTCTGTGATTCTGTGACAAATTAGGAAAAAAAACTTGTTTCTTAAATCTGCATTTGAAAATCTTGGCTTGGTGGAGCAAGTTAGAAATAATTTAACTGTCATTGATAAACTACATGGGAAAAAAAGGACCAGGACTGGGCTGTAGGTTGTTGTTCCATTACACTAGACTGGTAGCCAAGTTGAAAATAAAATTTTGTAAAACAACTTGATTATATTTGCAAGATATTTGCATGTTTTCAAGTCTATCTTTCAAGATATCACTAATGCATAAAATTGGTTTCTTCCTCTATTATGAGTGACAGTGTTGAAAGATGTGTATTGGGAGACTTTTCACTCCACCAACAAAAATACAGAATCTTCTCTAGTGCTGTTTATCTCCTGTTTATTTAATAGCAAAGATGTTTATTTGTACCATAAGGAGTTGAATTCCACTAGAACTAGAAACTGTACACATCTGAGCTAATAGACCAACCTTTTCTGCACTGCAGCTGTGTAGTCATCACAGATTACTTCTGCACCACTCCAGGACTGACTGAGCTGCCCAGAGATCACTGAAATCCCTAGAGGACAGGTGAGGTATTCAGCGTATGCACTGAGACAAGGATTTAGTCCCAAATGCTGATTTTCTTTTCTTGACTTCTAACTAGGCTTGTTTGACCTTCTGTGGCTGAAGAATTTGAATAAACATCTTTTCTCTAGAAGCTATATCCCCTCTGCACATCTGACAGCACAGAGTTTTACTGCAAATGCTTCCATCTCCTTTTAAAAACAGGTCATTTGTCTAGTTGAATCAGACTTATATAAGACACAGTTTACCAGGATAGCAAATGTGCATTAGCACTCTTTTATTAATGAGTTCTACACAATAGTACTCAACAATTCTTTCCGCTCTTCTCCCAGAGAAGTGAAAACAGGCAAGGGGTTTAAAGCAACTTTTTAATCAAGTCTCACCTCATTAATAGTGGGCTCTTTTATAGCTTTTATAGTGAGACTGCTTAAAAAGTACACTTTAATTAACTCAAGTTCATTTTTGCTTACTTTTCTCTTAATTTTATCTAGACCAAAGACTGCATGAGCTGATGCTCACAAACAGGAAGTTTCTTTTATGAGAACTTTTTAAACAAATAAGATTTAATCTTTTTACTTCAAAAAATAAATATGCCTTTCTAGTAATATTTTTTGTTATGTGGGTATTTACATAAAATCTAAGTATTTATACATAGAATTATTTACATACAGAGGTATTAGCCAGTCACATTTTAGTAATGAAATATACACAAAGACACATGGACAGAAACAGGAACCTAGAAAATGTAAATACTAGATTATTAGAAATCAGAAATAGGTAATTAGATATATTTTTTAAATAAAATCTCAGACTTTGAGTGGGAAATGGAATTAGATTTTAGCTCTGCTGGTAAAAATTTACCAGCCTTAGTAATGAACATTTTATGAATAAAATACTTTTCTGTTGAAAAAAACATCTAAACAGGGGTTCAAAACAGAAACATGACAGACTACTGTGACAGAAACGATTCCTATAATAAAGGAAGATAGGAAAGGAGGGTCCTATGGTAAAGCCTCACAATATGTCAAGCCACAGATAAGAACTGACTATTCCTGAAAAAATTTCAAGAGAGAGGAAATCACAGAAATCAAGGAGGTGGTAGAATGTCAAATAAGGTAGACAGCACAGTCTGCTCGAGATTTGCACTGACCAAACAGCTTGTATCCAGACAACAAAACATGCAAGGATTAGTGGAAGAACATGGTGGTTGACCATGCTCTGGCTTTGGGCAGACTGGATGAGATTACTTGAAGATTCCTCTCCGCTTGAGCTGTCCTATGATCTATATAGAAATTCATGTTAATGATGGCTACCTGAACCCCAAAGTATTTGTAAAAAGCTGACTGATAAATAAAATTGTAATTCTCTTTATTATATAGTCCCTTTCAATCCATTCGATCAATCCATTTTGCAATTGGAAGGATGACTTATGAGGGGGTAGAACCTTGTACTTTCACTAGCACAATTTGGACAGTAGTAAGATTTGGTTAACTCAAGGTCTACCTCTGCTAAAAGTATTGTTCCCTCAGCATCCCTGATGCCAGAACTCTTCTTGCACTGTCTCTTTCCAGCATCTTTGAGCTATGCTGCTTCCTGCTCTTTCCACAGCTCTGAAATTCATCCCCTCCTCTTCAGATGTAATAGTAACTTAAGCAGATATTCACGTTTGGGTATATTTACCTCATTTGTCACCCTTTACTATGGCTCTACTGCAATTTAAGGACAAAATTAGTTTCTTTGGACTGCAAAACTGGACTAAAAGGCTGATGAAACAATTATTCTAAGACACAATTTTTCAAACTGTAGTTCTAAATACATATCGAGAGATAAAAGGTTTATATTAGACAGACATAGACACCTTTATTTGTTGGTAGCTGCTAAGGAAGGCTCTTGATGAGTCTGTCACTGGTCACTTCTTTTCCTGAACTAGGTAAACTGAGATGCTGCTATCTTGTCTGTAATGGAAGAACAGTAGGTGGAATGAGATGTTTCAAGGTGTTTACACAAAGACACGAGAGCCTAAAAATGGGACTGAACTTTGAATCTGCCATATTTTATGAAACACTGTCTTGGAGCAAACTGGTTACTATTCATATACACACAGCTGTTTGAGAAGCCTATCTTATAACCAGTGCAATATAGCTTACCCCTCATTCACAGAGGAAGAGAATTTGGGAGGAGGAAAATGCAGAGGGACATAGGAAACAACTTATTTTGCCTTTGAAAAACCTTTTTGTCCCAAATCCTCCACTGAAATCCTTGAATTGAAATGCATTCCCCCCCTTTTCCTATACTGATCATTAAATTGAGACATATCCCCAACAGAGAAGCAAGGACAACAACTGCAGGGGAGGAAGAGACTTTCCAAGAAAAGATGGAGGATATTTTTGTACTAAATGCTTCTTCTTAACATATTTTCATTTTAATCAATAAGACATTGCTTTAAATTGATAGTTTCCATTAAAAAGAAATTCAAATATTATATATTTTCTCTTTAATGGTGAAGCTGGGATCAACCTTCTTTTCTGCTATTGAAAGAATTGAATAGGCTCATATGAATTGGTTTCTCTAAGAATGCAGGGACATCTTTAGTGAGGATCCCAGGAATGCAGCTTTCTTATACAACCAGTGCACATTCCAAGGGCACTACCCCCTGTAATAAACTAAACTGTATTGAAATCGGTCCCAGTCAGAATCAGATCAATATCTGAATTAGGTCAAAAAGATCAAGTGTTACTCTAAGAGAAAGCATGAAGCACTTGTGCGTTTGGGTTCCTTTCTAACTCCATAAAGGAACTCTGACATTAAGCTAGCCCTAAGCATGTAACAAAAGTTCTTTCACCCAATTCAGTATGGCTGCCTTTTAATCAGGATAGCCCCATGAAAGACATACTGCTATAGTGATAGGCAGATAAGGGTCACTCCACTTTTCTGAGGATTTTGATATTACCAAATGAGGTTTCTACCAGCTACCACTCAGCATTTAAAAATTCTGAGTGCTGGGATTCCTACCTATTAAGCACTCTTGCAACCAGGGAGCCAGGATGATTTAGGGACCCCCATAAATGCAGCCAGTCCCCAGGATGCTGAGTACCTGGGGAAAAAATCAATCACAGAAACCAGGAAGGTCTAGGCAGGACTTCAAAATTAAATTTTTTTCCTTCAATCTCCAGCAAAAAACAACTGTCTGATATACTCTAATTTGACTATATGATTTGGGTAAGTATTTCAGTTGAATCTATTTGGCTAGTTTTCATATGTACCTTTTAAAAAGACCCATAAAGAGCTGATGTCAGTCCTGTCCCCTCAATGTCTAGACAACCTGATTCCATCTCTGAGGAACTCAAAGAACCAGACTCAGAAAGGTAGTGAGTTTCATTAAAGTTGCATTTTCTAGTAAACAGATAAAAGATTTGCTTTTCATTGTTTCTAACAAGTGAAATAGGGAATGAATGTTCTTCCCTGTAGCTACAGAAATTTGAAACAAGTCCAAACAGCTTCTCTATTGAATTTATACAAGTAGCAGCTCTAAGCTCATAAAAATATATCACTGTGAAGCCTACAAATATGGCTTCATTTTATTACTCTTACCATGATAATTTGGAGCAATAAATATTTTACACTGAACTTGTATTCTGTCTGCAACACAGGTCATCTAATTTCTTTGGACTTCACTCTGTATCTGGAATTCAAGTGTCATAACCCAGTTGGTCTGTGCCTGGAAATTCTAATGGCATTAGTAGCAGTTAGTTACATGCAACAAAGACAAACACAGACCAGCCCACGTTACACATGACTGGCATTTGATGGAAACCTGGGTCACACTTTTTTTCTTTCTGTTAAACATACCTTCCTCTGCAAGCTCAGTTGATTTCCGTGGAATCACTTGCAAACTTAAGCAACACTTTGAATCATAGTGGCAGAGCTGAGCCTTAAGGGTTAGAGGCCACCACAGGAAAAAAAAAAAAAAAAAAAAAAAAAACACCAAAGTCTTTTAAAAGCAACAGTGCCCTTAAAGGAACACAGTTATGCTGTATATCATCTGGTAGGTGAGAGCATTCAACCTTGAACACTGCGTCTAATAAAGGCGAAAAAGCATCTGTGTGTCTGGGCATGTTCTTTCATTTAAGGTAACCATAACCCTACTGTAGCTATCACAAGCACTTTAAACATTTTTTAGCTTAAGAGCAATCACAACTTGTTTTAGGCTTCCAGTCCATTTAGTGATGCTACATTCTATCTGAAATAATAAAAGACTCCACAGTCAAAAGGAATTTTTTCAGTAGCATAAATCCAGGGGACAGATGACCACACAGTGGGTCCCAGTCTTGTCTGGGAGCAGGTAAACACAACACATCGTCTACTAAAAGGACGGCTCCAAAGTATCCCATTACTCCCTAGTGCTTCTGAAAACACACAGTATGATTCACTTCCTGCTGATTGTGTGGAAGAAAAGTGGGCCACGGCCTCACCTACCTTTAATCCCTTTAAAGCCAGCAGACATCCCACACTGCTGCGAGGCTATCAGGCTCTGCCTAGGAGTGAGCTATATATGGCACACATTTCGATCTCTATTCCTTGCCCATGTCACACATTAAAGCCTAGGTGAAGTCTAGCCCTCAACAATGTACTGCAGTACTTGAAGAAACATGTGTATATTTATTACCTCATGCAGGTTTGCATTTGAGTTGCAGAGTATAAATTCAACAGAAAGTCTTTCCTTCAACTAAGCAAGAAATCCAGTAAACTTCAATTAGAGTATGCAGATTAGTTCTTGCCTATTGCTATTAAGTTCTCACAGACCATGTAGCATTGGCACAACAGGGATTTGCTTCTAATGAAAGCAATAATGATACACAAACATACACACCAAAAAAAGATCTGGTATGATATAGTCCATCAGATGGCAGGTACAGAAAAACAAAGGGAGGCAGAACAAATGCAGAACATTTCTCTCAACCACAGTAATGCCCTCTAAAAACTGAGATGGAAACTGTCATTCTGAAGAGCATGAATATCTTTCTCTTAAAATAACTGCAGGCCAGTCATTCCTAATTTAGAGTACCCAGAAGACCGAGTAATGAACTAACTTGTCTAATAGAGACCTTCTGGCTATTTCCTTACATTTGTACATGGCTGTGAGTAGAAAAAAAAATTATTCCAGCTCTCAGGCTAAAGGTATAATAAACCTAAATAACACAAAAGGCTTTTTGACATTGAGAGATGTCTGAAATTACAAGTCTGGAAGCATAATAATGCTTGAATGGGAAGGCAACGCTGGTCAGTTGTTTACCCTGCCTCCTTTCTCCATCTTCAGATTTTTTTCTGGATTTGAAACTGCACAGCAGGGCTCAGATGCATGGATTGCTGTCACCTGCCCTGACTGAAAGTGTCTGTGTGCTGCAAGCAACTTCCAATGGATATAATAGCATTTGATTTTTCCCCTCTGACTTCAAGTGGCTAGGTACTACTGAAAAGAAAGATCCTAACCTTTTCTCACCATCTCTCAGCCACACACTCTTGTGATGGGGCAAAATCTTCCCCAGGGTAGCTCACGTGAAACCAAGAGGAAACGATTCTCTTTGCTAGTGGTTTTCTCCTGCTTTGGCAAAGTCAACTGCCAATGAACGAGTTTAGCAGAAGAAAGGTGAGGATGGGGAAAGAGGCCTAACTGACTTTCCAGCACCAGCCAGCTGTGCTGCCCTTGTAAAGCTCTGCCAGCCTTAGGATGTCACCCTGAACAGAAGGGTGGAAAATCCTGTGCAGCTGCAACTCCTCGACTCATCTCTGCCTTTTGCCCAGAGTTCTTGTCACCCACACAGCTGTTTAGGAAAATTACACTGCAACAATTATCACTTTGTACTTAACTCCTTCCCTTTATATAGCAATTCCTTACCTGCAGAGGTACTCTGCATTCTCAAAGGAAGAGTCTTAATTACTTGCAAAGCCATAACAAGTCTGACACATCTTCTGGAACTTGGATCTCCTCCATTGTCAACTTACTACTAATCTTTTTCTTCCTTTACTTTGTTAAACACAGCATTCTTCAGATCACATAAAAGCAATTCCTCTAAATCTTGCATCACCAAGTCATAAGCTCTGTACCTTACTACAAACAGCACCACAGTTATGGAAAGGAAAAGTAAATGCTTATACTGAACTACAGAATTTTGACAGGCCTCTTCCTTATGCAGTATAAACTTCAGTGCACAGCTCCAGGAGTTTAAAGTACCAACCTGAGAATGTTTGCCTAAAGAAAATGAATTAGAAGGTCATGGCAATACTGCATGCTTCACAGATGTAATTTCAAATAAAAATCTAAACTGAGCTATCTTCAAACTAATCCTTTATTTATTTCTATGGAAAAGTTCAATCTTATCACTTAATTATCATTTATCCTCTCTTTTCACTGTAAGGTGCTTCACTTCCACCTTGCTTTCATAAGCTCACCTATGCAGCAAGCTCTCACTCATTCTTTGTAGTTAAATCATCCCTGATAATATTTTTAGATTAGGCTTTTTAGATTTTCCTTGCACCTCCTTCAGTATTGTACCTAGACCAGTCTGGTCCCTCTCACACAGTTTCTTTCCATCTGCTACATTTTGGCTCTTTTTCCTGCATTTTATTGCTTAATCTAAGATGCAAGCTTAATTTTAAAAATGCTGGACCATAGAGAGAATACGTGCTAAAGGTGACTCCCAGCCTAGACCATAATATTGCATCTCCTCAATGTTGCCATTATTAAAGTCACCGTCACTGCCTCTAAGAAGCAGAACTGGTTTTCAACAGCACTGAACATTTGGCAGAAGCAAACTCAGCTTTCAAAAAGTTTACAGATTAGCCTTTTGTATATCTGTTCAAATCTGCTACCCATTCAGAACCACTGTCTCATTGCCACAGTTTGTTTCCCTGTTTCAGCTGTACCTTCTACCATGAACAACCTTCTTTTCTACCTCAACAACAGCTCTTCTCTGAACAATCCTGACAGCCTTCTCCTCCAGACAAGTTCTTCCAGACCAGAGGCACAGCCTCTTCTGCCAATACTGATCGAGCTCTATGTGTGGACTCCAAAATCCCAAGCCCTTCTTTCAAATCCAACAGCTCACATATCTTGTATGGTACAAGGTTTCACCACCCAAGGGTTCCTTTTGGATTTTTTTTGTTAAACCACATCTCTGTCAATAATATTAGGCCTTACAAGCAGCACTGCCTTGCTCTGCAAGTACTGGAGCATTTTGTTAACATGACTTGTTATTTCTATCAAGAGCTGTCATATCCAACCTGAACATCTCATAAGTGCTTGCCTTTGGGGATGAAAGTTAAACACAACGTATAGGAAAGACAAAAACTTCAAATGTATTTCACTTGCACAAAGACCAGCTTATAACCTCATGCTCCCAACCACATACATTTTTCCATACTTCCCTTCCCTTCTCACTTCCTTTTTCTCATCAAAACGGTGCATTAGATGTCTTTACATTCTTGATTAAGTTAGACCCATCTTCTTTACATTTGAGACCTGAAGTAACCTACCTTTTATTTCCTGAACTTAAAATAACATTACAATATATATCTATTTAATTGTATTTTAAAATTCAACACCTGAATTCCCTTAGCCAACTGGATTACATCACTAATTCCTTCTTGATTTCCCTAGAGTATTTCCTGGTGACAAAACTCTGTGAGTTGGAAATGCCCTGAATTGCTTAAGTTGTATCTGCATTACATCAACCTGACAAATGTAAATTTTGTTGTGTAACAGGCAGCTCCAACATACATTTTTTGTCTTTCCTATACATATACATACATATATATATATATATACATATACATACATATATATATATATATATAAAGAAATTTTCATGTCTTTGCTCTTTCAGCTGCCTTCTACTTCTGCATTTCTAAAACACTTACTTTGAGAAACACTGAGTTGGTGGCACAGTCTTTGAAAGAAAGTTTTCAAATCCCACTGATGTTTATGGCAGCATGGAACAAATGCTCTCTAGCAAAGCCCACCTCCAGTGCTGGGTGAGAGGCACTGTGGTTCATCCTGGGAGCCACAGATGAGTCACTGCCTTCTCCCTCCGGCTGTGCAGGCAGCCCACCTCTGCTGTCTTCCTGCTTCCGACATGGACCCTGTCCCCAACATGGGCCCTGTCCCCAACATGGGCCCTGTCCCCAGCCCAGTCCACAAGTTATCCAACCCTGGCTCTGAATCATTTGCCACTTTCTTCAGGAGAGTTTTTTCCTCTGAGCAGGCTCCCATGTAATTTACTGTATGGGCAGAACACCCCTCCCTTTGTATATATGGCACATGTCAGTCATCCAGGATATGCTGAAACTCTGGTAAAATCAGACATCCCATTTTTCACATCTTTGTTGTTGGACTAACTAGGGAAGCAGAAATGAAACTTGACAATGTTGCACTAATCATTTTAGTTTCCTTTCTCATTCTTTTGGCTTTAAGAATTCTCATTTTCTTTTCCTAAATTAGTCATTACTCAATCACCCAAAGGAAAATACAGCATGTGTCAACTTAGTGTCACTCTCTCTTAACACTTTTCCCACAGTTGAAGAGTCACTTGATAAACAGAAGTATGCAGTTAAAATGGACCTATACCCTCATAAGGCATTAGAATTAGTAGCTCAGAACATTTGCATTTAAAAAATAAGGATTACATGACAATAAAATGTAGTTGAAATAGCCTAAGAACTGAGTCACCAGTAGGTTTTGAAACCTTATTGGCAATTGGGATTCATTATCAAAGCATTTTGAAAATGCTTCCATTATGAATATTAAGCATCAGTATTGCACTCACTGAGGAAAACTTATGAAAGGTGAATAAAAGTAATTAAATCTAAACTTTCTTGAGCCTTTCCTTGAGACACTGCAAGAGATCACTTTGTTTAGCTTATCAAAAGAAAACAAACAAAAAAAAAACCAAAATAAAAAGAATATTGAGAAGTGACCTAATTAGAATAAGAAAGTATGTTTTTGGGCAAAACATATCTTTAATCTACTTGACAAGGTGAAAATAAAAAGCAATGGCTTGGAGCTACACTTAGATACCTTCAGATTAAAAGGTACACATATGTTTTCTGTTATTGTTTTGACACAAAAGATAGTTCATGATGGGAACAAAATATCTAAAGAAATGGCAAATTTTTCATCTTTTGATTCTTTTATATCAAGATTGGATATTAAACATGAAATGGGTATTATGGCATCTGATCTAGTGAGCACATGGAAGAAACAGTGATCCCTTATGACTGAACTGTGCAGGTCTATAGAAGTTGAACAACACCTAAGCTTTTTGATTTTCTCCTGTTTGCAAGAAGATCAAAACTCACTGTCATGTCATAAATAGCAGGGTTAAACAGCAAGGCTAATTGCAAATGAATGGATTTCTCTACTAGACTCTCAAGTTTATAATAAAACATACAATAAGGTATTAAAATACAAAGTATATAATGGCAGGACTACTGCAATTTTTTTTGTAAGCACTTGTGTAATGTTCTATTTCTATCTTTAAAAATTAAAAGTAAAACATTTGCACATATCTGTTGTGCTAAACCAATTACACTGAAACGATATAGTACACTTAAATACAGGAAACATCTTAAATATTAAATATGCAAAAT
Source organism: Acropternis orthonyx (assembly GCA_035583155.1). Taxonomy (NCBI): domain Eukaryota; kingdom Metazoa; phylum Chordata; class Aves; order Passeriformes; family Rhinocryptidae; genus Acropternis; species Acropternis orthonyx. The sequence goes on from JAWWEU010000125.1 coordinate 61,409,123, forward strand.
TATAAAATAAAACACATTGATAGTTATACCATGCTACTTTCCCTTAAGTAGTTGCATTTGTTTATTGAAAGTCCTTGACAAGATTCTATTTAGATACTCTTTTTAAAACATAATTGAGTACTTTTCATTCCTTAGATGTTCTCTTACATATTTATTTTACTAATTAATTTAGCCATACAAAAGTATGCTATTTGAGGCTGGAGGTAGACAAACAGTTGTAAACTAAATAACTCCACGCACACACACCTACTTCCTGTAATCCATTTGAAATTGCTGGTGATACTTAAATAAACATAGCATTTTGTTCTGCTTCCCTCAATAGAAGTCATGATTAGAAAACAGAGCTCCATAATTGATTGCTTCAGCTCCTGTTAAAATATCAGTGAAGGCCAAAGCTGAAGGGAAAAGATTTAAGATAATATACAATACGAACATTTTTGCAAAGCATTAGTGCACTAAGCTGTTTTTCAGTGCAGTAAGCAAGTGTGACCTGACATTCCCACAGCCCTGCACTCGAGTAAATGAACAGTGACCAAGTCACAGCCAATGGTCAAAGATGTACCCCTGCTGAGGAAGTCAAAGAAGGTGTACCCACCTGACAAGCAATGCTGGTAAACTAGCAGCAACAGAGCGGGGGAAGGATGAGGTTCTCAACCACTTTTTTGCCTCAGTCTTCAGTGGTAACTGCCCTTTCCACACTTGTAAGTGGATGGACAGCAGGATAGGGACTTGCAGAGCAAAAGGCTTCCCACTGTAAGTATAGATCAGGTTCATGACCACCTGAAGAACCTAAGCATACACAACTCTCTGAAACCTGATCAGATGCATCCCAGAGTCCTGAGGGAATTGGCTGATGTAGTTGCCAATCTACTCTCCATCGTATTTGAAAAGCTATGCCATCCAGGTGAAATCCCAGCTGACTGGAAGAAGGGAAATGTTGTGCCCATCTTTAAAAAGGGTAAAAAGGAGGACCCCAGGAACTACCAACTTGTCAGCCTCACCTCTGTGCCTGGGAAGACTGTTGGACTGCTGTTCCTAGAAGTGTGCTAAGACATATGGAGAACAGGGAGGTGATTCAAAACAGTCAGCATGGCTTCACTACGGGCAAGTCCTGCCTGACCAACCTAGTGGCCTTTTATGGTGGAATGACTGTATCAGTGGACAAGGGAAGGTTTACAGATGTCATTTGTCTGGACTTCTGTAAAGCCTTTGACATGGACCACCACAAAATCCTTCTTTCTAAATTGCAGGGACATGGGTTTGGTGGGTGGACTGTTTGGTGAATAAGGAATTGGTTGGACAGTCACGTCCAGGGTATAGTGGCCAATGGCTCAGAGTCCTGATAAAAATAAGTGATAAGTGGTGTCCCTCAGGGGTCTGTATAGGGACCAGTGTTATTTAATATCTTCATTAATGACACAGATGAACGGATCAAATGCATGTTTGCAGATGACACCAACCTGAGCAGCATGGTTGACACAGCTGAAGGATGGGATGCCATCCAGAGGGACCTGGACAAGCTCTAGAAGTGGACCCACGGGAATCTCATAATATTTAACAAGACATGGGTTGAGGCAACCTCCAGTATCAATACAGGTTGGGGGATGAAGGGATCAAGAGCAGCCCTGCCAAGAAGGACTTGGGGGTGCTTGTGGATGAGAGACTGGGCATGAGCCAGCAATGTGCACTCTCAGCACAGAAAGCCAACCATAATTAGGGGTTGTATCAAAAGCAGCATGGCCAGCAGGTGGAGGGAGGTGATTCTGCCTCTCTACTCCACTCTGGTGAAACCCCATCTGAAGTACTGTGTCCAGCTCTGGAGCAACCAGCACATGGACCTGTTGCAGCAAGTCCATAGGAAGATCACCACGATGATTAGGGGGGAGGAGCACCTTTCCTATGAGAAAAGGCTGAGAGAATTGGGTTTGTTCACCCCAGAAAAGAGGCAGCTTTGTGGTGGCCTAGTTCAGGCCTTCCAATACCTAAAGGGAGCCTACAGGAAAGATGGAGAGACTATTTACAAGAGTGTATAGTGACAGGACAAGAGGGGATGGTTTAAAACTGAATAAGAGTGGTTTCAGGTTGGATATCAGGAAGAAGTTCTTTACTGTGAGGCACTGAAACAGATTGGCCAGAGTTGTGGATGCCCCATGCTTGGAGGTGTTCAAGGACAGGTTGGATGCAGCTCTGAGCAGCCTGGTTTAGTGAATGTTGTTCCTGCCCATGAAAGAGGTGATGGAACTAGATGGTCTTTAAGTTTCCTTCCAACCCAAGCCATTCTTTTATTACACGATTTTATGGCAGTATTCTGCAAACCTCCTATTAGTCCACTTTCAGCAGGAATATTAACCAGTGTCCTGTCAAAGACTGGAGAGGTGATTTAAGTCTTTCTCATCCACTGCTTATTTAAAGAGACCCCTCTAAGTTGTTTTTAGATCCAGCTCATGCCAACCTTCCAGTCCTTGCACAGCAGACACAGAAACAGTTTTTAGTAGAAGGATGGAAAAAATCTGGCTGGTGCACTCGTACAGTGAGAGCCCAGTCCTGCAATGCTTGTGCAAACAGCTCCACCAACGCAGATGGAAACTGAAACACCAAACCCTAAATCAAGTTAAGCACGTGCCATTGGAGAACAGCAGTTCTCAAAGCAAGCTCATGAGCAAGCAACTATTCTTTCCAAGCAAAGCTACAGAAGTAAAACTAGAGAAAAGAAGTAAAAGTTTGAGACAGAAGTTACCTATTTAGGCAAACAACACTAAGACCTGTGTATAATCCGTGCTAATTGATCTTCTTTGAGAATACCCCACCTCTGTCAAACTGCATAGAACTGATAAAAATCAACTGAGAAATTAATTCCCCACCCGTTTTTTTCTTTTTTTCTTTTTTTCTTTTTTTTTTTTTTTTTTTTTTTTTTTGAGTTGTTTGGGCTTGCGTTTTACTCAGAGTAAACTTCAAGAGTTTGGCTGTTGAAATAACGGATGCAGTATCTTAATGCTGGTTTTAATGCATTTTGTCTTGAAAATAAAACCCACAATTCAGTTCATTGTAAATACAGACCTATTTCAATAAATTAACCCTATGACTTAAAACTCCAGAAGGCCTTTTCCTCCCTGCTCTTGGGAAGCAGCATTTCTGTCATTCTAGATATCCATCCTAAATTCATCTGGCCTAAGAGAAAGCATTTTAGGGGAAATGAAAAAAAAAAAAAAAATTAAAAAAATCAGAGCTACCTTGTAAAGTCCCAACAAACTAAACAAGAAGCAGGAGAAGTAAATACACGCACCATCAGTCTGCTATTCATGTGACCTCGCATGAGTGTTATTTTTGTAGGCACAGGAAGCAGGCAGTTGTACTCCTTGATCCTTGTGGGTCCCTTCCAACTCAGGATATTCTATGATGGTACGGGGAGGAGGGGGCGGTGAGGAGGGGCATGCTTTCTGGGGATAAGCCGTTTGTTTCGCCAGGCCTGTGACATTTGGCTAAATTACTATGTCGGCACATACGTGTGTGTGCAGCCTGCCACACCCGCACACGCGGGGCGGGCAGGTTTCTCCCCGTGACGCTGGGCGGGGCGGGGCCGTACAAACCAGCCGGCGCCAGGCACCGGGCTCGGGTTGCGGCGCTGCCGGGCGGGCGAGGCGGGCGGCAACGGGCGCTCCATCGCTCCAGGGCTCGCCCGATCCCCCGCTCGCCGCTGCCGGGCGCGCTTCCCCCGGCTCTGCCGCCGCCGCCGCCACCCGCGGGCGCCCATGGAAGAGCGGGGCGAGCGCTGCCCTTCGGCCCCGCGCCCCGGCGGTGAGTGAAGCGCGGGGGTGCCTCGGGGGAAGTTTTTTGGGGGTGGAAGTGGGTGCCGGGGCGCTGGTGCGGCTGATGGGCTCTGCCGCCCCGCGGGATGCACAGGCGCTGCTGCCCGCCCGGCACCTGCTGGCGGCAGGTGGGAGCCCCGCGCCCGCGGGAGGCGAGCGCCGCACCGCGCCGCGCCGCTGCGGGGCCGCTGAGCCGCCCCCAGCCCCAGCCGCTGCCCCGCACAACCCCCGTGCTCACCGCGTCGGGTTCTGCGAGGCAACGCTGTCGGGGTGGGAGCGGGGAATGAGTGAGAGAAAGGAGGGTAGAAAAAACGAAGTTGTCGGCATTACCTGGCCGCATGTGGCAACCGGGATACTTTTTCTCCACCTTTCCCCTGTGGCTAAATGACAGGCACACGTAAGGGCAGAGTGGCAGGACTGTGGAAGCGGGGTGACAGGGTGCGGGGCTCCTACTTGACAGGAGCACACTTGCGAAAGCTCCGCGGAGCATCTTCGATCCGTTCCCACGCTGAAGGCTGGAGCCGGCTGGATGCAGCGTGCTGAACTGGAACCCGGCGGGCTGCGTAGGGCTGGAGGGGACAGTGGTCTTTGGGAATGGACAGGAGGGCACAAAGCTTTAACTCCAGCTCATTTCTGTTTTGAAGGACTGGCTTCCTAGAATAGTACGGGGAAGGCTTGGTTACTGCAGGTTCTCAGTATGCTTTCCAGGGATAAAGGTGTGTGCAGTTCAAATCTTTTGGGGGCAAAAGGATACGAGAGGGAGCAGTGGCAACCCCCATCTCGAAGAGTTCTGATTTGATCTCATCTTTCAGCCAGACATTCAAAACAATCAGGAAAGGGCTCGCATCTAAGTACAGACAATTCGATCACCTCAGTTGACTGGAAATTAAAGTATATGATTCTCCTTCCTCTCTATATTAGGGCAGTAAGTTGAGGGTTTTCCCTGTTTCAAGACTGTTCCTCTTTGGATACTGGGGTGGGAAAATACTCTCTGGGAAGTTCTAGGAATACCGTGCTTGAATGGCATGGGGATGGAATGTCTGCAGGGAGCATCTTTCTGGTATGGCACATCCATTCATTGCCCATTCCCACCGAGAGCCTCTGCAGTATATATGGCAAGTGGAACGTGAATAGATGGATTCAGTTTGAGGAATGCCAATGTACTGTCTGGCTATCAAACTTATTTTGTAAGTATAAATATAATAACTGTTACAATTTACAGCTGCTAGCATTCCTTGCCCTCTCAAACAAGTGCATTTCCCACATTGCTCAGAAACAAGAATTTCTCAGTAAGAGCACAGTCACTGACATCAACTTCAGCTATGTCTTGCACATCCACTGTTTCGGTACCCACCCTGTTTTTGTTTTTCTTCCTATTTGGAAAATGCAGAGGTTTTTGATATTACATAGCCAAACGAATGCCTCTGGTAGGTCAGCAGTAAGATTATGCATCTGAAGCAAAGCCAGCTACTGCAGTGGAGAGACACTATTTTAACAGAGCAAATTCCAACCCCAGGACTGCCAGGGTCCCATCTGTGTCCTTCCCCTTGTCAGGATACTACCTTGGTTATTGTGAACTAGCCATATGCTTACACAGACATTACAGAAAAACAGTGGGTGGGAAACTGTTTTCCAATATATGCATGTATAACTACATACAACTCCTCTGCTTTTCATAGAGGGAAGGAAAAATGTTTTTAATAGTCTGACTAGCCTGTGGTCTCTCCCCTCTAGAAATGCCACCCATAGCTTATAAGCTATCAAAGTCCAAAAATATGTCAAAGCTGATGGATTTCCATGAAAAGTTTTGATAATAAGAAAAAGAAAACGGTAATATGCCAAGGCAGTCCAAGATGGGAGATCCTGCTGGGTCATCTCACTTGTCACTCCAGAGCATGAGGGTTCTCTCCAGGTCACTGTGTAGTGCTTTGCTTAGTAAATTGATTGGTTTAGCTAAGTCTAATAAAGTGATGACCTCACCAGTATGCATCCTGCTCCAGTGTTATTCTGAAGGCAGGAGCATGGAACACACAGGAATGTACTTGGAATATGAACTGAAAAATTATTTGGAGGTTAGAGTGGAGGGGGGGGGGGAGGGGGCTGTTTGGTTTTATTGTTTTAAATATCTTATTGGTATTTGAAACAGAGCCGACAGCTACAGAGAGTGGTAAGAAATTGGTTGGCAGGGGAAATGAGAATGAGAGTGCTTAGTCTGCTGTGTTCCCTATTTTAATACATCCAGTTAAGGTGAGCCTTTGTACAGAAAGGGAGCCAGGCAGGACAGAGCCATCCTTTCACACAGATTGTTTTCTTGAGGACAGCTTTGATGAATTAGGAAGCAACTCTATTAACTGTGCAATAGATTTCTGCTTCCTAATTAGAATGTGACCCATTTTGCTTGGAAAGTGGGGTGGAGAGTAATTTCTGAATTTTGAATTGAGCATTTGGGTTTATGGGGAGATAGAGAAGACAGTGGTACTCTCAATTTATGAAAAAATTGAATCCTGACAGTTATTAAAAATATTGCTAGAAGGTGGTAAGGGGATTCCATATTAGCATTCAGTACAAAAAAATTCTGTGCATCCTGAGCTTTTCAAGTTTATTTTTATACTGCTGTAATGTCCCATTTTATTTTTACCTGCATGAGGTTCTCTGAAATCTAGGGTATACTCTTCTCTAAAAATTTTTATGATCTCTTGGCATGAAAGACTGAAATGGTCCCTTCTGACCTTAAGAAAAAGAGTGTGTGTTATATATAACCACAGTCTATTATAAATTTGCTACCTTATTGCTCACACTGGAGCTGAACTCCTCCTTTAGAAGTCATGAACTGGTGGCCTAGCTAATTTGCATAAACTGTATTTATCACAGCAGGTGCAGAAATACAGCAGATTTCAGCCAAAAATACTTCCTACCAAGTCAACCTTTCTCAGCTCATGAAGTTCCCTTGACCAGAAATACACTTTAAAAGTCTCTAAGTTTTGAAGCCTTAGAGCTGATAGACAATATATCATCTTAATAGCACTGAACTTACTAGATTTCTTAACATGCTGACTATAAAAATCAGAGCCATGGTTTAATCTCTACGGGTTGTGCAGCATTTTTAATGTAATTTTGGAAATGTACTTAGTATCATCTAGGTACTGTAAGACAGGTTCATACAGTTACCTATTATTTCATGTCCCCTCATGCACAAATGGCTTCTTTTTATATATTTTATATATATATATTTCTTTTTATATATTATAAAGTGATCAATAGTTTATGCCCCTAGAGATTTACGCTTCCAGTAGTATGTAGTTCTATTTAATTTATTATACTTGTCTCTGCACTCACTAAGGTAGGCAATTACTTGTAGTTAATTACAGGAAACTAGAATTCAAATATTTCATTGACACATGTTTAAAACTTTGGTCAAAATGTGATTAAATACACATGTATGGGGAGGTAATGTATGAGGACGGTATTGTGAGACAACTTAGTATTTAAAAATAAAATGCAGAAGATATTTCCAAGAAAAATGTTTCATAAATTAGATTAAATATTTTAAAAAATAATTTCTCTCTTTCCTCTCTTGATCTTGATGGAGTTTTAAATGATAGCTGTGCAAGGGAGTTTTATGTTAACAGGATAAAGTGGCACTTGATGGGCTCATATAAACAACTGAGGAATATATCCTATGGTGGGCACAGTCTATTCTTAGAGGATAGGAATATACTGCTCATATCAATGAGTTATTGGAGAATTTCAAGTACACTGCAATTGATCTAGTTCATTTTTTTTTTAAATACATCACCAAATACAAATGTTCAGATCACTGACTCTTCATCAGTTTAGAAAGTTGTTTGCAGAGTTGGTTAGCTCAGTTAAGGGAATTTTTTTTTTTCCAATAGAAGGAACCAGCATAGCAGATGTGTGGGCTGTACTGCACTGCAACTTTTAACCAGCAATGTTAGTCTTATATTTTGCAGTATCCAGTGCCCAAATATCTGCAAGGGAAAATAAAGTCCACAAACTGTCCGGAGATTCTATCACATCTGCAAAACTAAATATAGTTTATATGAATAGAGTGTCTTACTCAGATTTTCAGCTCTAATCTCCCTCTACAGACAAACTTTAGCAATTGAACTGTGGTTCTTATGCAGGCCAGAATCTGGTGGTTTTTTAGATGCCTGGGCAGACATCTTTTCAGTGAAGGGTTCCACTTCTGCAAGGTGAGAAAGTGAGGACCTTTGAAACTTAACCTGTTCATCCACAGTCCCTGGAGAATCGTACACAACTTCTCTGTAATGAAAGAGAAGTCACCTGCATGCTTATGGAAAGGATGTAGTCCTCCTAGTTACTGACCTGGTAACTGTGTCCCACTAGCTCTGCTAAACCTCTGTGTGTTGCTCTGTGCTTTTTTTGGGAAGTATGTCATTGTCAAACCTGCCAGCAGACTCTACCTGATGCTTACTGACTGCCCTACAGACACTACTTATGTTTCTTCCTACCCACTTGGACAGCTGACTTGAAGGTTCTTATGAAAGTTCAGAGCTAAATTGAACCCCATCCCATTCCCAGCAAAAATGAATTTGTCAGTCCAGGCAAAGAGCACCTTATTTTTTTAATCATATTAAAATAAAAAGTGTATATGATCTAGATAGTTTAGGCAATGTCATTGAGTGAGGATAAATATACTGAGGCATTAAAATACCTTGGTAATGTGGTAAGAAGTAGTCAAAAATCATAAAATATTGACATGTTTCAAAGAGCACTGTAGTATGCTTAAAAGTCAATAAAATATGGCAGCTGTGGCCTTCATACTGTATTTACGAAGAAAAGCTTCCATTTATTTCCAAGTTACTATTACTATTGAAGAGGTTTTAGTCATAAAAGCTGATTTGATTGGCAAAGTCCACATGAAATCTTGTTGAATAAACAGGATAGCACATTTTGCTAATTAATTTGCAATTAATTGGAGAAAGCTGAAGAAAAGATTAAGCAAAAGCAATCAGACTTTTTGGAAAGTCTTGGTATAATCTTCAAAGCCCCATTTAACATAAACTGTTTCTTTTACAACTTGCTCATTTACTTGTAGCAAATACAATAGTAATGACTGTCAGTTAAATTTTTTGTACTAATCTGGAATACAAAGTCATTGAGTGAAGACATGTATGCTCTGCATGACTTGTGGATGCAGTGAAGAGAATTCTTAAAGCAGAAAAGTAATTTGTCAGAGTGGCTGTTGTAAACTCCTCAGTGCCTGCTTATTATTCTTGAAAGAGGTTTTCAGCCCCACAAATAAAGCTATACATGTTTGCATCCTTTTATATAAACCGCTGTAATTCTAGACACCAAACTACAGATCTACATAAAGCATTAAAGAGGACATAAGAGATGAAAGCTGAATGACAACCGATTTATATGCTGCTTTATTCCTGGCGACCACTTTGCCCACGCAACATATGTTTTGTGCTGAATTTAGAGGCACACGCATGTCCATTGTGTTGCATTAGTCTAACACAACAAAATAATTGATCAAGATATCAAGTCTATACAGTTTGAGAGAAACAAAAAAAATGGAAAGAAGAGGCAGACACAGCCTTATTGCTTGCAAACGGAACAACAATAGCATATAGGTACTTTAAATGTCATAATTACTGATGTGGTTCGCTGTGAGTGCATAAAGTAAATGCTAGAGATATTGTAGCAGTGTTCTGGAGTGGAAGATGTGCACCTAAGCAAATAGGTGGGGAGGAACAATGAAATTCTGTATGTCTGAAACAGAAGATATTCCCATGTTATTCTGAGGTTTCATGCTGCAACAGAAAACAGTTGCTTTTGTTTATTTAGAAAAAGCTATCTCCCGAAAAAGTGTTTGAGTTAAGAATGGTAAGACACTGAGGCAGAGCTCCACTGAGGCTCAAAAAGCTGTCTGAGATGAGACCCTGGGTACCACACCTGTAATATCCCACAAGTCTGATTTCAAAGAGCAATGCCAGCCAAAACAAGAGTGGAGCTACAGCTGAGAGACACCTTGCTGTGTCTTTTCTCCAAAAGTTCCTGTGCTGTACTCAGCCACTGGAAGGCTTGAATAAAGAAATAGACAGCTGAGTAGTATGCAAACAGTAAATTATAAATTAAGAGTCCCAGTGAACAGATATATATATAGTTTATTTAAAAAAAAAAAAAACAAACACAAAAAAAGCCAAGAGAAACAACTCTTCCCCCCCACGAAAAAAAACCAAAAACCAACCCAGCAGTGTGTTACTAATATCTGAGGCCAGCAGCTAAAAATTAATCTTTCCAGAGGCAGTCTAACACAGAGCTTGCCACAGCACATTTCAGTCTGACTATTAAAAAATAAGAGTTCCTGCCATTATTCTTTAATGTAACTCCTTTCAAGACAGTTCAACCTGTTCCTCTCTGGAATCCTATTATGCTTTCCCACTAAGGTGTTAAGACAACAACTCGGGTTTGCTATTTATGGAGCTAGTGACTTAAAATATACTCTGAAGTAAGTGGCTATTCCTTTAATCTCTGACCTTAAAATTCAACTAGAGTTAATGTTTTGTTGTTCTTATGTACTGAGCTGCCCATCAGTCACTGATCCAATCTGGCTGGTGCTGTGTCGTTTGCGCCCACGGCTGCTGAATATGGTGGCAGCATAACTCATGGGGGACATGCACCATGAATTTACCTATGTTGAATTTTCTGTCATCCAGTGTCTCCCCCCCCCCACCATCCACAGTGTGAGGCTAATTAAGATTATTTCTTGTTAAAACTGAAGTAGATTAGGCTGAGAAAGATTAACAGGAATGGTGAGGACAGGGAAAGAGAGCAGAAGACTAATGAAGACAGCCAAAGTCAAACTCTTTCAGCTATAGAAGTCTTAACAGTGGCCAAAAATGGAGAAACAACAAATTCCTCTGCAAAGTTGCCTCACATTAGACATCACAGAACAGCCCAGGGCATGACCTGCCCGAGACAGGGCATGCCCACAAGCTCAAAGCCTGTGGGCATATAGGGAGGCACTCTTTGACTTCACATCTGTCATGATGCTTTACTTCTCTCTCTTCTCTGCCTTGATTTCTGCTTTCTAACAGTATCAGTGCCTTGTAGCCCTTTAAAAGTGGAAAAAGGGAAAGCACAGAAGGGATAATCAGTAGCAAACATCAGGAAGCAGACCTGCTCCATTCAGGATGAAGTCATGACCTCTGTAAATGCAAAGCTATCAAACAGAACTTTAGATCCCTTAGAAACACATCATTAGTCCTTGTTACACTGGGACTTAGCTTATTGTGGAAAAGTCATTAGTTTCTTTTCAGATTCTCTGGAGAATTTCCAAAACCTAGCCCTTGCATTTCCTCAGGTTGTTCATATGTAATTTCATATTTCAGGCCTTGTTAGCTAGTACAGTATGTGCTGTTCCAAGCTTAAAATCATAATTACAGTAACCTACTAAGGCAAAGCTCAGCCATCATGGCTTCTACTTCTAAATAGAGTTAGGCTATACCAAAGTCATACACCAGCCCTTCACTGAGGATATAAAATCTTTGAAAGGCATCTTAATTCAGAGAGCTTGCTCATAATGTGACAACCTAACAGCTATACTATGTATGAAGCTATTACAATTTCACTTCAAACACTGCATTAAAAACACCCTAATCTTTAAATGGGGTTCATGGTGGTATTTAGTAGTCTTTTGACAATGTCTAAAGTTAGTTCTTTACATCACAGCAGCTTGCTGGCTAACTCTCGAAATTACCTACAGAAGTATCCATTGTGTATTTTCTTTCCTGAATATCAAGACTGGAACCACAATTCTTTTAGTGTTACGTTGATTCAGTCATACTATAGTCTATTGTTTCATTATCTTACCTTTTTGCAGAGCCAGCATGCATACCACCTATTTTATCCTTATAAACCACAAAGCAAAAGTTAATTTCACTTAAAAATTACATAGAAGTTCAACTTTTCTTTAGTCTTCTATTCACTCAGAGCTCTTCCTAATTTCTTCCTAGGAGAATGTTTCTTTGTCATGGTTGGGCAACTCTAGCTATGTTGCATGAGCCTCTTACCCAGGAGCCTCAACTTCTAAGGTTGCTGTCACGTGGTTCTTTGCGAGGGTATAATACCCAGGCACCCTATAAGACCCCCAGCTTTTAGGAATCTGTTTTGGTCCAGTTAACAACTTTTCCTTTTTACTTTTTGTTTCTAAGACAAACCTATTCTTGCAGACTAAAAAAAAATAAACCAAACACTTAATTCTCTTGTGGTTGTGGTTCAACTCCAAGGAAATCAGATTTTTAAAAAGATAATAACACTCTGGATGAATCTTGGGTGCAAGAGAAAGATTCATAATGTTCATGTATCCTGGTGACTGGAAGTCATTTTCTCATGGCATTGTTATGCCTGTCTTTTAAAACATTTCATTGCACCACATTATCTATGAGCCTAGAGCTGGAAAGCTAAAGAAGTTTGTTGAGTTGTGAAAAGCAAAAGAAATTTGCAGTGTGGCTTTAGTAGTGGTATGTCAGAATATAAAATAATGTGCTTTTCTTTTTCTTTTCTCTCTTTCAGCGAAGTTTCTCTCTGTGAAATACACATTCACTCAGCAAAACAAAAACAACTTTTAAAGGTTGTTCTCGGTAGAGATTGCTCTATGCCCTATTATCTGCTTGAGTGAAACCAGACTAAGAACTTCTGTCATGGCAGCTTTTCTGCTGGGAGCTGTGTTTCTTATTGTTCAACCTCAGATAGTGCCTTCCAGACCAGCTATGAATTCGAATGCTGAGACTTCTTCTCAGTCTGTTCAGAGAGAGCTCTTAAAGAAAACATCTCAGAAAAATGACTTCAAGGAAAACATTCATTCTAATGGATCATGTCAGCAGCTGCCACAAACTATTATTATTGGAGTGAGAAAAGGTGGAACAAGAGCTTTGTTAGAGATGTTGAGTCTCCATCCAGATATTGCAGCAGCAGAAAGTGAAGTTCACTTCTTTGACTGGGAAGATCATTACAGAAATGGATTGCAGTGGTATATTAATCAAATGCCATTCTCATATTCTCATCAGATCACCGTGGAAAAAACTCCAGCATATTTCACATCACCTAAAGTGCCTGAAAGAGTTCATAACATGAATCAGTCAATGAGACTACTCCTTATTTTAAGAGACCCAAGTGAGAGAGTACTATCAGATTACACCCAAGTGTTCTACAATCACATGCAGAAGCACAAGCCGTATCCATCCATCGAACAATTCTTGATTAAAGATGGTGAACTCAATGTGGACTACAAGGCAATAAACAGAAGTTTGTATTACATTCACATGCAGAACTGGCTGAAGTATTTTCCTCTTGATCATATCCACATTGTAGATGGGGATAAACTAATCAAAGATCCCTTCCCAGAAATAGAAAAGGTAGAGAGATTTTTGAAGTTATCACCACAGATAAATGCTTCAAACTTTTATTTCAATAAAACTAAAGGTTTCTACTGCCTAAGGGACAGTGGTAGAGAGCGCTGTTTACATGAGTCAAAAGGACGAGCGCACCCACAAGTAGATACCCGGTTACTCGAGAAACTGCATGAATATTTCCATGAACCCAACAAGAAATTTTTTGAGCTTGTGGGCAGGACATTTGACTGGCACTCATTTGTGGCAAGTTAGTGATAAGCTTCAAAAACTATGCTCCAGTGTACAGTTAGAAAAATTAAAAAGGGCATTTAAGCTATAATTTATTTGTAAAATCCATAAATACTTCTGTACAGTATTAGATTCACAATTGCCATATATACTAGTTATATTTTTCTACTTGTTAAATTTGAAAGCATTTTGTATTGTTTTTCATGGTTGTTAACATGGTGTATGATGTGTCTATATGAAGAAATTAAATTATTTCATTGCAGAAGATGCTCTCTTGAGATTGTGTTGTCTTTTTAATAAATAAGAAATTCGTTTCAACAGAGCCTTGCTGAATTATTTGAATACTTTGGCCTTCCTGTACTATTCTGGATTTTTTTTCCTCTAATAACTAATAAATATGCTAAACTTTACATTTCCATTTTTCTTGCTTTAAAAGGTGGTTTAATAATTTATTTTTTTGTTTGAAAATATTGTTGTAGTTAACAAATTCTTCCACCCTGCTTTATAAAATTATTTCCTGATAAATTGGTGATACTTACAAGTGTTGGGACATGCATACCCAAATGACAATGGAAGTCTCTGTGTAATATGACATATTAACTGCTACACTTACCTTACTTTTGTATTTACTGTTATAACAAGTGTTCCTCAAATTCTTTGGCAGTACAGTGCAGGTTTCACGGCAGATTTTTAAAGATTCTGTGGGGACCAGCTCATAAAGTCCAATTAGCTGTAAAAATATGATCAATCTGAAAACTTCTTACAGTCTCTGGATGTATATATACTTCATAAAGAAGTAGAGTTGAGAGAATTTAAGCAATATAGGGACTTTTTCAAGGCTGCTTAAGACTATTCCTACATTTTATAGCACATTTATGCTTTGCCATCACTGAAAATGAACACTTACACAAGAAAAATTAGTTTGTCTTCATTCCAGTAAGCATCAACTTAATTCATGTAAATATTATCACCCTTGTACCCCACTTAAGGCTGTTTTCTATGAGTTGAAGAGTTCCTTCATGAACTGAAAATTACCTATGGACTACTGTTTGTTTAATCTCCTTTCAAGAACCTTTATGCCAAGTCTTAATTAGACATGTGTTGTGGGATTAACCCAAATTCCAGGAACTGTCCTTGTTTTCCATCTAGGAAAAACGGATATTAGATGTTAAACATTGGTTAAAATTGGAGCTGTCTTATCTACAGTGGTTATGATTTTTTGTTAACCATCGGTTTCTGGAATTAGAGTTAATCCTGTTTCCACATAAGGCTTCCTGCAGTACTTTCATTCTGAGGTCCTAATTTTCACTTTATGATCCTGAGTTTAGTTGTCAAATGTGCAGTGGCAACACCCAGTAAATTTGATCTTGTAGCTAATTGTTACAATCCTTTATAAAATTTAAATGTAGATTCATTAATTTTTTTTCTGGTGAGCTGGTGCATACTTGGGCACTATGACAAGGTATCGTCTGGATGCAAATATCCCATATTATGCCTCTTGCATGAAAATTTGCAGGTGCTGCCCCTCTCTTCTACTCCTTGTGCTCCTGCCCAAGCTGTATTCAACCTCAGAGAGGTTGATGGTGTTTTATAAAGTAGAACTTTGACAAAAGCCTACAGTGAAATGGTATTGTACTCAATAAAATATTTTCTGAATTGCATTTTTCCTTTCTCTTTTGTTCATCAGTTTCTAGTTTGGAAGTCCAGAATTTAGGATTCAACTTCAGTTTAGATTCCAGTTAAATGTTTCTTAGGAACTTAGCACTAGCCTAGTGGTCTGATTGGAAAGCAGTTTTTTGCTACTGGCTTGTGCATGGTTCACTGCTGACCCAAAATATACAAGGAAAGAAAGTTTCTGATGGCAATAATGTCAAATATCACATGAAGCAGATGCCAAAAATAACAAATTATAGTACCCTCATGCTCCTATTAAATTTTTAGAAAGGAGAAATTCAGTCAATTTTGTGTATGGCGGGGCAGTATTTTTTTCTACATTTATACCATTTCCTTCATGATGTGATTTCTGCAGGAGCCAGATGGGCCAAAGAGATTTTGGCCCAGACAAAAGGCTTCCCACCTTAGTATAGTCCTGTCTTCACTAGTGTCTCCCTACAGTCGCAGACAATCTCACCACATTCTCCAACCTTTTGCTGGGAAAGGAAAAGTACTACCAGAGCACATGACCAGAAACCAGAGGGGCACAAGAAGGCAGGGTTGCAACAAGTCCACCTGTAGCAGGTCATACAGGGCAGGGCAACACAGGGCGTCACTATTCAATTGTGAATGTCCAGGCAATATTGACAGCTACTTTTAGTGTGTAGTCCTACTTCATACCAGTATTTTGCCTGTCACTGACCAGGACACATTTCCACCCACCCAATATGGCTTGTCTCTGTGGAAAAGAGAAGCAGGGCATGAGCCATAGGGTCACTATTACTGTTTCAGTGCAGGGAACTAATAGAGTGTTCTCTGCAGGATCCAGAGGTGAAGTGACCACTTCAGGGGGATATCCTGAAGCAGGAATTCACATGACTAATGTCCTGCACTCTAAGTTCAGAGGGGTCCACAGAAACTATATCATACCAAATGCATACACTTTGTGCAGGGTTGGCATCACTGTGCAGAATCTTATGCTGGAGGCTGCAGCACTAAATATCTGGTAGCTATGATGGCGATAGACAATAAATCACACCCACACTAATAATAATGGTAATATTTACTTGCCATAGAAGCATTAATTTCAAGAGTTACCGTTCTAAAAACTATTCTGAGTGTGAACATTCAGTTCAACAAGAGCAAGATTCATGTTCCACACATGCATTACTGTACTTATATTTCCTAGGCTATTTCTAAAGAAGTGCTATACAACAAAAGCCATCAAGAGAAAGTGAAGAGAGAATGAAAGATGCTGAAGCACATTCCAGTTGGGACTGTAGAAAAACTAATAGTGAGCTTTGAAGTCATGCTATAGCTATTCATAAAACAAAAAAAGTCCCTGAAAATACCTTTCCCGTATTATGTAATACAGGTATTTATTTCTGTAAAATCTCAGGTCTAAAGTACAACCACTTGGGTGTTGCTCAAGAGACCTGTTTCCTCTGGGCAGCTAGCCAAGTCTATAATCACTCTTGCAAATACAAATACAAAACTTCATGAGAATTCAGTGTCCAACTCAAAGCCTGGCACTCCCTTTGAGTACAAGAAATGCCAGTCAAATAATTAACTAGGGTGGCACTGCAGGACTGTCTTGCTCTTTGCATCACAACATAGATTAGTGTGAGACTTTGAAATCCAGATAATGTACCTTCAGAGGACAAAGATTAAACTACAGTGATTATCCCATGAACACTACTGGAAGATTATAGAACGTTAGAAAAACACAAGACTTACTACTTCACCAAGAGTACTGCTACATCTGCTGTTGGTGATGTATGATCTTGTTACATGTGCCTTGCTCTTCTTTGTACCTTTATCCTGCTGTTACAGGTGAAATAACACCTACTGTGCTTGCATAAATCAACATTGTTTTGAAACACATCAGAAAAAAAAAATTCTATCAATTTTTAAATCTTGCTACATTCATTGATGAGTGTGTGAAACTTATCACCACAGAATATTTTAGATGAAAACTTTGTTAGTTTGGTTCTCAAAGCTGATCATTTTATGTCTCTTTGTCTGCTGCCATTGTCAGAGTCAGTTCAACTTCAAAGCCAGGATTCTCATTCCCTGTTGTTATCTACACAGATTTCAAATGTCTAAAGAGAAGTTAAATGGGGTACAGCATATTTCAATGTAACTTTCTTCTGCTTTGTCTCGCATGGTTGACCAGATGTTTAAGAAAATTCACACATTTACCCCATAAGTAAGAGGCTGTACATCAAAACTACTTCTCAGAGGAATATTCCTTCTCCTTTCTCTTTTTCGAAGTTGATGACTTGAAAGACCTAATTTAGCTCACATTGTGAATGAAATTTTGCAAGAGTATTTTGGTGGATGTTGTCTAATACAGTAACAAAGCAATAAAAAGTACAATAAGGCAAAAGCATTAAACTAAACTAAAATATGTCAACAAAATATGTTGAAGCTGGTACTAGATATATACCAGCTGAAACAGTTGCAAGTATGTACCCCTACAGCTGTAACATTATTTTCTCATTGTCAATGCAGTAACTTTTATCTATATGACTCTGCCAAAATTCCCAGTTGTGCTGGAAAGATTGTATGTTAATTCCTTCATTTTTGTGATTGATTTGAAAGGAAATTACAAATGGAAGCCCTTCAAATATCTTACAAGTGAAAACAGCTTTTATTAATAATTTGCTTACAAAAAAAAGAAATCAAATTGCATTTATGTTTCCTAGAATATGAGCAAAGCAGAACAATACTCTCTTTTCCTGCAAAAACAACCCACCCACAGTAAATTTAAATTTTATACTTAACTGCAGCACAACATTTGATGCAGTTTTTAACTTAATAGTGCAATAAAATCAACAGTGATGCTGCAGATTTTAAATGCCTATGAAATATGCAAGTCAGGGTGGGGAGCAGCTGGATGCATAAGAACATCTGGTCTCATTGATCTGAGAACACTTTTTTAAATGGTAAGATCCATGAAATTTTTGGCTTGGAGATCAGTTTGTGTAGTCTATGAAAGCAATGCCTTCAGTTAACTTCCAAGTCAATAGTCCTATCATAATGACATCATCTTTATACTTGACATTGACCTAATTCTCTGCCAAAACACATTTTAAGAACCAAATCCCAGATAGCAGGTGAAAGGGGAAACCCTTAGGATAAAAGAAAAATAAATTGTAATACAACTCAGACACATAGCTTTAACTACAAAGGCACATTGCCTTGCACAAAGGAGTCTGCTGAGACGAATGGCAAAATTCTTCTTTCCTTAATTTGGATGCTACAGAAACAGGGATGTATATACACTCACAGAAAACAGCATAACAACTAACATGTGCTCCCCACCTTCATTTTCAATCAATAGATCAGCAGTATTTCAACAATAAAGATTAGGACAGCTTCCAGGACTCAACAGTTCAGTCCAGGTAGTATTCAAGTACAAAAGGAAGAGTTCTTGCAGTGTTTCTTACACCTAAAAGACTTCTCAGAGTATCTCCTGTTACTGAAATTTATGTAATTCTTCTTTCCCGTATGCTGCTGTATCACATCTGTCCTATTAATTATTACACTATCACTCTATAATAAAATAGATCCACGACCTGATGGTGTTTTCATAGAATCCTATTCAAATTAATAGGAAATCACAACATTATGGGATTCAAAAAATACTTTATGTATGTTTACTCTGATATATTTTAAACTTTAATTGAATAAAATTCAGCTTATTTGGTCAGTGTCATTGAATTACAGGAGGAGCTATTGTCACATGTGAGTAGTTATCTAATGATAAATTGTATTTTATAAATAGAAATGTATAATCAAAGTAACATATTTTTCTTGTTGGTAGAGTAGCAGCTATGTTATTGGCAATATTATGAGACTATTACCTATAATACAAATGGTAGCAGTATTTTTTTGGAAGCAATAAAAGCAACCTGAGAATTATTCTCTTAATACATGTAGGAATGGGGTCTTTGTTTCCTTTGTGACCTTCTGTAAAGTACAAGGAGCAGGAAGTTCTCTAGTCAGTTAACAACAGTTTGCTGAAATTTTGCTAAACCAAAGGTAGCAAAAGTGTGCATGTTCCAGAAGCAAAGGAATTGAAACAATACCATGTCTTGCTTATTTTAATGTCTTACCATTTTCTTGCCAAAATATATGTTCCTGTGCAATGGGAATAATAGAGGGAAAAAAGGGCACATGCTGCAGAAACAGAGCACTTAGTCCATTTTCACTGTCACACTGGCTAGGACCAGGGCTAGACAACCACGTGAATAGACAAGGCTGCTGGAAGTAGATAGTAAGGGACTCTGGATACAGCAGAACATCTTATCATAACCTCATTCCCTGTGTTCACATCCTTACACAGGATGAACAAACACTCTTAGGAAAAACAGCTTCTTTCCCAGTTCTTGTCTGTGCCACCCAAATAGAGAAAAAACATCCATATCCATCTGGTGTCAGTCAATTCCCATGCCTTAGGGCCTTCTTAAAAGTCAGTGGAGTATAATACAATTAGAATTATTATTCACCTAAGTGTCTAATCTTCCCCTTTCTTTTTTTTTTTTTTTTTTTAAATTTTACCAAGTTTTCCATCTGCTACAAATAAAAGGGTTTGATGAATAAATTATTTACAGCCTGCAGGAGGAGAAGAGTTCATATGAAAAATTTTGCAGACAGGAGACATGCAAAAGGGGATATTTTCTCATGGAAAAAAGAGCATCTGTGGACCAGTTGGTTTCTTGCTGACTAAGCCAACTGGATATGATACTACTTTTGGCAGCTTCCTTATTCTTGTGTGGGCTTCAGTTATATGAATTCCATAAGATATTTATTACTGAATATAACTATATATTGAATATCATGCATATGATGTTTTATGATGTTGGCATTGGTTTTCTAAATTAATTATTTAACATCAAATGATGTTAAAATCCTAGTGCCATTTTTACATACTTAATAAACTTGAGTCAGCTAATGCTCAGACATTCATAAACCGGAAAAAAAAAAAAATAGAAGTAGAACTGCCTCTACTTCTCTCTAATTCTCCTTTTTTGTGACTCGCAGAAGAACTCTTTTTTCTATAGCCTTATGGAAGCAAGTTAAATTTCAAGCATGGTGAGTAAAGAAAAGGATTTACTCTCTCTTAGAAAGACAGCAATGCATGAAAAATGGATTTTAGCAAATGAATTAACTGCTCATGATGTTGAACAGAGATGGACAACTCATGAAAGTGAAAAGAAAACCTTCCTTGTTCTCGGAGTAAAGGTAAAATGGATGTCAGTGGGGACATCAAGAGATATGTTCCCTCCACCTTAGCACAAGCATGAGAGTTTTACTGCCTCTCATATGTCACCAAAAGACATTTGTTCTTCTCTTTGCTCCAGATTACTAGCCTTGAATTGGTCTGTTTAGCTTTGGGTATACTAGAAGTAACAATTTAAACATAAAGAAGAAAGTGGCTTAGTAGAAGCAGCTCTCTAATCCACCTACGTAACTGCTTGCCTTATTGTGCTGAACCAGCTGGGAGGACAATGTGCCCAGTGCAGAAAGAAGGAATACACTACACTGATATTGCTGCTAAACTCTTCATTACCTTATTGAGCAGTGAGCTTTCGCATTGTTCCTGCTAACTGAAGGACCTCAGCTCTTTAAAATTGTGTCCATTTCTTTGGCATACAGGCCATCATCTCTTGTGTTTTATTGTCTAGTAATAACTGCTTGCTGGAGAATGATGCTCCTAAATTTCCTGTTCCCCAAAGCAGTAATTCAGAATGTGATTTCAGCAAATACAAGCCACAGTTGAACACTCAGAGATACTGCTTATTCTGGCCAGACCTGGTCAGAGCTGTGCCAGAACAGGAGTGAATTCAGGTGAAAAGGAACCCAAACAGAACATGATTTTTCAGCTGCATCAGGTTCCTGGTTCGGGCAATCACACAGTTCTGCAAACAGAAGTATCCCTGAGAAGACCTGAATGTGAGACACCCTTTCCTTCCAACACTGCCACCAAAAATTAGCCCATTCAACTACAGAAGTCTTCAGGTATTACAGTACCTTGAGATATTCCTACCCTCTATTTTTACTGTCTTAGGACTGGTACAACTTTGTGGGCAGTTATCGAATTAATTGGACTAGGGAACTGATGTATGTTTTTATACATTTGCTTTAAAGCACTGGTCATGCAAAGAGGATTTGAGAAGTGGCGTGCTGAGGCCATTGTGCATGTTGATAGGAATTTTTCCATGGAACACTTTGTGCTTCACCAACACAGCCCGTGTAGGTACGTTTCTCAGCATGACCTGTCTTCACCCATTGAATCTTCTGGTTCAGACCAACCTGTGAACTGGCAAGTGCTTTTGATAAAAACATTTAAGTTGAATGAATGCCCAAAGCTCATTTTCACTTCTTGACTGATGTTAGTGTTCAAACACTCTAAGTGAAGAGGAGGGGATGGTAAATGACCCCCAAACCTGTCTGTGAGGACACTGCAATAGTGGAAGTGCGGAATTCCCCAGAGATCTCAAAATGTTCATCTGTCAATGAGTTCTGTTTTCCATTCATTCTTGCTTTCCCATTCAATCCTTAACTTCTTTACCTGTCTGCCAGCAAAGGGTAGAGGGTCTAAGATAATTCTGTTTTTGAAGAAGACACTTTTAGTACTACCCTTAGCCAATTTTACAAGGAATCTGTGTCTCAGCTTTGTATTTAAATATGTGACAGGTGTAACCAAACAGAAAAAGAATGACAAAAAAAATCTTTCCTGTTCTAAAAGGATATACAATTAATGATCACTCTTAAACAAAGTCCTAATAATTGGGAAAATCTTTTTTCTAATAAGCAGGACTGTTATCTCGTTCTGATTAAACTTGGTGTCCTCCATACAATCATCTGAGGAAAGGGAGACAATGCTATAGGTCCATATACGTAAACTATAGTATTTTTAAAGGTATCTAGAAATGAAGAAAGTTAACCTTGGGTATTTTCAAAAGCACTTTCATAAAATACTGTATTCCTTATAGGAGCTTGACTAGGGCAGCTCTGATAGCGTCCTGGAAGGCTTTGTGAATATTGTCATAGGGAAATGGGGTCTACCTTTTGGAAAAAAACAAACCAAACCAAACCAAAAAACCCCCACAAAACAACAGGAAACAAAACTGAACCCTAAAACAGGGACTCCACAATGGGAGAAAAAATGTTACATTTTAAATATCTACATGATGAAGTGATGAAGATAAGATCTTCTCATCTTTAAAGACACCAAAGACCACTTCAGTGTAAGTAGAATCATTTTTCTGTTTATGCCCTCTCTAGTGATAAGTTCCATGTAGCTTAGCTAACTTTTTCTGAAGTCTTGCTTTCTCCATAGGCAGAATTAAAAAAGAACAAACCAGAGGGCTAGGGAGACCTACCTCACTTCTGCTTTCTATGGAACAATTGCAATCATATTGCAAGAATTTAGCATTATAGCAAGTGAATTAATGGAAGAAACCCAAATGATGAAGTAAAGTACACAAAGATTAGACATGCACTAGATTTTTCCAGATGCTAGACCAAACTCTGAAATCATGTAAATTAATACAGGTTCATTAAAGCCTACACACTTGGATATCATACACAGTTTGTATCTTTGGAAAAGAGGTGAAGAAAACAAAAATAATATGTAGTTGGTCCATAATCTCTCTGCATTTCTGAAATGGTGTAAAGAACTTTATCAAAATTAAACTAAATTCTTCCCTCCCTCAGAAAAAAATAACAAGGTTATTTAGCCATCCTTCTTAAACTACTCAAACAGTATGACAGAAAAAAAGGTATCTTTAAAATTCCAAGCAGAGCTGGATAGAGCCAGATATCTTTCAAAGAACAAATCATATAAAAATTAGCTAGACTCAAATAATTCAGAAAAGCAACTCATGTCTCATAAAATCCCCTCCACCCAAATAAGCACAATTCATTTTTGAGTTATTGCCTGTCAATCCAATACATGCTGTGTAAACTTGTCTTGCACAGACTTGACTTGTTCACTCTTTTACAGAGTTAATTTAAAACCATGCCTGCTCTACATATTTTCCAGCAGGACAGTCAATAATCTGCTAACGTTATATGTTGCTTTGCAATTTGTCTCAGAACAAACAAAGAAGTTAAATGCAGAAGAAGGATGAAGACAGTCCCAATTACAGTTCGTTGATAGTGTATTCTGCATCTCAAACTAAAGATTTGTAGTGGATCAAGCTATTTTTCTTTTATATCTCTAGAAAAGTCTACTAAATCACCCATATTTTGACACCTGTAACTCAAGCATAAGGGAGAGGATGAAAACAGATTTTTCTTCTGGCTTCCTTGTATCTTGTCTAGCAGTAAAGAAGTTACCAGGCTTTTTTGTCTTTTCTAGTATATTTAGTGAAAGCCTCATGAAAAGGAAATACCAGTTTCCTTCTCTCCATTTCGTACTTCAAAAACAAACCAAAAAGGAGATGCAGAAGTTGTTACTGAGGCAAATACCAAATCACTCATGTAGGCAAGATCAGGAAACAAGATAAAGCAGACAAGTGCAGATCAGTCAATGAGATGTGGACCATAAGAACAGTTGCATTCCTTTGAAAGACATCTGTTAATCATCTCCTAACAATTTATTAACCTCCATGGACAATAAAGAAAAAGCTGTACCTTCCAGTCTCACTGTCCTGGCTAAAGGGCTATTTTGAAAAGCAGAAGAGGCCACAGCCACTGGCCCTTATTGAATGAAATGTGTGTGAAGGATCGTGTTGATCTGGTAAGAGAGGTCTCTCACACGATGGGCATTGGAGAGAGAGAAAGGCTTTGCAAACTGCATAGCAAGGCCATGGCTATGCTCAGATGTCAGCTGTAATTTAGAAATGTGGAGTTCCTAAACATTTTTGTCATTATTATTATTATTATTATTATTATTATTATTATTATTATTATTATTATTATTATTATTATTATTATTATTATTATATAATTCATATACATGTTCATGGAAGGAAGAGAACCAGCTCTGCCTATAACATATCCACAGGAATACTGTGGAATCTCTATTTTCCCTCAATCTGCTCTAGATCAAGCAGTGCCCTTATAAGAGCACATGATGTTACCATCAAATGTGAGTTAGCTCACGGGGAAAAGGTGAAAGTTAACACAAATTTCAGAAGGGGTCATTAGTAGCTATTCCCCAACAAACTGACATTTTAATTCATTCTTTTCTTGTGATGGCTTTATTGACTGCATAACTCAGTAGATGTTTTGTCTCAAAATCGTGGGAATAAAGTGTCAAAGAGACATTGTGGTGCTGTTCATACTGAGTGTGTGCTAAGGTCTTGTCTGGATTGTCATCTGGGAAGAAAAAAAAGATTCATGAAAGAAAATGTAGCTTTACTTGAACCTTGGTGTCACTGGAAAAGGGCTATATTGCCCTGCTTCTGTAGAAATCATGAAAAGGGGAAGAAAATAGGCAGGAAGAAAAAGGTACTGTGGGAATGAGGTCAATGACTATTAGATTTAGAGATTTAACTAAGTTAAGCTAAAGATAGGACTGCATTCTTTTCTAATAAAGACAACCAAAAAAAGCAAAAAAAAAAAATATAGCAATATAAAGTATTCTTTAATAAAACAACAAACTGCTGAAAGGATAAGTTTCAATATTTTTGAAGTGCCTATACAAGACTTTTCATTTGCAAAAGGTAACAATGTTCCTTTAAATCACTGAGAGTAATTGAACATATCTGGCTGTAGACTGCTGTTCTGCAGATTAAATATGGGAAATGTAAATTGCCGTTCTATTGTTAATGGTCCCATAAAATAAACAAAGCCTACTCTGATTAACTTTTGTAGGTATCAGAATGAAAGTTAATTTCTCACCTAAATAAACCGGTACCAAATAATTTAAAAATTTATACACTTGCTAACAAGATGTACCTCATGTCTTCTTTCAAGAGGTATGCAATATGTCATACCTTTTACAGTACTGTTTGCAAAAATTACATTCTTTTGCTGTTCTCCCTGAATGGCTGTAAAAGTCATGTACAGGATTTAAACAATGTCTAAATGTCCTTGACAACATGACCTCACATGTCCAGACAACAAAAACTTAACAGCTTTACTTGCAAAATAACTCATATACTGCTGATTTTTTGTGCTATATTTTCTGCTCAATGTAATTTAGAATATGCCTGCATTAATGTTGTCAAGAAAGATTCCAAAAGAGAATTAAAAAAACTACATGTACCTCACCAACATTCTTTAAAACTGCATGAGTACTTAAGTATGAAATCAGATTGGGATTCTGAAAAGGAAACAACTGAATTTCTCCTAAGAATCCCAGTGAAGATATTTTGGAAAACTAACAGTTTTTCTCTAGATCTTGGAAATTACACCCCTTAAATCATATCATTCTAACATTTATCACTACTCCAGTTGGCTCTCAACTCCCAGTGCCTTTCGGAACAGTGATATTTAAAGGAATGTAACTGGAGTTCAAGAGCCAAGATGAGCTGCTTCCTAGAGATAGAACAAGGACTCCACTCAAATGCTAAAACTTGTATTTAATGGTTTATCTATTCTGAATTTCTCAAACATTATACAGTTTCCTTACAATGCCTACAGTTTCAAGGACACAAACTGTTTGAAGAACAAGGAGACTAGGCTAGCACATTTTAAATTAATATTGCCTTAGTAGAGTTAATACCATAGAATTTTAGAATCGTAGAATATGTTGAGTTGGAAGGGATCCATCAGGATCATCGAGTCCAACTCATGGCCCTGCTTAGGACACCCAAACAGTCACACCATGTGCCTGAGAGTGTTGTCCAAACACTTCTTAAATGTTCCGGGGCTCAACCACATTTTGGGTGAAAAATCTCTCCCTCATATCTAACCTAAACCTCCTCTGACTCCGCTTCATGCTCTTTCCTTGAGTTCTGTCACTGGAAATGAGAGAGAGTGGAGAGATTGGTACCTGTCCCTCCACTTCCCCTCACTAGGGAGTTGTAGACTATGACAAGTTCTCCCCCTCAGTCTCCCCTTCTCCAGGCTGAACAAACCAAGTGATCTCCACCACTCCCCGTAAGGCTTCCCTTCCGGACCATTCTGTTTTGACTGTACTTTGATGAATGTAGCAACCTGGTTCGACATTTATTCTACTTCAAATTAAGGAAGCCAAAACCAAAAAGCCACAAGTGATCACCTAAAGGCATTTGCACCTGCTAGAAGCTGATCAGCAATACATGTAATACAATACTAATAACACATTATAAAAGGAGTTCAAAGTTAAACTTTATGCACCTGTGAATATAAAGCAGCAAAGGATGCAGAAGAATAGCTTTGCAAAAAACCCTTTTACTGGGTAAAGAATAGATAGAAAAATAAAATTAACAGAGAGTAGATAATAAAGTTTGAATGATGCCATGTTTTCATTTTCTATGTTACCACGACTTCTGTACAAGGTCACTCTGGACAAAGCAGACACAATCTAAATTGTCTATCGTGACCTTACCAGTCCTCAGTCTGTCTTTTTTAAGACAACATTCAGATTTATACACTTCCTTTCTTAATGCAGTATTGGAGAAACAATTTATGAATGTCACCATCACAGCTAATGGACAAATGAAACTTTCTTTTGACTCTTCCAGAATATACATCAAAGTTGCTAGACCTTTATTCCATCTCTCTTGGGCAGGATTCCACAGCTTAACCTCTTTGAGGATTTATCTGATTCACAGTAAAACCTTGGTCATAACGGTTTCTCAAGCATATCTCTACATTATCTACAGATTCATAGCTACATGATTGCACCTGCAAAACAAGAAGCAAAACACAAATTCCTGAAAGGTAGAAACATCTACATAACTGTGTGAAGCTTTGATTTTCCCATGAACCAAACTAACCTTATTCCTGGAGGTAAAGCAAAACAAAACAAAACAAAAAGCCTCAACACCCCACTCAGCTTACCATACTTAATAATTCCCCATGTCTCTTATAACCTGACTGTCAGCTTTCCATTGATTCATCCCTCATAGCCTTTCCTAACCTATTCAAGCCCGCTCCCCTTTTCCAAAGTCTTTGAAGTTTCAGATCTCTGCTGAACCCAGGCATAGCCCTAGGAAGAGTTCCAGCCTGCACAGAGCCAGTTTGTCTCCCAATAGCCCAGCAGCCACTCATATCTAGAATTCTTTGAAGTTATATACCTTAGGCTGCCTTATCTGTGTCATTGTTCTACCTTCTAACACACTGCTTTAACAATGTTGTTGCCACTCCCCGGGATTTAAGTCTGCATTCAGGTTGGCAAAAACACAAAACTGAACTCAGAAAGAGTTATAAATAGTCAATATAAAATTCATAACAGATTCTGAATATATATATTCCCAGATTTATAGCTTGAATAGATGAAAATGTATTCTGTAAATGCCAATTATTTTTTTTCCAATTCGAAGTAGTTACTTAAATTGTAATCAAATGAAAAAGAGCAAATTAATTTTACATACAAGATGCTTCCTAACTCAGCTTTACTGACACTTTAGCCCTTACAATATTTTCTGGAAGTTGTGAAAAGCCAGACCTACTTAGGAGGTAAATGCCTCACTGCATTGAACTCGCATCAGAATTTTGTTCCCAACGTTCCCTGTCTAGTGCATGATAAAACTTAGATCTCTCAGAAAGGCTATCCCAGAACAGAAGGAAGCTCTGACTACCCATCAGAAAACACTGCACAATGAAGTATTCAGTTCTATTACTCTGGATATGGTCCTTCCAGCTCTCCTGGAAGCAGGGTCCAGCACCTTCTCCCCAGGACAAGGGCACAACTGAGGAGAACTTGTTTTCTTTTAGAAAAAACGTTGTGCCATGGGAGGGTTCCTATGAATACCAGTGGGCAGAATTCTTTTCACAGCTTTAAATGGCTCTGTCTTTATCTCAACCCACATGTTTTCATCCTTTTACCCTTCTGATTCTCTTCCCTATCCCACTGGTTGAGGAGTGAATGAGTGGCTGTGTGGCGCTGAGTTGCCAGCTGAGCTTAAACCGTAACACTTCCTAGGTAAGTGTATTAGCCCCAAGTTTTTTAAATAAACATGATCAGATTGCCATCACTTGTCCTCCAGAGCTAGTTATTTAAGGAAAAGAGCTCAAAAGCAATGCTGAAAGGGACCCAAATCAGTAACTCTTTGATGGAGTAACATTCAACAACATGTTCTTCCTCTGCCAAGCCAAAAACTTCATCAATACTCTGCTTTCCTTCTGGCTTGCTAGCATAGGTAGGAACAAGCTTGTCCATTCTCAGCCTCCACAAATGACAAGACTTTATGAATCATCTCTGAGAAACCACCAAATGATGAGAAAACGTCTAGATACCTCTTGGTTTAAACAGGTTTTAAGCAGATTTTGGGTCAAGATGTAGATTTAGGTGTTAGATTGCTGTCTAGAAAGCGTATTAGATAAGAGCAATTTCCCCCCCTAATATTTCCCAACAACAAATCAATACTTCAAAATAAAAATGTAAAGTTTTTAAAAGCCTGATTAAGTATACAATCACAGTATATGCATCCTTTAGGGCAAGATTACTAGTATACCTCTTCAGACAAATAGTCTAGATTAATTTGCATAAAACAATTATGTGAAAATAATAGGACTTGATGTGAACCAACAAAATTATTAAACAGAAATATTTTTACCTATTTATTTGATTAGTATTTTGAATATAGGATTGCAAAATGAGATGAAAGGTACCTATAATAGCCTTGATAAAACCAGAATTTGGAACATACTTTCAACTTATTAAATTGGAAGCATCTGAGAAATTTGAGTCATGAAGTAAATTTTGGCATGAAACGCTTCAAAAGTTTACAGTATGATTTCAATACAGCAATATATACTACTAAGATTAATTTTCACTTTGGTATTTAGCTTAACCAAATCTGGGGGTGGGGGGGAGGAAGAAATTCACAAAGTGACTGAACATAAAGTTTAACATACACAAAAGGAGGGAAGCCGAATTTCTAACCTCTGGGAGGAAAAAAAAAAAAAAAGAAAAAGAAAAACCAAAACAAAACAAAAGCAAGACAAACCAGACCAAACTAAAATAAAAAACAAACCACAAACAAACAAACAAAAAACCCAAAACACACATACACACACAAAAATCAAAACAAAAACCCCAGACATTGCCTAAGAAGTTATTTGGCAGAACCAGTTTCAATTTGCATTTGGTCCAAAATGGAAAAAAAAAAAACCCTACACAGACTTTGTTTATATACTTACATTGACCATGCTTCATAAATAAAGAGACTGGTGAAATCTTATTCCTGACAAGAAAGAATCCCCTCTTTGATTATTGGCATTTCAATGCAATTACAGAATTCAGGTTTAAAAATTAGACTGAGTGATAAAAAGTGCATTCTTCATAAATATTTAACCTTCTTCAGTATGACAGTAATTATAGTGTGGAGCTCAGTAGCTGCATATTCCATTTAAAAGATCTGTCATGCCTTCCATTTGAAATGCTTCTTTTCAAAGCTTTGCACTGCCTAGATAAAAAGAAAACTCCCCCAAGGTGGAAACTTGGAATAAAGTCTCATCTTCTAAAAATTATTATTAATGGTAGATTCTGAGGATGAGAGAGACTGTTTGAAATATAGTGAGATTTTACAACCACTGCTTTCTTTTCCTGAGCAAAATATTTAATAGCATAGGATAGTCATTCAATTTTTACACTCTAAAAATATCTGGAAAAGAGTTGTAAAATAATTTCAAAATGAAAACACTGATTTTCGCAAAACATTTTTTTTAATTATAACGTCCTTTTATCCTACTGATAATATTTCCTCATTTAAAAAAATACTTGAAGTAAAGTATTTGGTGTTGAATACAATCGGTTTAGGTCAAACAAAATGTTTCTTTTTCATAGACTCTAAATAACCAAAAAACTATTATTCAGCTTTTGGTAGGTATAAACACATTTTGATGAGTAAAATTATATTTTCATATTATGGAAAGCTAGTGAATACCTTTAAATAAGATTTTGATAATGTTTAACTCAAAATTCTAAGTTGTTTAACTCGGGGAAGCTAATTCATCCATTTGAAGTCTGATGGTCTGGAGGCTGGGGGAGGTGGGAAGAGGGAAAGTGCTAAACTTAAACTACGCACATTCGCTAAGTGAGGATAACAAGTCTTGTCAGGAGAGGCTGGTATTTGTGACTGTGCTGGCACCCAGGCATTTGACCTAGGTTTTCACTTGTGAGAGAAGTAGGATGTGTAAGTCTCTCGCCAGGGCAGAGTCTTGGTTTGTTAGAGCTGCAGTCAGAGCACCTTAGGAACAACGAAGACTTCCCTCTTTCTTGCAAGGAGAAAGCAGGAGCGTCTCCCAGGAGATATTTTCCCATTCTGTGCTCACACAGTGTGGATGAGAAACTAGGCTAGTTTGTGTGTAGGTGGTTTATGGGGAGGAGGTAAATAAAGACACATATGCTTATATGGCACTTCATCTCTACTGGAAGTCAGGGAGATTAGGAACCCAGCTGCTGCTTATGCAGCTTCAAAAAGCTTCTCCTCTGTCCTTGGAGTTGAACTGCTCTTAAAGAGAAGATTTCTTTCCACCTTCATATAAGTAGAGACCATGTAAGTAAAGGGTAAGTGGATGCTGCATACTTCTCTTTAGGATTAGCCAAAAAAATGCAGTCTAAACTCGAGTTATATTCTCGTAAGCACTGAAAGATTTAAAGAGAAGTTATCTGTGTTTCACTTTATTCCTCTTCTAGGCTTTTTAAAAAATATTAAAAACCTTTCTCTTTCTTTGGTGTTCATAATAGCTTTAGCCCTAGTTACCTTTATACTATCACAGACTACTTTTATTCATTTGCATTGCTTTGTATCTATGACAGTGACTGTCACTGCATTTTTGTCACTGTACCATTTAGTTAAAATGAGCATTTTCTGAAACTCTTGACAGTCAGCTTTAGGTCTTTTTCTGGTTCAAGTAATTTTGAATTACATACAAACTCTCTTATTTCCCTTTTCCAGCTTTTTTAAGATATGCTGCATAGAACTTGGAACTGACTTTTAACTTTCTTCTATTGTCAAAACCAAGTATATACTCTACCCTCTGTTCCATATCTTTTAAAGAGTCGATGACCTATGAGGGGACTTTTCTTTATTTCCTGTGACAGCTTCATTTCTTCAGCAATATTAGCTTGATCATCCCTACTGATATGCTGTTGACTTCAGAAGACCCCTAGCAGCTGTGTGAAATGGGAATTCCCCCTACAGAGCAACTCTTCCTTCAGATAACGTCTAACCATTTCTCTACCAACCCTAGTACACAGGATACTCATCACTCAGTATAAAGTGTGTTTACCTCGTTAAGTAATGAATTTCGTGTTTCTACATTGATTCTGGGAGAGTCCTTAACATTTATTTAATATACAAAAAGATATTGGCATTTAGATGGTTATTCAGCTAAGTAGCCTAAAATGCTGCATGAATCTACACATCTGTCTAGTACAAAAAGGCTAGGATCATTGACCCTTAGTTTTTCCCAATCCTTTCTGTTTCTTCAGAAAGTTTGGGATCACCTTGGCCACTTTTTAATACTTCTGTATTAAGATTGATTACACAACAGATGACTTACCACAGTCATTGACTACATTCTCTTCACTAGGTCCTATTTCCCTTCCTACTTCTTTACATTTACTGACTGTCAGAGGGAAAGAACAACAAAAGCAAGAAGTGAATAGTAAAGAATAGTAAATGAGAAAGGAAGTCTAGCCACCACTCAGACACAAAAAGATACATAAAGAAAAATTAAAAGGGATTTAAATGGAGAAGTCGAACTTTTTTAAAAATAAACTTTTTTTCCCCCCAACACAATATTCTACTGAAGACTGTTCTGTTCTCATTGTTTTATAATAGATAGAACTCACTCTCTGCTTGAACTCACTGCTCTACTTGCAACTCCATATCCTTTCTAGGGTTACAAAATGGAAGATTTG
Source organism: Acropternis orthonyx (assembly GCA_035583155.1). Lineage (NCBI taxonomy): Eukaryota > Metazoa > Chordata > Aves > Passeriformes > Rhinocryptidae > Acropternis > Acropternis orthonyx. Next base: position 61,441,195 of record JAWWEU010000125.1, read on the forward strand.
AAGTACTAATGTTTCCTCCTGTTGAGGACCCATGACCAATTCCATTGATGTGTGAGTTTCTTGGATCAAAACCTTGAAAACAAAAAATGATAAAATTAAATAATCTTCATTCACTGTTACAAGATTGGTTTCTTTCTAAAATTAGAACATAAATGACAAGGTGAGTTTTGAAGCAGGAATATGGATGACAAATGTTACTTGGAAATAAACAAGCAGAACATAAATTCATAAATTTGAAAATATGAGAAAAAATGAGCATGTTTTCCTCAGGAAGACCTGCTTATCCAAGATGAAGCTGTCATTACTGGGACAGAGCTACCTCTCTTTTATGCATTCTGCTACTTCTTCATTATAATCTGTCATATTTTAACCTCTTCATGTAGCCATGGCTGTCAACTAACAAAAACGATTCCCTCATATTTGCCTCCAAATGTATGTCTGCATTAGCCTACACTCCTTCCAAACTCTTTGTACAACTTAAGAAGAGACATGAAGATAAAAAGACTATAGCCTACTATTTTGTTTGAAGAAACCCTAGTTATTAGGAATAGATCATTTTTATGGTTTGATTTCAAGGCAGTGATAAGTTTTGATGGTTAGTTTATCTGGTTCAGCTATTATTTAAACATTGTTAAAATGCAAGAAGCCCAGTAAAAGAAATTTATTTCACTGAAGTTGCTCAGGTTTATGTGAGCATAGTTGTGTAAGTATGAACATATATAAGTGCATAATTTAGGGTTTGTTGCAGTTCAATTGTCTGAGCTTGCAGTGAACTGGCTCTCTCGGTGTCCATTATGGGAAGGTATTGGAAGGACCTAAGCTCTAAGTTGTTTTTGTCCTTATCCTCATTCAGTAGTGAACATGTCATCAAAGGTAGAAATTATACAACAGCTGAGTCTTAAGCACCAAACAGAACTGAAAAGCTCTATGTGTGAAAGTTGGACCTCACTATGGAAATGCAGTCTGGATGTGCATGACAGTATCCTAAGCTAGCCAGAATGCTTAAGCCTGCCAAGAGCCACATGCTCTAGAGGGTACAGCCATGCTGGGAGTATGTTTACAGGTTTGAGATATGTTTATCTTTTGCATTGAAAATTATGTGAACTTTAAAATAGTAAACAGATATCCACATTAATTTATAGCCATATAATAAGTAAACAGTATAACTTCAACAATGTTATCAGTGAAATGTCTGACCTGTTTAAGGCAAATATTTCTAACTGGGTGTGCATAAGTAAAAGAAAGATTCAGTTCTTATCAACAAGTATTTCTGAATCTTTACAGCAAAGAGGGACAGAAACAGCGTAGAAAGCAGGGGACATAAATGGAAATATCTTAAATTACTAGATGCAGTTCCAGAAGATAGATATTCTCAGAAAGATTCACATAGCAAGATAATAAGTAGAAATAAAACTCTGATCATACAGTAACAAAGCAGAGAATGTGGTTGCTGGTAAGAATCCTGAAACAGAATCAAAGAGGAATATGAAGAAAAGGGAAAATAAAGAAAACAGGAAATTTGAATAGGAGTACAAAAGATTACACACTAGAAATAAAGATGTGATGGGGAAAATGATATGTGAAGGACGGAGACAAAAGATGAAGGAAAGTGACACCTCTTCCTTTCTAAAATACTTCCTGATTTTTTTTTTATTTTTTTTTTCCAAAAAACTGAATCGAGTAGAATAGAAATGGGAGGTTATACTTTACAGTGAAAGCCACAGAAAAGGATATTAAATAAGATCTCTTGTGTTAACATACAAAGCATCTCAGCCCAGGACTATAAAATTTCACAAATGAAATTTCCACTCAGCATAAGGAATGCTTGCATGTCAAAAGAAAAATGAAAGGTTGAGTCCTCTGTTATCAGCAAATTATTTAGTACCATTGACTTCAAATAGAGATGGAGCAATTAACATCAGCACAGAACCTGGCCTGATCCATTAGTTTCCATACTAACAAGAGGAAGCACAATTCTCTGTTAATTTGTGACAAGCTTAAAATAACTCTGACCATTGTAGCTCAAAAAGTGTAAGATGAAACAAGCCCTGCAGAGCAGCTGGAGGAAGTTCTTTTTATGAGAGACAGCTCTTCATTCTCCTTGCAAAAACAATACAAATGTAATAATTTCACTAGTGTTTTTGCATGCACACAGTGAGTATATACATACTGAGAAATGACCAGTCCTGTCTGGAAATCTGAGAAATACAAACACATTCAGGAAGGATAAAATTTTCTTTAAGATGTTAGCACAACAATTAGACATATTCCTCAAGTCTCAGTTAACTCCTACTCACTTGTGGTGACTGATGCAGTGGGTCCTAGTAAGTTGAAACTCCAGGTGTGAGAGATTTTAACTCTGTGTGAAAGGATATGGCCCTCCTTTCCAGCTTTGTTTCTCTCCCTTTGGTTTACCCAAAGGAGAAACCCTGACTTTGTGTCTATCCCTGCACTTTACTGGAAGAGTGAGCTGAGCTGAGCTGAAGCTCTACCCATACCACTGAAAAAGACAGCTTTTAGTGACATTCCTGATAGAGTTAGATAGAAATTTATCCACTGTTACATCAGTGTAGAAGTGTCCTAGAAGAAGAGGATGTGATGAGCCTTTTGACAGAAACAGGTAGGTTTCATACAGAGGAGAGCACATTTACTGGCAGGTCACCCAGTTTCCCAGCAGTGTGTCAGGAAAGCTAAACATAGCCACAATTCTGGCAACTGCAGAATAACAACTAAAGCCATGAGTGGTAGGTCTTTCAGGCTCCCTGCAAGGAGTTGGAAACCTTTAGGTCATGGGACTTGAGTGAAGCCAAGACGTCTGTGCTGGCTAGATGTGGCCAGGGATATGTAAACCACCACTACTGTGGTGTCCAGGGAGCTTAAGGAAGTTCATCAATATTTTGCTTCTGAAAAATCTATACAAATGATTATTTATGGTTTTAATTCTTCAGAAAGACAAGAGTTCAATATACTCTTTTCTAACAGAAACTACATTAATTTGTTCAAGTGCAGAAAATTTTTTTAAAAAATTCTCAATCTCCTACTGAATGTAATTAGGTATTGCAATGAGCCTTGGTACATGGGCACCAACCACATCATTAGGTATCCTGAACATCTGTGAGGCATCAAAGTCCTTGCTGGTCTGGACCCTAAAATAACTTCAAGAAATTAATTTTTTATTGGAAAAAGGTCTGTGGAAAACACAGAAAGTGCAAGCAGGCAAATTATTAACCTGCAGAATTTAATGTGTATATTCAATTTTGTACAACAACGACAAAGTTCTAGGACTCGATCAAGGTATTGGGACTGCACAAGATGCAGAGCATCAACCTCTGTCTTTAACATCTGTGTGCCCTGAAGTCTATGGATGGGTAAGAATAGCAAGCCCTGGAAAAAAAATATCTGGAAAAAAAGAAGAAAATCCCTAAATCTCTGAATATAATAAGCTCATGAAATGTACGAGAGTTTTTTAGAATTGCTTAGACCATTAAAGCTAGGAGGCCTACACAAAATAGAAATTGTTTCATTTCAAATACATGATCTGTTTGTTCTTCCTTTCATGCGTGGAACTTCTGTCTCTGGGAAGTGGCAGTAGATCTACTTTACATAAACAATTAAATATTTATTTTTACATTGGACTAAATAGTTTAGCATGTAGGTCACACACCTGAGAATACAGAAGACAACATATTTGACTTTCTAATACAAAATTTTATCCTGGAGAACAAAAACATTTGCTGAGGGGAGGGTGGGTTGCTGTTGCAGCAGGAGGGGGAAGTTCAAGAACTGGAGTTCTTTGGAGTAAATTTTCATTATTCTAAAAAAAAATCTTGTTGCAGGTATTTAAGTCATTCCACAACTAAGAACTCCATGTCACATCAGTCCAGCTAACAGACAGCTCAGGAATTTGCACTGCCAGGATGTCACTTCCCTATTCTTTTGGCAACTCACCAAAAAACAGCTCTTCTAACTCTTGATTTACCTGTACACTTGACTGGGCTGCCAGGCCTCCCTGCTATGCTTCCCATGATTCCAGCGGGAGCTGCCTGCACATGCCAGCCATCCTACAGAGAAACCCACAATAAGGCTGACAGAGAGTAAGTCATAAATATTTTAAGAACTCCATGTTGGATTTTCCTAAAGTACAACATTTCATATATTTCCACTGTACAGGAAATATTGTATTTCTTATTTTCTGCTAGAGTTAGGAAGAACATTAAAAAAAGAGAGTGGTCCTGGAGAGTAGACATACAGTCGCCTTCACTGATTTTCTTTTAAACTTCATTTTGAGCTCTGAAAAAGATACTACTAGCCAACCCTATAAACAGACACTCTGGGAGTCTAGTATTAATAAAGTTCATTCAAATCTAAAATGACAGTTCCTAGGGTGTGTATGGTGAATGCATCAGTACCATTTTAAAAGACATTTTAACTCATTTGCTGTCTTTTATAAAAAATTTGTAAAAAAACCAAAAAATAATGCAAAAACAGAACAAAACAAACAAAAACAGAGAAGACTGGTGACAAGCATAGGCTTTTGGAATACAGAAACTCTATCTAAGGGGAAATTAACAAGTAAACCACATGACAGTAACAGTTGCTGGGCACAGCAAAAATACCAACAACTAGGTAAGCTGAAACAACCCAGAAGCACTGAACAAGAAGAGAAATCTGCACCACAGCATAATGTAACATGAGATTTAACATCCATGTGGAAGAGCAGACATGAATTGTCTATGCTGATGATATTGCATGGAGGTTTTGGGTTTGGCCAGAAGTTTGAAGACATACTCTCATTTATCTACATTCTGACAACTCCAAGTACTGAAAAAAAAGGCAGTTTCATTCAAGTTATGAAGAATTCACAAATAAATGCTCAGGAGCCCTTTAGTCATCAGATGCCCTTGGGCATAAAAAATAAGTCAATCTTCACTACTGATAGGAATTTTCTAAAACAGATAAAGATCAAAATGTTCCATAAAACAAGCATCTGTCCCTGGTTGATTAGGTAACAGCATTCAAAAGTCTTCTAGATCCAGTGCTCTGTATGCTGCTGTATTTCCTGTGCTTAAATTCAGTGTGATCTATGTGCACTGTGTAAATGCAATATGCACACAGTATTGATAAAAGGGGGCATTATATTGATCAGTGTCACTGGATTCCTTCACAATAGCAAAAACTTAGAAAATGGACTCCACAACAACATCATGCTCACTGTGCAAAAATTCCAAATCCAACACACAGATATTCGGTGCCTTGGTAACTTAACCTCAGTTTCATTACCACATTTCCCACTTGTCTTTCTTGAGTATTTATATCTGTCTGGAAAATAGTCTCACTGGGAAAGAATCCACAAGCAAGGAGTAAACTGGATGTGTATAAAATATTTAAAATCCCTACGATGAAAAGTGCTCACTGCTGAAAATCTTCTTCATAACAAAAGATGCCCCTTTAACAAAGAAAAGAAAGCAAAGTGTTTGCAACCCCTCCTTCCTCTTGATCTCAGTGGAAATATTGAACATATTTTGCTGTTGGGTCACAGTGCATCCTGTGAACTTTCTAAACATCTGCTGTACATTGGTGTAATACTTCATGTAACCGTGCCCTGATCCTCAACAAGGGTTCAGTCACCACAGCAAAACAAAAATCACAGTCATAATAACAGCAAGGCAGTTTTGCTTACTGGTACAGCCTGGGCTCGCTCTTTCTGATTGATGATGAAAAGTTCCTTCCATTCCTACCATTTCCATAGCATTGAATGAGGTCATCCTTTACAGACACAAGAGATCTGACATAATATTTGTAATGAGTAAATTTACTGTAGTAAAATGGAAAAAAACTTCCAGAAACTTACAAAACTGCCCATGAATTATAATGATTGTATATCAAAGAATGACAGGGGAGGGGTTGAAAATGAGAGTATAATAACTCAAGCAAAGGCAGAAGAATAAAGAAATAAAGATAAAAAGAGGCAACCACACTGATAGAGCTGCTAGGGCATTAGAAGAGAAATAGCACTTGCAATTTATCAAGTGATTTAAGCTCAGATACTACTCATTAGGGTGACTCCAGCATTCTGAACAATAACATTTGGCACTTGCTGGAAGTGGAGGTCTATTTTCTATTAAGAGTTAGTATCCAGAATGAAAATATATCCTTTTAAGACTCAGTTAAAAAAAATAAAAATAATAAAAAACACCAACCTTGAACACTTGTGTAACTGAACATGAACAATCCCTTTTCTTGTCAATGAAATTGCTGAGGGTTTCAAAGCTTGACATGTACACAGTAAGCTTTTGACCAGCTTGTTATGTTCTATACTAAAATCTTGTTATCAGGAAAAAAAGGGACACGCCTTAGATAAATAGTTATGAACTTTTTGTTAGTCTAATTATATTTTAGTGCATAATCAAAATACAACATCCAGTTATAATTATTACAGGATAATACTACAGGAAATTATATACCATCTTCCTACTACCTACCTCTTTCCTCCAATGTTACATGCACTTTTATAATGCTCCTCTAGATCCTAACGCTCCAGGCTTCTATAAGAAGTAGGGGCCTTGGAAGCCTTACTTAAAAGAACTTGAAAGTAATTTTATTTCTTTCTTCAGATTAATAGAAAAGGCTGATATTTCTTACCTAATACATCTACAAACTTCTAAAACAAGAAAAAATCAGTTCAGGCTAAGACAAGCCCAGACAAATTCGAAGATCCCACATTCCTAGACTTTTCACTAGTAACAAAAAAAAAAAATATTTTTACTACTCTACATCTATGATTAAGACCTGTAGATGCTTGTATACAGTGCAGAAGAGAAGGGTAGGTACACAAACATGACTGGCTACTGTTGACTGTCACTGTGAACATATGAACCCTAAATATAATCAAATTAAAAGTGATACACACAAAGCTGCTCTCAGAGCTGTTTTGAAAATCTCTTACCACATCAGAGCACCAAAGCATAGGTATAGTCACATTTCTCACACATCTGCCATGTGGCTGATGTCTAGAATTACAAACCTGTGTCTATTACTTCTGTGTTGTATAAATTTTTTACACCATGTTTCTAAGTATTAAATATGTAGAATAAGATAACTTCCCCTGAAGTCAGATGGCTTTGCTAGTGGAAACTCCTGTTCCTCTTAATTATTAAGAACTTTTGAAGAATTATCAGCTGAAAGCACAAAAAGAAATGGATAAAAATCTACATGTATTTTTAAAAAGTCTAGGAGAATATACTCAGGAAATTAAACTGTCTTGAGTGATGGAACCAGCTTTCCCATGGGACTGTAGTGACAGATTATGTGCAGAGTGGGTTAGTGGTTAGCACAGTGGGTGTTAACAGTGTTGGAAAGATTCAAAGATAAGGTTTATTTTAAAATAGTTTAAAAAGGGAATAAATAAAAAAGCTTGCTGAAGACAAAAATTTGCATTAATTTGACTTAGACAAATTAGAACTGAAAAAAAAGTTTGGTGCACAAAAAGGCAATAGGGATTTAGGGCCAAATTACCACAAAATCTGATGGCATATATATAATCCTTGATATTATAAAAACTTTCTTTTAGATACTTTCCAAGATTTAGGATTAAAATTTGATAAGAATAATATCCTATGTAATTTATTTTTAGTTCTCTCAGAGTAATATGCAGTCAAGAGAAAAAATAATTGATGAAATGGACTCCTGGTCTGTTTTGATGCATACATTCTAGTGTAAACACTGCTAATATAAAAAATAAAATACATGTTCAAAGAAAATATGCAACTTATTGCTAAAAAAATTTCATAACCTTTTTGTTTTTATTGTGTTTGTATGGCAAGGTTTTAGTAGTAGGGGGCTACAGAAGTGACTTCTGTGAGAAGTTGACAGAAGCTTCCCCTATGTCTGACCAGAGGCAATGCCAGCCTTGTCCAGGGTAGAGCCACCACTGACCAAGGCTGAGCCCTTTGGAGAGGTTAGTAACTCCTCTGGAATAGTCTGGTCAGGAAGGGGGGGGAAGCTGCACAACTGCAAATGTAGAGAGGAGTGAGATTATGTGAGAAGAACAGCCCTGCAGACATTCTGGTCCTTGAAGATGGAGAGGTAGGAGAAACTCTGGGGCTGGAGCAGATTCCCCTCCAGTCTGTGATGAAGACCATGGTGAGGCAGCTGTGTCTCTGCAGACCATGGAGCCCACACTGGTGCAGGTAGATGCCTGAAGGAGGCTGTGACCTCATGGGCTGCCAACACTGGAGCAGGCTCCTGACAAGACCTGTGGCCCCATGGAGAGAGGAGCCCACGCTGGAGCAGGTTTGATGTCAGGACTTTGACGCTGTGGGGGACCCTGCTGGTGCAGCCTGTGCCTGAAGGACTGCACGCTGTGGGAGTGACCCACACTGTAATTCCTGAAGAACTGCAGCCCTGTGGGAAAGAGTAATGTTAGAGGAGTTCATGGAGGACCGTCTCCTGTGGTAAGGACCCCACACTGGAGCAGAGGAAGAGTGTGAGCAGTCCTGCCGCTGCAGAGGATGGAGCAGCAGAAACAAGGTGTATGAACTGACCACAGCCCCCATTCCATATCCACTTGCACCACTGAGGAAAGAAGGTAGACAATTCAGAAGTGAAGCTGATCTCAGGGAAGGAAGAGGGGATGATGGGAAAGTGTTTTAAGATTTGGTTTTATTTCTCATTATCCTACTCTGATATCATAAGTAATAAATTAAAATTTTTCCCCAAGTCAAGCCTGTTTTGCCCATGATGGTAACTGGTGAGTGATCTCTCCTTCTCCTTATCTTGATCCATGAGTTTTTTGTTGCATTTTCTCTCCCCTGTCCATCTGAGGAAGGCAGTGGTAGAGCAGTTTTGGTGAGTACCTGCTGGCCAACAGAGGTCAACCCACCACACTGTTATTAGAAAAATGAATGGGAAAGTGACAAATAAGTACAGGGTAAATTATAGGTTTATACTCTCTTCTGTACAAATTTTAAATAATAAGCAAAAAGAGGCTAAGAATGTCATCACAGAATTGTTATTTGAAGAGTAAACTAGAGTAGCCATTGTAATAAGGCATCTCTGCTAAAAAAAGCTGACAAATGATTCTAAATATTACTTGTACTGGAAGTTGAGCAATAAATTCTAAGGTTGTTAAAATACAGAATTTAAATATATTAGTTACAGTTTGACATTCGATACACTGAATTTATTGCTGGTTGCCAAATTTCTTGAGTTATGACAAGACCAACTCTCAGCTTCAAGCTTGACTTAAAAATTGACATTTTGTGTTGTGCTTCAACAGTTCTATAAAATACAGGGCTAAAAATGATTGTGTGGTGTTGTAGCATCCCAGGTTTCCTGTTTCAGATTGCATCTCAAATTGAACTTGTTAGTGTGGTCAGGAATAGAATAACGTTAGACTGACTAACCCAAGATTTTAATTCAGTTGTCCTTAAGTAGCTGACATGAACAGACAGATGACATTTTATCTTGAGATTACTGACACTTCAATCATGAAACACTACTTCTCAGTTACTTCAAATTTCATCTGTTGTTTTTAAAACACATGGACTACTTCCCATTCATCTCAAATGGTCTGCAAATAACAAGACAACATGTAATCCCTTTACAGTAGCCACTCTGCAGTCTAGGGCTTAATAAAGATTGTTGTGTTGAATTTTTGGTAGTTTTTTTGTTTGGTTGGTTGGTTGGTTTTGTTTTATGGGGTTTGTTTTGGGTTTGGGGTTTTTTTATACTGAAATTAATCTGCAATTCATGGGAGCTTGGCTCATTGAACTTCAGTTTTGTAACAAACAACATGAGCCTGAAAATGGAACAAAAATTTGCCCTTGCAGAAATGTCCAGTTGCATACCAGATTGTGTTATCAAGAGCATAGACAACAGGTCCTGGGAACTGACAAGTCTCATTTAGTTGACACTTGTGAGACTGCATCTGCAGTACTGCAATTGAGTATTGGGTTCCTTGAGATAAGAGAGAAGTTGACATGCTGCAACTAGTTCAGCAGATAAGCCACTAAAATAGACAAAGAGTTGGAACACAGGGTTTATGAGAAGCTGAAAGAGCTGTGTTTGTTCAGCATTAGGAGAGAAGGCTTAGTGGAGATCTGTTTGCTCTGTATGACTACTGCCTAATACAAGGATTAAAGATGGAGACACAATACATTTGCAAAGATGCTCTGTGAAAGGACAAGAGGCAGCACACACTTTCTTACCTCAGTGAGAATCTTGTATTCTCAGACACTGTCATAACAGGGCCAAAAATAAGACCTCTAAAATTCTGAACTATCTGTTAATATTAAAAAAAAAAAGTGAACTAGCATATTTTTAGTAATATTTTTATTATTTTACATTCTTCTAGAATTATCATTTTCACAGAGAGATGATATGCCACACTGTATTGCAAACAACTATCTCTGTGGAGATGAGAGATATTAAGAAGTTACAAGGGCTTAATGGTTGTTGAAGAGCATCAATTTTCAAGTATCAACAAGAGAAAAAAGAACACAAGATCTAACAGTGAAAAAGTTGTGAAAGCCACACTTTGAAGCAAAGAATCTGCCCTAGGAGGGAAGCATTTCCTTGCTAAACCTACACAAATTTAGGTCTGGAAAATCAGATGCCCATCAGAAAGTCTTCAGCCTAACATTAATAAGCAATTTGTATTGCTAATGTCTTGGGGAGGATGAAATCCCTGTGCTTTCAAAGAACCTTCTTACTGAGCAAACATTTTATCATGCAGTGCTTGATAAACAAAAAAAAAAAAAAAAGGTAGAAAAAAGACTTAAAAATGCATGCAAAGACTCAATAAAAATACTAAGCTCATAGATATATTGCTTTCTCACATGGATAAAGAGTATTATTTCCCACTTTGAAACAGAAGAAACTGAGGCAACAATACCAAATGATCTGACATCAACTTACCTTGGACTTAGACCTGGAGTCTCCAAATCTCAATCCACTGACGAAGCCACTGACCAACACTTGTCTCCAATTGCCTGGCAATATATTCCAAGCATGTCAGTAAAATTACATAGTTTTCCCTTGCAAATAATAAGCCTTTTGGTCTTTTTTTCTTTTTTCTTGGGGAAAAAACAAAACAATGGGTGTGGTCAGTTTGCATTCTAAGGTGTAGACAAATTGGCTGATCATGACTCTTTTAAGTCTGATTACATTTATATAATCCTTAAGACTCCCAAGATTTTTCTATTTATATAAACAGTCACTGCATTTCAGTTTGTCCTGTCAGCTTCCCTGAGGCCTGATACGTATCTTGGCAAGAGTTACTATATCCCCAAAGGAATCAGTGATTACTCTCTCAAGTGGAGCTGCTGCTCTATTGGAGACAGTCTTCATAACAACAGGCTACTTTTGCTATAGATGGACTTCTTTGTTCCCCTTTATAATTAATTTGAAACTAAAACATTTCACCAAACTGTAAATGCAGAACGTCTCATGTTCGATGGGAAGGCATCTGCAGTAAGTGTACTTCACATGGAATTAGTAGATGATCTTATTCAAGTAGAATTCAGATTTAATATCATCTGCATAAAGCAAATATATTATATTAGCATTCAGTTTTGAAATCTTTTAATGAAAAATGTAATAACTTGTTACCACAGTTAACATAATTATAGTTTAAAAGGACATTATCATGTGAGAAATTTTGTGATAAAGCTAATTAGTGTTTTATGTTTTGCCATTGGTTGATGACATCAACACTGACTGAAGGTACCAGAACAGTAATGTGCCAAACAGAGGAGACTGATAGGTGTTACATTTGATTTCTGGTGGAAGAATTGTGCTGTCAGTTCAGATTTATCCAAAACTAAACTTAATTAGCAGAGTGCCTCAAATGGCTGGAATCACAAAAAATATTAGAATATGATGAGTCTGATGGATTCTTGTGTGAATTAAGATATCTGAGACAGATCTTCAATTTTTTTTCTACAGAGAAAAACAGACAAGATGCAGAAGATGTAAAATCAGTATCTACCAACTATAGATAGCAGTATTATTAGCAACAATAATGAAGTAACATAGAGTAGATCAAAAAGCATGCCTTGTGTAGATGGATCAAATTCACCTTGCTGCAGAGCATAAGAACAAAGTTAATGTACTGTATAATCCCCATATAAGTCCAAAAAAGCTGTGTTATTTCAGTTGCTTTTCAGACAGGAAGGCAAAAACAAGGGTACCGCTTTTGGAACAAATAATTTATCTTTTTGAATTGATTTGGCATGCATGTTTAGATTCAGGGTAAGCACACAGCACTCATCCTGATAATTGCTTTGCAATGCATAACAGACCCAGATGAGACTTCGAAGACTCAAGGTCAACTTCTTCCACTGACAGTGTTTGTTAAGTCCAAATAAAGAAACAGTGTTTAGCCAGCTATGTAAGTGCTTTGCACAGTTAAAAATGTGCATGCTTAAGATCATGACTGTTTAAAACGACTCATGAGTAAGCTTTTGTCATCAATACTGTACAGTTTTGCTGGTTAGTTATGCTTTACTCTATGGTCATACACTGATTTTTTTTTTCAGTAACTGACTGAGAGAAATCAAAATAAATTTATTCCTTTTCTTTTTTGCCTTTTTTTTTTCTTTAAATTTGGTGAGATGTGACAAACTGTTAGCCGGTATCTGTATTTCAGACTATATATTGAATAAATGGACCCAAGATAATTGCAAACTTGGGGTTGATAGAAGTGGCATCTTTTAAATAAAAAGCAGAAATGGGAACCAAAACACCTTAGATGCTAAATTTTGATAAATATATGTGCAACAGAGGTGAAGAAAACTGTAAAACAGGTGCATACACAAAAACACATTTACAATTGCACCGTTTATGCAAGCCATTATTATGATTGCAGATGCAAATTGTAAGTCAGCTGTTTAACTGTTCATTTACTCATGTAAGTACTGTTTTCCCAAGCAACAACATTGTATATATGTAAATTGAGAAGCAATCTGATTTGTTACCGTTATACTCACTTTGCACAGGGGTAAATAACTACCAAAGATGAAAGGAAATAGAAAATCATGGCTGAGAAGTTGAATGGCATTAATTATTGGTGACTCTGCAGCTTGTTATACTGCAAAACCTCTTTCTGGTTAGATGCACGTTCAATAGGAGAGAAGATTATAAAGGAAAAAAGAGTGGAAAAAAGATGACTGTAACAAGAAATACTTCAAAGATTCTGCAAAGATGACAGATGCCCAGTGCCATGATCTAGAATCTCTCAAACAGAAAGATCTCTTCTGGGATATAAACTACTTCCCCATTACATTGACTATTTTTCTGTCAGGAACATATGTATTGATATACACTCTGTCTGTTTCAGTATGAGACTCTTAGTCAGACAGGAATATCTTCTAGTCAAAAACAACTTAAGCAGGGATGCCTCTTACATTTGAGATACATCTTTCAGTCAAAATATTATGCATTCTTGGCTACACAAAAATTCATGCTAAACCCAAAAGCAAGCCCTAATGCCTGGGGTACAAATAACTATAAATACTTCAGTAAAATTTCCATCTCCATGTTTTTTATACAGTTCCTGAATCCCTTCATGTGCCTAACCTCTGAAAGCTTCTTCACACTGTCGTTTCAGGTGCTGCTCTGGGCTTTACTTCACTCCAAATGCCAATCCTAATCCAAACCCCAATTTTAGCACAAAACCTAAGCCTAAACCTAAAGCAGGGGTTTGGGCTGGGCCTTAGTCCAAGACCCAGTGTGTGGCAAGAAGAAAAGACTCTCAGGAGAATTCTGAAGTTCAGCACTCACTTTTACAGTCCCTTCCCAGCCCCGTTTGAGTTGCGGCTCTAGACTTTTCCATTCTCCCAGAAATAAATACACAAATGACCCTAACTTCATCTCAGGAGCTGTGATAGAGACAGAACATAGAACTGTGGCTGGCATGAGATAGGAAGTGGTGACTTGAACTCAAAATAAGTCAAGACAGTGTCTTAGGTATATTGCTAATATGTAGTGCTAAGGTTGGGAAAGAACAGAAGGAAAACTGCAGTTGGAGCAGGGAAGGACTAGAAGAAACAATGAAATTCAAAAGCAACTCCTCATTGAGAACTTCTTCCTGTGTGTGTCTGGAAAACTTTTTCTCAGGCTCCATGTGGCTGTACAGTAAGGATTAGGATTAGGGTTAGGGTTGGGAGAAACCCACAGCATAGAACTGCAGTTACTGTGGGGCTGGGAAGGGGCTCTGAGAGGAAAGAGCAGACTCCAAAACACCTCCTTCCTGACAATTGTTCATATCAGACATTGGGCTGGCCTTTTGGAAAGGCTCTCCTGTTATACCCACTGGTTGAGTGTTTTTGATCCTTCTTGTTGTATTGAATAGACTTTGGAGGAAGCAAAATATCATTATTAGAATTTTTAATCACACACTCCCAAATAACAATTTCCAGTGTAACTTAGGAAAGCATTTCAATATGAAAAGTATGTAATGAGGATGAACAGGAATTATTTAGCATAATAATACAGGAAATATGTAAAGTGGTGAGCTTGGGGACATGAAAAGAGAGAAGAAACAATAAAAAGAAAGTTTAGGCAAGTCTCAAGGAACACTCTCTCCATTAAGATTCATTAATCAACTACATAGGTGAAAGTGCTCCTACTTACAATATTGAGTAAAGGAATCGGGTGCTAAAGATTAAGCACTTGACAGGGAATATTGGGTTTAATAAGCCTTTCCATCAATTAAGTTAAAAACACAGATACCACTTTGTATGGAATAAAATTCTTTCTTTGTTGTTTTCCACTGGTTTTAATAAGGTGCTGCAGACGACTTTCTCTGCTCAATAATTCAATATTTTATTTTTCTCTAATTCCCTATCCACATTTTTGGAGGCTTTTATGGCAGTAAGGATATTATTTCTCACTAGTTGAACAAATTTAAAGATTGAAAAATCTCAAAATAGCAGGGACCAGAAGTTCTAAACAAATTTTTTTGGTTCTAAGAAGAGAAGAAAGTCATCAGTGTCAAGGGAAATTTAAGTAGAAAGTTATCATCAGGACGATTGGAATAATTATTTTCACAATTAATTTCTAAAGAAAAGAAAGTTTCTTCCTAATTCAACACTATTTTGTATATATTTATAGTGATAATGATGGGTGCCTTTCTTTGCACTCGCTGGCTTAATGTTTTCATATACCTGCTGCTTATCTGGACTCATCCAGAAAGGAGCCTGTACTATTTCTGCAAAAGAGGCCTTGCATGGCACACATGGAATAAATTAATTCAACAAAACCAAAAGGTCATGATTCTTTTTGAGACTCCTAAATGACAGTTTGGTCTAAGTTCCAATGATTCGTCAAGACTACAGAATGTTGCAGATGTTTGGAGTCACTGCAGCCAGCAAGTTGGAGTCTAACTCTGAAGTCTAGTGTTCAGATCCCTCAGCAAGGAACTGCCACTGACTGAGATTCCCCTCTTCTTCCCACCTCTTTTCCTATCTTTTTATTATAGCTCTTGGTTCACACTAGGGTACCCACTCCTATGCCTGCACAACCCATAACTAATAACCAGCATGCAGCAGCTGCTCTCATTAAAACCTGCTCCAGTCAATACTAACAGCACCACAAGCAGGCACTACCGAAAGGGAGTCAATGTGTTTAATGACAACTACAAAATTACTATGGGGAAAGTACCATGTAGAGACCCTCCTGCACCATAAAGGATTCAGAAGAGGATGAATATCTGGGAACAGCTCCCTTTTCTTCTTTGTCTCTTGCTCGATGACCTAGGACTGAAGGGGAAGCCTTGGGGTTTTTGGTTTTCTTTTACAATTTCAGTCAATGCTATGGGTTCTGCTAACAAATCGTTGAACAAGTGAATCTATTTCAACATCATTTTTGCAACAGGTTCTTTTCATGGCCAGGTTCAGGCACTGATTTATGAGAGCCAAATATGTCAAGAGCAATACTATATGTTATCAGTCACAGTATGGTAGTGTTAAGTGTACCTTTCTTAAGTGTAGTCCACTTCCTCAACATCTTAAGAGTTGAGCTTCTCCCAACCTTCTTCTCTAATCTCTGTGAAGCTTGCTGCTTGAAGGACTGCTTGGAGTGTCAATTCAGGTGCCCTGAATTTGAGGCAGACTCACATTATACAAAAGACTTTCCTTGTTCTTTTTGAACTCTTAATGTTCTTAGTAACTGGTGACCACAGGATAGGATCCATCCTCCTTAGGGATCCACATCTGTTTAAACGTTGCATAGGCACTCTGATACTTAGCTCAGCTAAGACCCTGTGAACCTATAGACATCATCAGATGTTTAAGTGGCCACAGTGAGTTAGATACAGGGAACAGGGAAGGAAGAAAGGGGTTTTGGACAATTCTGCTTAAACTGTTCAACAGAAACTGTGCCTCTTATCCCTGCAGGTAAATGGGGACAGTCATTTTTCTTTTCATTCAAATCTTGCTTATCTTGGCATTTTAGATTTTGCTAGAAGGCTCTTTCCTTCACTGCAGTGACTTACTGAGCAGTATCCTCCTGGAAGACAGAACAAGGGTCTTCTAAATGTTATTTTGCTAGGAATAATAACAATAACTTACACCATCAATTAGTTCTTAAGGCCTATCATCTTCACACATAGGACAGTATTTGTGTGCTACTGATTCTGAAAAGACTTGGTTTCAAAACCCTAGAAATTTCATTTGGGCAATCTCACAGTTAAAACAAAACACAAAAACAACAACAACAACAACAAACAAACAAACAAACAAAAAACCAGAAATTACATTCACATACATTGTAAACCCCACACATTTAGTTATTAAGTAATTTAGGATTGCATTTCCTATGTTAGACTACTGTGATTTTTCTTCTCTTCCATTACCAAGGCAGAATTATCTCACTGAAAGTACACAAGAGTAGAGGTTATTTCTTCTGTTGCTTTGAAGTAATGAATGGGAAAGGGAGCTGAAAATTGAAGCAGCTGCTGCCAAAGTTGTGCCTAAGTCTGCAGAGAATCTGCAAATTACATTTTTATCCTGTCTATATGACTTAAGTTCACAAAGTGTCCTGTTGCAGACTGCATCATCCATCAGGGAATCACTCACATGACAAGGACTAGCAAATATCACAAAAATATTTACATAAATTTTCATTTCACTTGGGAAAAGAATTTGCTTTGCAGTTGCAATCTATGAAAATTGTGTATGGAGACTGTGTTGAAGAGGACTCTTGAAGGTGTGAGGGGGGAACAAATATCTTCTTTAGCTGAGAAGGTTCCATATTTGTGCCAGAGATAGCTGCAGTTATTCAGCTGGAAGACAGAAAAAGTATTCTCTGAGTGACATGACTAATCCCAATAAAGATCCCTGATTTATAAGGCAGAATTAGAGGTTATTCTTGACATTGGAGACCAAGGGATGTGTAAACTCCACCGTTGGGTTTTTTGGTTTTGGTGGTTTTGTTTTTTAAGTTAGGTAGGTCAGCTTCACAGTATTTCAGTCCTGTACTGACAGCTATGTAAGGTAGATTTCCACCACCAAACACTTCCCAGGACTCCAAAGAGGATCATATCTCTGCTGCCACCACAGATTTTTGCTGCCAAGAGAACTGGTTATTCCACTTCTGACACATCCATACAAGCTGCTATCACATTCTCCAGTTCAGCAAAATCTTTAAACATCTTTTGAATGTTATCAACATTTAAAATTATGTATGTTCATTTACATGAGGGAAAATGAAGCAATGTCACTAATTAATTTATCTAGTACCAGACAGACCATAGTACAAAAAGGTTTTAAAGTTCTAATCTTATAGACTGAATTATTTCATACCACTAAATGGCATGAGTTAGAGTGAGTGCAGTAACTTCTACAATGCTTATGGAGAATAAGAAGAATCATGAACCCAGTAGCCCAGCAGCTATGCTGTTTCTTTTGATATTATGTAAGGTACATCACATATATGAACTAATTCTTTTTCAGAAAATCCTTTTAGAACTTACAGCTTTTGTTGTCTCCTCTTGATGCAGCTTTTTGCTCTGAGTGCTGGCAGCAAAGGTGAATTTACTCACATCCTGATGGCCATGTGGAGCTGGTGCTTCAGTGAGCAGAATTTAAGTAAACTTTTCTTTGCTGCCAGCACTAGAAGCAGAACATACAGGATTTCCAGGGAGAACGCCACATTTGGGAATGCAAGAAAATACAGATGGCTAAAGGCAACCTAAACCTGGATTATGCGGAGGAAGAAATGAAGCAGGAAGAGGCAAGAAGAAAATTGGAGCCCAGAGAAAGAAAGAAGAGAGGCAAGACAAAAACAGCTAGGACAGATGAAAGGGGAAGTATAATGAACTTCAGTTGGTGCAAATAAGGACATTTCTGCATATTACAGTGCAGTTACATTTTTATCAACTATACCTGAACAAACAACTTGCAAACACAAAATGGGAGGGATGATTATTTTTATAAGAATCAATTTTCAATGTTATGTTTTAGGTCACCACTGTATCTTATTTTCATTTTATTTCTTTTTATATATCTAGTAGCTGCTTTTTCTCATGCTGGCAATCTCTGAAAAACACACAACAGAAGAGAGGCCCCTCCTTTTAAGTGAATTCTTGAAGTCTCATTGGAATATCCATTTAGGAAAGGTACACTTAACTAAACACCTACATAGCAGAGCTGCTAGAACATTTTAAGAATATAGAAAACTGACAAATCTGTTTCAAAAAAGTTGTCAGCTGTAAGTTTCTGTGATTCAAGTTCTGAGAAAACAAGACAAAACCTGATCTGACTCACTCAAGGAAAAAAAAAAGTTTTTAAATATCATTTTAAATGCCATTTCCTTCTTAAAAAAAAAAAAAAAAAAACAAACAAAAAAAAAACAAAACAAAAAAAAACTGCTTTTGATTCTAACACGGACTGAAAACAAATTTTGAAATCTAATGAGCTGCTATAAAACAGCACTGTTATCCCCTAGCCTTTCACATTCTTTGTACTAGTTGCAAAACTATTCTCACTTTAGCAGGTTCACTGTATAGCTTTTCCCCCCAGTATAGTGAGAGGAGAGACTCTTTCCTATTTCTTTAGTACAGAGAGTCTTTCAGTTATAAAATTAATTGATTGCTTGCCAACATGCATCTAAATCCAAATATTTGTGCAATCCAACATAAATTTACCACTACATCTTGCTGTGTGTCACTGAGCTCTGTGGTCCAATTTTAATGGAATATTTGATGAAGCTGATGTGCATATTTTCATCCTACACATACAAATTCATCATGAAAATTACTGCCTTCAGCAAACAAAATAACACATGCAACACTACAGATTTAGATATACCTTCTAGAAAACACTGAAGGAACAAAATGAAAGAGATAATGACTGGCAAAAAAATCTGTCTGAAATTCAAGACTCTGATAAGGGTCCCACGTTTTACAAAAAAGGAATGAAGAGTGGAGGGGAAAAATTATTAGAATTATACATAAAAGAACTCAATTTGACAATCTGGAAGCACAAAACCCTCGAGCAATCATGAAATTACAGTTTTTGATTCTCAGAGGAGTAAGAAGGGAGGTCAGCAAAACTGCCACCTCAGATTTCCATAGGGCAGACTTTGGCCTGTTAGAGGCTGGTGGAGAGAGCCCACTGGGAGACAGACAAGAAGGGTGAAGGGGTCCAGGAAGGCTGGATATTCTTCAAAGTGAAACCTGAAAGGTGCAATAGTAATCCATTCCCATGTGCTGAAAGGCAAGCTGTGGGGAAGTAGACCAGCCTGGCTGAATAGAGCTTTGGCTAGAACATAGGGTAAAAGGAGTTTATGACCTTTGGAAGAAGAGACAGGCAACTCAGGAGGACTACAGGAATGCCATGAGGTTATGCAGGGAGAAAATTAGAAGGGCCAAAGCCCAGTTAGACCTTAATCTGGCTGCCGCTGTAAATGATGATACAAATGTTACTACAAATACAGTAGCAACAAAAGGAGGGATAAGGAGAATCTCCATCCTTTACTGGATGGAAGGAGAAATATAATGGCAAAGGATGAGGAAAGCGCTGAGGTATCTAATGCTTTCCTTGCTTCAGTCCTTCAGTAAGGCCAGTTGTTCTCAGGTACCAGTCTAATCCAGAAGGAAATGTCCAGTGACCTGCCACACCACTTAGACCTGCATGAGTCCATGGGGCTGGATGGGACAGTCCCAAGGGTACTGAACAGGGTGGCAAAAGTGCTCACCAAGACACTTTACATCATTTACCAGCAGTCCTGGCTAACTGGGGAGGTCCCAGATGACTAGAGGGCAGTAAAAGTGATGCCCTACTACAAAACTGGTGAAAAGTCTGGAGTACAAGTCTTATGAGGAGCATCTGAGGTAGCTGGGGTCTTTTAGCCTGGAGAAAAGGAGGCTCAGGGGGGCACCCTATTGCTCTCTACAACTACCTGAGAAATGAAGTTGTACACAGGTGGGCTTCAGATTCTTTTCTCAGGTAACAAGTGACTGGATGAGAGGAAACGGCAGGGAATGTTTAGACTGGATATTAGGAACTATTTCTTCACAGAAAGCATTGTCAAGCACTGGAACTTCTGCTGCCCAGAGAAGTAGTTGAAATCACCATCCCTCTAAATGTTCAAAAAGTGCATAGATATGGTGCTTTTGGACACAGTTTAATGGTGGGCTTGGCAGTGCTGGGTTAATGGTTAGACTTGATGATCTTAAAGATCTTTTCCCACCTAAACAACACTATGATTTTGTGAGATACTTGAAAAGTTGAATGCAATTTGCAAGTCATTCACTTTTCAAGTCAGTTGAGGATCTTTATTGTTTTTCAGTTTTTTTCACTGACTAAATATATTCCCACACGTTTCAGCCAGCAGTGTCCCCGATGAATGTTATTCTAGAAAGAGTGCTACTTCTTTGTGCTCTTTCTCCTATCACTTTTAATTTATTCCCCAGATATTTCATTAAGAGGTTGGAAGTTCTGAAAATATTCATAGAGGTTTAAATAAGACTAGCCTCCTTCCATTGGTCTCCCATCTCAGCCATTCAGTCTTTTCCCCTAGCTTTATATACAATTGCAAATGCACTTTTCAATCATGTTGTTTTCCAATTTTTTTTTTTAAGTGAGATTGTACATCACAGAAGCAAACACACACACACACACACACACAAAAGACAATTCCTCATCTACTGTAAATCAGAAAAACTTATTGAAGATGACAAATAAGGCCATTTTCAACTTCTATTAATTTTGTATACACCAAAACATCATTTGTGATGCAAGAAGTCAAGATTAATTGTACTCTGTTTTGCCAGTACCTAATACTCTCCCTCCAGCCCAGATTTTAAGTGTAAGCTTTAGTAAACAATGACACCATTTGGGATAAGAAGTCACACAAAGTCATGCTCTTCCTTTGACTTTTTAGAATGTGAATGAACATGTAGAATTCTAGTTCAGTACAGCATATGCTACACGGCATGTTACCGCAGCCAGCCCAGTGCTTCAGAGGGGCAAGCCCAGTCTCTCAGGTCAGCGAAGCAGCAGCAGTTCTGTTCACTTCCCAGCCCAGAACTGCCAGCTGTGATATGAGCAGGCCCAACAAAAAGAGTCCTGTCTTCACAAACAGCCCATTCTAGAAATGGTGCTGGATTTGGAGGCAGAGAGTGGGGCAAGGGAGAGCTCTTCCTTCATTTTGAGGTATTTCTAATGCATTAGTGGACGTACAAGGAACAAAGTCAGTCTTAATAGGACTTAAGTGATGGAGTAAAATATGATTTATCATTCACCCTGTTAAATTTTTTTAAAAAAAGGTCACACTGTGTTTGTAGTTTGAATTTATCTTACTTCAATGTTCAACAACTTGCTTTGTCTGCTAAATTAAAGAAGCATTTGATTTAGGTACTTTTCTAGCAAGACATCTCCTGAACTCCTTGTTCCCAAGTCAAACAGAGTGAGTTTAAATCTTTTGTGGTAAGCAGGATATTTCAGACAATGACTAATTTGTATAGATCTTTCCTGAACCCTTTCAGGTATGACAACCTCCCTTTAAAGGTGCAAATATTAGCTTTGAAGACAGTGTTTCATTAATTAATGGTAGCTGGCAATGTTCTGAATCAATGGTTTTGCTTTGGAGAATACTAATTTGCTGAAACCAAACAGTTGTAGTAATGCATCTGGGGTGTCAAATCTTTCAGAAACTCTTCTTATCCCTGTGAGGCTTCTTTTCTGGCTGCTGCAGAATCAGAACCAATCTGATACCACCACCTCAAACTTCTATAATTTCTTAATGGCAAAAGGAATTGCAACCTCAAATTCAGTCAAAACTTCCTGCTCAGTGATAACAAATGAGACAAGTCTGTCTTATTTCCTGGAAGGAAAAGGGCCTTTCTGGTATTTTAGACTATTTGGTCTCCAGCTGGATCTAAGTGCCAGAAGTTTTTCTGGGACGTGTACCCTGGCTTATTGACCTGCATAATGTGATTTTCCATCTCTCCTGTACTGGCTATGCATGATTACTGAAAGATACTTCATTATTTTCTAACATCTGTGATACCAGCTTTTAAAATTGCACATACAGATTTTTATGCATTTCCATTTCTCAGGAGAAGAAACAGGACCAATATGCTCAGGAGATCAGCAGTCTGTTCAGAAGTCAAAATGCCTCTTACTGATATGAATCTATCTAATCAAAGGTTACACTTACCTCAGACTTAAACAGGAGATACATTTTAATTTCCCATTTTTAAATAAAGTCTGTGTCAACCCTTTGGATAGGAAAAGTGACATATCCCATACTTCACCAGCTCACCAGCTAGTAATTCCTTCTCCTGATGACAAGTAAAAGTCACTTTGATGATAAGAGACGCGGTTCCATGAGAATTTATCCTGATAACATCTGTTCTAGAGCAGAGCATTCCTCCTCCTGCCTTGCATGATACCAGATTAAAATCATGCCACAAGCTAGGTTACACTTCTTTGCTGTTAAGAAAAAGCTAGAACCAGGCAAGCTCAGCTTCCGTTTGGTTTAAACTGTCATTGAACTGCATTTTCAGGCTGTCAGTGAACCAGCTTTTTCTGTAAGTGTCTCTTCTTTAATGACTTCACCTTTTCCCCCCACTCTGATGACATGCTCATACCTTATCTCAGCACTGCCCACTCAGTTGTGTCAGTATCTGTCTGTGCAGCTGAGCAGTGAATCAGAGAACTGGCCAGGTTAAAAATAACTCAGCAAAACCAAGATTTTAACTGATCAGTCCTGCAATCCAGTTCACTCCACCTGCACAAACAGTGGCAGGAGCAAAACTGGAAAGAGAAGCAAGAGTGTCAAGAATAATTAACCTGAAGAAGGAGAGCAGACCATGACATCTCTGAACGGAGTGCAGTAAACCCAGAGACTCTGAACTCTGTGTTTTATTTTATTCCTGCAGTCAACATATATTACTAATTTTAATTACTATTTCTGACATGTATAGTAAACAGGTTATTTTGCATATAATGTGGTTGCAAAATGACTCTGAGTCAAGATGTCACTGGATATTTGAAGGTAAATTCCTTCTGGATAGATTATGTTATCTGTTCAATAAGGATGGAAGTAGCAAAAAAGACCATTCTCAGTTACCTCAATCTCTGTCTAAAGATCTAGCAAGTACAGAAAAGCTAGATTTGTCCATGGCAATCAGGTGATCCCTACCTATGATACAAACATTTTGTATAAGTGTATCATCTCTATTAAGCAATCCACTGCCTCCCCAGCTGGTGATTCATGGAGAATGAAGTGGCCATCAGTAACCTATTTTCCATAATCAATATCCATTCTAAATGGAACATTCTCCAATTACCACAGCTGGAAGTGCTTTTAAGAAAATCCTTAGTTGGAAAGTTTGATACTTCATTACACTTAGTGCAATTTTAGACACATTCTGAAATTGGAGAAAGAGTACTTTGTTATTTAAATGTCTACCGGATTGAGAAGGTCCAGAGAAAGGACACAGAAATTATCAGAGGGCTGGAACATTTGTCCTGTGAAAAAGGGCTGAGAGAATTGGGGTTTTTCAGCCTGGAGAAGAGACAGTTCAGGGGAGACCTTATAGCACCTTCCATACTTAAAGGGGGCTTTAAAGAAAGATGGGGACAAACTTTTTATCAGGATCTGCTGTGATGGGACAAGGGGTAGTGGTTTTAAATTAAAATAAGGTATATTTAGACTAGACATAAGAAATAATTTTTTTTTACACTGAGAGTGGTGAAACACTGGAACCGTTTGCCTAGTAAGGTGGTGGACGCCCCATCCCTGGAAACTTTCAAGGTCAGGCTAGACAGGCTCTGAGAAACTTGATCTAGTTGATGTCCCGGATCATTGCAGGGGAGTTGGACAAAATAATCTTTAAACGTCCCCTCCAAAACAAATCATTCTATGATTCTGTGATTCTATGAACTTGCAGAGTTATCTCACCTCCTGTTAAAATCAGTAGGAATTAAATGTACTTAGCACTTGAAGAGAGTTCATAAAATCAGCCCCCAAATGATATGCCATTTCCCTTTGTTACACTATTTGTATGAACTTTGCTGCAACTAATAATTATGATATTCACAGAATAATTCTGGTGGAAGTACTCCCAGAAGGTGTCCTCTCTAATCTCTTGCTCAAAGCAAGAGATCATCAGATCAGGTCTGATCCAATCATAGTGCTGTGCACCAAATCAACTTTGATATATAGTTGATATTTTCTTGTTTCTCATAGTATTTCCAGAATTCTTTCTTTACAAATAGAACATAAGGTGGTTCCATAACCAGTGCCTGGGTTTTGCAGTACTGCATTACATGTAAGTATCAATATCTGAGTATTACCTGAATGTAGTAGAAAAACATCAAGCAAATCAGGCATAGATTGTTTTTCTCCTGTATATTTTGAGAATCAAGATTATTCTGCCTGACATGCACAATTTCCACGAAGTTGCGTTGAAATACAAGACCAACATAACAGTGACTAACAAGCCAATTGCAAAGATAAAAAGGTTTAGTTGTAAGCTATAAATCCCTTGGAACCTGAAATCCATTAAATTTTGAACTGTTCCCATCTCTGCTTTGCTTGCCTCCTGCCCAGCTTAAAAGAATTTTCTGGTGGAAAAAAATGGACATTAAAAGCAGCCTAAAGAAAGATTTATATGGTTTGTTTCAAAGCACAGTTTCCTGGTCTTGCCCATTCAATTTCACTCGTAACTCCCACATGCTCCAATTCACTACCCTTTTTCAATGCCTTTTCAGCTGAGATTTCTGACACTGCACTGATGCTCCCTTCAGTTGCTGTAGCAAGGTCAAGTACAGAGTTACACTCCCATCAATAAATTAATTGTATGTGGGACCAGTCACTAACACTGAGCCCAACTGGCCTAGAACAGGTCCATGTTCCTGTCAAACACCATTCTAAGGTGTGTAACAACATATTAGCTAGCTATTGATAATAACCCCTAACCCAGGCTAACTTCTGAACAGTTAGCTCATGGCAAATATTTGAGAGCACAAAGGTTGATCTGGGCCCAAAGCTTGCTAGGGAGTGTCCTGGCAATATAATAGTACATACATTTAATTGTGTTTCTGGGAACAGACCACAGGCATGTCTATATTATTAAATTAAACAGTGCCAAGGAAATGTCATAACAAGGAAAGGAGCTGAGGGATAGACTTCAGTTCATGTCCCAGTTTACTTATTTTGAGCTTTGGCTGGAAATTGCCTCTGCTACACCTAGGAAAAGTTGAACTCAGGACAGACTTAGCAGCTTGGACTGTAGTGCACTCAGTCCTTGTCACACCTTATCTGTCCAGACTCCTTGAACCTGGACAAAGACCTGCAATAAGAATAAGGAGAGGCCAAGAGAACTGGGTTTGTTCACCCTTGAGAAGGATAAAGGGAGCTCTTAACTGCCAATAAATATTGAAAAGGAGGATACAGAAAGGACAGAGCCAAATTATTTTCTAACTATCTTGTGACAGGAAAAGATGCAAATGAAACAGGATGAAAAACAGGAAGTTATATTTATATGTACGAAAGAACTTTTCCAGCAGACGTGTGAGGAAATACTGGACCATATTGCCCAAAAACGGTTCATAATCTCCATTCTTGGAGATACTCAGAAAATAGATAAACTAGCCTTAAGAAACCTGACCCAGATTAACCTGCTTCCAACAGAGTTAGGTAACTGCCAGAGTTACTTTTCAGCTTTAATTATCCAAATATTCTACACTTCGAAGGAAAAAAAAAATAAATTTTCTATGTCCTTTCTTAAGGAAGGCCTGGAGCTTGGGAGAAAGTAGCTCTTAGCATGTGCTTGAGGTTTTATAAGACGAGGCATGTTGTTTCTAGAGTGAGCAAGCACAGTCCTGTAACTTAAATGACTTGCTTGATAGGCCATTTTTTGGTGTTTAGTGTGGGTTTTTTCCTCCATGAAAACACAATGAAAACAAGAGCAAACTAAACTACCACCCATGCAAAACCACTGACTACCTATGACACAACCTACACATAAAAATAATTATTCACCTGATTCTTTAATTTTCTTCTTCCATAAGATTTCACTTATGTGTACACAAACTTACTCTTCTCTGTTGTTTGTGTTTAGAACTCTCTGATACTCTTTTTGGGATTAGAGCACTATCACATACATCACATCTTTGTATCTTTCCATCTCACCAACTCTTCATCTATTTCCAAATTTACTTAGAATCAACCATCTTTCCTTCTTTAAACCTTCATTCCTCTTTCTGCTGGCACTCACAAATATTTGGTATACAGATTTTTGTTTGATTATTTGTTCCCTGTGATAACCTCTAAAATAAAGCATGGATTCTGTGGTTCATGAAATTGTCCTAATAATAGTCCTAGTATGCCCTTTTTTCCCAAACCAAGAATCTACAGAATGAACCCCACTGTATGTAACCCAATGTCCAGTCCTTCTCCACCCCTCCCTCAAAAATTTCTGATTTGGAATTCATTCTTTTCATGAAATTCCTTAGTTTCTCTGCCATGAAACTGACATCAAATCTGAATCTAGTTTTTGAGCCATAAAGACAGATGAACACTAACTCTGGAGTCGTGTTTTCTCATGGGCATTCATTAAAATAACTTTTAAGATGCCAGTGCTGAAATTACCCTCCACTTGGAGATATTGCAGTAATGAGGAAGCACCCTGATGCCAGTATGTGACGAGTACACACAACAGAGGCCCTCCCTCTGCTCTATGTTTTGTTCCATTTACCCATGCAATTTTCATTATCATTTATTCTGATTAGCAAACCTATTCCTGACTACCAGTCAGTCAGCGTGCACACAGACAGTGTGCTGCTCCCACAGACAAGAAAGTCAGAAGAATTTTAAATAAGCTCTTTCTAAATTGTTTACCATCTAAACCACGTTCCCAAAGTGCTACTGTGGATAGCTAGAGTGCATCCACCTACCCAGTTTTCTACCTGGGAGGGAATTTTCATCAGCATGAGTGTCTCTCCATAAGTGATAAACAGTACTGCCATGTGTTTCCATGCATGTTTATTCATTCATGTGTGTTTATTCATTCAGATCCACACAACAGATTTTTTGTCTCCAGTTTTGAATATGGTTTGTCTGGAAAAGCTCAGTTCACATGAATCTCTAAACATTTGTTCAAGTTTTTCTCATTTCCAACCCACTTCTGTTAGATATTCTAGGTACAAATACACACTATGGAGAGTTTACTGTATCTTTATCAAATAGGAGAGGAAAAGAAAACCACAAACAAACAAACAGAAAACAACAAAAGGAATCCCAAAACTAAGCAAAAAAAAAAAAAAAAATCCCACCAACTTTCTTCACATCAAGAAAATTCGGTTTCATATAAAAGAATCAACTTGAGGCACCAGCAGTTGAATCAAATACTGTTTAAGTCTGGAAAGACAGAATTTAAAATAGATACAGGTGGTGTTCAGGCCTCAGTGCAAAACTGAACAACATCCATTATGAAAATTTGTCTTGAATCATTATGAAGTTTGTCTATTAGTAGGCAGATCTAGGTCAAATGTTCCCAAGAGCTGGGCTGCTAATGAAACAGGTTGAAATCTAGTTGTGTTGTCTTTATAATTTCCATCCATTTTTTATGAAAGCTTGTACATGACCAGTAGAAAACCCAACACAGTCTTTTTTATAGACATACTCATCAAAATGAGATTAAAATATAGGATTAAGTTTGTTAGTCTTTACCATATCAATTAAATTTTTGACTTTGTTGATTTTTTTCCACCCAGTTAAATAAAGCTCAAGGCATGAGAACATATTGCATTATTTCTATTTTGTCTTTATTGAGGTCAACGCTCTGTTCCATCACAGCTTTCAGGTACTTCAGAGACAAATGTCCATCTCTGTCAATTGCTAACTTATTCTACTGCTGGTTATTCCATCTCAAGATCTTGTAGAACAGTACTTCAGAAAGCTAAAAAGATCTCAAACTCTAATTTTATCAAGGAAAAAAAAAAAGAAAACAAACAAACCAAACAGCCAACTCTTTTCCACACAACAGTGTTTGGGTGCCTCATGATCTCTAATGTATTTATCCAGAGGGCAGTAAGGAGGGCAGATGTGCTACCGCTATCCAAGATAGGAACTGAAGTACAGACTCATTTTTCAGTGTTGAGGAACTTAGCAGAACAAAAGAAAAAGGTAATCAAAAAGAATTTTTCTGCCACAGAGCTTTCTATCATTGCCCTGAAATTGTCTACATTGCTAAGGATGTTTTATATAGTACCTCATGCAACAGGAAACATCAGGTCTCAATATCACTATGATAGCTGAAATGTTCTGGAAAATGTTAAAATATCTTCATTCTAAAGGAATGCAACACATTCTAGTTGCCACATAATTCTCACTTTGTTCCTGCTATCTTAGGTAATAAAAAACAGAGAACAGGTACCAGACTGTCAACACGCTGCATGGAACAGTGGTAACAGGATGCAAGGTTTTCCCACTCCAAGGACACATGCACATCTGGCTTAAACTGTTAAATACTTAAATACTGTGGGAAGAACTGAGCCAAGAGAGACTGATGAACTTGCTATCAACATCTCACCAAGGGCCCCCCACTACAACATCTTCCTGTTTCACAGTGGAGCTCCGAGACAAGTTGGGAGCTGTTATAATGCTCTTCTATCTGTTTCCCAAAGTGTGTAGTATCTATTCCGTGGTTTTAACAAAATAATGATTTGGTATTCATCTACTGCTACTGTTTCAATTAGCACTGTTTCTATTAATGTAAGTGATAGAGTTTTTGTAAACTGACTGCTTTAAGATAGAACCATGTATACAACAGCAAAGTGACAGCCCATACTACAACAGCAAAATCTACAGGTACAAGAAGTCCTTTACCCAGTCTTTTGCAAAAAGCATCCACAGTATGACATTTCAGAAGAAATGACAGGGAGGAGGGGAAGTGTATTAAGTACAGTTAAACCATATGTGAAATCTGGCAAGTTGTAGGATACCATAACACAGGACAAGATAAGTTGCTAAAAACAGGTAACTAAGGTGAGTCTTTGAGAGAAGTGATGATTTTGCTACTGTCCCTGTGATGGTGAGATTTCCTATTTCCTACATACCTCTCCCTCAATCAAGAGGATATTTCTTTAAAATCTTGGAGGTTGGTGTTATTTTTGAAAGCCAACTCAAATGAACAGAATTTAGGCTTCTTAATGGCATTAGTAACTGCTTCATTTGTCCTCTTTTTCTTTCCACTCTGATCCTATCTGTGGTCATTGTCCCCTAGTTGGTAACTCATCTCACTTGGATGTTGCTATCTATAGCAGTCGGTATTATTCCTGTGAAAGTATGACTTTTCCAGTATGTTTCACTGATATTTCCCAAAGTGTTACCTGAACTGAACATGAAACTCTTCCATAACTGATAAAAATAAAACACATCTTAGTCTGCCCAAGCTGCAACTCATGTATAAATGTGATGTATATGCCTCATATTCATTTGCTAAGTCTGGCCAGTGTATATCTCTTTTGTATTCTATGGACTCTTTCCCACATACTGGGAGAAAAGAAAACATTTGAGAGATAATTCAGTCTTTGTGAGACTTGACAGTTCTTCCAAAAACATGGAATTATCTCCTGGACAGTTAACACTCACTTCAAAGTCATCTCAACACAGAAAAAAAATTAAAGAAACCAGTCTTACAGAATGCTGTTCACTGAGTATGGTGGACTTGCTTCATATTGAGCAAGGAATCAAGTGAAAGAGTATGAAATACTCAAGAGGAAAGATGCTCACATATTTTCAATATGTCAAAAATGTTCTGTGTCTGGCCCCCATAAAACAGAAAAAGTTCTAGACTGCTTTCAGAGATACGAGACAAAGTCATCAAACACAGAAACAGACAAAGCCACCAGAAAATGCCTACAGAACAATGACCCAAATACCTTTTCTTTATTGTTTTATTTAGTGTAAATTGTCTAACTTCTTCCTTTTTTTCACCCATTAAGCAATTTGCAAGGTAAGAAGACTGGACTGCAGAGTGCCTTTTTCTTTTAAAGAAGCCACAATAGCTTTTGATAACACAGTTTTGACCTTTTCCTGTTTTTTATAGCCTATTTGCTATTTCTAACATATTATTCATTGCCCATTATTATACTAATAAACTTTATTATCTTTTATAAAGCCACCAATGGTTACATGCTTGAATGGCTCTCCAAAAAGAAAGCTATAATGACAGAACAAGGTAAACCTAATAAAACATTCTTTGTTCTCAAAGTGTATTTGTGATAATGGACCATTACCTTTTATTTATTATTCACATAAATGTATGATGGGATTTGTACGCTTTCCAGTATTAACTGTCTCAACTTGCAGAGACCATCCGAGGTTTTTTTGTTGAATGCTTTTTTGTCTCTGTAGTAAGAAGATAAGGAATGTACTGAAAAAAAAGTTATTCAAAATTTCCCCATATTTTCATTTTTAAACTCTCAACAACAGGATGCATTTACACTCATCTAAGTGCTGAAGTCACTTTTCCTAGTTTCACACTGAGCTAATACAACCAGCTCAATTCATTTAAATATGCAATAAACAGGCAGAAAATTTTAGAAGGAGAAAAATAGTACTGTTTGGGCCTTTGAAATACTGCTGAAATTTAGTGGAATATCACCAACTCTATCATTTTATATCAGAAACCAGTGTTAGACCCTGTAGGCATGCAACACAGGCAAAACAAAGACCATAAGATAATTAACACCCGTGGGGCTTGTAGGTCCCATATCATAATGTCAAGTACTGTCTTCACACATATCTACATACAATTTACTAGCTTCCTGTAGCTGTTTCTCCTACAGCTGTAAGAAAACAGAGAACTTTTCTTTGTCCTATAATGTCTTAAAACTGTTTATTTTAATTATGTTCAAAGTCCTTTTCCACTTAAAACTGCTAAGTGTCTCTGTATCAGCAAGATCTAAGTCTAGGTTTCTTCAGTTATGTCAAACAGATATGAAATACTGGATTGAAGGTCCATCCAAACCACAAAATCTTCCGTCTTCAAAGTCCACTGCAGAAAGAAACAAAACCAAAACCAAAACCAAACACCACCACAACAATGAAATCATGCAAACCAGACATACAGCTCAAAGAGACTTTGTATTTCACAAAAGTCTTTTTCTCCGTGATATTGAAAACCAGAAATTAGATGTTTAAACCAAACTCTAAGCCAAACCTGTAAAAAAAACACATGGGAAAGCACTCAGATATAGCAAACTAGACCTATGCTTGGGCTGCTCCTCAACAATTCATGGAATCCTCTATAACTTCAACAGACACCAGAAGATGTCATAAGTGCAATAAAACCGAGCTCCAAGGTGTACATAATCACATTTACCCTGACCTCTTTTTCTCCTACAGCTCATTATGCTTTCCCTGTCAAAACAGTGGTGCACGATGAGCTTGTAAACACGAAAGTAATGTCTCAGAATGACTCTCTGTTAGGTACAATTTGCCATAGAGTTCACTGTTACCAGGTTTATTTTTCTGACATCAGTGCCCTCCCACAATTTCCATCAGCTGTCATAGTGCAAACCAGTGTTAAGCAGGGATAAGACATCCTAATTTGAACCAACACTTTTCAGCAATATTATGTACAACATAGGCCCAGTGCTAAAAACCTCTGATGTAAATTTAAGTGGAACACTCATTAAATGCAAGACAACCATTTTTTGCACTCAGAATACTGATACAGCAGGAATAGGCTCAGATCACAGCTTCATATAATATACATCAGTCAGTCAAGTAACACATTGTAAACTATTCTTGGCTTAAGCTTATAAAAATCTTCTGAATGTTCAGACTGTCTTCCTTTTTGAAAAGCACAGGGTATTTCTCTGGCTAAAGTCTGTTACCTGGAAAGAACTTGAAGGGGGTAATGATGTCCCAGTATTATTTTCTTATTGATGTTAACTCCATGTATGCTGGTTCTCCCTTTAGAGGTAGCCATGGGAAGTACCTCACTGTGCAATTCATTTCTATTGAACTTTGCAGTAGGAAGCTTATTTTTCATATGTATTTTTGATGCACTGTACAAAAGACAGAAGTCAATAGATAGTCTATCTGATCAGACAGCATGACACAGCCCACAGAACCTCAATCCTTCTCTACTTGGAACATTTTAAAGTGTATTTTATGATATAACACTTTTTAGAATACCTTTTCATTTTTTAAGTCTTGGAATTAACAGACAGTCATGCTTCACACTCTTACAAATTGTTCCATTAGTTAAGTAACCTAGCTACCAAAAGTTCACCTCAAGGACACACACATGACAGTCAAATTCTCTACTAAGTGGGTTGAGAACTTAGCCTAAATTAGGTAAACTGTTTGTCTCTCACTATTATTTTCCTTTTAGATTCACATCAGTGTTTCTCTTAATTATTATTAGTTATTCTCCTGTATGCTAAGTAGCTTCTAAGAGGAGCTGAGACACACGCATATATGCTTATTATTATAGAAAAGCAATATTATTTTTAAATGATTCAGACTAGTAAGTTCACAAAATGCTTTCCATTCTTCTCACCCAGGGAACAAAACACAGTAATGAATATTACCAAATCAATATTCTTTGAAACTTCTGCTTCTTGCTCAATTCTAATCACAAGTAGACATCAGGGAACTCACAGCTGCTCTGACATTTTTGTCAGTAACTCTTTAGCCAACTGATGGTACAGTTTCATGATTTTCAGGCGAATTATTTATTTTTCTATTATTAAGATCATTCTGCAAATATTCAGAAAGGATTGCCAGCTGGCAATGTTCTCAGAGATGCTGGGTTTTTTGACATAGACCAAAAACCTGCTTACACTCATTAACAAAAACAGCAATTTAAATATATATAGTTGTCAGCATTTTAAAATTATTCAACATAATCTCCCTAGTCATCACAATCAATCCAAAATCTAAAATAATTTTTCAAAAGAAAAAATCAATTAAAGCACCTTAGCAAAGATCTAAGTTCAGTGTTGGACTACAGCTGACTATGTACTTAACTCTTTAGGAAAGCATAGCCAGTAAGTTCCAGTTTCTCAGATTGAAGGTCTCATTCTGCATCATCCTGAGGAATTACTGCAAATAACTCTCTGAGATAAAGAGCTCACAGCACTGATGGTTTCCCTTTACAGAGGTATAATCAGTATCCTTTGAGGAAAATGGCATTGGAATCCCAGAACCTTTCAGGTTGCAAAGTACCTCAGGATGTCCTGTTCAAAGCAAGATAAAAATTGAATTCAGACTGTACCTGGGGCTTTGTATCGTCTGGTCCTGAAAGGTAACAGGCCCTCAACCATGTGAATTATACCCTCTGTTTTGGTGTCATCTGCAAATTTTACTGGGCTCCTTTCTGTTTCCAGGTCATTTGTAAAGACATTAAACAAACTAGGTCCCAGAACAGACCCTGGGGAACTTCCCCTGTTAACCAGCCTTCAGGTAGAGTAGAAACCATTGACTACTAGTTTTTGAGCCCAGTTTCTGGCTTACTCATTCTTTGTAGCCCTTTTGCAAAATGCTAACCAAGGTTTAATATATTAATATATTAAATATATATAAATATATTTAAAATCTATAATATATATTTATATAAATATATAAAATAAATAAATTATATAGAATTGTATAAATTTATATGTAATATATAATATAATGTCTAATGCATATAATCAAATATATTACTGTGTTAATATATTAATATATTAATAACCATGATTTAATATCTAGCTCAAGACAAACAACTGTAGGACTGTCAATGGAGAGTTTTATTTCCTTCAAGTGACCATATGCTGTTCTAATTTACAATGCAGACTGAACTGGTGCCTGCTGCTTTGAAGACTGAATAAGTTTAAAAATGGCCCTAAGAAGACCTAAATTCATTCAAATACACTTTTAGGAAAATTAAGGGGTTTGATTTTTCATCAGATTATTACTTTAGGATATTTTTCCAGTGTGTTCTAGTGGTACACATAGCATGATCTATATGACTATGAAGGAGTTAACAGTACAAATTTACTCAAATTCTTATAGCTGTTTGGATCTGGTGCTTCAGTAAGCAAAATTTGACTAAATTCTTCTTCACTGCCAACATACAGAGCAGAGCCCACAAAATTTCCACAGAGGCATTTTGAAATGCAAGAAAATACTGTTGGCTGAAGGCAACTTAGATTATGAGATGGAAGAGTGCAGCAAAAAAAGAGGAATTAGGATCGAGAGAAAGAAGAGGCAGGTACAAGAATGAAAGAATCATAGAATATGCTGAGTTGGAATGGACTCATCGAATCATCGAGTCCAACTCCTGTCCCTGCACAGCACACTGCAAGAATCACTTTGCCTGATGCCCCCCAAGGCAGGGTTGGCCCTCCTGATTGCCAGGGCACTGCTGACTTATATTCAACAACCAGGACCCCCGGATTTCTCTCCACAGCACTGCTTTCCTGCTTCTTGTTCCCCAGTCTGTACACAAAACAAGGGTTGCCCCATCCCAGGTGAAGAATCTGGAACTTGCCCTTATTGAGGTTGGTAAGGTTGTGAGACAGACTCAAAAATTCAGGAAAGGCAAAGAAATATGATGAACTTCAACCACTTTCACAGACTTTTTCTTCTATCTGTAAGTGAATCACACTATTTTTTCGCCATAGTTTCCTACTATGGAAACTCCTATATTTTAGTTCTTACTGCCAGTTTGTAGCTTACAGTTTTTCTTGAGAATCAACACAAATTCCACTGATGGGTTGGACCCAGGGTATGCTTGACAAAGACCACTTCCAGAGCTAAAACATGCCCTGGGTCTTCCAGTATTTCACTCTTCATTGCCTTTGAGGGTAGCTCCAAGAAGACCACTTTTCCGTCGGCTTTATGCCCAGCACTCCTACACAACAAAGTTTATGGGATCAAGTTCTTGGGATAACAAGACAGAGATAGAGAAATTGTTTTCTATCCAGACTAGCAGAGTTATTTGGGTTCTTTCTCTAGGTTGACATGATAAATGCCTGACAGATCCATTAAACTAACATTTACTTTTACATCCCATCAATACAGGCAGAACAATCAAAAAGAGGAATAACAGTGAGGAATGGAAGGTCCTAAACATATTTTCTCTCTTGGAGACTATGAAATGTTCCATGTCACATTTAACAACATGCTAAAGGAAAGAAAAAACTAATTTTTAATAGCCCATCAGCAAGTCCAATAAATCCTATCCCAAACCTGAGAGATACCAGAGACTCTACCTACCACTCAGGAATTCACTTGTTTGAAAGGCAATGCCAATGTGTGTCCAAAAGAGCAGTCTCCAGAGGGGCTTCCAAGTGAACTCTGTTGTCCTCAGTTGATCCAAGTAGTGTGGTGTTATCATATCCTGCTTGAGTGGTACAATGGTGTTTGATACTTTACTCCTCAGAGAACAGCTGGGAATCATTGGGAAGAGGTCTCCTGGCCAGAGATGACAAGGAAGCTTAAGAGAGACATATAAACTCCATGTTTTTTACTAACATTTTTCTTCACAACCAAAATCAGCTGAGTTCCATGTTGACCCAAACACGTATCTTTTCTGGTGCCAGCCAGAACATCAGCGTATCTTTATTCATAACAAGATAGGGCTGTTTTTCTATTTCTGCATAAGCCTAAGGATCTGATTTCCAATAAAAATTCTAAGGCCCAGAGACAGTATAAATCTTGACACACACATGTAGAATATTTGCCTTCCATTTAACAGATTTTTCACTAGAAGATGTTGTAACACTGACTTATCATTAGAACAGTGAGAGAGCAGGAGTCTTATCTATCTTCCACATGGGTTGCAGGAAGCCAAGTAAGGGAAAACCAAGCCCTGTGGTTTAGGCTTTCCTCTGCTGTTCTGATCATAGCAGGATCACACCAATTCTTTCAGTGCTATCCAAAACCACAAGCAACCATTCAAGTCCTTATTTGCAGGAGCTCATCTATCTGTCAATGCTAGTAGATTAATATTTCTCCAACTTTCTGTTAAAACAAGGGAAAAGACAGGCTTGGATCCTCATTTGTCCCTCCCTGTTATCTTGTCATAAGATGTCTTGGAGGAACATTTATTAATCAATAAGCACAACTTGTCTCTCATTTCCTTTCAGTGATCTTATCATGAAAGAAAAAAAGAGTTTTGTCTTCATTTTATTTTTCTATGCTACAATAAATGGAAACAGACATCAGTTTGTAAAGATTTATGCAAACCTCTGAGTAAACTCAGGACCAAGAATTCAGTCGAGAAGGCAAGGGGTGATCTTCCCCAAACAAGTATATGTAAAATTTGGTGGTCAAGGGAATAATGCTGTTTCAGTATCCATAATTTGTATGGCTCCAAAAACTTTACCTGTGTCTGAAACATTCTTAATGTTTTCCAGCTGGTACTTGAAGCAATACATACTTCCTGGAAGTGAAGGGTAGGTAACCATGGCTTAAGCAACATGATACCACCCTCACTCAACCACCCACTCTTCCTGCAGTTTCAGTCGTCTGAGGTATGATTATTAGCTCTATGTAATCTCCTTGGCCCTTCCTCAATTCTCTGGTGAGCTCCATCCTTCTCCTATCACCATGTTGCATTGAGCACAACCACCAAAATCATGTAAGGGGCATAAATCAGACAACAAAAGAGAGCTCTTGGATAGAGAGACAATGTCTTTGAAAATCAGTTCAGAAAAAGCATCTGTCAAAGCTAAGCTTACTCTTTCCTGCTTTCTTTGATGCTTAGGAACCTTAAGAATGTTTCCAATACTTTTGTAGACAGCACAAGCACAACACAGCAGCACAAAGAAAGATCAGCTAGGCAGTCTTAGCAGCTGCACGTATTTCAGAACATATTTCACACACAGCCAAGTGGACGGGTCTTCCCCTCTGAGGTGAAGTATTTTTCACTTGGCTGCAGGTGAATTCTGCCTTAAAGTCCAGTCAGATGAGATAACTGGTTTAATAATGTAGCGTACATTGATGCTTGTGTCAGCAAGACACAAAAGAGCAAGACAAATTATTTCTGCAACATGAAAACAGCACATGACAAAGGCCTTGCAACACCAGGATGCAAGAAGAGAGGTGAGGGGACTGGAGTTTTTTATTACTTTTTTTTTTTTTTAATGACTAAAAAAATAAACAGAGAATGCAATGGACATTTTCTGAGTCGAGCTGGTTTTTGTTATGTTGTTTGCTTAGAGTAATAGTATTAAACAGCAATTCACAGCTGCTTCACATTCATACTGTGCTGTCATTTAACACCAATACTGGGCTTCTGGGAACTCTTGGAGATAATGACACATGCTTTCATTTTAGATAGAATAATCTACATGTTCTTGAAATCCTCTATAGAGTACATCAACTAACATATCCTAGATATTAATCCATAAAACTTGCTTGTATTTTTGGTGGTTGTGATTTATTGTTTTTAAGCATCCTATTCTTTCTGCTTACAATAAATAATTGTTTATTTAATCAAATATCTGCTGGTTTATTTAAAATTTGGAAAAAAACATAAAAGAAAACAAACAGGGAGAACTTTCAAACTCCTAAGAAACTGAGGAATTTTTATTGGGGAGAGATTGGAAAGTGGAATAAAGCTTCTATTTAAATATACTATAAAGAGTAGAGATGTGACAAATTCTTTTTCTTTTCTTTAATCACAAGATACTAAGTACTTTGATATTAAATTTGTCAGATATTAAGGTGTTGGGTTTTCATTGGGTGGCCTTTGTAACAAGCTGTCAGGAAATTCCCTCAAATCTGGTAGAGCCAATTCCAGCTGGCTCCAAGTCAGACCTGCCATGGCCAAAGCCAAGCCCATCAGTGACAGTGGTAGTGCCTCTGAGATAACAAAGTTAAGGGTGGGGTGGAGGGGAATAAACTGTGCAACTGCAGCTGAAGAGAATAGTGAGAATATGTGAGAGAAACAGCTCTGCAGACACTGATGAGGACGAGGTGCTCCAGCCCCAGAGAGAGATGCCCCTGCAGACCACAGTGCTGACCATGGTGAGTCAGGTTGCCTTCCTGCAGCCCTTGGAGGTCCAGGCTAGAGCAAAGATCATCCTGCAGCCCATGGAGGATCCCATGCTGAACCAGGTGACCCCATGGGAAGCCCATGCTGGAGCAGACTCCTGTCAGGACCTGTGGCCTTGTGGAGAAAGGAGCTCACATTGGACAAGTTCTGCTGGCAGAACTTGTGATCCTGTGGAAAGGGATCCACTCTGGAGCAGCTTGTGAAGAACTGCAGCTCGTGGGAAGGAGTCATGTTGGAAAAGTTTATTGGGGACTGTCTCCCATGGGAGGGACCCCACAATGGAGCAGCGGAAGGGTGTGAGGAGTCCTCCCCCTGAGGAGGGAAGAGCAGCAGAGTCACCATGTGATGATCTGACCACAGCCCCATTCCCCGATCACCTTCATCACTAGAGGGAAGGAGGTAGAGAATTCAGGAATTCAGATGAGTCCAGGAAGAGAACAGGGGTGGAGGGAAGATGTTTCAAGATTTGGTTTTATTTCTCATTATTCCACTCTGATTTGGTTGGTAATCTCTCCCTGCCCTCATCTCAATCCACAAGCCTTTTGCTATATTGTCTCTCTCCTGTCTAGCTGAGGTGGGGAGAGAGAGAAAAGCTTTGGTTGGACACCTGGTGGCAGCCAGAGTTAACCCACCACAATTACATGTGATGGAGAATTAAAAAAATACATAGGAAAAAATATTTTTTACTGTTGAACAAGTGTTGAATAGTTTAGAAGTTTAGTTCATAAGTTTGAAACTGTTCTCTTCTACAAGATAATATAAATTGTATTGTAAGTATAATGGCTGGGTTTGAAATTGCTCACCAAGCATTTTAAAAACAAGATTGTGATATTTCAATTATATTCTCAAGAATGCATAAAAATCTCTTGTAAGAAGTCTGTGAAATTTATGTGCATTTGCTCTTTAAAAAAATAATTTACGGAAAAAGCAACAGCAACAAATAACCAAGAAAATTATTTTTTAATTTCCTGGCAGCAGTTTGTCAGGTGTCTTCAGCACAATTAAGGGGCAAATTCACACAAAGGCAGGTTGTCAGCACATGAAATCTCGATTTTTATCCAGCGTTATTGAACTGCAAGGTTCATGCACCTGAAAAATCTTATTACAAATGTTCAAACCATCTCCATTCAACTTTTCTTTGGAAACATTTCAAAGAATTGTAAAGATTCTAACTGAACACTGATAGAGCCTCTATAAAATGTGCTAGGTAATTACAAGATCAGGACCAAGCAATTTTTAAGATGTTCTTTTCCAATAGCTGTGTGTTCAGTGCCTTTTTCAGAAAGATTTTAGTCTGAGTCTGCAAGTCCTATGTGCCAAAGTAACGCAAATACTGCAGACAGAGATCCTCCAGTTTGTATGACTCTGAGAAGGATTAACAAGAAAAAGAGCAAGAATAAGAGCATTCCTTGGCATGCCAAAAACATCCTCCACTGCCTGGGTAAGTGCAGATAGTCCTTCTATAAGAAATTATTTCATGTATATGGTTAGTTATTGTACTTTGGACACAGAAATAATCACACCATCTCTATACCAAGGTGTCTGAATGAATGTGCAAAATGAGTATACACTGACATTAGTCATTTGAAATGGAATAATACTGAGATAATGAATTTTTCTGGAAAAGAACACAGAGAAAACACTTTCCCAAATCATACTTAGAAATTATAAAATGGTGATGCAGGGAGCAGAATTTAGATCTTCAAAGTCACAGACTTTATGATTCTTCTACCAGAAAGTTTGCTCTCACTGAAACAAGGAACACA
The DNA here is from genome assembly GCA_035583155.1 of Acropternis orthonyx. NCBI lineage: Eukaryota > Metazoa > Chordata > Aves > Passeriformes > Rhinocryptidae > Acropternis > Acropternis orthonyx. The sequence goes on from JAWWEU010000125.1 coordinate 61,481,482, forward strand.
CAAAATAGAGAAAAAACAGAGGAAAACCCAGGGATCTAAGAGACCTTTCAGAAATTAATCTAAAAATCTACCAAATTTAATAGAAGGTAATAACTATGTCATTATTTTTGAAGCTGTGACATAGAATTCTACTCAAGATGTTAAAAGGTTCTTAAAATCTAAATTGTTATTTTTAAAAATCCAAAGAGAATTTGTCATCTTTGATTATGGTATAGGAAAGGGGTTTGCAAGCATACCCAAAGCATAAAGAATGGGACAGCTGAACTAAAATATCCAAGAAAGCACAGAAATGCATGCAAAACAGACTGACTGAAAGACAGACATTGACTCATATTCAGCAAAATCTGGACGTACATGATATGGCCAGTCATTTTTAAGGAATTAATTCTAATGCATTAGATTCTCAGCTAGTTATTTTCAAGATGTGGAGGATCACCTGAAGAGTCCATTCAAAATCATGAGCTGTCACTGTTCTCAAATTTGTAGACAACACATGATGCAATCCTCTGATGACTTACCAGTTTAGAACCTATGCCATTTCTGTAAAAAATTATTTAAAATTAACTTATTACAGATTTTTCTTCATCCAAAGCTTTGGTTTTTTTAAAGAGATGCACGTAGCAGCAGATTTACCAGTGAGAGAGAGCAGAATGTCCACAGCCCAGTGGCGTAATGGTTAGCACCTCTGGACTCTGAATCCCAAGGCCCTGAGTTCGAGTCTCAGTGGGGACTGCCCTCTGGGCAGTTAAATGCCTCTCCTCTGCCTCATGCTCAGCAGGGTCAGCCCCGGTGAGTACTGGGTGCTGTAGACAGTCCCGAGGATTTCACTGTCACTGTCCGAGCTCGCTCGGCCGTGGCAAATGAACCTT
>JAWWEU010000125.1:61482450-61568839 GCA_035583155.1 Acropternis orthonyx
CACGCTGTGCCTCACCTAAAAAATCCACTGCGCAGGCTGGAAGGGCACACCCACGTGGGGAGAGCCCTTCCCCAGGTGTTTGTTCACGAAGTCTGGCCATTATATGATTTACTATGTGTTCTAAATTGCAGAGTTACTGGCATTTACATCTTGAATACTCTACCTCCTCCAAAGCATCTGAGCAGAAATTCAAGTCCCTGAAATTCTTTTGCTATCTATTTAATATTTATAACACTGTAATGAGCAATAGAGAGCTTGGTCTTTCTTGAACACCCAAAGTATTTCTGTTCCATTCTTATTTTGAGGGAGATAATTTTCATTTCTCATTAATTGCTACTGAAACTGCTTCAAAGCTCTCTGGTGTGTCCAAAGGCTAGCTCAGCCTTCATCTGAATCTCAAAGATATCACTGATTGGTGATAAAATGGAAGGGAATTTCAGGGCTTACCATTCTAACACACAAGCACTACAAATTTCCATTTTGTTTGTGGCTGTTACCAGAGTTTGCTGTAGGCTTATTTTACTTCTTTTGCCCAAAGAGTAAAATGACTAGGAGTCTGGCCCTTTGGAGAAAGTTTTTCTGATTTCCGGGAAAGCAGATGTAAAAATCTACAAAATAAATTTAAAAAACAATCTTGCATATCTTCAACAAATATCTTCCTTTTTTATCTCTGAAAATAAAAATCCAGAATAGCATTTAAAGTACTTCAACTTGAAAATGGATATCATGTTAGGAAACATTAAACATACTGTAGCTCAGGAAGTTTTGTCTTTCCCTTTCACCAAAAGGATAATTCTTGAGTCCCTAGGCAAGGACTAAGGTAGACCTCTCGAAATTATGGTAACTGTTATGGCAATTAGAATACTCAGCAACCGTATTTTTCATGTTGTGAATATTAGAAGTAGTACAGTAGTGTGGAAACCAACTGTGACCTGATCAACATTGAAGTAAAATGGGAATAGATTAAGTCACAGTGATGAGAATACACCAAAACATATCTAATGCTGATTGCATGAGCAACAGGCTCGCAATGAATGACAGGTTGTGATGCCATCAGCCCCTTTTTCCTGCCCCAAATGGTATTTGTGCTCCAGAAAGTACAGCAAAGACAGAAGCAAAGCACTGACTATAGGAGAGATTTTGTCGAACAAGGCCTGTAGGTCACATTCTTACAGCGCTTACATGCATTCACATTTGCTAGTATCAAACAATATAATGATACGGACAAAGGTCTAAAGCTCAACTTGTACTACATTTTATTACCTTCTTATTATACTGTAGGTCAGCATACATAAAATTGTCTGTATACTTTAAATAACCCATTTAATCATTCTGGATTTATTGTGACAAGTGCCTGTGAGACAGAGATGCCCAGGAATGGCACCTAGGCTGACCATAGCCTTGTGAAGGCTGTAGCTAAGGCAATAATTTGTGATTCAACCAACCATATCAAGCAGTGAAATGGATTTACGACGGTGCTCTGTGAGAGAAATGAAGGTCAGTTTTCAGCAGTAAAGGTGCTGTTGACTGCAGAAGTATGTGACGAAATTATATATAAGTTTCTGTTATCCTTAAAAAAGAGAAAAGAAGCTGAATGAACTTCCATTCTGTGGTTTAAATGATTCCCTGTCCTTTCCGCAAGACAAGACAGATGATCATATCAAGAGAATGATACATTTTTATTCACCTTACATCAGCTAAATATAAAAATAGCATCATGTCTGGCTGAATCTAATGTTAGGGTAATATTTCACAAATTAGATTTGTTTTTAGCATTTCACCAATAAAATTAAAAATAAGCATTAAAAAACCCCCAAACAAACAAATTAAACAGACCAAAAAAAAAAATGTTACCATAGAAATTTTCTGCACAGATGGACCGAATCTTTACAATGGTTGTTTGGTAGACTACTGCAAAAATTGGGGCATTTGGGAACCAAATGTTATTAAAGTCCTGTGGGAGGAGGGGAGAATCTGCTATTTAATATCTGAAAAACTTTTATTTTCTATGTGACTACTTTTTTTTAAAAAATGTGCAACTATGATAGGAGCAACTCACCACCTTGTTGCATCTCACAGCTGCTTGCTAAGATCTTATATACAGATGTTCACCTGCATAAATATCTCTAAATCTGTCAGTATAAATATAGGCAAATCTGCAACAGATGCACTGATGCACCTTGGGAAGAATTCTTTGTGGACATTAAACCAACAATTCTCCCTTTCCCATCATATATTTTTCTTTTTGATCTTGAGGTGCACATCTGTGCCTTTTCACTTTAACACAGTACTTTGCCTTTATAAAGATGGCTTTATCCTACCTGATCCCTGCTTTGTAGTCCTAACTGTGAAAGCTGTTTTGCATAGAGCCTAAGCTGTGCTTCTTTTTAAAATGCAAGTGAAAAAAAATTCCAAACTTATATAAAATTTTAAGAGAAGAGTGGGAGAGAAAGGTAGAAATGAGTATCTATGAGTTGGTCAGCCAGGTTAGCATAAAACATCTTTATTTTAATTTTTTTAAAAAATTCTTGGGACTAGAATGATAAGTAAACAAATAAAAATTGAAAGTCTAAAAAATGCAGAAAAAATCTGATTTCCATAAAAACTCTCCTCCAACTGAGCATTTCATTTAGCAAGATTTGAGAATTATTAATTACATTGACACTGAAATTTGCCAAGAAGATTGTCCAAACACTAGCTGGGAGTTTTTTTATATTGTCCTACCAACTCACCTCTTAAAGCATAAGCTATAATGAAGGCTGAGACCCAAAGCCATCAAAGATTCAAGGATCAATTGTTATCAGAACAAGAAAAGATTTGTAGGACTTTGCAGGATTGCCAGAAAGAGTATGACGTATTCATTTGATTATGGTACTGTGGAACAAGGGATAGGGTTAAAAGTTAGAGGGGACTAAGAATTACAGGGTAAAATGCAGCTACTGCTCCCCAGATGGCACATGTTCGACATGTCCCACAAAGGTTCCCTAAACAATGACAAGCACCTGCTACATGGGATGAAAGGGAGTGGAGAGTAGTGTGGGTGCACCGCAGCCTCTCTCCATAGACACCCATGCAGGAAGGGGAACGTGCTGACACTTGGTAGTTCACTGTATGTACAGCATCTGCGCAGCAAGGGAGACAGATACCAATGAGGATACCAAGGACGACTACCCTATTAAGTACTTCGGACTAAAGTCACTCAGGCTCCACCTAAATCTAAAGAGATAGTGTAAAATTAAGTTGGGAATAGGGGGAATTGGAGAAAGACTCTACTGAGACTGCTGGGATCAGTTGTCATTCTGAACCTGTCTTCCCCCTTTATAGGGACAGCTACTAGTTAAGGAACATATTCTGTGCATGCTAACTGCTGTTATTAGTATCACAGCTTGTGTTTGTGCTTGCTTTGTAGCGTTAATAGATTGCTTTAAACACATTTTTGCAGTCCAACCCTATCACCGATTACTTCAAACCTTATTAACCTGTCAGAATTCGTATTAATAAAGTGTTATTCCACAAACTATTAAATTACATCCTTTATAAGGTGTTAACAGTTGTCGGCAGTGGATAACGCATTGGAAAGGCTCACTGAGAGGTCACCATGCTGTTGACTTAGTCTGTCCCAAAAAAGAAAGTCAAATCACCCTTCAGTCTTGTGAGTCTGTTCAGTGAAGGGTCCCCATAGGGTACAATGGCAGACTGGTTGAACATAAGCATTTCAGCTTCCCTGGGGCACTGACAGAAAAATAAATCACTAAGGGTCAAGAAAATCTCTCCTCTCTAAGGGCTGGGCAAACATATCCCCCCTCCCCTTTCACATGACAGGTACATAAAGAATGAGGAATGAATCTAATAAATAGTGACTTTGTATTTGGCCCCTGATTGACTACATTCCAGATATGCTGAAAGCATAAATTAATCAAAACTGGGTCTACAATGGAAAGAAGGTCTGATCCTCTTGCTAAACCCCAACAAAGGAATAGAATACTGTATAGTGCAGCAACTATTTTGATCAATGTCTACTTGTACCATTGTGCTGTATTCTACAGAAAATATGATGCATTATATATACTCAATGTCTACTTGTACCATTGTGCTGTATTCTACAGAAAATATGATGCATTATATATACTCCCTTCTCATTCTGTTTGAAAAAACGTCTGTAGTTCAAGGCAATATTTTGCAAGAAATACATTGGAAGGCCAGTCTGTATTTTATGAAAAATGAGGAAGGTATCACATTGATTAGAAGACTTACCAAACCTTAAAGCCCTGCATAGACCAATAGCGTAAGGGCTTGCTGGGGTTGCTACTCACTCTCTGTGGAGAGGGAAATTTTCCCTGATTTCAACAGAGCGGTAGGAGGTTACACACAGGATATAAACAGAGCCATTTGAGAGGAAATATCTGTACAGTGATTTTAAATTTATGAAGGAGAGAAGAGTTCAATGTACAATCCAGGTCCGTTTTGTAGAAGTTCATCAATGCTATGAAACATTTGTAACTAGGGAAGTTGTAAGCTCTTGAGTATTGACAAGAGGGTTAACAATTGCAATTCAAAAACCATAGCACATGTAACTCGGCTGGGGGGGGGCTTTGTCTTGTTTTTCATTCTGCATTAAATCTTAACTTGTTGTGGTGCATTTTGTTTGTGTGGCAATGTTTGGGTAGCAGAGGGGCTACACAGGTGGCTTCAGTGAGCAGCTGCCAGAAGCTTACCCTGTGTTCAATACAGCAGCTGGCTCCAAACCTGCTGCTGGCCAGGGCTGAGCCCATCAGTGCTGGGGGTAACACCTTTGTAAGAGAATATATAAAGAAGGAGAAAAGTTATTGCCCAGGAGAAATTGCAGACAGAGAGGAGTGAGAATATGTAAGAGGAACAGCCTTGCAGAAACCAAGGTCAGTGCAGGAGTGGGAGGAGGTGCTCCAGGAGCTGGTCCAGAGCTGCCCCTGCAGCCTGTGTTGAAGACCATGGTGAGGCAGCTGTGTCCCTGCAACCCATGGAGGTCCACGGTGGAACAGAGAGCAGCTCCTGAAGGACCCAAACCAGGGCAGGTGGGCTTCCAGAGAAGGCTGTGATGTTGTGAGAAGCCCTTGCTAGAGCACGCTGTTGGCAGAACCTGTGGCCTTATGGAGAGAGGAGGCCACAGGGCTGGCATGACTTGTGACCCTATGGGGGATGCAAGTTGAAGCCACTTGTTCCTGAAGGATTGCAGCCTCTGGAAAGGGACCCCCTCTGGAGAAGTCTGTGAAGAGCTGCAGACTACGACAAGTACTTGGGGAAGTTGTTGGAGGACTGTCTCCTGTGGGAGGGACCACACAATGGAGCAGGGGAAAACTGTGAGGAATCCACCCCCTCAGGAGGAAGGAGTGGCAGAGACAACATGTAGTAAACAGACCAGAGACCCCATTCCCTGTGCTCTCACATCACTGGGGGAAGGAGATAGAGGATTCAAAAGTGAAGAGGAGCCCAGGAAGAAGAGGGGCTGGGACAGGGGGATAAGAAGGTTTTAAGACTTGGTTTTATTTCTAATTATCCTACTCTGATTTCAGGACTGTTTGATGCTACAAAGTCCTAATTGTAGCTTTGGGTCAGCAATTGCCAGCAAAGAATTCTCATTCTCTTTGCCATGGTACAATTGATTACCTGCGGGAAGCCATTTGCTAATGGTCAGGTAAAGTGCCATTGTTCACTTCTGGGGTCAGGAGAACAATGGGTTTGTCTTTGTCCAAGGCAAATAAAAGAATATCAGTATGAATAGTGATATAATCCTGAGCCTTGACTATGGTCTCAGTGAGATGCACTGCTGGTTTATACCAATTGTTTGAATGAATATACATTAGCATAACTGTTATTGCATTAGAACTAATTACTGAATTCTTTTCCCCAGTCTCCAGCATTGAAAGAAGAAGTGTGCAAGGGATAGGACAATGGGCTATGAGATGCTGAGGAATCCATCTATCTGTTTTCCTTTGCTTCTGATCAAAGTATAGTGGCAGTGTTTTCAGGGCAAATGCACAAAAATGTTTTCATTTCTTAATGTAATTCAGAAAAATGCCTTCAGGTGAATCATAACAGAGCATGCAGAATATTGTGGAAAGGACAGAGGTCTCTCTGTAAGTGGACAAGTTATGCTGACCTTGATAAAGTGATTAAACTGGGCATCATTATGAACCACAGTAAACTTATCTTTAGCTCAAAACAGACTTTGAGAAAATCTATAGAAAAATATACAAAATGCCAAAGGAGGAGTGAAATTTGAGCGTGACTGGAAGTTACTTTTAAGCCTATATGCTTCCTTTGATGCAGGCTTATAAATCCAATTAATATTAATGAGAAATGTGTTGTGCCCATATGCAAACCATGAGCTGAGATTCCCTACTGCCCTTTCAAGATTCCTTTGTATAATTCAAATGTTGAACTGTTACATTTAAAGTTGTGACTTGAAAAGTTTCAAAGTTTTATGTTTATTCTGCCTTAATAAAAATTAATAGCAACAAAATATAATTGGTTCAGTAACATTTTGCAAAAACATCAAAGTCTTTTATGTTTCTGCAGTTTGGGAAAAAAGAAACCACAAATAATGTCAATGTATTTTCCACATATCATATAACCTACCGTGTATAAATTACAAAGTTATGACAGTTCTCTAAGTATTGCATTGTAAGGTGTTCAAGTCAGATTTCTAAAGAGACAAATAATAAGTCAAATAGGAGTGGGGAGGATCCCTGATTTGGAGAAAAAAATTAAACAGATCTACAAAAAAACTATTCCTGGTTTCAAGACAGCATTCTTCAAAGAAACAAAAATCTTCAAAATGGAATGAAAGACTTCAATTGTTCCCTGAAACAGATTTTAAAATGAGGAAAGTAAGGCATCTGCATTATTAATCAGAAAAACACATCCTTCGAATTTTAATGCTGTATTTGTTATTTTCTACAGAACACAGTGTTCCTCATAACCTGACAAGGTGATGATCCCAGAATAAAAGCAGATGGTCTTTAGAAAGATCTACAGATCCTCTTTTCTAATGAATCTTAAGAATCCTACAAGATTTATAATAAACCTACTCATACATATAAAAAGCAAATTGCTTTTTCAGTAGCTTCCTTAACAGTACTTCTATGAAATCAATTACTTATGTCTGGTGGGTTTTATGACTAACTTAAGAGACATCTCCTTGATGTTCCACAAATGGTGTTGCAAAGTTTTAATTACTCGTCTTCTCTTCTAGATTACTGCATGTGCATAAGTTTTTTCTTATCCCCAGTTTTGCTCAGTCAGCTACTTCAAATTCATTTAATTTTCCCATTCTACCTTTCTGACAAGGTAAAATATCAGCATCAATTTCCAAAGCTGCCACTGAGTTCTTTCTCAATCTCTGTCACTGCTGTGAGTCAACAGTTCACTCCTCTCTTGTATTAGTTAGACAAATGCTGACCTGTGTCTTCTGTATTTCTGCCAAAGCTTACATCTTTTAAAATTACCTCCTCATCCCAGAGCACTTCATATTTTGTTCTACCTATCCCAGAAGCCAATTATATTCTATGCCTTAGAAAGAGATGGTTATTTTTTTGATCTGGTTGCATAATGAATCCTTGAGTGCCACTCGTTCCACAAGCCAGAGCAGTACAAGTTATGGCAGAGTGACTACATCAGTGGACAAAGAAAAAGCTACGTGTGTCATCTATCTGAACTCAGTGTCTCGCAACATTCTTCTCTCTAAGCTGGAAAAGCATGGATTTGATGGGTGGACTGTTCAGTGGATAGGGAATTGGTTGAATGATCACATCCAGAGACTAGCACTCAATGTCTCAATATCTGGATGGAGATCAGACAGGAGTGATAGCCCTCAGGAGCCCATACTGGGACCAGTACTGTTTAATATTCTTATCAATGACATAGACAGTAGCAATGAGTGCACCTTCACTAAGTTTGCAGTGGTGAGGCTGACATACATGAGGGATGGGATGCCATCCAGAGGGACCTGGACAACACTGAGAAGTGGGACCACGTAAACTTCATGAGAGACAGCAAAGCCAGGTTCGAGGTCCTGAACCTGTGTCACGGCAACCCCTAATATCAATACAGGCTGGTGGATGAAGGGATCAAGAGCAGCCCTGCTGAGAAGGACTTGAGGATACTGGTGGATTAAAAGCTGTACATGAGCTGGTAACAAGCATTTGCAATCCAGAAAGACAACCACGTCCTGGACTGCCTCAAAAGTGTGACCAGGAGGTCAAGGGAGGTGACCCTCTCCTCCACTCTGGTAAGAGTCCACCTGGAGTACTGGGTCCAGGTCTGTGGTTCTCAGCAGAGGAAAGACATGGAGCTGTTGGAGTGAGTCCAGAGGAGGGCAATAAGGATTATCAGAGGAATGGAGCATCTGCTCTATGAAGAAAGGCTGGGAGAGTTGAGATAGTTCAACCTGAAAAAGAGAATGTTCTGAGGTAACCTAATTGTGGCCTTTCAATACGTACAGGGGCTTATAAAAAGGATAGGGACAGACTTTTTTGTAGAGCCCATTGCAATGGGACAAGAGGTGCTGGCTTTAAACTGAAAGGGGGTAGGTAGATTTATATTGGATAGAGGGAAAAAATTGTTATGATTAGACTGGTGAAACAGTGGAACAGGATGCCCAGGGAGGTGCCAGAGGTGCCAGAGAGGTGGATGCCCCCTCCCTGGAAACATTCAAAGTCAGGTTGGGTGAGCTCTGAGCAACCTGATCTGGTTTAAGATATCCCTGCTCATTGCAATCCAAACTATTCTAGGATATTAGGCAGCAACACTACTTAAGGACGCATACTTTGTGTATTGTAGAGATAATGAAAGAAAATCTTTTTAAAAATACTGTACTGCCCCTCCTATATATTTATTTATGATACTTTATCAATGATTTAACAAATTTTTACCTGTTAACTGGTTCCGGATGACAGCTGCAGAAAACTCAAACCTTCTGTGAAGAGTTCCTTCAAGAGTTAAGCACTCCCTGTCCTGAAGAGTTATCACACTGAAACAATGGGACTTCTAATTGCTTCTGATTTTTCTGACTGACCAGGAAAGCATGACTAAACATGTACGTTGTATTCACAGAGTTTATCAAAGCATCTCCATGCCTTTCTCATTACAGTTCATTATTTGAATCCAAACAGAGCCTAAATAATCCAGAAAAAGTCTTAATTGCAAGTTTCAGCTGGCTTCCCATTGAAGTAATATGAGACTTCAAAACTACAAAACAACTCAAATTCCATGCGAAATCACAGCTCAATGGAAATCAATATCGGAATAGATTTATTAAATCATATAATGTAGTACACTGACAAGATGTTATCTATTCCAACTATTTTTGCTGCTTTATCCAGGCTCGTTTTCAAAGTTCTACATAACAACTGTGAAAACGTTTCAATGTTTCTTCAAAATTACTGAATAAAATATCATTATGACTAGAAAAACAGACGTTTCCTGAAATTTTTTGCAGAGTATATATCTCATTAGAGGCATTGTAGTGGATCTTTTTCTGTTAGAATAAAGTTTGCTGTTAGAAAAAAACATCACAACATTTGAACTTCATTTTGGTGGTGTTGTGGTATTTTTTATCTACTATTCTCATATGTATTCCTGCTGTACTACACAGAAATAATTTTCTACTCCTGAACCTCTTCAAAACAATGTAGAGAACAATCACGTGATCCTGCAATCCCATTTTACTGAAATTGTGTATGTTCAGCTCTTTTAATCTTCCCTCAATCCTTCCTCTTTAACGTTCCTTGTTTGTTTCTGGTGTTCACTGTACCCCATCTTCTTTGTGATAATGTGAGGGTACTTTGTAATTTTCCATAGGAATCTCTTCCAAGGACAAGATTTTTAATAAAATTTTACAAGACTGTATTTTACATGGTTTGAGGCATTATAGAAATTATGTGGAGCTCCAGTGTATGCCTTCTAATAGCCTTCAGCTAGTAGAAATTCTCTTGCTGTTCAAGTGGAAGAGGCCTATGATTTCAGAGGAGAAAGTTGTAATTTCCTCTACATTCATCCATTTAGTTAGCTAGTAAATGTGATTTCTGAGTATACAAGCATCCCTGAATGGTTTTATAATGATCCTGCAGTAAATTAATGTGATTTAATCTGAAGAGACTTGAAGGCAGCAGCTGCATCAGATGATGCTGTCCTTCTCCTGAAACAAAAAAGTGTATCAGAAAAGCTATCTTCTTCAGTGGGACAAACAAAAAGCAGGACAAACCAAATAAAATCTAAAGCCATCACTTCAGTTACCTTACTAACAGTAGAACTGCTGATGAGACTGCATAGTTTCCAAAAGAAAAGAGGTGGGCATGTAGAACTGAAGGGAGAGGAAGTCAGGAGGAAAATAGATCTGTTGAGTTAAAGCTTACATTGTGAAACATTAAGAAGCAGTGAGCCCTTGCAGAATGTAGCTGAATGAAACCTGCAGGGCATAAACATTTTCATGAACATAAAAACCTGGACAATCCGTTCATTCGTAAACACTGCAGATTTACTTGAAGCTAAAAGATAGGGGAAAAAAGGGGAAAGTGTTTTTAAAAAGTCAGAAAAAGACTCTACTAGTAATACAATCTTTGAAAAGCACAAAGATATGTAGAATTTTCTTTTGGGAAAGGTAGGAAACTGCCCACAGAACATGTCAGATATTCCCTCCATTTCATTTTATGGACGGTCTTACTTTACTTTGTCTTCCTCAGGGACCAGGCTTGTTGGTCTCCTACCTTGACATAGTTGACATTGCCCTCCATGAATCCTAGCTCACTGATCTCTGGATAGCAGACCTGCAAACATGCCACCAGGAAAAAGCCGTTGTGCCAAACATTGTAAAAGAAATGAGGAGAGGACTTGTTGCATCTCTTGCCATACCAGGTAGCAAAGACAGAAAATTATTCATTTCTCATTTCCATTAGCCATCAGAGTAAGTGGGGATTGTGTTAAAGAGCTCAGGCAAGGGGTTAAGCCCTCAAACTTCTGAAAGATCATCTGTGCAAACTTACTTGACCAAAATCCTTGTATGCATGTACAGATTTTTGTTTGCAATCTATGAATGATAAAACACCCACACATTTCAAAAAATTTAGCAGTGTGTAGTAATATCATATATTGCTAAGTTCCTACACACAGAAATCAATTCCTAGTGAAATCAATTATTAGAAAAATGAAGAGTAGGAGAGAGTTAAGAATAGTATCCCATTAAAGTTGATGCAGCTTTAAGTAACAGATGTTTTTAGCAACATCTGTAAAAATGAATGCACTTGTTTTTCATTCATTTCAGAGAAAATTTTTCTTTCACAGTTCACTGTCTCTATTAGAATATATTAAACCACTTCAAGCACTTTTGCACCTTTTGTGAAATTCATGTCTTCAGACATATATGGTATTTTTAAAAGTAAGGAATGCTTATTTTTATTAACCCTTCCAAACGATTTGACTATTACTTCTGTGTTATGGTTGCTCTCACATTTAAACCATTCATCTTCTCTTAATAAATAGTGGTAATGAGTTGTTTCCCTGCACTTATATGCATGCAATGTAAATGAGGAACATCTATTTCACTGGTAAAAATTTAATTTGTTGAATTATCTCCTTGCTCTTGCTTTGTACTGCTATATAGCCTCTAAGTTAATGTGCTGCATTTGAGAGAGCTTCCATGAAAACAGTGATGAGGATAAGGCCTTATTTATTTACTTGCAATCAGAAAGATAAACAAATTCGTTTTTTCCTGCCATGAAATCACGAGAAGCTCTAAATCTAAAACCCCCACTCTTAACAGCAATATATTAAGCCATGAAAGTATTATTTGCACATACTTTGTGTATGAGATCAGCTAAAAAATAGGCTTATCTCATGGATAATGGACCTACACCAGTCAGGATATTTTAATTTGAGAGGATGTTCTGTTAAAACAAAGATAGCAGATTTGGAAGATCACATATTACTGAATTTGTTTTACTCTGCTCAAATGGTCTTAATGAACAAGATAGTAAAGTGTAAAAAAATAAAGCGAACAGAAAGTACAACAGTATGAAAAAACAGAAGAGCCATCAGCCACACCAAGGATAAACATTACAACTGGGTTGGAACCTCTCACACTTCTTTCATATCATCAAATACATTTATTTATGATAAGTCATAATAAGAGCTAGGGCACAAAAGAGTTCTTTGTCTAGTCATTTAAATTAGAAAACAAAAGGGGGTGGGGGAATATATACAAGCTATAATTGAAAAATAAAAACAGAACACAGTAGAGGGAAAGTTTGCAGTCTAGGAATTACCATGTTTATTCTGTCTTATCTATTCAGTTAAATTAACTGTTTTACTTACAAAAATGTACAGGAGGGTCAGGTGGAACTCAAGGTCACAACAAAGCAGATAGGTGATGGGAAGATCTTGTGAGACTCAGACAGAGCAAAGTTCAGAAGTTAAAGGCAGAAAGCTCAAGAAAAATGAAAGTGTCTGAGATGAAACTAAGTCTGCATAGCAGAAACCATTAGGGCAAGTTTGGGATGAAGCAAGAGGGGATGAAATGTGTTGGGATGAGACGGGAAAGGACAAAAAAGAATGATGAGAAAAGAATAATTAAAATAAAGAAAAATTAGCTGATAATCAGATTATTTATGTCCCAAATGATAGCAATTATGAACACCAAGAAAGCCAAGAATCCCACCTGTGTCATGATCTGCCTGAAGGACCCAATATTTTTGTAGTATTTATATTTATCGCATATATAAATATATATATATTTATAGTAGCATGTATAATTTCGAAGTTGGATATATATATGAGTGACATATACATATTTTAAGGTATGAATAAGTGAAAAAAGGGTATGTATTGTGTTTACATGATGAGGTTTGGCAGCAGGAGGTAGAGGCTGCAGGGGTGACCTCTGTGAGAAGATTGAGGTTGCCTCATGTTGGACAGTTTTGGTTCCACTGGCTGCAACATGGAACCACTGGCCAAAGCAGAGCCCACCAGCAACACTGCTGGAGCCTCTGTGAAAATACATTTAAGAAAGGGTAAAAAAACTGTGCAGCAGCTGTGAGAAAGAGGAGTAAGAAAAAATGTCAGAGTTAAAAACTCTGCAGACACAAAGCTCGATGCAGAATGAGGCGGAGGAGGTTCTCCAGCTGTGAGAGTAGAGATGTCCCTGCAGACTGTGGTGAAGACATAATGAGTCAGGCTGTTCCCCTGCACCCCATGGAGGTCCAAGGTGGAACAGAGATCCACACTTCAGCCAGTCCATGGAGAAACTCATGCTTCAGCAGATGGAGATGTCGTGAAAGGAGCTGTAGCCCATGGGGAGGAGTTCATGCATGAGCAGGTTTGCTGGCAGGATCTGTCATGGGGGACCCACGCTGGAGCAGGCAGTACAGGACTGTACTCCCTCTAGGGGACCCATGCTGGAATAGTTCATGAAGGACTGCATCCCATGGGAGGAACCCCAGGCTGCAGCAGGGGAAGATTGTGATAAGGAAGGAGTGGCAGAGGCCAGATGTCATGAACCAACAGCAACCCCCAGTCCCTATCCCCCTGCATCCCTTGGAAAGGAGGATGTAGAAGATTTGGGAGTAAAGGAGAGAAGAAGCCTAAGAAGGACAGGGGAGAAGAAGTGGAGGGAAGGTTGCTTTAGTTTGTTTTATGTTTCTCACTATGATAGTCTATTTTTAATTGTCAGTAAATTAAATTAATTGTTCCAAAGTCAAGTCTCTTTTGCCCATGATGGTAACTGTGAGTAATTGCCCTAACTTTATTTAATTCCATGAGCTTTTTCATCTTATTTTATCCCCATGTCCTTTGAAGGACGGGGCGTGAGAGATCAGTTCACTGTGCACTTGGCAGTCAGCCAAAGCTAATCCACCACTGAATGTGAGGAAAAGAATGTCGATTTGGTAGAACAAATAATTTTTAAAAAAATAATAATGTTTAGCTTTGTATAACATTCAGGATTTAAGGTAGAATGAAGTTTGTCATTCTAGTGTACACACATTAAAATGCTAAACTGCAGGAAGTGGAATTCCTACAAGAAGAAATACCTGTCCAAATGAACTATCACCCCCTCTGTCCCAGTATTTAATGCTTCCATCAACAGTAAGAGGCCAATGTGAAATAAAGAAATGTTGAAGGTGAAATTAGATGGATTTCTAATAGAAATAATATTTTGTTGGCTCCATGCCATGTCAGGAAAACTCACAGGATACACCCTTCAGGACTCTTCCTGAAAGGAAATAGAGTTCGGGTGGAGTTTGGTAAAGCAGAAAGCAGAAATTCCAGGCATATCAGTGAAAGGGCAGAGTGCTTAGATAAAAAGCAAATTTAGTCCTTCCAGGAAATGAGTATCAGATCAGTAGCACTGAGATTTGGCTTACAAATCAATAAATGGACAGGAGAACAGAATGTTAGTCAGTAACCCAAAGAAACTATTTCTTGTTAGGAATCAAGTTGAGAGGAACTATACACACATTGACATAGTGCAAATACATTTATCTACTGCAGTAAAACTAACACCTTCGAAAAATAACTACACTAACATCAATACTAGAAGATTAGATTTCTCAAACCCTCTCAGTGTGCCTAGATGAGTACTACTCAGGACAAAGCTCTTGGTATTTTTGATTGCAGTGGAATATGATCTTCTTTGAATATGAACACTAACAAGTAGCCAGAAGGGACGGAGCACAAAGCATTTACAGGGAATAATTTGGGTCTCAGATGTCTTCATTATGCTCAGAAAGTAGAACATCAAAATGTTTGCATAAGCATGTTGGCATAAAGCAGACATAAGACGTCTATGTGAAAAAAAATCTGTGTGCAATTCTTTCTCTCACTGCAGGAACACCTGAAACTTAATTTTATGAATTTTAGAACTAACTTTCTTATTTTAGAGACCTAACAGTGAGTTAAAAAGCAACCAAAGTAACATTTTGTGTCTTTAACTGCAAAGGTTTCAGAAAATTATAACTAAGCCAACACCTTTTTGAAATCGTGTCTCACAAGTGCTTCTGCATAAAGGAGATGACAGTAAGTGGGCTGAAACATATGATCCAGGGTTTCACCCCATCTTTGATTTCATGAATATGAGACCTGAATAAGGACTATAGGATAAAAAATTTAAAATTCAGTAATGTTTTCCAGAGAGGCAGTGAATTTCAAGAACTGACAATTTCTTTTATTCAATAGAACCTGTAAAACTTAATCCAATTTTTACAGAAGCCAAAAAAACCCCTACTTGTTGCCTTCCACTCCCCATGAATTAATTCCTTGTCATTGATCATCTTGCAAGGAATAGAAGGCTCTGTTCATTGATATAAATGATAAATTCAAAATAAACCCTCACTGTAAGACTAATTGCACTTATGTGATAAGGCAAATGACAAGCTTATTTTCTAATGTGCATCTTTTGGATGATAATCTGAATGCAGTGTGCTAATGTGTTGCATTGAGGTAGACTGAATTACTGAAGGTCAATTCGGTCAAGTTATTTAGAAATGAGAGTATATAATGACATTCACTAGGAACAAAATGGGTAAGTAATTTTCTTTTTAGATGAAGAAGAGTGGAGTACATTTTCATGTGCATGTAGATTATTCAATACCTTGTGAGACTAAAGAAGAGGAAGGTATGTCCAGGCTGTTGTTCACTTGCTGTTTCCTTATTAGTAGTGGACCTTGAAAGTAGCAGTAGCAACTCCTCCATTAACCTCCTATGCAAGAAAGTACCTTGAACTCTTGGGAATCTTAAACTCAACAGGAATGTTCTGCCAGCCTCATCTGAGCTAAACTTGCCGTTCACTGTGAGCTTGCTTTTTCACATGAAATTTAACTGTTGGGATATTTTTAAATTTCTTTATTTTCATAGGCAAGATCTTTATTTTCAGGGCAATTCATCTCAGCATTCATCTTTTAAACAGTATGCAGCAGCCTTAGCTAATGAAGGCAGCAGCAAAGGAAAACTTGCTATAAATTCATAATTGCTTGTACTTCAAAGACCCAGGTTTATTACAATACTGTTAAGGATAGTAAAACACAGAGACATATAACAATAAAAAGGATCTGACACGATCTATTTTTTAGAAGGACATCTGTACTAGAGAACTGACAGAGTCTAGAGGGCCAGTTTATGAAGAGTGTTCAATTCAACTGCTTTTAATATATCTAAATCAGAAATAAATGTCTAAAATTGGCTTATCATTGTAAGTATTATTACCAAGTCTTTGAAGGGAGTCAGCTGTGGATTTCTGCCTTTAAGGAAAAAGAAGTGACTATCTCCAAAGAAGTCTATTTGGCTTTGTTTTGTTGGACTTTTTCTATTTTTCCAAACAGAATGAGTGGAATGTGTGATGTATTCCCTGGGATTCCACAAACTAGTTTGTTCAGGACAATGCAAGACACGTACTCATTCTCCCGTGTCACATATAGTGAATACTGCAGCCACAAGGGACCACTCTGACCATAGGCCTCATGACAACATACACTGGAGAGTTCCACTCACATTGACTAACTTCTGCATCATGCTGACTGCCTTCTGCTTGAACAAGAAAACATCCATCTCCTTAAGCCCCATCTTGATAGAGATTTCAAGTGCTGATAAATTCACACCTTTCATTGATTGATTGTAATAGTAACTATATAAATTATTAAAGGAGGCACTTCAATTCCTGCTTGAATTTGTTTAGTCTTACTTCAGCACTAACAAGAATAATGGATTTTAAAAGCATTTCTCTTACATAACTTTTCCAGTTTTAAGTTTCACATGAAGGAGAGATTTTCCTTCAGCAGTTCTGATAAACAGCACCAATGATTATCTTGAATTGGGAAAAGGTCTATTATATGCTTTCAGTTTGAGAGAAAGAGCCTTTTTTGTTCTCTTTTAAAAGCAAAGGCAAACACCTTGAAAGCAAGAAAACTGCAACATATAAAACTAGTATAAAATTCAAAGTATTTTTTTAGTAATGCTTCAAGTCTTTAATTTTTTTGTTTCTTCTTGGGGATCATCACAAATTAGATATGAAAATAAAAGCCTCTGCAAATTCAGACCCAGGATACTTAAATTATACTTAAACCTACCCTATAAGTTTCTGGAGATTAAGTCCAAAACTGGATTTTAAAATCAGCTCCAGAAGGAGTAGAAATCTCATAAGAAGCATCATTAAATATATCAGTGCAACATGGCCTCTCTCTTATGATAACATTGGGAGGAGTCAAAATTGTGTAGTAGTCCATCATGAAATTTATATCTAGGAATTTGTATAGCTGGAGGAAGTTACTTCTTCCAGAAAATGAAAAATCATTTCATTTTCACAAAGTATTATATAAAACATAGGCACTGTTATTTTTTGAAAATATGATAACATTAATTTGACCTGATTTTATTTATTTTCTTTGCTTCTGAGGCTTTCTACTGTAGGATTGGAAATATGTTTGGTACCCTCTAGTGGACAAAATAATATATAGCTTCTTATGTTACCGAAAAATGAGAATTTGTGCATGTATTTTAAGCAAATGAAACAGAACAGCTCCAAATTTAGGAAAAAATACAAAAATTTCTCAGGCAGCTATGATCCACGAATATATCATATATGTTATATATATTTAACATTTCATTTTGCTTCTAGATTAAAGCAAATGACAAAGCCACATAACAGATTTCTTTTTTCTCTCGCTGTCTGGAATGACCCACTGCAATTTCATGGTATTGATCTGACTGTTTAGTCCCAAGGTAGTGGTTGCAGTTTTTCAGAGTTCTATCAGAAAAAGAACAAAAGTTCCTTTAAAATGCAAGCTAAGCAAAAGCTCAGTCTAGGAAACTATATTTTGTAAGGAAGCACAAAGTGAGGTTACTATTTAAAATTTTTATTTATTTTTTAACAGAGAACCAGGAGTCCTCAGCTTCTGCTGAACTCAGATTTATATGTACATAATTTTTATATCACTTCAGCTACTCACTAGCCATTCAATGTCAGCAGATACAGATCAGACATTGTAGATTTTATTGGATTTCTCTAAGGAGAAACTGTGAAAACTTCACAGATTGAAGATTATTGTGGCATACAGATGCTGCAAATATTTTTTTCTTAGACATTAAAAAGCATCACTGGGTGAATTTTACTGGCTACCTGGAGCAGTAAATCAGATATGCCTTTTTTTTTTTTTTTTTTTTTTTTTTTGTTTTTTTTGTGTTCATTTGTTTTTCTATTTGTTCTTATGCCTGATCTGTCAAGTTATTTGCAGAAAGTGAAATTATTTCTGGCATATTTTTATGGTCACTATGCAATTTACACTGACTAATTTCTCTTCCTCCATGCAACTGACTGACATTACTGGTTTGACATATCAATTAACACTTTGTCAGTCTTTCCTTCCCACATTATTCGTTAGTGGGTCACCTTCACTTATATACCATCATTATATCATTTGATTGCATAGCTATTTCCATTGCTAATTTGACACCTATGTTATTAGTGTTTCTGTTTTCTTGATGTAAATAAGATAGCATGCAATTTGACTTGGGATTCAAGAATGTTTCTCTCCTCACATATTAGAAAATTTCATAATACATATTTCATGTTCTATTTGTCTCAGTACCTCTGTTTTTATCACCAGATGCTTAGGTCTGGAACACAGTAAAGGATTGATGTGTTTAAAACCAGTATTGCAGCAAGGTTACATGCATGATAAAAGAACATCTTCTGAAGGCATGGAGTTGAGTATCTCAAAATGGGATCAAAAACAGCTAGTGCACAGACTAAAGACATACCTGTCCTTAGCCAATAAAGGTTCTTACAGAGGAGGATAACCAAAAACACCCCTTTTGAGAACACAGATTCAGAGAGCCCTCCTCCTCATAGTGTGATTCATAGACTCAAACTCTCCCCTCCATTTTCCCACTTAATTCTTTTATTCCAGAGGTGTGAGCCACGCTCACTTCTGGAGCCTGGTTAGTGACAAGTTTTAGTGCTGCCCAGTTAAGCAGCATGGCAAACAGATCTTACCTAGGACATGAAAAGCCAGAGTTTCAACTTCTTTTTCAGATTCAGATGTTTAAAATTGTATTTTTTTGCCTCCTGGAAGACTGCCCTAACAAACAAGTAATTATGCCTGTCTGAGAAGAGCACATGGCTTGCTCTGAAGTTACGCCAACACAAGGACACGCAGGAGTGGTGAGCAGAGCAGGATGCTGCAGCTGTGGAGACCTGTCTTCCCTGCCTCTGTGCAGATACTGCCCCTGCATGGAGTTTGTATTAAACAGTTATTGGTTACAATGAACAGGAGATTGGCACAACTATGCTGTTACTGTGGTTGATATTATTGTCTTTGATTTTAGAAAAATAAATAATCCTGCTTACCTAAAAGAAAGAGTCAAGTTATCCACATACCATATTAAAATATTCTGGAGAGCAGTCTGCTTTGTTTCTTATTGCCTTCCCCTTTCTCATCCATATGGCTAGACAGGTTTCGTATGAGAGCAGAGGAAAAAAAACTTCCATCACCTTGGAAAGAAAAACCCTTATGAGAGGATAGGGAAGCTTTAGGACAATTATGTTTCAGCCACAAACAATAGGCAGACATAACCTGCTAACATCAACTCAAGATTACATTATGAAACCACTTTTCCAAGGTTATGCAGTTTCCATGTTTCCAGCCAAATCTTTTTTTCATCTTCCCATTTGAAGAAAAAATAAATAAAACTTCCCTATCTCATGTGGCTTTTTTCTCAGATGTTATGATATTCATATTTATAGAAGAGTTTACATGCATACTATACTCCTGGGAGTTTCTCTCCAGTCTGAAAGACTGATTAGTATTTCTTTCATGCCTGAATAGAGTTCAAAATGATCTCTACTGGAAGTAAGGAAGGGGAATCCAAATCTTTTTCTCTAACAAATCCCTTGAGCCTTACAAGGTCTCAAAAGTTAAGGTGAAGGAAGTATTGTCAGGTAGAGAAATTATGTCACTATTTTTCTCAAAGGAATAACACCAACTGTTCTAAAAATCAAAATCAAACTGCTTGTACTAACCCAGAGAAATAATCTAATTTTGAAAACCAGTTTAATTTTGTTATTTCTATGGCTAATCATTCTTCAGCATAATATGGTTTATTTAATATATCCCAGTTTTTGTAGCTACTCAGTTTTGCATTCTCTATATATATTTAGATAGATAGATAGATAGATAGATAGATAGATAGATAGATAGATAGATAGATAGATAGATAGATAGATAATTTTCAACATTATATATTTAGAAGATTGGGATAAATGAAGGCTGCTTCCTCAGTCTAGATGTCTAGTGGTAACTGCATGTTTGTGAAGAGCTTAAAAAGCTTGGTTTAAGTTTTAATACAAACATTTTGTAAAATTAGCAGATGGCTGCTGGCACTGTAGCATTATCTAACTGAAACAAGTGTTAGAAACTCTAAACACTTGTATGAGAAATGAAAATATTACTGAATTTAAATTATCAAAACAACAAGTTCTCAAAATTTTTTGGTGACAGTGAAGGCATACACATACACCAAGGAAGGAAAACTGCTTTTTTTAAGACAGTAAATTGTACATACTGAAATAGTAATGGCTTAATACTCTCAAAAGAAGGGGTTGTGGGTTCTCTTCCTTTACTATAAATGTTCTGATTTAGTCATTACCAAATTAATCACAGCAGAGACCATTTCCAGCATCTGTAAGCAAAAGCTTGTCATAGTCTCTGAGTGTGTTTCTAGCTAGTTTTAAAGCTTATCTCATAAGGCCACACAGAGGAATAAAGTTTCCTTCATGTAGGATCCCTGGAACTGCCTGCACTGTATCCCTGGAAAAGGCTTACAGTAGGAAGGAAGCTGATTAATAAAGGGCAGAGGCATGATATCAACCTCCTTGCAGGCTACGAAGACACGTGAAAGCCTGTATCAGATTCCCTTCCTCCTGCCACTGTCAAACATAATTTCTGTCCAAAAAATGAGTTCCCAAGGTAGGTTGTCTTGCAGTTTTGGCCCTGGCAAGGTGGCAATACCTCTCCTAAATAGTTCCCATCTCAACATAACTGCTTTGAACTTAATCAAAAGTAGGGTCAAAATGAATACCTTCCCTTGGCCATAGGTAATCTTACCACATGTCTGCAGAGAATCTATAACCTACTGCACTGTTCATCTGCAGTTCACCACAATGATACCCTGCTTTCTCTCCAGGCTACACTTCATGATAGCTTTCCACATTTCCCTGGAGTCTGGGAGTTCCTGACACTCCGGATTGCAGGACATCTCAAACTGTGAGGCAGTAAGGTGAGACAGTAAATCCTGGGAAGGCTGGGAGTCTAGGTCCATGAGTCCATCTCTGAATCACTTCCAACCCTGCCTCAGACTCTTCCTGCAGGATTTCCTGATGCTCCTCAGGAAGGCTTTCTCTGTGTTTTTCTACCCCTCCTTCACCATCCCCAGCAATGTCCTCCATGATTTTTTTGCTCTGCTTCCAAAAATTCTCTTGCAATGTTGACTCCAGACCCTAGCTCCTCACATTCATTCTACACCCCTTGTCTAGAGTCTCTACTCCTTGCCTGGGTAATTATGCTACAGAAGACTAGCACCAGCTGGCTGATAGTATTATAAGTATTATAAATCACTGTAATTTCTACTAATTTTGAAATCTGGAAGTAATTCTGTTCTCCATGTTTAGTAAATCAAATATTTTTTTTCTGAATATGTATGTTGTGTCACAGTAGCCTGCTTTTTTATTTGGGTTTTTTATAAGCAGGGTTTTTTTTTTCTTTTTTTTTTTTTTTTTTTTTTTTTTGCAAAAAGCATGAATTTCTAAAAATTAATGATCTGTAATCCTCCATAGACATCACTTCAAAAGAAATGCAGGTGGGCAACATATGTTCTCTTCTTGCCAATCTCAGCTAATCTAATGGCTTCTGATAATATCTAGCAAAGGCCACACAACCCACAGACTACAGGTACTACTGCTTTGCCATTACCTCTGTCAGTTGTGGTTTCTTCTCCACAACTGGTGCATCTTGTCTCTAAAGAAGCCAGATAGAATCACTGGAGTTTTTAAATTCTCAAAGAAAAGGTAGATAAAACAAGTTAAAGGCAATCTAGGATGAGATCAAATTATTTCCACCTCTATTGTGCTAAAGATGATTGGTTTTCCGTATGTTCAGGTGTCATGTGAAAAGGGGCAAAAATGTAAAGATTTCTTGTCCCACCTGTATTAATATATTCTTTATTGGCTTTCCCAGAATATCAAAGCCTTTTAAGGCCTAAAACGATCTGTCCACATCTCACCTCAAGAGACCCTTTGCTTGACAGATTCATTGCAATGGACAGGACTTCTGATACCCTGATATGGGGATTGCACTTAATAACAAGGAAGAACTTTCTCTGTAAGCTCCCCCACAAGTTATGAGGCTGCCAGCACAAGAAATAAACAAGACTAACTCTGGCAGTTCACAAAACAACTTTTAATAATACAAATATGTGACCAGCTACTGTAGGGTTCACATCACTGGTGATAACATTTCACTGCATGATTGCATTTACCTGATAAACAAAACCGCAAAGCCAAAAGCACAAATACTTAAGCCTCAGTACAAAATTCAAACAACTCCCCTCCACGACAGACGAGTTTGTAAGACTGGGGTGGGGGTGGGGTGGGGGCGGTGGGGGGCGGAATCTAAACACACTCATTAGCACAAAGCAAAGAAGAAAGAATATAACCACTTCCCTCTAACACACATTTTAACTCACTAAGACAAGAAACTGCATACTTAAAGTAAAACCAGGAGCAACAAGCTGGCAATAAAATACAATGTAGGACAACAAAACTAAAAAGCGAATATAAAGATATATATATACCTGGTAAGTTACAAGGAATAGGACAAGTAAAATTAGCATCAAAGTAGCAACGTACAATTGCTAGATAATGTATCTCTGGGGTAAAGGTGAAAGACAATAATTTTTAAGGTATAAGGCATAAGGCCTAAAGTATAAGGCATAAGGTAAGGTCAAGGTAAAGAAAAGCAGAATAAATGGTTGCTCACCACTACAGTGTCCAAAGGAGTGGGAGGAGACCGGGCCGCTCATTAGTTACCCCCCCCCCCCCCCCCAGCGATGATGGAACTTCTCCCCAGTTTTGCTCATGTCCGATCTCTTTTTATATCTTTTTTTCTTAGGCAGTTTGAGTGACTATAGTCAATAAAAATTTTTAGGGTGGTGGATGACATAGGCCTGAGGGTCAGCTCCCTGTGCTCCCATAGGACGTTGCAAAGAAAGATCATGCTATTTCCATAACACTCCATTCTTCATTAATCCTATCAGTCTGTTGCTGGGAAGTCTCCTCATTTTGTTGAGGACTTTCAGGAAGCCATCGGGGTCTCTTTGTCCCCTTATGTGTAACCCATTATCCTCTGACAATGGATTTCTAGGAACGCCCCCTCCAGGTGCTGAGGTGTTTCCCATAACCAACCAGAATGGTCATCAGGGCCTTAAATTGGTGTATCACCCTACACCAGCGACCCTAGACTTAAAGATACTGTAGTGACTCCCTGACTAAGAGGTGTGGTAGATGATTTTCTTGTCTTGAAGACAGTCAATGTACTTAATTTTCTTATTTATGACCCTACCCACACATTCATCTGGATGTAAATATTGCTGTTTTCCTTCTGTTAATAGTGAAGGGAATTAGCTCTCCAGC
This sequence comes from Acropternis orthonyx, assembly GCA_035583155.1. Classification (NCBI taxonomy): domain Eukaryota; kingdom Metazoa; phylum Chordata; class Aves; order Passeriformes; family Rhinocryptidae; genus Acropternis; species Acropternis orthonyx. The sequence goes on from JAWWEU010000125.1 coordinate 61,506,155, forward strand.
CACAATTTTCTTTTGTCATGAAGTTTCTCTGCAGATTCTGTGGCAATCTTTGTCCTCTGACCAGGAAAGCTGTCACTGTTCTGTCACCCTACAGGCAATGACATAGAAATTGGTATCCTTAACAGATCAATCCTCTGAAATTAAAACATATGGCTAGGGCTGGCCTCAGGGGCTTTAGGGTTGGGTGTTTTTCTGCTTTTTTTCTTTCTTTCTGCCTGGTAATCTGGTATAGATTTTCTTCCAGACCAATATTACAAGGATTCATAACCTTGTAGTCAAATACTGCATACCGAAGAGTAACCTCTTGTTTCATATGTCAGGGACTGAATAAACAGTGGTGGTTTTTCCTCTGTGTATATTCAGTGAACCTTTGTTACTGTGGACATACTGTGGGAATTCACACAGACTAGCATACCCATCTTTAGCACAGCCCCTTTTTAGATCCAGGTGGATGACTTGGCAAGGTGCTATGGGACTGCATGATGTACAGATGCTCTGAAGTGTAACAGATTTGATTAGAACAGTAGGAAGCTCGATTTTTTTGTACAGGATTATCTCCTGGTTTCTCCCTCGTGTGCCACAGCAATAAATGAATGATAGCTCTGAAACTAACTGCACGCTATACAACTGAGATCATGTTTGCTTTCAAGCCAGAAGTAACACAGACACAAATGCAGGAAAAGGAATCTGGACAAGGTGGTGTACCTGTCTGATCCATGCACCGAACCTGTACAACCTAAGAGGACTATAAAAATCACCTAGATCATATTTTAAATACTCTGAAAGTTTCTTTCTCCTGTTCCTCAGTCTTTAAATCTAGCCTTCCAACCCTGCACAGACATTTTCACTTCGGCAGATGTTTCCCCTTTGAGCTTTTCCTATTTCATATATTTCAAACTGAAGTCTCAAGCTGCTTGCTCACCTCTCTCTATTTCAGTGGATTGGTTGAGATGCAAGGAGAAAAATAGCTCAAGCAGATGTTTCAAAAGTTAGAAATGTTAGAAAAAAAAGTGGAAGTTGCTAATGTGGATTTTATATTTGTCTGTAGCAGCAATAACAGATGCTCACAGACTAATAGCTAGTTCTATCATTTTCCATGGAAACAGATAGCAAATTCGAATTAAAAGAAGTTGCTTTGAAAAGCTCACATGGAGTGATATGATTTATTACATACAGTGAAAGACAATGAAATTTTGCCAGAGAAACATTTTTTATATTTCAAAGAAAGAAAATGACAGACCTGTTCTGCAAGCAATTTAGCAGGTTGTGGCTTCCCTGTGTGGGGGTGTGCAAAATGCTGAGAAAGTGAGAAAGAGAAATTATCCTCTCTACACTGAGTTTCACAAGACCTAGTCAGTCACAGACCCACACTCTTCTTTTTCTCTTTTGCTCTTAGTACAAGGAAAGTAATACAAATATACCTCTAGTGTATCTTGGTTGCAGTGGCTGTGCCTCTTTAATACAAACAAGCAGGCTTGGTGCATCTCTTTGTGCACTCTCTCCTGATTTGAGTGGCTAAAGACATCTTCAAGAATGCAGAACACCTGGAGCAGCACCAGAAGGTTTATAACCTATTAAAGGTTATCCAGACCTTTCTATAAGTGATGCCCTGGTGGTGTTAAAAAAAAAAAAAAATCCTGGGAGTCTAAAGAGGGGGTAAAAAAGATGGGAAAAGCTAAGACTGATGTATTTGTTATTGCTTATCCTTCTAGTCTCTTTTTAGACACAGATGTTTTCAGGAGCTCTGAGGAGGAGAGTAGAGTTCAGTTCCAGTAAGCAACAGGAGATGACGCAATAGAAAGGACTATCTCTGACACAGACAAGCTCTGGGAAATAGAAGATATTAGGAGCACTGTTTTAAGTTATCTTTTACAGTCAAAGTAAGACCAATGATGAACAATGAGAGTTAAGACAGGATACACCACCAAAAACAAGTATAAGTTTGGTACCTGATGGATTAGTCACTGTACATGAAACAATATGTCAACTATTTCAACTTAAAAATATGTTTGATAAGACAGTGAAACGAGGTGATGTGTCCAAGACCAGACAGCAAACTGTGGCAGAACTGAAAACAACAAAACCCCACTCCTCGCAACACTCTTCTGTCCTAGTCTGAGTCTCAGCCATGAACCTTCATTGTGGGAGAGCTCTGCCTTGCAAAAAACCTTGCAGAATCTAACTGAAAACTTCAATCCATTTCCCCTTCACATCAATCACTGTTCAAAAATCCATTGATTTCAACAGGATCTGAAGTGGATCCTTTATGAGTGAAAAATTAAGAAACTATAGCCTTTTTTTTATTAGTATTATTTTTTCAGTTTTCAGTGATAGACACTTTCACATTACATATTGGTGTAAAAATATTAGTCATATGGTAAAAGTGGCATATGTCAAACTGCTACAGGGTTGTTTTCTTTTTAATACACTGTTATAGCATGCATTATGTTTTCTATACTGAGAGATGGAAGAATTTCAAAGCACCTGAGAGAATAAGAAACGCACAAAGCTTCAGGGAATACACTTCAGAGAAGAGTCATTATGGAAGCAACAGCAATTATATTTTAGCATAAGTCTAGTTGTTTGTGTACCAAAAATATATGTTTTGAGTTTTGTTTTTAGAGTAGAAATAAATCTTTACACAGGAGAAAAACAGGTTTTTATGGCAACTAAAAAATTTGATGGTCTTGCAAAAAATACACTACACATATTTAAATTCAGACCTATATACATAGTTAACACTGTGGGAGGTTTGCATTATCTTCCTCTATTTTTGAATAGTGTTTGAAGCATTTTTGACATAGAACAGGATGCAAATATTTATTCTCTTTCTCCTTTGTTTACCTTCCTTCTCTTCCATTTATTCTTTGGATCAGAACTTGCAGCTTCAGCTGAAGTTAACTGCACATAATTAATTAACTTCCCATATGCAGGATGAGGGGAAATCTCTTACACTTTTCTCCACAGAATTTCCTCCTCAGCCAGTTTTCTAAGTGAAAAGGGAGCAACATTGCTCACTAGATTCAGCAAAGTTACCTAAGCACCATGTGATGCTCTTTCCATAATAGATTTTTGCTCTGTAATTTCAAATAGAACATAAACAAAGTTGTTCTTAAGTGAAATTGTGAATTTCTAGGCTAAGTCTGGAGCAAAGTTCTTTTATATTTTCTTTTGTATACTTTACTGAAAGGGGATCACTTCAAGAAAAAGGTAAACAAGATGCATACTGCTGTTTAGGTTAGACAAACCTATACTCTCAATTCTGAAGACACTGAAGACTTCTGTGTTTTGGTACAGTGCTATTTGACATGAGGTTATTGATCAGACTATACCAACCCATGACTCACTAAAGGTATAGAACACATTCCAAGCCTATGCCTCAAGCTGGGCCCACTCTGAGGAGGAGTTGGTCCACAAGATTTCCATTGGCCCATTAGTACTTACAATACTCTGTGATTTTCTGCTGCAGGTTGACAGGAAAACCATTTTTAGCAATTAATTTTCTTTTTTTTTTTTCAGCTTTTTTTTTTTTTTTTAGTGTTTGGGAGCAGGTGATAAAAATAAAATCAAGATTTGTGACTGTGGTCCACACTTTGAAGAAATCAGTGTAGAACTATTTATATTATCCATTCTAGACACTTGCCTTGGCAATGAACACTTTAACCCTATGATCTTGAGACCTTATCATTCTATCAAAAAAAAAAAAAATCAGAAAGTGAGTGATGGGTTTTTACTTAGAGAAGAATTACAAATATTTATATTTTCAGAAGTGAGTTCTTGTCATTTCCTTGGAAAGAATATTTTTCAGCATGTGTGCTTTCAGTATTAATTCTTTCAGTATTTAATTCTCTTTCATTAAAATAGTATTAAAATAATATAAAGGGAGTGTGCTTAAAAAAAACTTACAAATTCCTAATCAGTGATATTTGCACAAAGTTGTGTTTTGGTGGTTATAGTGGGTTTCCTCTGAAACACAGTACAACAATGATCCCAATAAAGCATTTGGGCTGGAAAATAACTACTTTAAAAAGATACCATTTGACTTAGATAATTCAATTTGCTAAATTTTTTATATTTATGCTTTACACATTTAATACAATAATTTAAAAATAAATTAGCTAAAAGTTTTAAAATGCAAGTCTTTGTCACCAAGAATGATTTTATATTACAGAAAGGATCTAGCAATTAGTTCATTTTCATATCACATATTAGTCTACTCTTTGAGTCAATAAAAAATCAGTAATGATAAAGCTTTAGTGAGCTAATTATTTAAGGAAGTACTGATTGACAGCACCTCCAAATTAACTCCCATGGTCACAAACCAAAGGAAAACTGCCTAGTTCCTCTACCTCAGACAAGTTTCTCTTTGTTCTGAAGGGCATACCTTTCCTCCTGCTGGTCATTCTTCCATTCCTGACAGATATGGTGGATAGGAAACCAGACAATACCTGCCTCTCGAAATGTAAACATTTGCCTCATTCCTGGCTGCACTCCTGTGGATGGGTTACAGGAAAGCAGGCTGTTCAGTGAACACCTAGAGCCAGAGGTCATAGCAGCACTGAATAACTTAAATTAGAAGAGATCTCTGAGGTTATGTCATCCAATATCTTGCACAAAGCAAGTTTGTTCAGGTTGTTCAGAGTCAATCCAGTTAAGGTTCAGGTGACTCCAAGGACAGAGATTCCACAGCTTCTCTGCGCAAGCTGGTCTGAGCCTTTGTCATCCTCACTGTGAAGAATTTTTCCCTTAGATTCCAATGGAATTTCTCTTGTTGAAGCTTTCATCTCTTGCATCTTGTCCTCTCATGGAACATTTCTGAGAAGAGTGGCTCTATTTTCTCTACAACTATTCATTAAAGGAAGCTAAGAGAGCATTTAAGTCTCCCACATAATTGTTGATGTATCTTGATTTTACATAACTTGATTTTAGTCAGCTAGTTCATCACTTCCTCAGTGATTTGCCACTGAGCAAGTGACAGCAGAGTAACCTGTAAACACGGCTTACCAAGAAAGAGCACAGTGAGAAGTACCTTATTCATTCACACCTGCCTTCCACCACACTCGCTTGATTACCTGCATGTTGGAACAGACCACTCTTGTGCTTTGAGGAGCTTGATCTGGAGTTTTCTTCCTCTGACTTTGGCATACCCTTTGCTATTGCTCACTCTTCCTCTACCACTTTCCCCTGCTTCTCTCTGAGTGATGATTTCTGCCTTTCCTTAAATATATTTTCCCAGAAACACCATGAACTTCAGTGATGGGCTCAGCAGTGTTCTGCAGAGGGTCTGTTCTGGAGCCAGCTTGTGTCCAGCACAGAGCAGTCCCTGATGTCCTCTCACACAGGCCACCCCTTCAGGCCACCCACTACCTAAACCTTGCCACCTGCACCAATGCAATTCTATATTTCAATGTATTTCTGAGAGACTGTAACAATCATAGTGCTTATGCCTGAAGAGACTGTGAGACTTTGGGGAAGCATGCACCTGCATCTTTCTGAACTATGGTAAATGATTTCAAATGCTTTACAGCTTACAGTGATGCCACTACAAATACCTGCCATTAACAACTGGACTCAAATCACAACTTCCACCATGGGACTCATTGGAAAGTTATACGTGGTGTGCAAAATGAAAATGGTGACTATTTCTGTTAACTTTTGCTCTAAATTTGCAATCTGTAACCTATGATCTTCGTCCTTGCTCACTTGCATCAGAGTGAATTGGTTTAAGTTGATTTATTTAAATATAATTGCTCACAATTTATACTAATTTAGTGTTAGCTTCAGTTTACTTCCAACTCTATATATCACTTTCATTCAAATCTGTAGAGATCATCACTTAAACTTGTAAAGACATTTCCACTCAAAACAACACACTTCTTTTAAATGTTTAGGATTTTGCCAAGTACAAGAATTATGGAATTTCATAATACTGATTGAAAATACCTGTATTATTTATTTAGTGTAAAAAGATGACATATATGTTGATAAAGGGGCAATCTTGGGGTGTGAGACTGGGTGAGTTGTTCAGGGCTTTTTCACTTGTGCTCCAAACACAATAAAGGTAAATAAAGGTAGCTACCAAAAAAAAATTTCTTTTTTCTTTTGTATAAGAACTGTTACGGTTTTCTGGGTATTTACAGTGCATAACTGTTGATTTTTATTTCTTTGTGTCCTGCTGTTGCATAAAATTATGATAGCAGAAGGACAGAAAAAGTTTCCTACATTTCTATGTCTTATTAAATGACTGTTCCATTATGTTTCCCTTTTATTTATTTATTTCTATTTCTTCACATATAAGCTATTATGTAGACCAACCAAACTGGTTTAGGTTGCATAACAACATTGAAACTGTGAGTTCTTTAGCCTTCAAAATAATCCCAAAATACTTCTTTCCTGTACCAACATATTACTTATTATTGGCCCTCGAGGACCAAGGAGCCAGGTCTACCCAAATCCTGGCTTCTCTGTGCAGAGCTACTGCAACCCAGCTGTAAAGGGAAGCTGACTGAATGTGAGATTCCATCTCTGGAGCAGTGCAAAGATACAGATTGGCTGTGATAATCTGATCCAGAACAGATTTCTTTTGATCTAGGCATTTCCTGCATAAATGTCTACATTTATTTTTCTACAATATCTGTATTCATATCCCCTAGTCACATTTTGTGATATGTCCTTTATCCTTTCAATCTCACAAATGTATTAATTTATTTGTATGCCTTTGAGTTTTTACCCTGCCTTGCTCACAGTTCTTATGAACACAGTCCACAGTACAATTTCATTTCTGACACCTTAGCTTCATTTCCCTTTCCCCACTGCCTTATCCAAACAACAGACCACAAATAGCATAGCTCAGAAGGCAAATTTGATTGTCCCCATCAGCACCAAATGTTGACATACAACAAAGCTAATACATTGCATTTTCATCTTTATTCCTTTAACAACGTAATGTCTTTTCAACCTATGGAGCCCAAAATAGAAAGAGGATTCTTAGTGTAAAAACAAGGCTTTAGCAACGGAAAGTGTTCACCCAGTGCTTTAACAGGAAAAGCAGCAAATAAAATGACAAGGTGGCTACTCCACCTCAGGAAAGGTTTCTTATTACACATTGTGCAAAACTTCTGCCCTACACTCTATTGGGTGTTTAAAAAAAAAAAAAAAAACATAACAACCCGAACCGCAAAAGATCCAAACAGAATAGTTGCCATAGCAGAAAAAAGAACTTGTGTTTTGCAAGAACAAAGCCAACATGGCATAATGCAGTCTTGATCAACTCCTCCAACTCCGTTTTTTTTTATATAGAGATTTGTTCTCAAGGGAAGAATTTAAATGATTTATATAGATTCATAGATTTTATCTTGATTTGACATAGACAGTAGAGCTACTCTCTGGAAGATACAGATCTTCATAGACTCAGTAGGCATACACACTATCATCTGTCCTCTGTTTGGTTCCTGATTACAGATATTGTTGACAAATATTGAACACTCTTCCTTGTCTATGACGTTTATATGGTAGAGGTGTGGCTGACCTTAGCCATTGCAAGAATAATAAACACTTAAGACATTTTTTTCTGGGGTTTTTCTCAATTATTTTTATGGTGGTTGATGCTGCACTTCCCCTTTCAGTTCACTGAAACCATTTATATCAAGATGCTTAGCAGGTTGCAATGCCTTCCAAACGAAAGCTCTATTTACTGGCTCTGTCTGCCTTACATCTCCTTTCCTGGAAAATTGATGATGTTAACCAGCCTCTTTCTTAAGTGCAATACCTGAGTTCTATAGATCTTCTCTCTTTGACCTTCTGGGGTCAGGCTGAAATAGAGGAAACCTAACAGCTCTCCGTGATAAAACTTCTATCCTCTGATAGCTGTATTTAATCCCAGGGTACACCAATCTTCTCAGTAATTCACCTGTTGCTATTCATGTTTCAGCAAAAAATTTACCTGATAAACACAGGCTGATTCACTTCAAAGAAGTACTTACCATACAATCTTCCTTTTTCCCGCAGAGGCTTTTGTCTAGTGACAAGAACATGCACAGCAGTGAAGTTAACATGCCCATGCTCATGAGAATCAGATCACATACATTGAATGGGACAGGACAGGGAAAAAGGAAAAAATATCAATAGGTAATAGATATGTAATGAGAATCTATAAGATTAATGCATTGCTATGGATTTGGATGATTTCCAAACTAAGCAGAATTAATAGCTACATGAAGGTGCACAAGGTGCATCAGACATAATTCTGAGATCACCACAGTGCAAATATAGTCTCTCTCTCACCAGCTACTGAGCACTCCATGAGCTGTGCTGCATGTAGTGTTCATAGAGAGTCATAAATGCTGTGACTGTCACTCTTCTTACCAGACAGTACCTTGTTAGATTTAAAGCAATCAAATACCAAGATCAGTAAGCAATTGTACGTTGCACATATACATTAAGAATCATATACGTGCATTACACTGTATAAAAATACAAGGACTGAGGCAAGTATCAGAGAAACAAAAATAGGACAGCCAGAGCAAAAGGTTGGCAGCAGATGCAGATACCAATATTACCAACTCTTATTAAGTATTTTCAGTTCAGCTGTCAACATCAGTGCAGATTATTTTTGAATACCAAGGACAAGTAGCAGCAGCAACATGGGGAAACAGACTAACACACAGAAATAGAGAAGGTACTATTAGTAGCAACCTAAATTGAGGAAAAAATCCTCCCTCCATTGGTGCCAAAAATATGGAGAGTTTTTGTGTCACATTTCTGTACTTTCTTTGGTGATATTACTTTAATAGCAGAGAAGGAAAACTGGTCTTTTCTATTTGCAGTATTTTTAACTTAAGGGTCAGACAATTTGGATGAAAGTTGGGTTGAAAAACACATAAAGTCTCATGAAAGACCATTAATACTCTATGGAAAGGAACAAGCCTGAAAATGCCCTCCAGTCTGACAGTCCTTTTAGCTCTCAGAATCCTCCTCAGCTCTACATTTTTCACAATGCATATCAAGACACAGATCTAATTTGTGTATATCATGTCTTCATTCATTTCTGTTTCTCCACACACAACTCATGGTCTGTTAACTTCATCTGCCAGTTTTTCTTTTGTTCTGCACTTCATTTCATATGATCCCATTTTCTTTCTCATTACTATGCCTAAAATTGGAGCACATTTTCAGCCATTTTAACAACTTCCAGTTTTATACTTAACCAAATTTGGCACCAATCCATCAATCCTGCCCTTTTATTGGATGTTCCAATAAACATAGTATGGCTCAGACAGAATGCAAGAGGATCTTGACAATGCACATGAAGATTAAAAATATAATGACATACTAAGAAAATGAGACTGAAATTTAAGTTTTCTTGAACTTTGTAAGAAAAATTTTAAAGGTTGGGGGGAGAAATGAAAGTAATCTCATGACTTAGAGAAGGCAATGTCCATGAAATCCAGCTGTAAAACAAATCTCACCTAACCCAGAATGGGGAGAGTCAGCACCTAATAAAATTATTTCTGAGGTAAAAGTGCAATTTTTGCTATGACTTTACAGCCCTGCTTTGAAATTTCATCCTCACAATAAAGACAAATGCAATTTTAACGATCAAGAAAAACATAATGATCCTAGAGTTTGATGAATATGATTATTAAAAGTCTCTTAATTAATTTGAGATAATGATGGAATCAAGACGTGTGTCTTAATGGAAGATGATAATCTAATTGCAAAGCTGCTCCAGATGTGAGGATACCAGAGGGAGACACAAGTGTCAGAGTTCAAGTTTATTTTGCTGCAAGGAACATAAGGACTTCCCTTGGAATTATACAAGGTAAATACATTCAACTTATGTGGTGAAGTGCAAAGCTCCCTATTACATTGCTATTGGAAAAATTCAGATCCTAATAACACTAAAGATAAAAAACACTTATGGAAGAAAGGTACCTCTCAAGACATTTACTAAAATCCCTGCCTAAGCCACACAACAGCTTCCTTGTACCCTCCATCACCCCACATATATTAAATTGTGGGAAAATCCTTACTCTCTTAAGACCACTTCAGATTTATGATGTATACATCCTGTGCTGCATATTACAGGAGATAAGAGGATCTTTAGGCTTGCATTCTCCAGAGAACAAATAAAAATTAAGTGCAAGAAATTAAAAATGTGTCTCAATAGAAGTCATCCTTCCACACAAAGGGGTTGAAGTATCAATTTCTTATCAAATTAATAATAACATTAATAAGAAACATGAGTCTTGCATTGCTTTTGTCTTTCTAAGCTATTTACTAAAGTATTTCACTGCAAAGTTTTCCTCAGAGACTTATCTTCAAAAGGAAATTATAAGGCTCCATATTCCAGGGTCACAAATTTTTAGGATCCCCAACACTGGATGTCTTTCTGCCTCAAGAGTTACCTGGAGCAGTCTCCTGGCAGGACCCGTGGCCCTGTGGAGAAAGCAGCCCGCACTGAAGCAGGTTTGCTGGCAGGACTTGTGACCCCCACGGGAGACCCACGTTGGAGCAGGCTGTTCCTGAAGGACCGCATCCAGTGGGAGGGACTCGTGTTGGAGCAGTTCATGAATAAATGCAGCTGAGAAGGTCATGGAGGAGCTGTCTCCTGTGGGAGGGACCCCATGCTTGGTCAGGAGAAGAGTGTAAGCTGTCCTCCACCTGAGGAGGAGGGAACAGCAGAGACACTGTATGAAGAACTGACCTTGGCCCCCACTCCATGTCCCCCTGCATCGCTGCAGAGGAAAAGATTTCGGGGGTGAAGATGGACCTGGGAAGAACAGCTGGGGGGAGGGTATTCTTATGATTTTTTCATTTATATCTCATTATCCTGCTCTGATTTAATTAATAATAAATTAAATTAATATTCCTGAGTTGAAACTGTTTTTCCCATGACAATAATAAATGAATGATCTTTCCATGTCCTTATCCCGACTCATGGGCTTTTCACTATCTTGTCCTCTCCTCTGTCCAGCTGAGAAGGGCAGCAATAGAGTGGCTTTGTGGGCACATGGTATCCAGTCAGGGTCAACCCACCACAGTGTTTTATCTCTGTTTTAAATGCAGGTCCTCTCTTATCAGATCATTATTCATTAAAAAATAAACTTTTTTATTTCATTTTTTTAAATATTGAACTTCAGTATATATTGAGATAGTCTTTAAGTTTTATTTTGGAAAATCTTTAGAATGCTCACAACTTTGCCTTTTACATTCACCTTGAAACATATTATTTTTCTTGCATATATTCAGTAAAATGCATTTTTAGTTAGATTTCAACACATTTTTGATTGAAGCAAAAGTATTTTCCCACTTTTTTCCCAGCATAAAAGACCAAAACTAATGGAGTGATTTAAAAAAAAAAAAAAAAAAAAAAAAAAAAAAAAAAAAAAAAAAAAAAAAACACCACACCAACAAAACAGATTTTTTCCTACCTGTTTGAAAATACAAAACATTTGCAAAAAAGTTGTCCACACAAAACTTTTTCCACAATGAAGCTGCTGTTGGAAAATGTTTGGGGAAAAAAAACAGTACTGCTAACAGATCTTCTCCAGACATGCAACTTCCTTTCCAGTCTAACAGGCAGATTGATTAGACTATGCATATAGCAAGAAAATGCTCCAAATGCCCTATATAAGACACCTCCCTGAGCTACTGGGAAGACAATAATGCTCTTCAAAAACACAATGCAAATACCTAATTAATTTTTCCCTAGGAGTTTGATTCTTGATATTATAAAAAAGAAGTTAAATCCCATCTGATTAACAGTTTTCAAAACGGGACACAGTAGGTCTACATAAGTCATTTTTCTAAATTGGAAGACCTTGCATGAAACAATTAAAAACCCAAAGAGAACACTGCAGCAAACCACATCAAATGAAAGTTAATCTAAAGAGTAATGTTCCATTTTTTGCCAACGTTTACATTCACTTACTTTTATTTTTTTCAATTTTGTTGCTTCAGTGAGTAAAATTAAATACAAGTCTTTCCAAATTTAAAGATCTATTTTATAAATTGGAGAAAGTAATAATCAAAATAGAAATTACTTAAAATATCTAAGCTTCATTTTGAATTCTGTTTACCACAAAAAGACAGTGGAGTCTAGGAAAGCAGTAAGTAAGCTTAAGAAAGCAGTAAGCTTAAAAAGCCCTAACAGACAAGTTTTTCAGGGTATGCAAGTACACCATGGAAATAAATCTGCATTTCAAACCAGAATTTGTGCTACACCAGTATTTTCCATCACAATTTACAAAGATCAATTCCAGATGTTCTCTAATTGGCAGAGTAGCAGATTTCTGTTGCCTTTCACATTATCTGTATTCACAGATTCACATTGCATTCAGCAGCTTCTTAATCCCTCAAAGGCATTTTATAAAATGTAAAGGAAAAAGGAGATTATGAACTCCAAGTGATCACTGTAACCTGCGTCAAGTCAGCCTTTCTTACAGAAGCTTTATCCTTTTCTCCCTTCAAAACATGGTTTTAGAAGTGCACAAAAATTCTTGTCTAAAACATTTCTGTCACATACATGTCTTTCTCCTGCCAGAAACTTTCACCACTTCCTTTCCTTTAGTAAATTATTAACATGTTAGATCAATTCTGACATATTCAGAAAATGGCAAGAAATTTCTTTCCTCATAAGTCCTTTTTTCATCCAAGGATTCAGTGAACTCAGGTAAACAAGGATGCGCTACACTAAAGGTCATAAATCATAGGAAAAAACTACTTTCTATGATAGTAGATGACACAACACTAATAGTAGGCTCTTTCCAATATATTTAATCACCTCTATATGTCAGTAAGCTCTTCTGTCGTATTCCAGCGTGTCACTCTTGTATAGGTTCAGTCTGCTGGGGTTTTTGACCTCTCATACTTAGCTAATCCTCTCACATTGGCACTCATGTGGAATTGGACTATAAGTGTAAAGTAAATATGCCTTTAATTTGCTTTACTGTGAACATGTTCTCACTCTATATATTTAATTTACTTATGTCATCTTAAAAAAAACCAAAACCCTAAGAACAAATCATTAATATTGCCTTTTTTTTAACCATCAGTTTTTATACAGTGTTTTCAACTGACATTCTCAAGACAGTCTTTAAAATAAGTTAGCTGTAATTGCCATTGGTTTTGCTCTAGACAATATATTAAATACAGTTTTTATGAGCTGGTAACCAGCGAATATATTCGAGTTCTCTAAACATTAACAAGTACTTATATACTGCTAACTGGACAAGTCTTGTGACAGAAAACCAAAGGAGTAAGTGTGTAAATTTACTATGCTTTTCCTATAGGCTGAGTACTCAGGAAAGATTGGAGAGAAGATGAAGTATACCATTTTCTTCCTTTTACTGACACAGCGTTAGTACTGCAAATCAGTCCACTTACCATCATTTTGGTATTTCCTTTTCCATGGACGAACTCAGAATTTCATCTTCATAAGTTAAAAAAATAAGACTTTTAAGGTCAATGCAGTTACATTGCTATAAAGTCTAGGTTAATTATAATTTTTAAATATTTTCAGATCATTAGCCATGCAGAGACTGACTTTTCAGCACTCAAGTAAAGGCTGGGAATGCATTGGGCCACGTGCAAATGGCACTTGGAGTGATATACAATTTCTACTAATACTTCAGAGGTTCTATAGTGACCTCCTAAAATGTCTGTCACATCATGTTACTTTTTCTTCTACTATGAAGAATTATATTATTTCTCTATCTTATGCAGGCATCACTGATTTACTGAGATATTCTCTAGAGCTATGAGTCATCAAAGTGAAAGCCAAATAAATGTCACACTGATGTATATATAACAAGTCTCACCTAGCTGAGCTTATGTCACTACAAATCACCTCACCAGACACTGGAATTATCCTTTTTCTCAGCCTCAGTGGGTCATTTGTATCTCCAGGTGAACACAAGGTTTGCAGGTAATGTTTGCACCCCGTTGGTTCATTTGGAGTTCTTTCATGGTTGTGAAGGGCAGAGTTCAAAGGGCAGAGTTCAAAGGGCAGCCACGGAATTTCACCAAAGAGGAAGGGAGCTGCAAGAAAAGCCTCCAGCTTTTGAAAGGCAAGAAGTGCCCCTGAATTAACAGGGCACTACAGGGGGTCAGTAAGCTACAATGTTTACAAGGAAAACAGGATGGTTTTCATCATCTTACTGTTATGTTATCACTCACATGTGAAAATAATGAGGGTGACAAATGAAGAAGATGTTAAAGCCAGGTAGTGACATTAAAGAATAAAGAGGTAAATGCATCACCTAAAACCAATTTCTTTAAAGAAGCATTAATAATGAGAGCATGTAGCATGTTGAAATTTGGGATTGTAGTGAAAGAACCAAGTATTCATTTCAGAGGTATAGCTTGGGACAATAAAAATTTATTTACTGTATTGCACTAATAATTAAACCTGTCAAGGAAAGGAGTGAGTAAATTAAATTTGCTGTTTAGGTTGTACTTACTAGCCAAAATATTTATGGAATTAAAGAGATATTCTGAAGAGGTAAAAAAAATCAGAAAATGTAGAAGTTTGGAGATTGTTGATTACAGTAACACTTCCTCAGCAAAGCTAATTCCATGCTGATATATAGCCACTGTCTATCCAGCACTATAACTTCTAAAGAAACAATTGGATCCAAAGTATGTGATACATATTTGCATGCAACAGGAACCATGTACTATACAATATATTGTCTACTTTAGATCTTTTTACAGGAAAGAACTACAAAGGACTTAATCAGTACTAGTAAAAAATTAAGAATTCTTTTTAATGGAACTATTCAGATGTTTCAGCATTTGTACAAAAGGCTGGAGCCTTAAAATAGTATATTGGCTGGTTTCAAGTCTGAATTCCAAATTATTTAAAATTTTAAAAATTCTAAATAATTGTAAAATGCTAAGAATATTCAGGATATTCTGGAATTCATCTTTCTCAGATGAATCTGACAACAGGTTTTAGTGGCCATAAGCCACGGTCTCTTATGGAATGAGAATGCTCAGGGATCTCTGTTTCATATAATCTAAATTACCAGATCGTGAAAACTACTTATTCCAGTTGCTGTGCTATATGACTGCTTTATTGTTGTTATTTGCCTCTAGGAAACTAAAAAATCTAAACCACTTTTTTGTTTAGATTTCTTTAGGGAACAAGTCAGGAACTGTCCAGAGAAAGATTTCAGCTACATTAGCTGGGGAAAGAAATCTGGTCTTGGTCATCAGTGGATTAAAAAATGGAGGTTCCTGGTGCTATCCAACCAAGCCCTGAAGGAGGACTAAAGCATCTTACAGAATTCTATATGTCTTTGATACTGTTAATGGGAGGATATAATCATATTTGATGCTATAATTATAAATAGGCTATATATTTCAAATTATTAAGGTTAACACAGTTTATTAGAAGGCTAATAAAGTTTAATCATATTCAAACAGGTGCAGAATGCACATTCTTGTGAAGAAAAAAGTATTTACAGCTGCTGTGAGTGAGCCTAAAGTAATTAATCATTAATCAGAGCCAATTGAACAAACTGTTTAAATTACGTGCAACTGTGGGCTCTTGGCTTAAAACAAAATTATATGTTTTCTTTGCTTCTCCCACACTTCCCTTGCTATTCTTGCTTCTTTTAAATCATTAATCCCTTTATTTTCTTGTATTCTTTCAGGAAGAGAGAGGTATTTATCATTCAGCTTACTTCTACTAAGCAGGACATCTGTGCATGTTTATTTAACCAGTTTCAAGATTGGATCCGCAGTTTCATTCTTTGTTTGGTTATTTCTAATGTCTCCAGTGGATATGTCTCCATAACATTTCACGGGTATTGTGTCCAAAGCCTCTTCCTTTCTCGAGAGTTCACATAATTCAGGATATGTGTTCAGGTACACAAAGGAATTCCTTGCTTCAAAACATCAAGAAGGATTATAGGTATAGAAAATATATCTCAGGTGGCAATATAGAAATGGGATGTTTGAGTCCTTGTCTTAAATGTATGCTTTGCCAAGTTGCTTATTTCCTCACCTATTTTAAATGGACCTAAAAAAGGAAAGCTAATGAATGTGCCATGAGGTTCCACCGATTATCCCACATTGGGATAGTCAGACTTCTACTCCCAGTCTCACTTTTTTTTTCTCCACTAGCAGCCATTGGCCAACTTTTGGAAGTCTTAGAAAAAGGACTATAAACATTAAACCTCTTGTTATCTAACATCCTGACCACAGAGCCAGAGAGGGGGTGGCCCTTGCCTAATGGATGGTTGAAGGGCAGCGTTGTGCAACATAAGGGCCTGAAGTTCCTCAAGGGAGACAGTAAATCCAAGGACCTTGTTTTTATCTTATTAAGGTTGGGAAGCATTAATTGTAGCAGAAGTTTATTTTTATTTTTTTTAATAGAATCTGCACTGTCAGTATTACAGGTATTACAAGCAGAGCTGTCAATCTTAGGCCTTTCAAAGAATTTGGGCTCAGGGAGGGCTGAGTAGTAAATTACAGACAGACACGTATATTAAGAAAACAGTCAATGAATAGATTCGGATCAGGGTTTTCTTTAAAATTATAAGAAGACTATGTACATATAAGATTGTGCATATGAACAATGTACTATGTGATTTCAGCAGGAGACAAGAATATAGTAGGATTCAAGTGTACCAATATATTCTGAAGAAAATCAATAGATGCTGATTCCCACCGCCACTATCATGGTCCTTAGTAGCTCGTTTGAAAAAATGATGGTATGCAGATAAAACTAGTATATCTTTTTAGCCTACAGTAATTAGCTCCACTACACAAACTTCCTGTCCAATTACATGTAATCATAGTTGTATAGTAATCCACCAAATGAAGAAGTTCACATTATTTTCTTTATATTACAGGATCTCAAATTGAAAAAAAAAATAAAAAACAACTGTTAAGTTACAGATTAGAAAGGTCAGTTTCGCCCTCTCTCAGAGAAAGCTTAACCTTTTTTCTGATGCTATTTCACATCTTTTTGAGGCAGAGCTTAATCCCATATGAATGTCTCAAGAATAATTTGTGCAAAAAATTAAGGAATGTATTAGTTTACTTATCACATCCATCTGTAAAAACTCTTCCAATCAAAATATCTAGACACTCTAAAGTTTTCCCAGGTACCTTCACTCATTTTCAGGACAGTACTTAACTGTGTAATGATCAAGTGCACATTATGGTTCTGCTACTTTAAAATCCTAAATCCTCTCTTCCACCAAATGTAAACCCAGGTTTGAGTAGGTAACTGAGTAATGTTGGTGTCTTGCAAGGATTTTCCTATATAACAGTAATTAATGTTAGCACATTTCCTAGGAACAAAGTTCCTTGAAAAGAAATAGTATTCAAAACAAAAACTTGGGATGAAAAAAGTGACCATTTTGCTTTTCCTTGAATTCTGTATTTGTTCAAAAATAAAACTAATTTTCTTATTAGCAGTTATCAAACACAAATTGTTAATTAAATTAATGACATTAGAGTCAGCTAGGTTCTTTCCTACATTTTTTAAGTGGTACCAAAAATGAAAATGACACCTGAACTCATTTTTTTTTTAAATGTTCATACTTTTAAGTAATCATAGAATTTTATTCTGCATTGTATAAAACCAAAATGAAAACAAACGAAAACAGCATCCAAATTAAAACATGTAGGTATTTATCTCCAACAATGGCAAAAAAATCAAATGCTTAGGAAAAGAGTATAAAACCAGAATTTTTATCCAGATTATACTTTACTTATAATCTCCTGAAACAGTTTCCAAACATAACATTCTGATACTTTTCAGATTCATTAAGGTAGATAAAGAATAATTTTCTTTTTAAGGGGTAAATAGATTACTCTGCATCTTCTGGGCCCAAGATCTGACTAGCTGACATTAGCAGACTTGATTTATCCTAATGAGGTCTGGTAATTCTTAGAACTCATTTATTTATTCTTCAGGTATATTCCCTGTAGTGATACAGGAAGAGAACATGCATACTTTCACTACCTGAGCTGGTAACATATCCCAACCCAGCATTTTGGAGTTTGCTCACTTCAAACTCAAAACTTTGTATGAATCAGGCTCTTTGATAGACTTTTGAAAGACATAAATCTCATTGTCAAATGAATAGTCTCATGAACTTTTGAACCTTTTGTTTCACTTTTAAATTCTATTTTAAAGTGATAAAAATTGCATTCATTAAATTGAATGTGTTAAAATGTGTTATAGACCTCTTAAACCACTGTAGAGATTGGAGAGGAATACTAACAGGCCAGTGGTTGAATTCTCAGTAAATACTCAGAATATATCAACATACAGGAAAAATCAATATTTTTAGAGAAAGTGGAATATAAGATGAAAAATTATGAGTCACATGAAAGCTCATAATCTTACGAGTATCATATCAGTCTAGCAGGCATTCATTTTGGATAAGTAATCTTAATATCACAGGATAAAGATTATATAAAGGAATTGCCAATATTTTGTTATGGAAATGAGAAAATTCAGGGTTAAAATAGAGACGAGCAATTTCTTTTCATCACCCACTGAAAAGATCAGCAAAAACTCACATGGAGCATCTTTCTGTCTCTCTGTGGGAATTCTGCTTCTTGTGATCTGCTGCTGCCAGATTTAAAGTGCTGAATTTATTATACACAAAGTTGTCTGAATCACAAGTCCTTTTTATTTCCTCAGCACAGATACTGCTTTATGTTGTTGTTCAACAGCATAAAATGGTTAAATAAAGCATGTTTTTGCACTATATACTCTACATTTTAAGAGAAAAAGAGGGATATGGGTTACCAAATATATTAAATATGTAGTACAAATAAGTGCTTGTGCCACCTGCATATTACTTGCAAAACAGACTCTAATTCATTCTTCAGGTTCCTCTTTTAAACATTGATCATATACAATGATCTCTACTTTGATCTCTGACCACATCACCTGTCCTCCCTGAGGAAGGCATTAATCTGGTCAGGATAAGTCATTATTTTATAGTTGTGAATAAAAAACTTGAACTATTAACATTTTTGCTCCATTTTCTTATTAGAAACACAGTGAAGCAGAGCTAAGAGCTGAGAACGGGGCCCCACTCTTATTTAGATTCATAGTATCACAGCACTACTGCATGCTATCAGTGAGGAAACAAGGGTGGAAATCTGCATAGAGTCGCTTTCATTTGGGTGTCTTTTATCTTGCACACATAATGTACACAATTTAAGATTACTCAGATATCATTTATTGGCTAATATAGTAAAAGGCAAGGAATAACATACAAGTAACAGAAGCATTAATTTTTTTACCAGTCCCATAACGAGGACAGCTGATGAACCTTTCCCAGCCAGCAAATTTTTAGATCAGTGTGGAAGGATTGGATCTGTTACATTTTGGAACTGACTCTTGACATTGCTGAGTTTCTGTCTTCTGACACCCTGCTTTGTCTTATTTGTTTTATCTTTTATCATATCAGTATTTTTCCTCTTGTATCCTTCACCTGCTGATGACTCCTATCTCAGCTACTGCACTTGTGTTGGTTTTTACTTTTCTTGTCTTACATAGCTTCATTTCATGTACTTTCTTATTTCTTAATAACAGTTTCCTCAGTAAAACCAAGCCTCACAGGGCTGTCATGCATCAAAATAGGCTTGGATCATATTCAGATGAACCCTTAGGCTGTGGGTTACAACAACAGCAATATTCAGAGCTGAACAGAGTTATTTAATGTTAGTGTTGAGCCTGTCTGAGCCTAGTCTGAACATCCTTGCCAAGCTCAATGCCTTGTCTACTAGGCCACATTACCTGCCTTCAGTAATGGCACATATATAACAGTATTGCCCAAACCACTATGCTAAAGAACATCATTAAGACTGAAAAGTCATTGTTCATCATTTGTAGATGTTGTAATCAAGTTAAAGATATTGTCTAATTCACTGCCTTTTCTATTTATACATTCCAATACAGACTATTCATATGACTACCTACTCTTTTAAATAGAAGCCTGGCATTATTTAGCCTTCATTTAGAAAGGAACTATTCAATATTCTGTTGCTTTTCACTTCCAATTCCTTATTTGTTACACAATATTAAAGACAATTATTAATTCCAAAAAGTTCATCTCTGCAGTTACCTATGAAGTTTAACCATAAAGTTTGGCTATGCTGTTCAGGTTACTTGGGATTTCATGTCCAGACCAAAAGACCTTATATTTGGTGTCCACCAGTGCTTATGTCCCAGTGTCTTGTTGGTTGTCTCCAAGTCCCCCGTTAAATCTGGAAATTCTGGGAAACAAAATTCTCATTTTATAAGAGGAGAATTAATAGGTATCAGCTGTCTGCAGAAAGTTTATTTTTGTTCTGTTCCTTTAGCCAAAATCATGTGTTTCCTTGAATGTAATTTCTATTTTATATGTGATTGGCCTGTCAATTGTCTGGTCTTGACTAGTACTTTTGTTATACGTTAGTATTTCCAAAATCCTTTCTCTTACTCCTGTCAGCCTATAAAAATCATATTGTCATAAGGCACCAATACAACTATATCCATAGAAACCCTAAGAATGAATACTGTTCTAACAAAATAAATTACATGTACAATTTGTTTTCTTTCTCGTATGTTAAGATCTACAGAGATGAAAATAAGCTCAAAGAAGAGAGGCCTATATTATTTCAGTAGATAATCAAACCCTCTGCTAGCTCACAATCTCACTGGGTCTGACTTTTCCATTTATAATAAAATTTCCTTTCTCTGATTTAATTGAGAATTTAGAAAGTAAGCTTTTTCGACTACAGCCTCACAATTAATTGGTTCAATTAATAATGGTATAATTGGAGGATCTATTCACTAATAATGAGAGGTTTTACTTTCCACAAATATACTAACAAATTTTCATTTTAAAGATTATAGTGTTGCTTTCTATTCGAAGAAATTCCCTACAGTTGCATATGACTTTAAAAAAAAGTATGTCCAATGTTTCTTGAAGCAAGGACTATTGATTACTTCTTCCCTCCTGTGCAACTCAAGTTCTGTGTCATTCATCTGCTCTGCTGCATGCACGAAGTATTGTCTGATACAGAGTCCTGATTTTTTAATAAGAATTTTGCATTTTGGCAGTCAATGAGACTGTCACGGATAATTTATGAACTCCTTTGCTCACAAAACTGATTCAGTTCTGGAGAAATCCAGTGACAATTTTTTGTGTGTGACAGCATGATGTATGTTTTCCATGATGAAGTGATACTCTCCTAACCGCTCATCTTTCTGTAGATATTAAGCACTGATAGTCTTCACTTTTTTGAAAAGGACCTTCCTGATTTATAACACTCATGCTTACTAATTTATCTATAATGGCCAATTAGCTGGCTGAAGTGCTCAAATGAGTCAGTAGAAAAATAGCCATTGCAGCAAGGACTTAGCCATTATCAGTATAAATAATTTCTTCCTTTTAATAAACCCCCCCCCAAAAAATAATTTCAGCTGTCCATTGCCTATGTCTTGTTCACTGTTCAGTTTTCTGTGGGGCAATTAAAGTTATGTTTGCTGGAATGTATTTGAACACAATTTAGCAGGAATCAGTAGGTGAAGAAAATGGATGGAGGAAGCCAAAGGTTTGGATTAACCGAACACAATTTTTGCAGTGAACTCAGAGCTTAGTAATGAACAAATCATTTTCATGTCCCAGGCCATCAAAAGGCAAAATACAATATAATTTCATAATAAAATTAAACATATAAATGAAGATTGCCCTGATGTTTTTCCTAGAAGGAACACTGTTAAGGTATGGGCTTCCATTGTTCTGGGGTTTTGTTTGATTTTACCTCTTGTTTAGTAGGTTAGGCATTTTGCAGATTTGAAGAGTTCACCAACAACAGTACAGGGTGTGTTGCCATTTGTCATTGAAGCAATTCTCTACTTAAAAGACACTTGATGTCCTATAGTCTGTTCCTTCCTGTGCCCTTTGTGGTTCTACTGATCTAAATAAATCAAGGTCCCTTTACAGCAACACATCAATGTGGAAATGACCCAGAGCTGCTACCCAGCTTGTCAGAGCTTATATTTTCTTATAAGTTCTTCTTATAAGTTTTTACCTTGCAGTTATATAATGAGTTTGGAGGAGATGAGGGAATTATCTGCAAATTGCATCCATATATTTTGTTAGGTAGACAAATTTACATGGATATATTATTTGTCTGAGTCTTTCCACATCCGTCTTGAGAATATATGCTCTCTTTAAAGTACTGTAAATCTAAGTGTCCCCTAAATCACCTTGGAGACTTCTGTCAAACAAAATAGGATTAAAGCTATCAAATGTTTTCCAAGGTATGTGTCTTTCTAAAAATCATAGTAGTGGTTCTATTTTATTTTTATGACAATACAAAAGAATTATTGATTTATACAAAGGCAGCAAAAAAATCTTTCTGAAAGTATTGGAAAGGATTCTGAATTAGGATGATGAAGTGCCTAACAGCCAATATTCTACAGCAGAAAGCAGCTCTCTGTCATTAAAATATATGCAACAGTCAGGCTTTTGCTTAAATGTGTTTAGGTTTAGAATTTATTCTTTATTAAATAAACTTGACTTTCATTTGCCTTTTTCATTATCTCCTTCCTTTTCTATTGTTCTGGGATATTTTATAGCTGTTTGTATTCAAAACAGAATGTTAAGATTGTAGAGTGTTAGATAAGTAGCTTAAAAAGTCCAAAGAAATTTATAGCAAATGGCCACATATATCTGATGAAGACTTACTGGTTTCTTTCTCTAGCAAAGTTGTATGATTTTGTAAGCCTGGTGCTTCATTAACTAAATGTCTTCAATTTTAAGATGCAGTTGCCTCACTCTTTAATTTGGATAGTTCTAATGTTACAGTAAAGATTTTTATGTTGCAGTTACTGAAAATAAGTTAGCTATCCAGTATTTGAATCATTATTTTAGTGCACTGAAGTATAACCATAATAGAATCACTTCATCCTCCTGTAAAAATCCAGGAGTGAAGCTAAAAGAAAGCAATAGGATCATACAGGATCATTAATAATGGTAGGAGTGGCCATAATGAGAACAGGACAAAGAGCATCTCAGGATATAACTGCAGAAGGAAATGGTAAGGGTAAAAAGGAAACACTATGGAGCACTAGGAAAGCAAAGCTCAGGGGAAAGTTTTATAATGAAGGTCAAAATTCCATTTCCAACACTAAACAGCATGCTTAATCTTGCTGGAAAAAAAAAAACCTTTGCCATTGAATTAGAAATATTCAAAGACAAAAATACTTGCTTGACACTTTGAAAACCAACTAGAGAATTTATCTATCCAACTATGGAACTGATTACATAGCTAAGGCTGTTTGTTTTCTCTGGAGGGTGGATTTTGAAGTGGGAATTTGGGGGTTCTTTTGTGAACTTCAAACAGCTTAACCACATGCTTGACTCAGTTCTACTTAGAGCCACTAAAAAATATCAAAGCCATTACTAGCTACTTCTTCATTGGTCTAAAAGATAATTAAGTTCTTTTCCTTCAGTATCTCCAGCTTGCTGAGTGCCATTCAACTCAAAAAGGAAGGAAACAGTATAATAATGTACATACTGAAATGTGCTTAGCTATTGCTAGCTCATATCTTTCATAGAAGACAGGTTTAGTGGCCCAAATTACTCATCCAAATTCAAAATCTCTTCCTTTCCTCCCATGCACAAAAGAACACATGTGCAGACATGCGCGCACGCACACGCAGTGATTGGGGAAGGGTGTCCCTCATGCTGGAAAAAAACTGTATAAAATATTAAACAGAAAATTAGAAAAAGGTTGCCCAAGGGATGAGCGTGACTTCCTGATTTCAAAAAGTGAATCAGGTGGATGCTTTTACGAGTACACAAACTCATCTATCACACGGTCTTCCACTTACTGATGGAAATATGAGAAAATTAGCTGAGTGAACTCACAGTTGCACTAATACACAAAAGCAAAGGTAGTTTTCTACACCAAAGACTTGACTCAGCATGTATTCAATGATGATTGTATTCCTCTCTCCTGGTAATCAGACTGAAGATAAAATGTTACTTTCTTCTCACATTTCTGTTCTTTTTGTACAAATAAAAATGCTATCCTCTTCTACGCTTCAACTACAGTTCCTAATTGGTTTTAAAAAACTTAATTAACAATTTCTCATAGAATATATTACTCTGATGCATTTACTGGAAAAATGTTAGCATGAAAGCTGAATGTCATTGTATTATTTTGCAGACATTTTTTTTCCAAATAATGAAACCATGGCAAATAAAATTAATTCTAACATAACATGTCAAAAAGTATCAATAGAAAAATAAAAATTAAAAACAAACAAGCAAAACACAAACCCTAAAGTACAGAAGCAAGTTTCTGAAGGCAGAAGTTGCTGCCATAGAACACATCTAGACAACAGCACAGATTTCCAGTTCCTCTGACGCAGTGCATAGCTGGGCTCTTGTCCTGCATTTGCACAGTACTGTCACCACTCTTTACCCCCAATAGTACAATTTCATGTGCATGACCCTCTTTACATCTTCTTCTGAAAGCAAGGCCCAGTCCTGTCCCCACCTACCTTCACTCCCCCAGTACTGTCCTGGTTTCTCCCACTTCATCATCTCTGTCCTTGCTCTGTCATGTTAGCTTAACTACGCCTTCATATTCAGTATGGAAGGTACAAGTCTTCTGCAAGCACAATAAGCTGGGGAACAAGTTATGTACACATAGCAATTTGTAACAAATGTAGTTGGTTGTATAGAAATCAATCTTATGGATCAAAAGAGAACTTCCTTACAGAAGATGCCACTGCTATCAGGTTAAAGTGATCACATTCCCTCACTCGTACATGCAACACAGATTCATAACACTTGCTAGAGTCATACTGAATTCTCCTGAAATAAAGCATAAGATAAAAAAATAGAGCCATCAGTCTTAAACACCTTATCAATACACTAGTGATGCACCTAGGAAAGATTACAATAGAGGACATAGCACCTAACTCTTTACAAGTCATTTGCATTACATGTTAAAAAAGGACAACATGTAAGACCTTGTATCTATTTTGCATATGATAAAAGGCTGTTTTGTACTGGTGGCTTTGGGGGACTGGGTAACAAAACCAGCATGGCTTGAGGTACCAAGAGTAGTTTCAACAAAATCTGAGGATCACAGAAATACTCCTGAGATTATTGAGCTTCAGGGGATGGTCCTGTGGCGTAATGATTAGCACTCTGGACTCTGAATCCCAAGGGCCTGAGTTTGAGTCCTCAGTGGGACCGTCCCCTGGACAGTTAAATGCCTTCCTGCCATCTGATCCCATCAGATCTCAGATGCTTAAGCAGGGTCAGCCCCGGTTAGCACCGGGTGCTGTAAACAGTCCTGAGGATTTCACTGTCACTGTCCAAGCTTGCTCGGCTGTAGCAAATGGACCTTAGGACTTAAACGGTGGGGCCAGTTCTGCGCACGCTGTGCTTCACCTAAAAAATCCACTGTGCAGGCTGGAAGGGCACACCCACGTGGGGAGAGCCCTTCCCCAGATCTTCATTCACAAAGTCTGGCCTTTATATTGAGCTTCAATGATCACTGTGACTCCACAAATTAGTTTTAAGAGAGTAGTGAATTTATCTATAAAGAACGCTATATTTTCAGTAGGTTTCAAAGTGGCAGAAAGGGTTCAGATATTCATGGAAAAAAGAACTCTTGGACCACATGAAAAACAGACTGGAAAAGCTCCTTAACGGACAGGATTAGCCACTCTGCAGCAATAGAAATCCCAGCTCATCAAGATGTTGTTCTGGTTTTGAGCGTGATCGAGTCCATTTTCTTCTTAGTAGCTGGTACAGCATTGTGTTTTGGAGTCAGTGGGAGAATAATGTTGATAACACATTGATATTTTGGCTGTTGCTCAGTAGTGCTTACCCTAAGGCAAGGAGTTTTCGGTCTCTCATGCTCTGCTAGCAAGGCAGTGCACAAAAACCTGGGAGGGAGCATAGTCAAGAGAGATGATCCAAACTGGCAAAATGGGTGCTTCATACCATAGAATATCACGTCCAGTACATCAGTTGTAGGGAGTTACTTTGAAGGGGGCTGATTTCTGCTCAGGGATGGGCTGAACATCAATCAGGAGGTGGTGAGCAACTGTAGTGTGCATGACTTGTATCTCTTGATTTTAGTCTCCTTTATCCCTCTCCTTTTTACGAAAATTATAATTAGCAGTAGTATCATTATTATATTTCACTTTGCTTTAATTCTTAAAGTTGAGGTTTATTTTCTTTTCTTTCCTGATTCTCCTCCACATGCCACCATAGGGGCATAAGGGAAGCAAGCGAGCAGCTGTGTGGGACTTAGCTGCTGGCTGGGGTTAAACCATGACAGATGCATAACTCAGAGCTTGAACATAAGAAGGAAAGTTGCATCTTTTCTGAGTTGATAAAAACTGCAGTTCTCAAATGACAGAAACAAAAGTTAGGGTTTCAGGGAGGGGTAACACATTAACATCCTTATCTTAAATTATTTTTGCAGGTGCAACGAGAAAGACAATGCTCTCTTGGAATGAGAATGTTTGCTGAGGTATG
Organism: Acropternis orthonyx; assembly: GCA_035583155.1. Classification (NCBI taxonomy): domain Eukaryota; kingdom Metazoa; phylum Chordata; class Aves; order Passeriformes; family Rhinocryptidae; genus Acropternis; species Acropternis orthonyx. The sequence goes on from JAWWEU010000125.1 coordinate 61,532,695, forward strand.
CTGAGGTGGTGTGCTTCATCAGTGTGTATGTTACAGGAGATGATTTCAACTGCAGAGAGAAACTAGCACTGACAAACTAAATAGTCCTGAAGTTTTTGTGTGTAGACAGGGTGTATTGTGGTACAGGTCTTAACTCTGGAACTCCATGACAGCCCCCATGGCCAGTTGACACTCACAATCTCTTGAAACAGAAACAGTAGGCAAAAGACCCATTTCCTCTCCTTTTTTTTTTTTTCGTGTGTGTGTGTGTGTGTGTGTGTGTGTGTGTGTGTGTGGCTAATAGTAACATTTGCACTTCAGCCAGCTGGATGGGGTCTTTAAAACACTTAAAATGTGCATAAAAATTCAGTGTAACTAAAAGGTATCTGAGATCAAAAAGCCTACCAATGCCATTTATTCAAAACCAAAATTCCCCCCACCCATCCATCTGCCTTTCTTGCTACTTCCATTATGTTAATTTCAAATATTTTCAACAAAGAAGATATAATTTTGAGCCCAGTGAAAAGCATTCCCTGTGAAACAATGCAAGCATCACATATATCCAATAGCAAAGCTTTGCTGTAAAGGAAAAGGTTATTGAATTGAAGGAAGCTTCATATCTTATTCCCACAGAATTAGATAAAAAGGGGCAATTTGAAGTGTATTGTGTAGAAAACTGAGATTTTGATTTCATGGAGATTCTTTGTTTTTTCTGTGCAACATGTTTAATTTCAGATAAAGGTATTAGCATAAGAAAGCTATCTTAGCAATGGAAATGGAAGAGGAAAGACATCTGTCATTATTTGTAGGGACAGAGCCGATGACAATGTTTACCAAAAAGGTTGTCCAAATTTCCCAAGCAAATACTTATTTTTCACTTGCTTATGCTGTCCCAAACTTTGAAGTCATTTAGGCTGAAACTTTCTGTGCTCCAAATGCCTATGTCAAGTCAATTATGTGTGGATGTCTAAGCAAAGTTTCAGTCCAATCAAAATCAAAGAGCTTGTCTTAACAAATTGACCAAAAGCAAAGAATTGTCTGTTTAAGGCTTATAAACTGTTCTCTGCTACAAAGCTTATTAAGCATATACTTTCCCCTCGCTCTGAAAGCGTTGATCAGATTTAATTGACTCTCTCAACCACGTTAGCACTTCACAATGAATCATAGAATTATTTGGGTTGGAAGTGACCTTAAAGATGATCTAGTTCCAGCCCCCCTGCCATGGACAGGGACACCCTTCACTAGATCAGGTTGCTCAAAGCCCCATCCAACCTGGTCTGGAACACTGCTGCAGAAAGAGTCAAAAGTTTCATGCACTTGCTGTAGCTAAGTTACCAGGGCTGAGGGAAACAACAACAACAACCCATACACAAATCCAGCAGGATTATGTTTATCTTATGCAAGTTTTGTGTACCTTAATCATGTGCAAATTGTGGCTGCATCTGTCAGGAGACTTCTATGAATTTTCATTTCCTTACTTTTCTAGACCATGCTGTGTGCCAGCTCTGGGTCAAAGAGGAACACAGAAATAAGTTCTAGCCGGTATTTGCCATGTCACTGCCTCAAATCCAAGAGCAGACAGCTACCTTCATCAGCTGTAAAGAAACATAACATATCAGAGTTAAAAAATGGGGGACAAAGGTCCTGGGTTAGAGATCAGGACTGAGGCTATGGAAAGTATTAGTGAGAGAGAAGACCTGATATACATGTATGTCACTGACTGCGGCCAAAACAGAAGACTATATCATTCTAGAATGATGCATATACACCCATAAAAAGCAGAAAGTCACATAGATGTACATGTCTGTTAGCCCAAACAGACAACTGCTACAATTGTCTTATATTGGCGTGTGTCTTCAGTGCTGGTTTTGACTGGAATAGATTTAATTCCCTTTGCATTATCTAGAATGGATTGTGTCTTGGATTTACACTGAAAACAGTGTCAATAACAGGGGTATTTTAGTTATTGCTGAGCAGGGCTTACACAGAGTCAAGGCCTTTGCTCCTCACCCCACCTCACCAATGAGGAGGCTGGGGGTCCACAGGCATTTGGGAAGGGACACAGCCAGGAAACTGACCGCAGGGATATTTAATACTATATTGTATCATGCTTAGCCAGAAAACTGGGAGAGGAATCACAAAATGACAGAATCAATTAGGTTGAAAAGACCCCTGAGATCATCAAGTCCAACCTATGACCGAACACCACTGTGTCAACTAGAACATAGCACTGAGTGTCACATCCAGTCTTTCCTTAAACACCTCCAGAAGTGACTTCACCACATCCCTGGGCAGCCCATTCCAATATCTAATCACCTTTTCTGCAAAGGAATTCTTCATAATGTCCAACCTAAACCTTCCCTGGCACAACTGAAGACTATGTCCTCTTATTCTATCACAGGTTTCGTGGGAGAAGAGACCAACCCCACCTGGCTCCAATCTTCTTTCAGGTAGTTGTAGAGTGTGACAAAATCTCCCCTCAGCCTCCTGGTCTCCAGACTAAACAACCCTCATAAGACTTCTGCTCTAGACCCTTCACCAGCTTTGTTGCCCTTCTCCGGACTTGATTCAGCACCTCAATGTCCTTCATAAACTGAGGGGAGAAGGGGAGGATATTTGTAGTTATGGCATTTGTCTTCCCAAGTCATTGTTATGCATGATGGAGCTCTGCTTTCCTGGGAATGGCTGAACACCTGCCTGCTCATGGGAAGTCTAGAGTGAATTCCTTACTTTGCATGTGCACGTGGCTTTTGCTTTACTTATTAAACTGTGTTTATCTCAACCCATGAGTTTTCTCACTTTTACCCCTTCGATTCTCTTTCCCATCTCACTGGGGGTCAAGTGGGTACCAGCTGGGGTTAAACCATGGCATCTTCAGTTTTAGTATCATTTTTCCTGTTTCTCTTTTTTTTCTAAGCTAGGAATATACTGTGCATGCACCTACATGAAAAAGACAATTAAATGAGTAATTGTGACTTTTCATAAGACTAAGGTATACTCTCTACTCCAAGCAGTGAGTCAGCCTTTTTGTTAGACTATGTCCCTAAAATATTCAGCTTTCATTTTCACAACCAGACTGAGTTGGTGAAATTAATTAATAGTTGTATCTTTAGACTAATTTTAGGAAAAAGTCCTGCCATAGTTTCACCTTTCCCTCTAGTGATATTATTAACAACTACAGATTTAACTCTTACAGAAAATCTTATGTTTGTTTAATTGATGACTTTAGACTATAATTAACATGTTAACAATATATTGCTCATATTATTATAACGCTATGAAGAGGCTCACAATCATTTTTAAAAGGACATCCAGGCACTCACCAGTTTTCTTTGACTCATGATTTGCATCAGCAAGTTTTTTTGTCGTAATAATTCAGTAATATGGCAGAGAGTGAGACACATGTCAAGAGTTCTTATCAATTCTTCGCTTCTCCTATATGCCACTGCAGGCTTCAGGCTGTAAGTTACCATGAAAACTGTTTTTCAGAACTGGTAATTATGCTTCTACAGCTTTTGCAATTCAAACAAACAGCAGCACCAAGAACACAAGAAGGGCTTTGGAAGATATGTTTAATCTTGCAATAAAAAAGGTTGTTTGCTTTTGAGAAGGATTTGAGGATGTTATTTCATTAAAAATAACTCAACATTTTCTTGGGGTTTAATTCAGGATTACTGCATATTTATGAAAACCCTATTTTGCAGAAAGTACAATTTCCCCAAAAAAGCATTATATTTCCATAGAATTAAAGATGATAACATGTAAGTAACATAATTAAAAGTGTAATTTTCCCATAGTCATGTTAATCCTAAGAATCCAGAATAACATTTAAAATGTAAAGAAGCCATGAACTCCAGAAAAAAAATCTTAACAAAAATCTGTGTAAAAAAATACAGAAATTAATGAGGTTTGCATATCCTAATGATCTGCATCTGCTCTAAAATTTCTTCCCTCTATCCCTCATATGATTTTAACTGTTATAACAATAAATATCCCTGAACTGCAGATATAAACTTGGAAAAATTAACATATTCAACTACTATCTTATCTTAAATTAATGCTAATGTGATTTGAGCTAAACTGCAGTATTTCTAATGCAAAATAGCACCATTTGACTATGCTTTAGCATTATGATTTTTTAAAAAAGTAATTTGTAATTTCCTAATACTTCCAATAGATATAAAATAAGTCCTTAAAAAATTTAAAAATATATTTTTACAATCTCATAAGCATCCACAACAAGAAAAGTGAAGATAAGACTTATCAAGCACGCATTACACAAGAAAAGAAATTTACCTAATTTGAGAAAAGTAGCTCTTTATGTGCATCTTAGCATTTATGGTCCTTTTTCAGGTGTTTCTTTTCACCCTATTTGGAATAGTCCATATATTTTCTTTTAAGCATAGTTTTAGACAACTTGGTAAGAAAATATTGCAACATCTGGAAATACAAGGCTGTAAAAGAAGTAAATTTCACTTTGAAGTTCACAACTTTACAGAATAAAGACAATTCTGTTCATCCTAGGAGTATTCAGAGCATTAATTAGGGAAAACTTAAATATTAGTATCACTATTATTTAAATCTTTTTAGTATTTTAATGGTAAGGAGTTTTCTTCTAGAAATTTTACACTAAGATTAGTTATACTGTAAGTAGGAGTATTATTTAACTTTGGCTTTTCCTACAGAAAAGACAAAGTTCTTCAGTTAGAAAGATTCAGAAATTACTTGGCAGAAAAAAATTAACAGCCTCAGATTTCCATCAGGTTATAAGAGCAAGAGATACAGCCTTAAAACAGCAACAAACTCAATGTACTGCACACCACAGACTACAACAGACCACACATAGAGCCCCCAAAAAACCCATCAACATTAGTTTTATTCTTCATATGTCAAGAACTGCCATCTGTCTTAGACTGCATGCATTTTCTCATTTGGTAAAATCAAAACTGGGTAGCAAAATGCTAGTGCAGAACCCTTCTCTTCACTGCTTTCTATAGCCACTCCCCAAAGATCTATCAGCTCAATAGCTAGAAACCTACAAGCCCAGATAAATTAATAAAATCCTTGCCATGGCTTGATAGTTCTTAGTCACACATGCAAGAAAACGCTATTTTTTTTTCAGTTATAAGGAAAAAGAGCCAAGTAAACTATCCTCATCAATCAAGCAAGCAAGGACAGAGACTGTATATATTCCTTCCTCTTAATCTGAATTAATTGACTCCAGGTGCCCCTCTGCAGGAGTTGTGCTGGGAAGAACCACTGATTTAAGGGTTTTGACAGGTCCTGTATAGGGACCTGTCTTAGTGTTAGCAGTTTATTCTTCAAGATTATTTTGCCAGCTGAAGCACTGAAAGGCACTCTTTTCGCTTTTGAGAGGAAAGATGGGGCAATTATGATCTTTAGAAAAAATTAAAAGGTGAAACAGAGAGATTAAATTTCAACAGGAATCAGTTTGTGCAATCTTAAGGATGTCTGCATGGGAAAATTAACAGCGTGTTAGAGGGATAAATAAGGCACAAGAAATAAATCCCTCTACAGGTATTTCAGTATTATCTACAGTGAATTCACACTCTAAGTTACTACATTATTGTTCCACCAAATACACAAACTTTTAGAGGTGGAGTGCAGGTTATTTTAGGTTATGGCAATGCAATAACAAACTGCAATATTTGAAAGTGACTCAGTGACTTAGGACTTCCTTGACACATAGTCACTCAGAAGTTCAAGTTCTGTTGAAAGCCCTTTTGAATGTATAAAAAGGAATTGCTAATGTAAATAATGCATATATATATATATATGTATGTATGTATGTATGTATGTTTATATACGTGACAATGTAAATCTCACTGAATCAGCCACATAATTATAAAAACTGACCATGCATATTTTTGTAACTGGTATTTGAAGAACAGTAGAAGCACCACAATGTCAATATACTATTTCTTACATTGCAAGAAGAGAAGAAACTGTTAAAACCTGTACATTCATTTCTAGCCTGCAAACAGATATCAAACCTTAATCCAGATACACTTTTTAATTGGGATATTAATAAAACTCAGAATTAAACTTGGGACTGTCTATATCATACATATACACATATTTAGTTTAGTCACTGGAATTTCAGACTGCAGTGTTGCTGGTAGTCTAGAGCTCTAGAGATTCATGTCTGTCAAGGCACCTCCTTCTGCACAAAATTTACTCCACTTTATTTTAAACAGCTGGAGATTAGAAAAGAAGCAATTATCACTCATAAACATGGCTGGCAGAGAACAGATTGGGGTGACATGGCCAGATGATTATGCTACTTAGAGACGAGGACAATGTTTTTGCTGACTGCAGCTCAAGAATTGGTTCAAACCTAAAGTAGTGAGAAAATTATGCAAGTCAAACAAGTGCAAGCATCTCTCCATAATCTTCAGAGCTCTGGTCTGTTGTTCCCACATCTCATCTAACTATAGCAAAGCAGGAAAAAAAATTAAAATTAAAAAAACACAAACAAACAAACAAAAACACCCCAAAAAATTAAAAAAAAAAACACCACCCCACAACAACAACCAAACACCAGATATCTTGACAATTTGTAGCTGGTACAGTTGTCCACACCAAAGCATGTGATGGATTCCCTAGTCATTTCTTTTGTATACATTCAAGTGATGCATCTCAGTCTGTTTTTCGGCAAAAGCTCTCCCTAAGACAATTAAAGCTGAGTGGCAAATACAAACAGAATATAGAGATTTGGTAATTTCTTAACCCTTAAGCTCTATCCAGCCTAAAACCACTTCCTATATTTTTTAAGAATTATTCTCAAATCTCACCTGTAATATAGTAATATGGAAATATAGTAATATAGAAACCATGAAGAAGAACTTTTGAACTTTGAAAATAGACTTGAGAAAATATCTTGAGAAAACTTTCAAACCGATAATACTCAAAATGTATTGTGAAAAGCCAAGAATACATCATTGCATGGTGAGTTTCAGAAGAAAATTTGCTGTATAAAGATAGTCTGATAACAGATACCTGGTAAGCTAACCTTTAAAAAAAATTACCAATTTTCCCATGTCATGGTGCCATAATACAATACAAAAAGTAATAGAATAGTAAAACAATCCCAGTTGCTCTAAAACAGACCCTAAAATCTTTCAGTTACAAACCCCTGACTAAGCCAAATAGAAAAATTCATTATTTAAAAGGAAAAGTAATAAATTAGATTTTATACCAGGAGAGCAACCTAATCAAGGTGATGCTGGATGCTGATAATGAGACTTTACTGGGAAATCTGGAGATTGCTTTATTACCTTCTTATATGTTATTTCAGTTCAGAGCCTATTTATTAATGCAGGCACAATCTCTGCTAGGTCATTCCAATTACTTGATATACAATTCAGCTCCTGAATCAATTCTATCAAGTCGAAGATGATGCACTTGACAAGATCCTATTTGCTGAACAATGGTGGATAGAAGCTTCCTTAATAAAAGAACTAAGAAAAAAAATGTGAGGAAGTAAGACAAAGTGGAAAGTCGCTCTACAAATGCAGGTCTGTTTTCTGTGGCACAATGAGTCACAGCCTAGCATTCACATGGTGGAGTGTTACTTACTTACAGATGGAACTGTCAAAATCAGGTTTTCCTTTTACAGAATGACAAATGTAGTCCTCATGGGAGAAACTTCTCAGCGCAATGAATCTAATCTCTAATTTCAGCATTGGTGTCTGACTTTTATGAATAGATCCACAAGTCCGGAAGGCAAAAGATTCACTCCATTTCATTTCTCCTCACCCTCCCTCTAACTACTATTTATTTTATAAGGGTTTCACACCCTATCACTGCCCTTGGCAGGCATAACCAAATAGCAAGGGAATAGAGGAGGAAGAGACAGAAATGTCCATAATTAAAATGTTTCTCCCTCCTGTGCACAGCTGATTTCTTCTATTTCTGCTCTGTGCTACAGTGGTGCCCACCTGGTGGAACACAGCAAGGAGTACAAACAAGATCTGCCACACTTATACCAGCTAGACCCAGCTCATTTCTCTGAATTTTTTCTCTACTGTGAATTCATGGACATCTTCAGATCCTCCTGCACATTTGGAATATTTGACTAAAGGCACTTATCCCACAACAAATGTGTTTGATGAATAGTCTCATAACTTTTCTATTTCTGTTTTTTTGGCTGGTTGGTTTTGTGGTTTTCCTGCTATTTTAGTTGTTGTTGTTCTTATTGTTTTATCAGCTACTTATATTGCAACATGATAGTCTGTCCCAATCAGGCATTTGTCCACAATATTCTTAAACCTTAGCACCCTTAACCTTTTGGGCTGTGACTTTCTTTGAGTATGGTGGGTTTAGTAGCTCAGGAACTTGCTGAAGGTGATGAGAAGGAGATCAGTTTTTTGGCTGAAAGTCAAGAAGTGTATCTAAGATACAGTCTTTGTACAAAAGTTGCAAAATTGGGCAGTAGAAGCTAGCAAAGTTGAGGAAGAGGCCAGAAGCATTAACTGCTGGAAAATGGTAAAGAGGTCACTACAGTGAACCATGGACTCCTTATCTCATATAAAAGTTTGCCTTCGGAAAATGTTGAGCATTTGTGTTCTCCAGGATAAAATATAAAAACAAGAAAAGTGTGCAGTTCTCTCCAAATTTGTCTTTTCTACAAAGAGGTTTCTATGTTTACATGATCATCAAATACTTGTGTTTCTCAACTGCAACAGAATTCACCCAAGCACCTGTGCATCCACTGAGCTACAAACCTCTGTGGAAGAGAAGTTTCCATCCAATAAGAGAACTTGGTTCAGGGACTAACATACAAGCAAGGGACCTTTAAAGGTCTAGTTCCAACCCCCAGGCTCTGGGCAGGGACAACAACTGGCTACTAGTCTCTAAAACAGTTTTATCTTCTATAAAGTATAAGTTTATTTAGAAAAATAGATTATTTAATATAGCTTTAGTTAAAAAATAAATTACCACTCTGCATCCAGTATAAAACTTTTTCAGATGAAATGCAAAAGTCTTTTTAAATAATGCTGTGAAGATTCCCTTTTGAGACAGAAGAATCTTTTATGAAACGCATATGGATATTACAGGACCAAATATTCTTAAACTCTGCAGAAGACCCCATTGTTCTTTGTTGTCGTCATCCACATGGGGAGAAGAACATATGCTATATGGAGTTACAGAGAAGGAAAATAAAGAAAACATGGGAATTCCTTTACAGCAGGAATCAAGACATTTGCCAAGATGTTACAGGACCCTTAATGACAGTGGGAAATAATTCACTCTCTTCTGGTCTCATCCCTTAAAATTATTGGTGGCTATTTCTGGATATAGCCTAATATTTGGTCCACTTAACTAACTTGGCAATTGCTACATTTTTACAAAGTTTGATGTTCCATTAAAGTTTTTGCATTATTATTGATACTGAAAAGCAGAAGAAACACACTCCCTAACACCAATTGGTAGGCATTAAAAAGGGTTTTCTTTATTCAGCACATTGGATGTTTGGAAGATGGTTCCTCTAACTGAACATGCCAAATGACAGAGAGGCAAGGCTTTTTATTACCCATACAGTTTACATATTCATTACATATTCTTGCTTACTTAATCCATATTCATTGCTTTGTTTTACATAATCACATCCTTATTGGAAAGCCTTTTCTCATCCTTCTGGGTCTTCACTGTCTTGACCTCAGTTCTTGAGCAGGCACAGCATCATAATGATTCACCATCAAAAACTGTAACATTTGTTCTTTATCTTATCTGGGTACACAGAGTGTAGTTTACATCCTGTCTGTTTGAGTTACATCCCTTATCTAATTCTCTAGAACTTCTTTAAGATTGTATTGTTCCTTATTTGGGCATTCCGGTATACTGTGGGTAATGTTTCTATTTGTGCTATCATTACCTATACACATGAGTTAAATGACATGATTACATTGGTATTCTGGTATAATTTATTCCATTTCCCAATTAGGAACAACTCCTGTTTCTTGACACCTCTAAGAACACAAAAAGGTACAGTTTATGAATACCAGACAGTAAAGAAGCAACTATTCTGCTAAGCATTTCAATGGTGAGTCCTTGAATCAAGTCCTAATGCAAAAGACCAAATCTGGAATAGACCAAACGTCAGAGGAAGTCAATCTCTGCACTATCTGTACACTAGAAAGTCGTTTCAAGCACTCAGTGAGAAAGCAAACAATGAAATCTGATTGCTTTATACAATTCCTTTTTTCTTATTTATTTATTTCTTGTCACAAGCTACTTCTAATGATCCAATGGCACTAATCTACTTCAGAAGCTACTTTTGACAGTGAGTGAATGGCTCATGGAAGAATCACAGCCAATGAGGGGCATTTCTTGTTTTGTATACTTAGAAACTTGTCCCCAACAGTTGTTTGGTTTTGGTGTTTTTTTTTTCCATTTAACACTTTGGGATTCAATCAGTGATCTATGGCAAAGAAATGTAGTTTTGATCTTTTCCAGCTATCATGGCTCCACCGGGTGGTGTCAGCCCTTTAATATGACAATAAGAAAAAGACCACGTATTTCAGGAGGAATCACTTTCTTACCACTGAGAACTCTATTAGCTAAATCAGTGTTCTCTTCAGAGCTAGTTACTGCCTTTCTTCTTCAACTCACAGCCTTTGTCCATGATTGTCTTGGACCTCACCACCTTAGCTGCCTGCTTCAGTTTTAGGGAAAACATATATATACAGCTCATGAACTCCAGATATATAGGTAGGTACTTCTTTTGTGAGTCTTCTGTCACAAACATGAAGTTTGAATTTGCTGTTAGGGCTCCATATCTAGATGTACTTCTGCCAGAGACTTCAGAGCACTGTACAGCCAAGACATCAAGTTTCTTGCCTTGTTCACCCTCTGATTTCTACACCATGGCATTTCTGCTCTTGTGCATCTTACCAACACCTGTGATGGTGAGAAATGAGTATAGCATTCAAGGTAACTAAAAGGTTGAAAGTCAATGTAACCATACTGAAATTATTCTAAATCAAGAAAATGGAGTACATACTCACTTTTATAGCTGTAAGGAACAGTGAAGAACATACTGTGACCAGTGCTTAATGTTGTCTTCATTTGTTCGCCTTCAGCATGAATTCACTTTTCAGATGGCTCCTCTGTATCTGTGGGAGTGTGTGCAAACTTCAGTACTGGTATTTGTAGCAACAAACAGGTGTTTGCATGTCAAGTCAGTCATAATATCCAAAAGAACTAGTTTGCACAAACCAATGTATTTGTGTGAGGCAAACAGATGGCACTGCATTTTCCCACCTGATGCAAACATTTTTTACAAGCTTGTACAAATATTGCTTCAGGATAGTTAAAAGTGTCAAACACAAATATATTTAGCAAGTCTTTTCAGTTCTAAATCAAGGTATTGATTCATTTGATTGTTTCTGTCTCCATATCGATATGCATATGTCTCAAGGCATACTATCGCTCTAATATGATGCTTGATTGTAAATGGACAGTCTTCAATCCAGAGGGATTTTTGTCATTGATGGTAAGATTGCTTCTCCATTAAAGATTTTTGTTTTAACCATGAACTTTCACCATATTTCAAGATTCCGTAACTGCATCTTAGATCTTCCAAGTACACAGTAGGAAATGTTTACACCTCTGATATGGCTCATGTGCTTGAGAGGTAAACGTGTGTGTAAGTGTTTGTATAATATTGTGAACAAAGCCTCAGAGTTTTTTCAATGTTGTGCAAATTCCAAGTGCTTAGATCTCAGATTAGTGTTTCCTATAAGTCTTGGATTAAATTAAGACATCAAAAATCTAATTAATTAATTAATTATCTGGACAGGAAATTGTTTAATTTAATTTCCTAAATGAAAGCTGCATATTTTTTACTGACATTGTTACAGCACATAAGTCATGGTTATTTCCATGCCTTCTGCTCCCTTCATTTGATTTTCTTTGCACAAAAGGGACAAGAGCTCTCCGTTTAATTACCTGTAGGAACCTCTGTCAGATCCAGCAGTTCAATGTGCAGGAGAAATGTGTACCATGCAAAGTAACCAGCTGACAGATCTGGTAGACTTCACTTAATTCTAACTACCTTCATGTAGGTTAGCTTGTTAGCTTTGCTTTACCTTACTATGGAGAAAGAGGCATTGCTGGATACACAGCTCATGTTATTTTTCTTAAATTTACTTTCATCTGAAAACACACTATATTGATTACATTGACTGTAAAGAGTGACTAGGACAATTAACTCCTGATGTAAACACCGGCTCTCAAATTGAAAGGGTTTGCTATTTAATTTGGAAGTAAGATTCAAGCCACGGTTGCAGATCCACAGACTGCCAAAGCAGCAGAGAGAGAAGATCCTGAAGTGTTGATTACTTGCTCGATATACATTGTATTTGTTTGGAAATATTAAAAAAACCCCAGAAATTACCAGAACAATTACCAGACCACATTAAGAAATACAGAGTGAGACTAAAGAAGCACCATCAAGTCAAAACAAGATAGAAGACCCAGAGTCCTTGGAGGTGCTCCAATGGGGCAGTTTTGAGGGTGGCACCAGGGCAGTACCAGGGGCAAAGAGTTCTTGGGTTGGATAAAGCCACTTGATATGCTAATTAAGTAGTGTAATTTGTAAGAACCCTATACTGTGTGTGTGCTTATGTACTTTCTGCACCTGAAAGCTTTCTTAAACGAACTGCTATTTCGCCTATAAAAATAGTCTCAAAAGTTTTTTTCCTTGATTTTTTTAGGCAACATGGAAACAATAAGTTTCTAAAGATACAGCTTCACAATATCTTTGATAGATGCAAAGACTTTAAAGAGGAACCAGCATCATTCTTCCATCTGCTTCTATCACAGCTCCATGAAGAAAAGTAGCACAGAAAAGCAGCAACATTTACTACTGAATAGTACGCAGTAAGGCAGAAGAACAAGCAGCCCAGGACCCTGCAGTTTATGTCATGTCTTGACACAATGTTCATCTGCAAAGCACAGTGCTCTATTTGCTCTGTCACTTTCCCTGGCTTCCTTTAACAATGAAAATAAAATTCAGAACAATGCAAGGCAGAAAAAAAAGTATTTACAAACAGAAATTATACATTTAAAGGAACACAGGGTCTCTACTGTAGGAATAAAAATGCTCGGAGTTCAATAGATGTACAGGTGCAGTGTCAAATGAAGAGTCTAAAATAAATGGTGTGATTAAAAAAAAAGCAAACACTTAGATTGCTGCTGAATCAATTTCTTTTTTAAAATGTGATTAAGATTTAATCTCTCTTTCATTGTGGCAGGAAAACAAAAATGAAAAATAAAGACATTCAGATGGCAGATAAAAAGAATTGCGAGAACACTGTCTCAAAGCACTATGACAATACTTACTCTCTTCTTCAGTAAATTTATAACTCAGCAGCCACTGCCAGTGACGCTGTATTTTTCGATGAGCACATACTGCAGTGCTGCTTGATTCTGACACACCCTGGTGAGTAATCAAAGTTTTACCCACCTCACTCTCATGTCACTAACATTCAGAACAGTAATAAAAGGGAAGTCAGAAAGAAGAGCAAGCACAGAATGAATATTAGCCAAGAGTTATTGTGAAGGACAGGAGGACAACCTCACTACAGAAGGAAACCTGATTCAATGCTCGGGTACAATCATACTGCAGTGTCTTTGCAGCGAGTCCTGTGCAACTGAACCTGGTATGGAACTATATCACGATCTTTTATTGTTCTATGTTTGCTGATTGACTACGGACAGTAATAATAAATAAATAAATAACTGCAACCTTAACAGTTTCCATTTACAAGTTATATCAATACACTTGCACATTTTTATCAAAACCCTTTTCTATGACATACTATTAACATAAACTTTCATTTCAGTGAAGATCAAAGTCTCCTTTTATAAATACAGATCCTTTAGATGTTTCTGAAATATAGGATACTTTTATTTATATTAGATCTACTTTTATTTATTCTTAGGCACCAAAATATTAAAGTAGATCTCTATCTCAGTTTGAATATATCTTTCCAGATCACATCAGAAAGCCCTGAAAAGCACTCCACAAGCTGATGACTGGTTATCTTAATTCAGTAAGCCACGAGTCCCATATGCTGAGCCTTAGGATACTGAAATAAGGCATCTGTTCTACTGCACTACATTGCACATTTAGATGACTGACTTCTATACGGTTCAAAGCAAGTGGAAAACCTATTTCAAATAAATGCACATGCACAAAGACTCCAAAACCTTTAAGCTTTTACTCCAAATTAAGTTACAACTCAAATTCTTGCTCAATTTTTCCAAAGCAATATGTTGCTTTTGCTTTTTATTGTTTAATATAATATTTAAATGTCTTATGTTCTTCTTACCCCCATCAGTGGTTATCACTGCTATTCAGTTTGATGGTACTCTGCTTTGCTTGTCCCAACATGTACTTGTATGATCAGGGAAAGTAAAAATTCCTTCATGCCTGCTCATTCTGGATACTGACCCACAGAATGAGTCTTATTTCCATGTGGTAATAACAAGAATATGAGTGAAGAATTCCAATATATGTAATCAACTAACATAATAGCACAGATTTTTTTTTTTCTTTTTTTTTTCTTTTTTAAATAAAGGGAGGAAATACTGACCAGATTTACTTCAAGTTTGCATAGTATGTAAAAATATGTCTTAAAGTCTGACAGTGGACACCTTTTAAAGATGAGGAAAATAACTCTCCATTGGTGATCTGCGATGTCAAAATATTTCATGTTGATCTTTCATATGTTTCTTATTTTGATCTATGATTATACCAAAGACCAAAATTCATGCAATACATGGAAGTAATTTTTGGTTACATATGTAGTGAGCTAGGATGCTTCCTGCCCTGTCTCACATTTCAGTCGTGTGGTAACTGGAATCACCTTAAATATCTTTCTAAAACATATGTAGTTAGGCAGAGACCAAGGACTGTAACTACTGATGTCAAACCTGTTTCTGCTTTGGATAGAGGGAACTATAGACATTAATGTTTCCAAAAGCCTGAGCAGTTTCAAAAACTTCAGTTTCATATCAAATATCCAACTACTCAAATTCACAGACTGCTAATTTGGTATTAGAAGCAACATCCCAAATATAAGTATCTCCTTTTTCTTCTAGTATATGTGATTGTAAAGAAAATTCATAATCTATGTAACAAAATAAGGCAACAACCATAAAATTATACACTCCAGGAAAACCTAGAGTCATCCAGTTTTGCTTTCAAATTTTATCAAAATTGATTTAAACTCAGTTCTTGATCAAAGAAAGGTGCAACAACAGTCTTTAGTCACCCCCAGAAATGTCATGAAGGTTACATAATTAATGTACTGGGAAATGTGTGAAATCCTTAAACAATCAGGACTTTTGTCAGTCATTCATCTGTACCATCATTTGATTGAATTACCTGTGATAAAAAAATTGAAAATCATAACATTATTCAGCATTCAAGAGATCTTCTAGAAAGTTCAATTTTTTTATTAAAAAAATACATTGATAAGCAGTGTTGAGAGGCAAATTCCTTTAAAATGGAATATAACTAAAGATCAGAGTGTAGTAGCAAACATTACACACCTCTCAGCAAACCAAAAGTGGCAGCCACTGTCCTGTGTATAACTGCACTTCTGTTTGATGTATCTAGTTCTCAAAAAGATACCCATGTAAATTATTGCTATTATGGCAACATATGCAAACTCTCTTTAGTAAAACTGATGGACTGAAATACAGTGGGAAAACTCCCAGCTGATCTAGCACGGATCCTGAAGAACAAGGAAGGTGTTAACAAAGAAAAAACTACAAGATTAGACTAAGAATTAAGAAGGACCACAGATATGTTACACTCTGATCATTTTAACAGGGAGATAAGAAACATCAACTGACAATTGTTTATTTCAGAAAAGACGAGAACAGCCAGCTTAATGGTGGACTTTTAAATATTTTTGCTAGTACAAATTAATCAGGCTCTTGATTTTGTGATATTTATTGTATGTATTTAAAGGATTTTAAGTGTTAATAAGATCAGTTCCCTGAATAAAAGACAAAGATAATATGAAATTATTCTGGAAAAATATTATCATAGAACTGCAAATATGATGTAAAGGAGAGGGGAAAAACACTTAGAACAATTCAGGACTACTAGATAGAAATAATGATGTAATACTAGCTTGATTTTCAGGCAAATATTGCTCAGAAAGCATAGTAAAAAGAACTGGACTGAATCATAGATTCACAGAAGAGTTGAGATTGGAAGGGACTTACTGAGAGCATCTAAGTCCAATTCCCCTACTCAAGTTGCTCTCTGCGCAATCCGCACTAGCACTTGGTCACCCTCAGGAAAAAAATTGCTTTCTTGTGTTAAGATGGAATTTCATATTTTTTTCTTTGGTTCCTTTTGCTTTTTGTCCTTTCAGTGGGCATTACTGAAAGAACCTGATTCCCTTGTCTTCATTCTCTCCTATAAGGAGGGAATACACATCAATAAGTTCCCATCCTGAGTCTTCTCCAGGCTGAAGAGTCACAGCTCTCTCAGCCTCTCCACATGCAAAAGATTGCTTCATTCGCTTAATTTTCATGTGACCCTTTGCCAGACTCACTTCAGTAAGTCCCTGTGACCAGTACTGGTGATCCCAGAATGTTTTCTAGAATGTTGTAGAAAAAAAGAAATAACACTAAAGCTACAGCAAATGAGAAGAAAATGTATGAGAGGGTTCTGCACCTCACACAAGTTCATTTTTTTGTATTTAATTCTCTTTCAGATCAGTTAAAGACTAGGCAGACACCAAAGTGGAGGGAAACTTGCTGCAACATGCAGAAAGAGGACAAACCAGTGAAGAAAAACAAAACCAAACAAATCATGTCGTTCATTAGTTATTTGTTTCCTACAGATGTAAGGCCACACGGGTAAAAAGGAAAGCTGTGCTGCTGGAGCAGTAGCTGTCAGGACAAGGCACCTTGTAAAAAACAGAAAGTCAAAAACTTACAGTAGCAACAATCTGTGGAAAATCTGTGGGAATATTCATCAATGTTTAACGGATAATCTGGAATGAGGATGAACAAGGCAAAAATAGGCTACAAAGCTGGTCAAACCTTACCTGACTACTCATTTTACAGTTCCCTCACATAACATTTATTTCCTCATTGCTGTGCTCTGGGTTTCTTCCTTAACTGAATTGAGCAGGCATACCATGCTGAGGAAACCCATACATGCACTGGCTCTTTTCTGTGGCTGTGTTGGATGCTATTCTGCTGATACCTTCACCTAAGATGCCTGCTAGCCCAGATTCAACTGCTTTAATTTGTCAGCAAAGCTCCAGATGTGCCCAGAAGCTGCCATCTGGATCACACTGTTCCTCAGTGTACCCTCTGCCTTACCTTGGCCTTCTCTCAGTATGCTGAGAGACCTACCCAGAGGTTTTAGGCAAATGTTGTCCTTAGGCCACCATGCAGTGCAGACAACCTGCCATGAGCCCTGCTATTGTTCAAATTATGTTTTATGAGTAGTATTTATATTGCCTGGAGGTCTCAAAACTCAGTCTCCTCTGACTGCATACCTCTCTACGCAAGTATACAACAGAATCGCTGAGATTTCAGCACAATCTATTCTCAATACCTCTCCTCTTGCTCCAGCACAAACTTTGGAGGCACAAAGGTACTGCCATGGAGAATCTCACACCTTTTGCAAATAAAAGCTATGAAGCACATCTTCTTACCTAAGACACATAAAAAGCAAACACATAAAGTAACTTCTTTCCTGGTTTTAGTTCAGGGATTTCTTTTCCTGAAATTTATGATAGATATAATGTAATTACTTTCATGCTGGGGGGAGAGTTCAGGAAGGATAAATACAAAAATTGATATGAATTACATAAATCAGTCCCTTAATTTTAGTGTTGATTCATACCTGTTAAAGATCAATGTCTTTATTCTGCTTTCTCTCTCACATCTGCAGCTATTTTAAGTTATATTCTCCGTTACAGCTTTGTCTTCCCATGTGTTTCTCCTTTTTCTGTCATACACCCACAACACAAATCTTTTGCTCCTCTGTGCAAAATTTTGCAAAAAGCAAGCAGTTCATCCACAACTGGTGTTACTACAACTTTCCATCTCATCTGTTTGTTTATTTTCTCACTTGCAGGAATTTTGAATTTCTCAACCAGACACATTGGCACAATTATTTTTACCTTATTTTATGCACCCTGCTGTGTATGTCTACAGGCTCACAGTCAAACGTCTGCTTCCTCAGCAGTTGATAATCTTCTAAGCTCTGTGGGACTTGTTTACTAGTCTGTGCCAAAGGGGCACAATGTTCTTTGAGTGGGTCTCATAGAGAGCTGTTGAATATTTCACCAAGAGGAAAATCAACAGTGAGCAAAAACAAGGATGCATTTTCTTTCACTTAATTAACTTAGAAAACTGCATTTTTTCAAAAGAGTGTCCCATTTACTCGAGTCTACTATAGTAAAGACATAAACTTCATTATTATTTGGGTTATTGTTTGAACTGAAGCATAAAGATCCAAAGAGAAGCTAAGAAAATTAAAATGGGATTTAGCTTCATTCTTAAAATATCCATGCTAAAATACTGGTAGATTATGGCAGATGCACAGCAGAGGTACATAAAACCATTATATAGTCTAGGTAAGTGCTTAATCATGCCAGACTTGTAGTCAGTCTATATCCAGTATTTGCTATTGAATCAAACCATGACTTTTTTTTTTAAGCAAGGACCTACCCTATGACAAAATTAGGATGAAATAAATAGGATTTTCCCCTTTGCACTCTATTATGCATGGGAGACATCTTGTCCCACTAGCCAACAGAACTGTATTTTATTTCATGCACTTACATGTCCCTTCCTGATTCAGCCTCTGTATGCCTGACAAGTCACTTTACTTCTGCTTTTCATGGGAAGCAGTAATAATAATAGTGACCTCCACTGCAAATTGCTTTGAGATTTAATGATAGGAACAAAATAGAAAAGACAGGAATTATCACAATAAGATGATAATCATTTAATTGTTCACACATCAGTAAAACTTAAATCAAAATGGAGTACAATAACCTTAAAATAGTACAAAAATTCAGCTTTTGAAGACTGCTCTGCTGTGCATTTGCTGAACAGTTTACAATGGTTTCCAACATTCATTTTTCAAGAAGATATTACTTGCCACCTAGAGGTATAGCAGTTATCAGGCATGTCACTGATAAGCAATGTTACAATAGATAATTGAAGTCCTCATTCTGTGAAAATTGAGCATTTGTTTTAATATATTGGTTGTTTTCAGCATGCTCAGATTCTTCTTTTCTGCCAAGTGGAAAAGGTATTAACTACTTCTGTTAAATTATCAACTAACTAGATAAACTCCATGCAAAATTTAACACAACCAAGTTTTGGCAAAAAGGAGAGCTGTAACAGCACCCCTCTGAGATTGCATTCCCTCGTGGGAGTAAATGGAGAAATGACCTGTTTCACCTTTATCACCTGAAAGTTCCCAGTCTCACAAGATTTTTTTCTAGAGTCCTGCTATGAAAGTCTTACTAAACATAATCCTTGGGAAATCTAGTTTTGGTATCATCCCTTCAATGGCTTGCATGAATTGAGAGAGAAAGATTAAAAAGTATGTGTGCTAAGTAACAGAAGTCAGCATCAGACTCTGCAGTTCTTGCTAATGTCATAGCAGTTGCAGTACACAGGACACTCATACCTTAATACCAGGGTATCTTTTTTCCTCCTAAAATAAAATAAAATAAAATAAAATAATAAAATAAAATAAAATAAAATAAAATAAAATAAAATAAAATAAAATAATAAAATAAAATAAAATAAAATAAAATAAGAAGCCCCTCATTGACATCCACCTATTCAGTCTAATGCCTTTGGTGAGTGCAATTTCAGGAATAAGGTGTAACTTAGC
The DNA here is from genome assembly GCA_035583155.1 of Acropternis orthonyx. Lineage (NCBI taxonomy): Eukaryota > Metazoa > Chordata > Aves > Passeriformes > Rhinocryptidae > Acropternis > Acropternis orthonyx. The sequence continues at coordinate 61,552,598 of JAWWEU010000125.1, forward strand.
TATTTGGTTGAAATGCACACATTTTCTGATTAAGAGAAACATTTCCTGTGTAGTTTTTAGTGTTGTTGATTGCCTTACTAGTTCAATGCTGAAATAAAATTAAGAGGTCATGGTTAGAACAACCATGTGATATACAGCTGTAAATTTGTCTTGACAATGCAAAAGCACACAATGAATTGATACAGCTATCTAAGGAACAAATAGAATGTTTTTTCTTATATTTAACCAATATTTTCTATACTAGTAGGAGTCTGAGAAAATTAAAAAAAGATAAGTACCAAGTGAAATTATGTGTCTGCTTTTCTCCCAGGGCCCTCACAATAACAAAGGCATGGGTACCGGGGGTAAACAGTCAGCCATCATTTGACATGAAAAACACAATAAATGCATCAGCTTCAAGAAAGATGAAAGGATTTATGGCTTGAGTACTAGGACAAAGTTCAGGTATCTTACTGGGTTAAGTGACAAATTTCCTGTCATATGTGATAGACTCAGCAGATGAAACAAATTGTTAAAATATGGTTGAAAAAACTTTCTAATGTTCAGTGATGATAGGTTTTTCATCTGTACATAACATACAACTCAAGTATTAGAATGAACAACGTGACATAGGAAGTTACAGCAGAAGTGATAGATACAGTCATTAGATTAGAAATGGGGAAAGTTGTCTTCTGCAGAATGAATATCTGAGAGTTCACAGAAATATACAAAGTAAAACAAACGTCTATAATAGAGCAAAGATAGAATGAGGCAAGAGGGATCCATTAATTAATTTTGAAAATATTTATTGTTCTTCTCCATTTGACATATTCACTGGCTTTTTAAAATATTATTGCTATCATTGGCTGGCATTGGTAAAAAGCTGTGTAGTTTGGTTTGACCTGAATATATTGCCGTTAAAATGTAGCAGCATAATGAAATAAGAATAAATAAGAATAAGAATAAATAATATTTTCCATGTTAAATCATCTCTCATGTGTAGTATTGCTATATTACAATATGTTTTGTAAGTTCTCTATATATTACATGGAATGCAGATAATTTAATAATGAAAATTACTAATTATTCTGTAGCTTCATAAGTTGGGACATATGGGAAATATTCAGATGGTTTGCTTTAGGGAATCTATATTTCAGAAGGAAGAGAGAAACACATTTGAGGGCACATTCTAATCTAATGTACAAGACTTTCAAAAGCATACTGCTATACCTTTCAGAAATCCCATATTCTAAGCAAGCTTATATTAAAAATTTGTCTAGAAAATTTATATTGATAAATAAAATTTTAACATCCTTGACTCAGACATGAATCCTCTTTCCACTGTTTTATCACTTCTTTGAGGCATCTAAATCTAAGTTTTGCAGAAATTCTCTGCATTAACAAATCAAATTATCAGTTGTTCACACAGACCTCAACCCTTCTATTACTTTGTGACTGTTAACTTGCATTTCTTTACTCTGTTGTCACATATAGTAACATAAATAAATACATTACTACATGTAAAGTTCCATGCCAAAAATATGAATCATAACCAACTACCATAACTCATAAAATTAAGCAGTGGCTCCAGGAAGACTGAACACAGTTCACTGGCTCACAAAAACATTTCAGTGATCAGGAAGTTTGGCATGCACAATGCAAAGACAGTGCTATGGCCTTCAGATTTCCACTGAGGATGGCAGTGCTCACTGCTGGTGATTACAAACTCAAAGAAAGCAATAGGTGAATTCATCAGTGGGTTCTGATGGGCAGGTCATCTAAGTCCCCTGGAACACTAAACTACTTTGAGTATGATTCTTAAAATTGTGATTAAAATCACCTACACACTTAACATTTGTGTCTTTAGGAAGGAGACACACCTAAGTGACCTACACCACTCATTCACAGCAATTGTGAGAAATCAATGCTAGAATGATTAGTGGTTTAGCTTCATTTTTCCTTTCTTTGTTCTTCAAGTCCAGATTAATTTGGGGAAAATAAAATCTCCAATACCATGTTTAAAAACTGCAAGCAAAACAGTCATTGTTATTCTTTCTTGACATGTTTTCTGTAAAATGTTATTATATTCTTGCAATTCTACTACAAATAACTACATTTAAAATTTAAAAAAAAAAAAAAAAAGACAGTAGGCCAATGTTTTGTGCCAAGACAGCACATTCATGTCTCTAAAAACCTAAATGAGTTTAGGTAAATTCTTTTTCATCTCTGAACTGGAACTTTTCCCTACTGTGTTTGAATCAAATGCATTAATGCACTGAAGCCCAGAGAACTGTACGTCTGTGTCTGGAAACTTCTGTTACATCCTGTTTAATGGATCTGTGAGGGTGGGGTGCCAATGGCAACTGCACTTTACTGTAGAGCAAGAGTTCCCTTCGCAACATGAAAGAGAGCATTTCACTGTTGTCTCTGGTGCGCTTGTAAATTAGGATTCGTGAATTTTCTCACATTGTTAACCTTCTCAGTCAATTTCATATCCAAACAATGCTCCACATCCCTGCTCAATTCTGCTGCAAGGGTGTGAATTGAAAATAAAGCACACTAGAAACTTCTGTCTCAAGATTAAACAGTCCTGCATATTATATGTTATTAAACCCAAAGATTTCTCTTAACACAGGGAAAAAAAAAAAAAACCACCACCTCCCACGTTCTATGTTGGATGTTATGACTAAACCTAATCTTTACAGTATTGGGCATGGAAAAACCTACACTTAGAATATCAAGTGCTTCCCAATCAAATAAGGATAGGCACAACTATGTCAGCATTCCCAATCTGACTGACCAAAGCCATGGTCTCAAACATCGACCATGGACCCAGGTCCTCATTCAGCTCATAAAAGTGCAGTGCATTTGGTTTAAACTCTGTAACCAATGCCCAGGCAGCCTGAGCCCCCACTCACATTTTCATGCTCTTCATCAAAATATCATGTAGTCTTTTAACTCAGCTTTCTGGATTCCTCTTTACACCTTCTTTTAGATGAATAGACTAGAAAACAAGAGAGCATGAACTTAGACATGCTAAGCCAAGTTTAACCAAGGAATATGCTGCATCACTACCTTTTAAGAGCATTGCATAATTGGGGTGATAGTGTGTTCCCTGTTGAGAAAAGAAGCTCTTTCTTTTTGCCATTCAGGTAAGCTGACTATTTACAGCATCTCAAAGTACTGCAGAGGAGACAATCCAGTGTTACGAGGTGCTGGACCAGCAATTCTGAAGCAGTAAAAGATGATGCTCCGTAACTGCTGTATTATCTTTCCCAGTCACAAGCACTCCAGGATTTGTCACAAACTTCCTGTGGAATACATTGTAGTAGATTTGCCTGGGAAACTTAGACACACACAGAGTACTAAGCACAAAACGCAGGTCAGGCTGAAACAAGTGCACTCCATGTGTCACAGCCACCTTCCACCGTTCCCCCTTCAGTTTAGAAATAAAACCAAGCTGCTGATCATTAGCAATTACTGAAGTCACCATGTTATTTTTCTTCATTATTTTATCACTGGTATCCTAGCCTGATTCTGGACATGTTTTTGCATTCTATCCATCTCATGCTCATTGTTATCCTTAAATTCCATTCTAAACTGATATATATTTGGAAACAAGTTTCTATTTTCCTACCTTTAATTGACCAAAGTATTTGCTGCAATTATTTGATCTACTTGCAATTTTTATACCAAAACGATTCTAGTTAGTGCTGCTGTTCTTTCCTAATATTCACTCTATCCACCAACATTTGTAAAAGCTAGAATCAACATATCACACATCCACACTTATTATAACTAAAAAAACCAGTTTTCTAAACAATCTGCCAAAAATGAAAGTATATTAAATGACATTGCAAAGCAAAGGCATGTGATATTAATTGGATAATGAAATCTTAATCTTATTTAACTCATAGCAATTGACACTGATGATTCAGGATAAGGGAAACAACATGAGGTACTTGCATAAAACTGTAAGGATTATAACTGAACGTAATCGAAATAATATATGAAACTGGAAATAGCCTTGAGATCATCTTTTTTTTTTCCCATATATATGTATGAACTTATCAAAGAAAGGAAAGGCTTGGTTGTTTTATCTCATTGGCTTCTTATCACTTGTCACAAATGATAAGTGCTCTACACTCTCACCCTATTACTGCTTTGCTCTCAATCTGTGACCTTTCAATACAACAGGATTCTGTTTTCAGCAAAGCACACTGAAACTAAGTATTGGTTGGATATACATTATTTGTGCACCATCAACTTGGGTGCTAAAAGCCAGCCTGCAAAAATTTACCAGCAACACCTGCCCAAGTTCCATAGTCTGCTTTCTCATCTGATGTGTTCTGAGAAAGAAAGTGTTCAATACATAGGTCAGGAAATCCATGGATAAAGTAATGCATCTTTACTACAGACAGATCTCCTGGAACTACTGGATTTTTACCAGAAATAAAGTAAAACAAATGACAGAACTAAAATGATGCCATTTGCAAAGCCCTCCGTGGCCACAGAGTTTTATCAGAAATACAAGTAAAGTCAAGTTTTAAATTGCTTCTGGACCCTCAAAGATTTAACTCATTTTCCTTCCACAACTCAGTCTCCTCAAACCTTCCCCACATTCTGTCCTTCAAAGGTGTCTGTCTTTCCAGTGGTTTATCTTCTAAGGAGACATGTATTCAGCTTTACATGCCTTTTAACAAGTGAGTCTAGCCTACAAGGCAATTTCTTTGAGAGATCGAGGAGGAGCCACAGTTCCTTTACAACCTTTGCATTCTGGAGGATTCAGCAAGCTTTAATCCCTTAGTTCACATCCTAAGAATAAAATAGAATCTAATGGAAATTTATGGTTCACAGATACTTTCACCAGATCAGCACCCTAGTGATTTAAAGCACTGTATCTGGGAGTCCTTCTTTAAATTTCATCAAGAGGGAATTAAAATGATGGAGTATCTTTCAGCTCCAACCACATAATCAAAACAAAAATGGTTATCCACTAAATCTATTTTCTGATGTGACTAATGGGAATCATTGATCTAGTAAGTTAATTACAGCTTTGATTTGACCATATTTTTGTTCTATTTGTAATAGATGTAATAGTATAAAACAATAAATCATACATAAGAATAACCTTTTTTTTCATTAGAAATTTGAGCAAGCAATGTTGAAAAAAAAAAAAGGGTACATAAAGGGAAAAGGGAGTGGATTCCAAATGATCTGCACTATGTCACTGTTAGACACCATTGGCTTTGCTTTGGCTCACTCCAACTAGGTGTTTTTAAGATAGCTCTTCTAAAGAGGACACAAGTCCTGAGAGACTCACATGATCCAGTCATTTGCATTTATACTGAGTACTAATGGCCTCTTCTTGGCCCTCCTTTACTTGGGAGTATGCCCTGACAGCTCCAGAAATTTCAGGAAAGCAATTTACAGACCCACAAAACTCTACTTCCGATGAAAGCCAGTCCTTTCATGTCATTGCATAGGACTACACCATAGGATAATACAGTAGTTAAAAAACTTTAACTATATTCAGTCCAACATTTTAATAAGTTGTTTTAAACAGGTTTGTGAACCTTTTTGAGAAGAGAATAAGAATGTGGTCTGAGTACAGTCCTGTTTAAAGAGCAATAGAAGATCATTTAGATCTGAGATACCTCCATGTAAAATGACAACTGAAATTATGAAGAGTCATGATGTAAATTGTATGGAGTGTACAGTGCTCAGTAATAGAAACAACAACCTTTTAAAACTGATGGAGTGAATCTGAGAATCCATGGCACTACCAATTCCCTATAACTGTGAGTCTTACATGAAGGACATGAATGCAACAAGATATGCCATCACCTTAACCTAACAGCATTCTTCACCTAGCAGGTTTCTGATTTCAGTAAACAGCAGGTCTCTTCCTGGACTTTACTTTTCATGTGCTACAATGAAAACTTGGTTGAAGACTCCAAGCTGTTGAGAATAGATAATACTAGTGACAGGAAATCCAGATACTGATGTTCAGTAGTGGAGCTGAAGAGACATTCAACTCCTATTAGCCTAAGACTTTTGAGCAGCACTTGACCAAAATCACTGCTAGCTTTATCATTCCTTAAAAAATAGCGTTTACTTTGAAATTTACATTGTTCCTCCTCTTACTTCTGCATCCATTTCTCTATATCTTTTATACATGCCTTTCATAACATCACCTATTCCAATGAGTGAATTGTATCTGTTATGTTTCAGTATATATGGGATCATGCCATCTTTTAGTGGCTCAGTACCTACACCATATACAGGATTATGACAAATCCTACAACTTTACTGGCATAGTAGTTGCACTGACTGTATTAGTTACTAATGTGGGTAACATAGCTGTGAGCTGTGACACATTCAGTACAACTACAACATCTATATGTCAACATATACAAATCCTGAAAATTATCAGGGTTATACACTACATCCTATTATTTTACCTTATGAGTGTCCCATGATGTTAACAGGAGGACTTTAATAATCTTGAATCCCATACATTCTTCCATTCTATCTTTTCAAGTTAGAGTATCCCAGAAACCTTTGTGTCTTACTTAGTCTGAACAAAGCGCGGCAGGCTAGCCATACCCTGATATGCATGCTATGCAAGCCATCATGCAAACTATCACGCAAGTTCAAGTAGTGGCACCAGGATGCTGTCTTGGTGTTAAATTGTGCTAAAACCATCCGGGTTCACCAGACTTTAAATGCACATCCTGCATTTTGAAGCAGGATTTGACAGATAAGCCAGTCTGTGGGCTTGTAATCTGTGACTACCAGTCCGTCACTTTATAACTATGAAAGCCCAGTCCAACATCCATATGGCAGATCCTTCCACTTATTTACTTGAAGTGTGGAGCTTCTCCTGTGAAGCAGGGATACCTCTTCATGATTACTTCCCAGGTGCTGAGGGAGAGAGAGAGACCTGCCCGCTATCTCATATGGTGAGTTATATCATTCTCTACTTAATGATTGTTTATTTAGCTAGCTTGAATACAAGTGCTTTAATATAATTGCTTTGTTACTGTGCACTATATTACTTTGTCATATAATACCCTACAAGTAGATTTTTAGCTTTTACGCTATGTAGTAATTAATCCTGATTAAGATCTTTCATCTGTTCACCTGGTTTTTAATTTGTCATAATAAATAATTCATTTTATATAAATATGTCCATTTTGTCATCATTAAAACCTGCAGGACAAAGTGATGTAATCACATCTCTAGAATTCCTTAAATCTAAAATTGTTGACACTGTCTGAGTCTAAGACTGGATTCAGCTGCATCTAAGCCCTTCTCTGAGCAGGATTTTAGAAAGCAAGGGGGAGTTCTTTCTGCACCTCGTGACTCAACAGCAATGCTTTTTAATAACTTTGTCTAAGCCTTCCACCCTCCCGTGACAATTGGCTGAATAGCTCAGTACCAATTTCACATAAAAGTCTTACCCATATTGTCAATCCAGGCCCTTCTTTCCTCATTTTTAAATGGTCACTGACATTCTCTGCTTCCTCTTAAGGAGATACTGATTACACATATTTCTCTTATTCTACTCTTTCTTTTACACAAGACCAAGCTGTCACTATCCTGCCTTTTCCCCCTCTATGCAAGAGAAAACAGTCTTTTAAATATAGATTTTTACTTATGTGAAGTGGTTTTTCCCAACAGTAGGTTTGAATTTGTAATTTTAATACTTACATATACTTTACATATCAAGTATGGATTGGATGGATAGATTAGGCAGGCAAATCAAAGAAGGGAAATACAAACCAAGAAGGAACACCATAATCAAGAGGTACTGCAACACACCTATGATTACTGGATGCATTTTCTACCTTATTTTTACTGGAGTTCATGAAATGTAAATGCTAGCAAATAAGTATCGCACGAATTGAAGATATTTCTGGCTCTGTTTCTGTGATTTATAATAAGGGTTCATTGTCGTTTCCAAGCATATGTGAAGAAATTATGCCCTTTGACAAGTATTATCTCCAAAATAAAGGTAGAATTAGTCTTAAGGCAGCAGAAAGCAGATATCCTTTCACAGTACTATCTAAAACAAATCACATTCTTTATTATTATTATTATTTCTAACAGGTGTATTGCACATCAAGAGCTTTGAAGGGAGAGAAGTAAACAACAAATAAAATTGGTAAATGGAGAGAATAAAACCACATAAATGAACATTAAATAAAACATATTTATAGAATAAAAAAAATAGAGAGAATAAAATCAACTTTAAAATTAGCTCTTAAAACTCTCAGGTGCTGAATCAAGAGCTCCCAAAGAAGAGATATAAAACCTCTTGAGGTCATACAAATTATCGGTAAAGTCATGAAGCTGATGAAAATTCTCTTGCAGAATTAGCTCTTGCAACCAGAAATGTTAATACCTGATACAAGGTGGGAAACAACAGCTGCCAAAGATGTCTGCTTTACATGCTAACAAAGAACTTCACTTAAAATCATAAACTCGCATACACTGACATATAAAGAATAGTGCATTGCAGGTAAAACACAGAGAGTTTACATACAAAAGAAATATGAAAACTGAGCATCTGGATAACAAACAAAAAAGAAATGTTTGTACTCAAAGCTTCAAATGTTAACTGGAATATCACTAATGAGTCACTATTTCACTGGAAAGGCAGCTCACTTACTATATGGTGCTCAACTATATAAAACAAATACATATATTTTAAATTTTAATGATTTTAAATTTTTTCATGTTTTAATACAAAACTATTGGTCCTTTTTGAATCAAAATGCCTTTTGAATTTTGCCCATGTAAAGCCCTAAATCCTTTGTTATTTCTGATTCTTCTTCCTGACAACGGTTTCTAACCATCTTATTTCCTATTCACATTACTAAAGCCAAACTGGGTCTGTATTTTCTGACTTTCACTTATGATTTGCTAAGCTTTTACCTATATTTATTAAAGCTTTTTTATGGACTATCAAGTGAATTAAGGCTTAATGACAGACCTCAGAAAAGAGGTCAAGAGACTGGAAATAAGGTCACCTGTAAATGTGTTTTAAAATGCTGCTGTGGCGAATGAAGAGCTCTTGAGGTTGACAAGAAGGGTAAAGAGCAGCCTCAAAGCTGCTTTGTGTACATGGGTTATTCAACTCAGATTCTAATAGCAACTCCAAAAATTAAGGAACTTTCTATCCTTTTCTAGATGAATAAAGAGAAAGACAATTTCACTGGCACAAGATTTCCACTCAGATTTCCTTTAAAGACACTTTGTGAACCACCACAACTTAGCATGGACTCAGTACTAGCTGGTGGTTAAACTCCCTTAGACAAGAATTCGATCTTAAAACAGTAATTTAACTCTGGCAAAGAAAATCTTGCTGAAGGATCTCAGATATGTTAGTTCTCTGCTCAAACGTCATATGATTTTCAGGAGGAACGCAATGCAAATAAAATCTTTGCTGGAGTCTCAAAGGACAACAGCACAAACTAGCTTTCCTCAACAGCTGCTATAATTTCGAAATCACTAAATGTAAATGAGATGCAGAAAGTATGAGGGCTGAGCCTGACATAATTTACTGAGGTAATTTTCCTTGTGGCCATATCAAAATTGTAGAGTTGTCATATTTGTTGAAACCAAATTGTAAGTGGGTTTCATGGGACAAGAGAGAGGAAGCGATAATGGATAGTTTGTGCCTTGTAGATGTATGTGTCTAGATGAAGAATCAACTAACATCTTCCTGAAAAAACTGTTATGCTCCCCATTTCTTTTATTACAGGACTGTCACACTCTATGCTATTTCTTTTCCTTCTTTCCTGTCTTCCTTCCGACTAGTTCAATTCTTTGTACTTCAGTTTTCAGCTTGCACGATCAATAGTCCAAGAAGCCAAAGTAAGAACTTCCATGCTGGTTAAGAAAAAAAATGTTCATCCACAGCATGTGCTGTCTCTGCCTGTCCCATATTTACCAATACTAACAGAACAGCTTAACCCTGAAGGAAAATATTGGACGTCTTTTCAAAATAAGGGTTACAGTACCCTTTTATAGTGATGGTATTCCTTCTGCCTATCAATATGTACCTTCCTTTAAAAAAAAAATTGTTAACATCTTGGTGTGTGATACTGAATTTGAGTCTTATGTACACGAAGGAAAATGGTGGGCAAGGGGGAGAATTTAATCATTTTACACAGAGAATCTTTTGATTTATTTCAGTCTCAGTTTGCTCCTGTGTTGTCCTGTTTGCCCTATCAGCACAATATGCCAGATTTCATCAAGTCCATTCATGCTTCACTGTCATTTTTAGTTAAACACTATTAAAGCATTGATATTTAGAATTTTCAAATTAGTTAAAGGTGAAAGTTTGGGGGTTTTAAGTATCCTTAGATGCTTAAGCAGAAACGTCAAGGCATCAAAGGGTGGCTGAATCTCAGTTTTTGGATTATCAGTCTTCCTCTGAACTTTTGACATCTGGCCTTTCACTTGAGTCCCTAAAGGATGTTCTTCCTAAGTGATATTGCCATGAAGAACATGACACAAGCTAATTAGCGCTAGCAGATGAAGTGTTGATTTCTCACTAGAAGTGAAACCTGCTCTAAGAAGAAAAAGAAAATAATTGGTAAGTGTAAATAAATGCTGGTGATTAGCATTTATAACTTTGTTTTCATGCTACACACAAAAATGTGGAAGAAGGTTTACATAGATAGCCCATATGAAAATATCTGCACCTGTACTGTGGGGGAGAGAGGAAACAGGAGGCAGCAGATGGAGTAGCCACATGGACTCTTCACCTTCTTTGCTTTCAACTCCACGCTTTCTGTCAGCAGTTCCATAGTCCAAATCAGAATGCATGGCAGGTACAGGCTATACAATAGGCCAGAAGAATACATGATTTTCTAATAAAAAGAATCCAGTCCAACTCTATAACGGAATGGATTCGACTGTGTTTTCAGTGGAATGATTGGAATAGCAGCCACAAAGGAAGTTGTTATACAATTACCAGATAAGCTTTGCTGATGGATGCCATATTGATGCCTGCAGAGGTGCTCACCATGAAATCCTCACTGGGTTGCCTTCTAGAGTAAAAAAAATTTTAAAAGCTTTGAATTGTTGTAGCCTAATACTTACACTAGACATCTATATTTTGGGGAACAAAGGGACTGGGGACAGAAATCCCTTTCTTAGTCTAAATTAGCCATCTACATTCCTCTGTGGTCAATGAATAGAGATGGACACTGAAAAAATTCATCTCATCTATCTTAAGATGCAATGAATAGCTACCTGGAGATAGCTATTTCTCTCCACTGACTACAGAGTGAGCCTTGATGACTACCTTAGATAAGAGCTGTATCTTTTTTGATGGCTGAAATAAAGTAAGATGAATCTAGGCAAAAATTACTAGAACTTCTAGAAACCCATTTATTTTTCTTTCATCACCTGCAATCACTGGGAACAGTGAAGGTGAGTACATTCTCTCTACTCATTAATTTTAATCCAATAACATTCCTTACATAACATACTCTAAATTCCTTCAAAGATGTCATATTCTGTTCTACTCTAATAAATTTCTACCAACGTTTCACTCTGTTTAATTTTTGAAATCGATTATTTTAACCCTGCATCATAAATTATGCAGTATTTCACTTTAGTTTAATAGTATGAACAGTGGTTTGTGAGATGTAAAATCTCTGTTCGCTAATTCTCTGTCACTTTTCTATTTTATCTTTTTACTGCTAATGGCTATTTAAAAGACAAATCTATAGGCACTATCGTATTTTAGAGCTGACATTAAGTAATTAGTAAAAAAGTGTTATTTCAGTTCAACAGAAAGACTTTAGCAGCTTGCTTTTCTCTTTTAGAATAACTTTCAGGTTTGGTTTAGTTTAGTTTATATCCTGCCTGGTCCTGTGCTTCTTGCTTTGACCTAAGAAGATGTAAAGATCTCCCCTCTAACTTAGAGAGGGTAACTTTATATTCAAAGGCACATGGATAGGAATCAGTCCACATTCTTTCTGCTTAGTTATCTCTCTTTCCCTTTCCAGAGCAAATGCGAAGAAGAGGTAAAGAATAAGTTAGACTTTGGTTGTAACTTTAGCAGAGCACTCTGCACAACTGAACTGATGTCAGCCAGAAGCTGGCAGTTCCTGGAATCCCTGGAACTGGACAGAATTTGAATCAACAGTATTTTGGAAGAACACTTGTGTAGAAGACCACACAGAACAGGTAATAATAAGGTGAGGAAACTCGAGAACATTCTTATGGCAGTATTTGAAAACCCCAAATTCTTCATGAATTTTTCTACAGCTTATTCATCTCCAGAAAAACAAAACCAAACAAACAAACAAAAAAACCCAACAAAATTAATGGTCTGTTCATCAAATCCACAATTATCAGCAGTGTCCTTCTGCTTAGGGTGCGCACAGTGCCACCTAGGTAAAGACACAGTGGTAATAAACAGTATAAAACCAGGCAAACTGAAAGAACTTCTCATCCAGAGATGGCAATGAAACTGGTGAAGGGACTGGAGATCCTTTTATGAGGAGCAGCTGAGGGAACTGGAGTTGTTTAGCCTGGAGAAAAGGAGCTCGGTGGGGACCTTATTGCTCTCTACAACTACCTGAAAGGAAGTTGTAGCCAGGTGCAGGTTGGCCTCCTCCCCTGTAGCAGGTGACAGAACAAAAGAAAATGGCCCCAGGTTGCACCTGGGAAGGTTTAAATTAGATATTAAGGAAAACCTTTTCACCAAAAGGGTTTTCAAGCACCAGAACAGCCTGCACAAGGAAATGATGGAATCACCATTTCTGGAAGCATTTGAAACACATGGAGTTCTGTCACTTGGGGACATGGTTGAGTGAGGAACACGGTGGTGCTGGGCTAAAAGTTGTATTCTGTGATGTTAGAGGTCTTTTCTAACCTTGTCAGTTCTATGATTTTATGAACACTTTGTCACATGTTTTGAAAATAAATTGTTTAGACTCTTTGAGCACAAAGGAAGGGTGGTTATTTCCCAGCTGACAAGCCACCATTTGTGGTTCCCCCAAGCACAGTCAGTAGCAACTGCAGGGCATAGATGAAGGCTGGGCATGAACTGGTTGTCCTAATGATGCTCCACTATGCTACTTTAGTCAGGACTAGAGTTAGTCCGGACTACTTCCATGCCTTTTTGCCACATGAGCACTGGTTGGCCCACACCCTGATGGTTGAGGTGGGATCCTCTCCGCTCAGGATGGCCTGAGGCAGAGGGGCATTTGGGAGCTGTTGAGCCCTGGGCTTGAGAGCCCTGGGAATGGAGTGGCCATTGGCAGGGCAGGGTGCCCAGCTGCTGTTTGTGGTCAGCACGCACAGTGAACGCAGTACCTGGAGTCTGAACTGGACATGGGTCAGAGCAACCCAATCAGTCTGGATCTAGCTGAGAAGGAGGTAGGCTGAGATGGCCTCTGGGGGTCCCTTTTCACCCAAATTATGATTCATTAGCATTATTGTCACTGAGTGCTGACAAACAGTTTGGGTCACTGGTCAGCAATAAAGCAGAAAAAGTGGAGCTCCAGTGTTAACATGGTCCTTGGACACTGGTTCAGGCAAAGCATGTGGCGTGAGGTGATGAGGTAATAATATACACCTGATAAACGTTAAAGTAATAGTTAGATGCAAGTCTCAGAGAGCCTAATTCACACATTAAGCAGCTTAGAAGAGTCTCCTTATGCTTATACCTGAATGCAGACCACAACAGACAGCTGAGTAGGCGGGAAGCCCTGTTTTGGCTTTATATTCACTGTGCTTGTCAGCACTCAGCAGCACGTCTACATGGGCAGGGCAAGAAAAATATACAAGGGACAGTGTGAATGGCAAAGGTGAAGGACCTATAAAAGAAGAGAGTATCTGATACTTGAAAGCAAAATTCAATGCTTTATAATTAGTTTAATAATATATTCAAGCATAAATCTACTAATAATTTGATTATCAGTGGAACTTTATTCTGTAAATATGGATCATTACTTCACTAGTTAAGATTGGAAAGGCATTTCACATAATTTAAATGACCATATTTTTTCTATTTACTGTTGAGAATTTGCAAAAGGTATTAGAAACAAGTGATCTTTGGTGTAAGGCTCCTGCCATCTACCATGTGCAGAGATCTGCTAGAACCTCTCAGAAAGGTCATCATGTTCCCATTAGCTAGTTCATGCATTTGGGAACTTACATGCCTACAAACAAATCTGCAAGGCCTTTCACACCAAGCTTAATAGTTCTCAGTGAGCCTCACAAACTAGGTCAGACCCTAGAAGCTTTCACAGGGAGCTGTCAGATACACAAATGTGAGGTGCATGAGAGGGCAGAGAAAATTTCTGACTTCCTGTGGGCCACTTCAGCAGTTAAAATATGTTAATACTGATGTTTTGTGTGGTTAACATCTCCCCCATAATTCTGGCAAATGCTGCACTAACAGCCTCACTATCTCAAGCCTGCTATTTTCTTTCCCTTTTTCTTTTTTGTGATAGAGCAGTTGCCCATAAGTTTTATAGTAGCACGGCTGGTTCTACAGTAGCTTTTATCTAGGAATCATCCTTTTTTGGGTCTCAGCTGACATCAGTGATGAAGCAGGTGCACTACATGAGCAAATATGCTTTGCCAAGATAAAGTGTCATTTCAGCTAAAGGTGTGATTCTGCAACAAAACCAACAACCTTAACTCTGGTTTCACTCGGGGGGAAAGTCAACAAGGTTTGTCAAAGCAAAGATAATTTTCGGTCTTCTTAAACATTGTTGCAGATGAGAAAGATATCTTACTTCAGTCTCCAGTTTGATCTAAACAGTAGAATGTCTGCCTTCATTGTAATGGATTTTAGGTGAAAAGGCCTTAGCACTCTGATCTGAATAAGCTGCTTTACTGTATTATTGTTTTACAGATCTTGTGCAATAGCTGGCTTCACCTTCTAGTTAGGTAACTTCTCAACAGAAGATAAAGGTTAATTTTAAGTCTTTTATGGATAATTTCTTAAACAAAATGTATTTTTCACAAAGAAAATTTGGCAATGATAACTACATAACCTAGTGAATGTGTATTTGTTAAGTCATGACTTCAGAATGAGAGTTTGAAGTGTTCCTTCAGTCCTGCTTGTCAACAATTGGCACATATTTCACAGATTTCCATTAACACTAATTAGAATTCATTTGCTTTGTAGTATGTGACAATTTTGTCACCCCTTTAAATTTTACAGAGTTTTGCAGAGTTATCAGAATGGAAAATTTGAGACTATGTGACCTCATATGTTCAACAATTATTTGATGCCAGCAAACGACTGTTCCAAATGGCATCTGTTTCCCTTTGAGATTAAAAAGGAAGTATCACTTCCAAGAATATTTCTTTATTTGCATTTCCCATTCCATCCTTGAATATAAGTCTAAAGAAAACCTATTATAATAGAGAAGTAAATCAAATGAAATTTAGATGTGCCTGTACTTTCATAATTTTATAATTAAGTCTGAAAATTCTGCATGGTTCCCACTGCTGTGTTAACTCGGTTTTGTTTCACTAGAAATGGATTAAATTATATAAGATCATTAGTCTGCTTCTTTGTTGATATATTGCAGAGACAAAACACAAAACAATAAGCTTACTGTGATTCCATTAAGAAGGCAGTTCCATTCTGATGGGTCTGCAATAGCAATTGGCTCAGAGTTAAGTCTTTCAATGCTCAAATCCCCTACCAGTAGAAATGAAGAGTAGAGTGCTCCTGCATGGCTAAAAGGCAATTTTAAATGCCTTAAAAATGGAAGGTATGAATGAAAAAATATATATTCAACTGGGAAAACTTTCAAATATGCTAGTGCTCCAGACATGCATTAAAAATGTGGGTCTTCACAGTCCATTACTTTGTCCAACTAAATTACCTATAAAATGTTTGAATTAATTTCCAAAGGTGTTGCAAATGCTATTACTTATTCCCTGTAGACATAGCCATCTATCCTGATTGTTTCAAATCTGACTAAATAGAAATATCTTTAATCCTGCATTAATAACTGCATTTTAGATTCTCTGTGCTGAAGAATGACTCAACACAATAAAATCCTATTAATAATTAAAATTAGCATACCATTAAAAATAAGAAGAAATTAATATACATTTTAGAAAGTGCTGATGTTCTCTTCAAGCATATACTTATCCCAGGACTTATCCATATAGCTGGTTCAGAAACTTCTTGGAAAGCATTTACTAGTGCAAAACACTGCAGATACTTGAGGGGGGGGGGGGGGGGGGGGGGGGGGGGGGGGG